>CAVNZL010000029.1:643333-1286666 GCA_963693355.1 Pontia daplidice
TCTGTTATAAATGAAGAAAAGCATTTTTTGAATGAAGTAATGTATATTAAATATTATTATTAAAATTCAAACTAATTTTCAAATTTAAAATAATTGAAAAGAAGTTTTTATGTAACATAGTACTTACTTATGGCCAGACTAGTTATATTTAAACTGGCTAAATAATCAATTCTTGAAAGGTATGTCCATCAGACAGTTGCGAACAGCAAAACTTATTAGATTGTATAGTAAATAGAATATATTTTTGCAAAGAAGGCACATGACGCTGATCTATATCTAAACCAGTTGAAGCCGAGGACAAAAAATATACATGTTTGTTCGGTATAAAGCCTTAAGCGATATTTACTGACGCAACACATATAAAAAACTTGTCCTAGACAACAGAGATTAAGTAGAAATGTATCTCGTTTTGTGAGGTCAGTTACATTACAAACACATTATACCTTTATTCAAATTTCATTAGCCACGGTGATTTAAATTTAATACCCACGATTTCCACTTCGTAGAGATGCTAACTGCCCAATAACTTAATATGTATGTATGTTAATAAGCATATTATCGTATACTCGTTTCGAAAAATTTCGGTTTTAAATAATATTTTAAGTTAAGTAGTTCAAAATGAGCATTAAGTTTATGGATTTAAGAATTTAAATATAATTGCGTTGTTTACATTGCATACAATTTAAGCGTCTCTTTGATGGCATGCAAATATTCAAAAATTTTAATTTAATTACGTATGTTATTCATTATAATTTAAAGTTAATGAGATTATCATGAAGTTGAATAATTATTTATTCTCTTTTGTTTAATTGGGACATACCGACTTTATTTATGTTCAAAAAACAAAACACCCCTTTGGCTCCTCAACTTATACGGCCTTTTGCAGAGCACCTTTATAGTTTAGGTAAAAGCTGCTTTAACCGATGTTTGAAAAGCCTGTTATGTTAACTGCGGAGAATTGAGAGAAACCAAAAATTTCACCTACTCTTTTGCTGTTTTAATTGTTGAAACGGTAAATATGTTTTTTTATTTGGCTTAATTAATATATTATCTGTGCCTGCCTGTGCAATTTTAATTAAATTTGATTTAAATGAGAATATAATAGTAATAAATTTCCTAGGCATATGGTACTTTAAGTTAATATTCAAATCACCGTGATATGGAAATCAATATCAATTTTATATATTTCCGCAAAAAAATGTTTTATCGCATATATTTTATCGTGAAAAGACAAATGGCGTCTGTCAAGAGGTTTATTAAACAATACAATTTATAAATTATCATAGAAACGCGCTAGGCGTGTCTAACATGTTACATTATCTAACTTGGTAGGTACATGATAACAATGTGATAAAGGCCTG
This sequence comes from Pontia daplidice, assembly GCA_963693355.1. Classification (NCBI taxonomy): domain Eukaryota; kingdom Metazoa; phylum Arthropoda; class Insecta; order Lepidoptera; family Pieridae; genus Pontia; species Pontia daplidice. The sequence continues at coordinate 644,695 of CAVNZL010000029.1, forward strand.
AGTGATAATCGTGTGGAGTAAATATTACATTTCATAAATTCAACTCGCGGTCTTTGGGTTTTATATCATCTCCGGTACTGTAAATAATACGTTTAAGGGTGCAAACATTACGTGCAATTCGACTCAGTATTTATTGCTCAAGTGTTAATTACTAAGGTAATTGTTTCAATTCTAAAGTTATATTAATAATATAAATACGCAAATAGCTGACAGAATGCGTTAAAACTCAAATTTTCTACTTGTACATCTTACTAAAATGTTAAAAATCTGTCTGGTAAAAGTCTGGTTAGATTGGGGTTATGCGACATTCAAATATTTGCTAACACGCCTATGTCAGGTTACGTAAGCTATTAAAATATCATAAACAAATGAAAAGCTGAAAGATATTATCATACGTTTCATTAAATCACTTAATTTATCAGGCATTAAATCTCACAGCTTAGGCGCACTTTGCTGCAATTGATTTTAAGCACTCAAAAAGCTTTTTACCTTAACCTGTTAAATGTGAAAAACTCTGCTAATTACAGATTTCGTAAATACTGTGCTAAATATAGCATTTCGCATTTTTAATGGCAGTAGGTACCAACCACACTTTAGTATGCTGTCAAACAAGGTAATTCTTGGGTGAGACGAAAATAAATTTATACATTTTTTTTAAATAAATAAATTATAACGACTGTATTGAGGGTAAATTGACCAGTTGAAATTTACAAGAGAATGTACCTACGTACAATTATAAATATACATAAAGATAAGAAGGCACGCGTTAAACAGTGTAGTGTATATTATATTATCAGACACAAAGTACGCGACTTGTTAACCTTGTCAGCTGTCTCTAGACTCGTTGCTACGGATTAACAAGAACACTTTAAGAGGAGTCCTTTTTATATCGCGAGGAACACACCACAGGGTAGGGTCACTCAATAAATGATTTTTTATTAAAAATTAAATATCTTAATAGTATATATGACCTGTGTATTATAGCGTAATGTGAGTTTTTTACTACTAAAATGCTTAATTTATACAATATTACTCTAGTAGGTCGTGTATTATATATCTTATCCAAGAATTAGCAGGGAAATGTAGCAGCTTGGAGATTTTTTTATTTTTTTAATAGAGGAACTTCGGCTAAGTAGCCGAAGTAGCTCTATCAAAGAATCTCAAATCTATCTGTATGAAAATCTAAGGCACGTTAGATGTGGGTAACATTGATAATGCAATAAATGCTCTACCTTATAATAGTAAAATTAACTCTGAACCAAGTTTAAAGCGTAATTGTGAAGACATTTATTTCAATAAATTTTAATCAATAAGGTAAACCCAAATAATTTACTAAAAATAAACTTATTAAATAATAACAATCTCACACATCAGGCATATAGTGAATGCAATCGCTTATCAGTTTATCTTATCACAGAGCTAACAATCCTTGAAGTCATAGCTACTTGGTGCTACGCAAATTTACCCGAAGAAGTATATAATCTTTATGAGGAAAGAAATGATTATTATCATTATCCTGCCCGCATTAAGGACGCTTCAAGATAATCGAAACACCTCCTGTTCCATTCTATATGTTATCTCATAACTGAATTTAAATTACTGTACTGTAACTTTGTTACTTGTTCATTTCCCTTGCAAGTATTGGTCATCGTGAGATGATTGATGTGTGCAGATTGCTGAAAGCTCCTGAGGCCAGCACAACAACAACTTTAATTACTATATTATCCACCTAGAAATGTTCCTTATATTTCTAGTATATATGTGTAGATTTTATATTTGCGTATAATTTTTATTAATAAATACAATTTTATTAGTATTTCTTAAATTAAGATAACATTTAGTTCTTAAGACTCATTGAAAACTGGCACAGAAATCTGCAAGTCAAATATTCGACCGTATTTTATGAAAGCTAATCAATCTATTTTCTTGTCTATGAGAGGCATTGATGCGTCACGTTTCGATAAGGAAAAGTATTAATAAACACGCGATAAGTAAATTATGCTAACATGAAGACATCAAAACAAAAAACAAGTAAGTCGTGCCCCTCAAATATATCAGTGCGACGACCTTATGATAACGCATAGTGAAATGCTTTCTAAGCCCCTTAGGCCCGTATTGTACAGAACGTCATTCATACTTTACATTTTGCTGTATGAAGTTTGACATATTTTATGAGTGGAGATACTTATTTCATATGAGCCTTGTATGGGCGTACAAATTACATAGAAAATAACCTCCTAAAACTGATTAAAGGATAATTTTGCCTATGGTCCATCTAGTCCTTAATATGGTAAATATAATTTGTTGAATGTCTATAAACCATAGACTTTATTTAATATAGTCATAACATAGGCTTTACCCGCGTTAATAAGAGACAAGTATGTAGATATTTTGATTCAGGAATCAATTTATTACTGACCTGAATTTATTATTTTGAAATAAATTATAATTTGTTATTGTAGTTGTCGTTTAATATTTTGCCTTTAAGGGCTTACACATAAGATATTGGAACCTATGTACTGTTCTGCTATAAGCATAAAGTTTCATTAAAATACATTCAAGGTTTAAGGTTTTCAATTGGTTCGCAATACGGGGCCATGCTAGGTCCTCTCATTTTTTTCTTCATTCTCATTTTTATACATATAAAAACAATAAGACGGAACGAGACTACGAACGCGGTTATCTTGTTAAGATGTTGCTATAAGATAATCCTGTTTACGAATTCTGTAAATAAGGAAAACAATCTTTGAATCCATTTTAATCGTAAAAAATAAGACTAAATTGAAATTAAAGCTGTCGTCGTGTCCTAATGAAGTCTATTGATCACTTATCAATAATGTTATAGTTTTTTATGTGATCGAACTTTTCACCAATCTCAGATAAATAGATTGGATATACGCCAGTGTAAATTTGCCTAATGTTTAACGCTTGCTGCTCTTGCGCATCTGCTTTGCATCCGTTGCGTCAGCATTGCACGTGCTGGTTGCAATATGTATGACAGACTAGGTGTATGATTCGTATGCTTATTTCAACTTGAATGTTTCCTGTAGACGATTTAAGCAAAAGGAAAGGACAAGCGTGGTCGTAGCACGACCGTTGCTGCTACAAAAAATGTCAAAGATGTGGAGCGTGGTGAAACAAAAGTTTGGAATTAGGATTACGATGGGCCTCTTTTGACCTAGGCGATGTCAAGTCAAGTCAAGAGTTTTTAATTTAATCCCAATTTCGTACCATTTATAAAATATATTTTAATTTTGTTTCAGGTAACACATCTAATAGTCATATTCCTTGAAGATATATGTGAGTATTGAATATACACATACAGTTGTTCACTCGTTCTTAAACATCTAAAAAATGACCGCATGCTTAATCCGCGAAAAACTTTAAACACTGTGAGTGTCATATACGAATTTACTAGTAATAAATTTAAAAAAAAAATCCTAAAAAAATGTTATACTTAATAATGTATTTTATTGATAAGTATATTTTATCTACTATGCCTACTGTTTCGAAAATATTATTTTGACAAACGTTACAATTTGGACAGACTTCACCCGTATCGTATCGGCCCGTGTGGTTCAGACTGAAATATATTTCAATAAATATAAAAGTAATTTCAATAAAAATAAATAATAAGTTGCCGGTTCTATTATTTACGTATTTAAAAATTGGTACAAGTAATTAACTAATTTATATAGTAAATAGTGTTAATGAATGTACATTTGAGTGATAAGACAAAATTCTACTTAAATTGGACTTTGGAAGTCCTAATTGAGTTAACGATTAGCTGAATTGAGATTAGAAACATTTGTTTGGTTTTAGACAATTCAAACTTAGCCAAAGTATTACCGAATTCTTCTTATATATTTGTTTTCACTTTTAATTTAGTTGTCGCATTTCTTTTATGTCAATACGTTTTGTCATAATATTATTGTCCTGATTTTCAGTTCGATTATTTTACAATTGATGATGGTAATTTAATTTAATTTATTATGATGTATTGAGATTGACTTATTGTTGAATGTATTTAGATAATGAATAAAAGTTTTTGTTTACAATTCATATTTAGTGGAACACATTAATAAAGTTATGTTTTAATCACCCCTAAGTGTTCCAATCGTTCTTTGCATAGGCATGTTAGTAAATGTGATACGATAAACTTCACTTACATTGCAGTATTAAGTCAAAGCAATTCTATTTGGCACATTCCATTCCATGATGTTAGTAAAAGCTCTATTCTCTAAGCTACAAGGCTTTATTTTTTATCAACTGGATCACATTTCATCTAGCTTCAGGCGACGATGCTTCCACGCTTTTCCAATTTGTCAGGTTTATTTATTCTGTGTAGCCTTGTTCCAAGGTTTCAGTACCTATTACCTTGTACAAGGCATTTGCAAACAATGTTTTTTTTTAATTTAAATATCTTTTTACCTTGTTAGTATCGAATTTGCATAATATTTATTCAGTTTACTATACTAGAATCATATCATGTACATAGATTTAATGGAAAGTTAAATTGAGATATTCAGTTCATTTTTTAGTTCGTATTCAGTGGTTGATCAATATATCATGTATCATAGGACAAACTAAAGGCTTGCATGGGGTAGGATTTTTAGTCAAGAAAAAATATAGAGAAAAAATAATATCATTCAAAGGAATGTCTGTGAGAGTATGCATGCTAGAAATTGAATTGCCAAATATACCACAACTCGCAATAATCCAAGCCTAAACACCTACTGAAAGGAATTCTTTGGAGGAGGCTTTTACCCGAGCTGGGTCCATATAATACAGACATGTTTATCTTTCTTATTTTTTTATATTTTTTTTATATCACTGTCATGACGTTCTAAAAATGTTTGTATTTTTGGAATTAAATAAAGTTATTATTATTATTAGTATTCAGTGGTTAATATTTTAGATGAAGATTAGATAAATAGCGCTTATAACCATACGTTCATCTTACTTAGAGAGAAATAGGCTCTAGCTTTGAGCATAATATAAAAGTTTTAAATAAATGCTTCTTTTGAACAGCAACAAAAAGGGTTTAATACCGACATCGCTAATGGTGTAGTTTTAATACGACTTTTTGCTCCAAAAAATAAAACATAATTACGCTACGTACGTACATGGGAAGGCCAGTAATTACTGCGCATTTCGGTTTCTCGATTTTATTTTTATTATAGTTCATAATACGCGATCGAGGTACAAAACTTGGCAGTTACAATCCGTCGGTAACTGACCGGGGTGGACAAAAGAAGTCATTCTTAACCGCTTAACACATTTTTTAACACTAAATAATAATTCGAATATTTGTATTTCATTAATTTTAAATACAATAATGTAATCTTGGATGTGAATGTAGCCAATAACTACATACTCTGTAAGCGAACATACATAAACATTCTGTTTCGTTAATTTATAACAAAATATAAATAAGATATAAGTGTTGATATACTTATACTAGGGTGTAGTTCAACATTTTCTAGAATATTAAAAATATGTACCGACCTACCCGTCTGTCTGTCCCGTCTTATCGGAAATTTAAAAGAATGGTTATTCCTAAGGTTTATTTTAACAGAGTTGTGTATGAGTTCTTGGAATTAGAACAGTGCAATTAATATGTAACTTTGCTCCATAGCAAAGTAACAGACCTTACTGATGCAGTAATTGAGATCTATGGTTGGTTGAGCACACTATTTGTTGTTACATCAGGGCTGCCTCACTGCCCATTTGATTCCTACAGTAAGTTGCGAACGTCTGCATATTCTTAAAATTAATCCCTTATAGAATACCATACCACGAAATATTTGAGGAGATTAATTAGAGCTAATTCACGTTTATTCCTAGTATCTTACACGTTGCCACTATTTTAGCAATTTAGTACGAGTGACATAGATTTTTAACTCCCTTTTTTCATACAAAATTAATTGGTTCTAATGCTCATATATCAATTATCATGACAGTTTGAGAGTAACAGTACTGTACGGGCTAGCACCGTACATCGAGCGCCGCGTCAGCAGTTTACGCTACCATTGCATTTTATAAGCTTTTAACGAGGAGTTCGGCTCGAGCGCTCGGTGTAGGCACATCGTTATCATATATCAATTATCAAATAAACTATCAATTATCTACAAATATTTTAGCATTCCAATCAAAGTCTGTGTGGGTTTTGTCTCAGCCCATACATGTACTTTAGTTCAGAGTTCAATTAGTTTTTTTTATATAAATAATGCCCATTATTTGCAAAAACCCCGTAACGTCATCGCTTCCAAAGCTGTCAACCCTAAATGCGTCATGCCACCGCCCTACGTGTAGCTTGCGGTTAGTGCGTAATTATTTGCAATTAATTTATGTAATGTTTACTTGAGCCAGTCAGCGTCCAACGCCGGTGCATGGTGCATGGCTGCAGTGCAGTGTCAAAAGATAATATTGTTGTGTGATTGGATTGACAGTTGACAGCTGGGTATGCTTGCCTATAGATAGTACGTATTTACTTTTTTTATAGTAGTAATTAAACCAGGCTTGTAATCAATCGTTTGAAAAAAGGTGTTATGAAATTAACCAGGAGGTTTGTTATTTTTTTGCTGTCGATTTTTTTTTGGTTATTGAAGACTTAAAGTCAGTTTCTGAAAGGGACAATTTTAATGATCACGTGACATTACGTGTAGTTAGCCTAGATTTCAAATCAATTCAAGTTTCGAAAACGTTAATTAAAATAACATTAAGTTTTGGTTGGGTTTTAATTCCAAAAAATAACCGCTTAAAACATTCAAAACATGGTTGAAATCTTCGTATTAATTCATCGTTAAATTTTTGTGGTGATATCATATAATAAATTTAATTATATTAAAGGCAATTTTGCTATACTGAAATACCAAAATAAACCTTTGAATCTCAGTAATTAATACCATGTTGATAAAAACACCTTTATACATTTAGCGAGTCAACGTTAAAGTGTTTAGTGTGGCTTCATATTGAAGAAAAAAAATGTATTTATTTGTGATAAACATATAAAACTAAAATCTTTCTCCTATTTGGTATTGATTCCTAAGATGTTGATTGAACATGATACCCACAGCATAATATAAACTTAAGATACGCAAAGTTATACAATTTACATATTTGCAACATGATACAATAATAACCTTAAGTTAAGTAACCGTATGTCATATACCTTTTCATAAAATATTGCGTAAACACGTACCCGATATGAGCCGGCTCACTGAACGCTTTGAATTATACATAATGTCTTTATGATGTGTGTTTGCTGCGGTAATTCATACTGTTTGTTTTGATATTACCTTTTTAACAACAAAATCCAGTCTGACATAATATGATGAGGGCTAAAATAACTTTAAAAAAAAAAGAAAGTGAAAATATTTTTGTTTCAGTAAACAGTTCACGGCTTTTCATAAGTAATGTTTTCGTTCAGTTTTACTAATCAATTGTAGACTCATTTTATTTGATTTGACAATTGACTACTAAATTTTTACAATGATCAACTTTTTAGAAATGGTCAATCGATAGATCTGAAATGCAAATGCAATCTTTTTAGTTTAAATTTTAAGCTTACATTGATGAATTGACTAATGACTAAAATTTTAATTCTTAATTTACTAAAACAAGAAGCTGTTTTTATCAAAATGACTCTCCAGTTTCGGGACACTGACCTTCTACAAGTAGATACATTCCAAGTCCAACGACCAGGTTAATAGTAGTGGTAATTTTCTAAACAATTATGTAATTTCTTACTAGTACTCCCTCTTCAAAGAACATTTTTCCTACCGGAAGTGATTACTTATAGTCATTTATTATTAATAATAAGCAAGGAAGCGTCTTAGTCACTGCCAACTTCTGGTTAACGTGACGTAAGCGGTTTAAAATAATATTATTAGCCCCGGCACTGCTCAGCTAATATAGTTTAAATAAGAATCAGAATAAACTTTCTTGAGTACTTTCCTCATGTTTACCTACATTTTGATCGATTTATTCGATCGTATAACGGTTACTTTGATAACTTCGTCCTTAACATATGATTTGTTTTCAAATTTTTCTTTTTTATATAATATTCGCGTAGTCTACAAAGCCTTAAAATTAATTACATTACGAAAAACTTAAATTGTGACGATAGATTTATAGGGATAAAACTATAGGCGGAGGGTTAAATACGTTTATGATACCTCACCTAAGGTAGAATTATGGCCCTCACCTCTACATTTGCCACGTGTTACTATGAGTTTGTTTTTAATATTTTTATTAATGTTTTACTAGTTTTTTTTTAGTTCTATTCTATGCACCGTAGTGTCTAGCTAGACGACTACCAACATGGTGAAGTCGTAGCCTCTGAAACTTTATCTATTTTACAACACTCCTAAAGTAAGCCCCTATGAACAATAATTATAAAGAATTTGGGTTATAATAATTTCGTAGAACATCTACGAAAGCGTAGCAAATGTCTTTAATTACAACTTTCCACTTAGCATGTGCGTTATATTTTCTTAATTATTTACAGTTGTTTTATGTTCGGTGGAAGTACATTATAATTCCCTTAAAACTATATTATAAAGGTATACATATTACAAAAATAGTTCCGGTTAATAAGAGCGAATTATGAGACCTCCCTTGATGGTTTTTCCAATTATGATAACACCTTTCATTTCTCGTATTCGATTAGGTAGACAAGGATTTTTCCTGAAACTCACATACGCTCATATGTTATATTACACTATATTTATTATAAATGAGCAAATAATTATTGGCTTACCCAATCATTGGGTTCATTTATTTCGGACAGAAATGTAATTACATAATTTGGGTACTCTATTTCAACATTGTAGTCATTTTCTTTTCATATTATCCACTATTTGAAATTATTATTGATTACAGACGTTTTTTATTTTACTAAAGTAAAGGCGGCACTTTTATCTGGATCTTTAAATATTCATAGGATGATATTATATGCTAAATTTATTATTTTTAAAACTTACTCTGCGCTATCGTTTAATGTCAGTGTATAAAAAAAATCTCAATTAAGATAATTTATGCAAAGTCAGGACATTATTGTAAACCGCAACCTCGATATTCTTGTTATTTAGATACAATTTATCGACTCGTGCGCACCACTAACTGCGTTCCATGTAATTGACCAAGGATTTAATTAACGGTGCAGCATATTAAATAGCAACTTTATATATATGTTATAAGGTTTGTTATCGCTTAAGTAATTTCTTGCGGGTTTTTCTCACGCTGAAGGTAAACCGGGGTTAATGCGTCACGATTCACAACCCTTTCATTGAATTTAACTTCAAGACTCTTAATATTTGACTTTTTTAAATTGATGCTCTTCTCTGAGTTTGTTCATCGCGTCCATTAACTTTGTACTCCAAAATGACACCGGTCTGAAACTCAAATACATAAGGCAAATTAATTGATGTACATAGTACAATTAATTTAAATTATGACAATAGATTGATAGGGACAAATTATAGGCGGTTGGGTTTTATACGTTTATTAATAAGTGGATATAATAATTACGACCATCATCTCTATATTTGTGAAACACAAATAATGTGGTGACAAAATATTATTATTAATTTACTAATATGCGCCAATGTTTTGCAGACATAAGGAGGCCTTTCATTCAACTTACTTTAATGTACTAACTTAATACAGGTTTTCGGTTTCTTTGTTTGTCGTTTCTTTTCATACTACAGTTTCTTGACATAAATGTCAGGCCACGCGAATACCAAGCATATAGAAGGATGGTGAAAACGCTTCACAAACTTCAGATGCCAAAGCTTCATTGTTTGCCTTTTATTGGAACAGTTATGACCGGCGTCGCTTCGACGTTTATATCAAGCCATAGAAAAGTAATTGCTTGTCGCGCGTCAGTAAGTTCAATGACCTCCTTATCTCGATCGATAAGGACTGCATAGCGCCGCCCATGCAACGTATGCATATAGTATAGAAACTATACAACGTGATATAGTCCGGACCCGGACGAGACGGATTTTTTAACAACTTATTTTCTTGATCGATTCGCTGTTTTTATTTTTGTTTTAATTTACAAAGGAGAAAGCACTGTTTAAATTGCATGTGACCGACTATGTTTTTCTTCTGTTCCATTTAAAGCATTTTTCTTTATTTGTTTCATTTGAGCTAAGCCGGTACAGGTGATGTTGTTAAAGATTAGCACCAATTCGCTTGGAATTCTAAAATTTCTTGTGGAGCCTTATAAATGCATTAACATAATTAATGCCACTTTTACGATTTCATATCGATAGTATTTTTGAATTAATTAACTAGCTTTAAATTACTACTGAGCGAAAGCACGTTTACTGAATGCACGTTTTGAAAGTTGTTTTGTGTTGCGTTAACATTTTGTACTGGTACACCATTGAATAAAGACAGGCATTTATATATGAAAAATATAATATTTTAATTTCACACTGTGAATCGATGTTAGTTCACAATATTCATTATAATCATATCAGGGTCGAATCCCAGACCCTCTGTTCCGCACTCCAGCCTGGTAACCATTGCGTCGGTCGTCACTTGTCTTTGTCGTCAAATTGACTTTAATATGTTTTGTTTGAATTATAATACACCAGCAAAATGTACTTGAGGTTGATGCCATTAAAAGTAAATGTCGGGGCCGTGAAGTAAGAAGTGGATGGCCCATTCAGTTGTTGATTGCCTCCCTGCTTTCCCTCTTGCCTCCCACTTGTTGCCGGGGGGCGGCAAGGACGCACCTCTTTTTATGGGGTCAATACATACAAGTGTATTATAGCTACCGTAGTTCGAGAACAATTTAATTATGTCACTTAATGGAGATTGACGGATCGTTGATGATTTTGTTGATTCGACGAATTTAGAATGGGTGTTGTTTACTCAAAGTATACAACGCTGGACTCCCAACTTGGCTCGTTTTGATCTCCTTTATGTTTCAGCTATGAAATAATTTTTTGTAAATATTTAATATAATCAACAGTAAATATTTTCTCTTTCAATGTAAGAACACCAGTCTGACTAGCTAGACTACAATATAATCAAGTATTCGTATTATGAGTCGAAAGTGCCTGTCTCCCCACTTTTAACAGAGTGAAAATAGTTTCTTAGATGAAAAGTTGTATACTTTCGATTCCAGTGAAAATTAAGAAATTGTTTGTCTTTATAATTTATTTTTGTATGCGATTTAAATGTTTTCTCGGATATCAGATTTAATTCACATTATTGACTAACATATTTGTCTGATAATTTTGTGAAATTTGCATTTGTGTTTTGTCTATTCTTGGATCTCGTGCATCAATAAAATATTTCCAGTTTTTTGATTTATTACGTTGTGTTATCAAGCTAGCCAAATCTGAAACAAACATAGAATTTAGTATTTGAAAAACAACAGTGCGTTACAATGTGAAAATAAGAAAAATCGTAGATGACATATTGATAGGTAACTTTCTACATAATATAGGCAGTATGTAATCAGAGACCAGTGTCTTGAAAAGTGCCTTTCACCGGCATTCACGCATTCAAGCGATTATATGCCGTCGTTGGCGTAATTAGTGTGTATAATTGCTTGATTACATTGTTTTTTTATGTAAGTTATTTAGGGCGGGCTAGTTGCTTCTAATTTGTTAAATGGCCAATTGCGCCGAGTTTATTTACGCGTTTGTGTATATTTCAATTGATGTTCTACGGTGAAGGGTGTCAAATCAAAAACAGTAGAGTGTTGAGCATCACCGACGTAAATAACACTATTTCTTGAGAATTCCGTCTCCTTAACGAACATGAAAACAACCGGCCGACGTCAAACTCTTGCTACTTGCGCAAAATGGATTCTTACCGACATTTAAATGTACGATGTGTGCAAAACCTTTAAAAAAATTATATGACAACTTGTATCGTTCAGATTTCGAAGGTATTGGTTTATTTTTTTACCGAAATAAGTTACGCTCTACTTTCTTTAATATATGAAATTGATACATGTTCAGGCAATTAATGTCGTACATAATATAGGAAAAATTCTAAAGTAAATCAATTTTCATCTTGGATCGATTTGGTTTCATGTACGAAATTTAACTTATTTATTTGGAAAACAAACAGACATATCACTATATATAGAGAAGAGAAATAAACTATGAACATAAGAAAACTTTGGATATATCCATGACAGTTTCACTATATAGTAATAAATATATAAACAAATAAAAATGACAGCAGTACTTGTAGTAAACTTGTAGTCTTTTACGTACTTTTAATTGAAAAAAAAAATTTAATTCCTTGTTTAAAATGCCCCGTAGTTTTTATACACTTTTTACATGTCTCATATAGTATATAAATATTGGCGTAAGATGTAATATGCAAGATATTTTTCAAAACAGATTTTAATGCGTAATAGGTTATTGCAGTAGCGGTGTTGACACAAAAACCAGTTGAATACTCGGTGCTCACGTGTGTGTCACTGCCCCTTGTTTAATGTTAATCTTAGTATTAGAATGCCATCCGCAAAGCAAACCTTAGTTATTATTTTTATTACGCGCTAAGCGTTTATTACACACAAATTATGGGTAAATGCCGCGTTTTTTAATTATACTTTTAATATCTGTGAAGATAACTACTGTGAAACTCGCGAAACCGGGTTATTTTTATATCATGGAATTTTCATATTGCTTTTATTGTTTTAATTTTAGCTTCAACCATTTGACTGTATTTCGGTATGTTAATCGTATAGTCTGAAAGATAGCAGTCTGTGTTATTTTTAGCTTTCATTATGAGCGTGTTTTGCACGAATATAAAACTAACTGTATAATTAACATTAATACGCAAATGAAGCACAGTCCCTACTCAACATTATTTTTAAGTGAAATTGTTTTGTTGTTACTAAAAATAACTTCTTTATTTAACTATATGATGGTTAGAACATTTTTTATTTTTTATTTGAAAATCACGACTGCTTGTTAAGGTTAGCAATTATATATATTGTTACAAATAGGTTTAATGTATGGAAATGGAAGTTTATTTGTTTATTGAGGTAATTTTTTATAGGCATGCCTTAACATTATGTTAAATATATCTACGCTAGTTATTCCGAAATACAGACATTTGATCTTTACACGCGTCTCATTATAATTCCAACACTGTTGTCTTATACGTCACCTACATCTACCTGCAAAATTAAAATTTTTTTAAACCTACGTCATTATTACTGCTAAATAATGCCAATAGAATTGACATCATTTTGCTTGAATTCTCATTGAGAACGCGGCTATTCCAACGCGTGCGGCATGAGACGTTTCAATCAAATTACTTTGTTTCGGTTTCTAAACACTACATAATAATTAGAATTCCAATTAGCTTATTTACTTAATATCCTCTTTTGTAAATAAGGTTTACTATATCCTGGAACTCGTATAGTTTCGGAATGGCAACTAAATTAAAAACTATATTACGAAAAATATTATTTAGCTGCTCAAAACGCCGCTGGTTTTAATGGCAATTGTTTTTTTTAATAGAACAGGGGGCAAACGGGCTGGAAGCTCACCTGATGTTAAGCGACACCGCCGCCTATGGACACCCGCAATGCCAGAGGCCTCACCAGTGCGTTGCCGGCCTCTAAGATGCTTATACGCTCTTTTCTTGAAAGTCCCTAAGTCGTATTTGTTCGGAAATACCTCTTTTGGCAGCTGGTTCCACATAGCGGTGGTGCGCGGCAGAAAGTGCCTTCTGAAGCGCTCAGTTATGGAACGGCGGACATTAATCCGATACGGATGAAATTTCGTATTCTGCCTCGATGTCCGATGATGGAAGAATTGTTTCGGAAGACAAAAACATTCTTAACAAAAATATTTTACATATTTGTATAAGTTACGCCTGTTTCCCATTGGGGTAGGCAGAGACCTCCACTTGCTACGATCCTTTCACAACTCTCTCGCTTCTTGCACACTCATTATATTCATCATACATTTTCGTCGGTGATGAGTACTTTTGACCTGCCCTTTCTCCAAAAAAGTTCCGGCATGTGTCCCAGCCCCATCCTCACTGTCCATACTCGCCATAAGTGTATGTGTATACACATAAATAGTATGACACTACTCTTAAATATACGCCTTGTCAGTCTATAGGATATAGGAATAATTATATATGAGGATGAATTAAATATTTTAATATTTAAATTAAAGGACGATTCGACGTATGCGGGCGGCGTTTGTTTACTGCCAAAGTTATTTATTGCTAACTATTTATCCATTACACATTTATAAGGTCCAATTTCACCCATTTAACTGAAGTACTCATATGTATAAGATTGAGTTGAGAGGGATTTATTTTTTTATGAACAATGTCTGTATTTTATAAATATATATTAAGTAAAGTGTACTAAACAGAAGTCTGGTAAAAAAGCTAGAATAAGAGTCGCGGGGGGGAAATGTCACGTAGGCACTCCGTTCCCTTTCTTACCTTGGTACTGTAATCGAGCTACCCAGTATTGAAACCAAGAAGGATGTTACGCTATAGTATAATTATGGTAGGTTATTTACCGTTTAAATGTATAACGTTGCAACCGCCATGGCTGCTTCAAGAGTACGTCTCACTTCCGCGACACAACCAGTACGGGCGCAATCTCGCAACCAGTTTTAAAGAAAAATACTCCACGTGTATAAACACGTGAGCCGTTATTTAGTTCATCATTAGTTTCTATTTTATTTATCCGTATTTAAGTTGGAATTGTTCTAGTTTGACAGTATAAAGCGAGAAACTAATATTGCATCTAGTAGTGTATCAGTGATGCCTGTCAGCGTGGACTATTTTAATATTAACATATAATCTTATAATTTCGCGCGTATATAGTGTAGCTCTTAACCTTAATATCAGAAAAATACAACTTTTTCTGTGATTTTATACACCATAATTATGCATTTATGGTTCGAATTTGGCATAATTTTCGATTCTCCTCTCGAATCCTGTCTGGCATTAAACCAAAATTCAACTTTTACTACAACAACAGCGTTAGTTTGAAAACATCGTATATTAAGTTATATATACGTTTCAATTAATTAAACAAGAGCTCAGTCCTTGTTACGTCTTCACAGCGACGCGTTCGGCTGAATCTAACCCAATTACGAGAATTTAAGACCTGTTCCCGCCAAAAGTATCGATCGAAAAGAGATTATCAAATGTTTAGGTCATCAAAATAATGAATGTTAAGCTTTCACTCATAGAAAGCATAATAGATTAAAAAAAAATCTAGAAGCGTTTTGGGTTGTGTATATTTATCTGTTTAGTTTAAATAATCATTATAAATCCAAGGTGTAAGTACCGATTAGTACATTATTTATTTTCCTTGTTTACTTACCTATATTTTATAATTATTAACGGCTGGTCAGTAAATAAGGTCAGTTTAAAATGGGCAGTGTAAGGTAATACGTTCCGTCGGAGACTTGCTTGAAAGTTTATCGAAAGTTTTAATTAACCGAGGGACTTGTCCATCATCAGTTTTGCGATACATATAGAATTAATTGTAACTGTCACTGCAGATAAGTTAGTGTATTTTATTTGTATTTAAATTAATTTTTCTTTTTCCCTGTTTGTAGTTAGTTATATAGCTGTCTTATTGATATAGTATTTTTGATTTTGCCTTTTATTTTGTGTAGCACAAGTTGTCTTAATTTACGTATGTTGACTAGAGATTCAATAATACATACCAAACAAGCAATTTGTATTAGTCACGAGTAAAGCTATCAACTAGCAAGTATGGAACTAATTGTTATGCGGTAAAAATGCCACTTGTTATTTTGCATTGGCCGCTTTATTTCACCGTAAGCTAACACGCGATCGCACCAATAAGCAACAGGAAAGCTTCATTAAATATGCAACGTGAAAACAAAAAAAAGGTTGACGCGCAGCTGTCAAGTTGAACGTATTTATTAATGCATTTAACATCGCCTTCAGACTTAAGTGGGCAAGTAGAGTTGATCGCGTTAAGAGCCTATTTTAATGCGGTTGTGTTATTAATTAAATCAGATTTTTCGAAATGTATTCCATTTAAATTAGAGTTCGCTTTTTAAGATAAATAAATTTTAAAATAGACCCGACGAATGAATTGTTGAGTAGGTATAAGAACAATAGTTTCTTTTACTACACAAATTTATTTGCGTTGTTAAATGTCAACTTGTCTTATTAGGAAAACAGGTGCAAGGGTATGTCCAGTGTGTCTAATCACTAATGGAGAAACGGTTCACTCATGCAGCAGATGTCAGATCCTTCTGCAGTCTGCTTAATGAACTGACAACTGTTGTACAATTTATAAGTTGTTCCAATACACCGATAAAGATATTGTATATTATAATTGTGTTAAGCTATACAATAACAAGTCATTGAATTTACACGTTCACCATTCGTGTACGCTGTAGAATGTGCATAAAATAAATACAGATTAATTTTTATAAAATACAGTTTTTGAAACAACGTACATTCGTCTAATAAAATGTCCATCTAGTCTTTATTTGAAGAACACAGAGGTGTTGTTATCTAGTGACGGCTTGAACCAAAATTATCCTAATGAAAATAGGTTTATCGCAAGATATAGATTTGTCAGTAAAAGCCAGGGCTCTGGATGGGATGTTTTAAAAAGTAGTTTGTCGTGAAGTATTATCTTCTGTACGTACGTAGATACGTATAATATTTATATTTGTATGCGATAAGCTAGAGCTTGATTGAGCTATGTTTGCTTACCTCAATCTACGATTGCCCGTTTCCGTTTGGTACATCAAACGCATAATAATTACACTTGTATAATTTCTATAAAATGTTATCAAAAGTGTTTACAGCTCATCCGTATTTCTATTTTTAAGGAAATACGGTATAAATGATAAATGTAATTTTTTGCCTCATAGTGCTGCGGTATTCTATTGCTTCGATACTGACTTCACCCGCTTAGATTTTAAGCCATTTCTCATAAGTCAGTTTAGAAGTATAATTAGTACATCTCACAGTGAAAAAAGATCTTATATAATTTACTTACTTACACTTAAGCGTTGTTCTATTGATTTTTAATCTTATAGAACATGATTATTATTTGATAGTTAATACTGCGCCATCTCCCGAATAGCAATTATTATGTGAACAAACACAAGTTAACGACAATTTTATTGCGTGACCATTAAACTTATTCGAGTGTTATCTTTATTTCGGATCCAATGTCTGATGTTATGTGACTTGGATTTATAGCTTTTCTGTTACTACGGGTCGTAATCTGTGCCTCCTTTTATGCTGAGTAATATCTTTAGACATGACTTTTATATTATTATCCATATGTTTTTTTTTAATTTGAATAATCATTCATTTAAATAATCCTGAATATTAATAAAATAAAAAAAAATAAGTTGTTGTGCTTCACACACTACTTTGAAGCTCAGCACACAAAGCTCACTTAAAGTTTAGTACTTTATGTTACTTCATAAAGTACATCTTAGTCTGAACTACCAGACTGCTTCACAAACATTCGTAGTTGTAGACGCGTAATACAATCACTGTACTGGCGGAGGTGGAGTTGCAAGTAAAATTTCCAGAATCGCTGGAAAACTGTTAGACAATTGAAATCTTTATGTTGACATGCCGAGGAATTCCATTATCAGTAATAGACTATACGAAGAAGAAGGCTGCGTCTATAACAATGAGTATTTACGAAACAGCATTGTTGCCTTGATCAGGAAATAGACGTTGCACATGTTTTCCGAAACGTCATTTCATGTTACGCTTGAACTGATTCGTTCAATAAAACTTTCCTCGAGCTTTACACAGTCCACCCGTTCACCCCCAGGCCACCCCTTTGTGCTTGAAATGTAACTGAACCCAAACAGGTTTGTCCCGAGCCGCTTTGTGACCACATATAAATGAATGGCAAAAAAAAAATTAAAACCAAAACCTTTTTGAAACCGATCCGTGCTCTGATTTTCACAATCACTAACCAAAAATTTGCCCAACTCACCTCTCAGTTACAACACTCACTTTCATTGAGCCGATACAGTCTTTCGATTCTTAAATAAGTATTGGTTACATAATAAATGTTTTTTTTTTCTATTACAACGTTAAAACAGATGTATGGTGTCGACCACAGGTTATTAGACAAATTAAGTGTCCCTTATCGCTAATGTTTGGTTAACGGCCACTAATCGGTTGCTAATAGCTTTTTCTCAGTATTTAAACTGATTGTAGATTTTAGTTTGTATAAAATTAAAAACATGAGTGCTGCGAATGGATTGTTTAGTTTTAGTCAGGTTTGGCAAAACCATCAAGCAGAAAAGATGCTTCAGTGGAAACACAAGTTGCCGTATGTTCCATTTGAATTAGTTACCTAAAATTTTACAAGGGAGTAAAGAGACTTAATCAAAGTATTACTTGCGAAATTGTAAAAAAAAACGATTATCGTACTTAATAGTTCATTCACGTAATTTCTGTTTGTCTATTTAACGTTGTGATGGATTTTAACAAAATTTAATATTATTACAACCCTGAAGAATTGATACTTTTATATTCTTTTATAAATTTTGGTCTTATTACACGATCAAAAGAGTAAAGTTCCATCTCTTTCTGTCAAATTGTAAGAAGAAACAGGTGTAATTAACGATTTACTTTTTATGAATAATGGGGTTAGATATTTCCGAGCATTGCTCGATAAACCTGAAATTAATAAAAAATTTACGTATTTGAATGACGTTTTACCTTTTAATATGTTTACGTAGGTATTATTTAAAAACAAGTATTGACCGACCTTTATGAATAAATCATATAACAGCACGGTTTTTAATTTTCTGATTTAATTTATACGTCAGTCGTTTTTATGTATATATGAATCAATTTTACGTGGTTTTTGTATAACTAATTCAAAACAACTATATAAAATATATCGTGACATAGTGCTCATCAATTTGGCAATTTGAATGTGCGTCATGTCTGAGTCTTAGTTTATTTTAAGAATACAAATATAGACATGGTTTTATGTTATATATATATTGATTTTATATAATATTAGTTTGCGTGGTTGAAACAAGTTTTGGAATTCAAGTTGGGTGGTTAGGGAAAGCTAATGTTGTTCAACTATTGATTATGAGTAATTAGGAGTAAATTGTATTATTGGCTTGAATCAATGACAGTGTTTCTTCAGACTTCTTGCCATCATGTTTTGAACCAATGAAATGAAATTTTTCTTTCTTTCAATTTGGCAAGTTAGTAAGTTAGTTTGACATAACGTAGAAATTTTAATCAAGACATGACATTACGCAACTGCAAATATTCACCTGCAAGCAATGACTGTGTGCATAGTTTTCAATCGAAAGATAAACTGCCCTGACCTACATACTGACATGTGTTATCTCTATTTACACATCATTGTTTGTTTAGATTTATTTATCTTAGATGATATCTTTAATCCGTTTCATATCGATAGTAAACGATTAACGATTGAATCTTATAAGTGGCTTTTATAACTGAAGAGAGTTATTAGAGTCCGTTAAAAGTTAGGATGTTGTAGTGGCATGTTGATTGCAGATTTTATTGTTTCTTTTGTTTGGGCTCTTAGATGCCATGTTTTCCTTTTCATGCGACACAAGTGACGTGTCAATACTAACACTATGATGATATTCTGCGATTAGTTTTTACTTAATTTATTTAAAATAGGGTTTCTTCAAATTTCTCTTTCTTATCGCTTTTCATTCTAACATTTCTAAAATAAAGGGCTGACTTATGACTGTAGTAATTTTCTTTGGTAATTTAAATTCATTGTAATAGGCCATGTAACCTTGATAATGCGCTGTTAAACATAATTTTGCATATTTCCAATGTAATTACTATTAATTAAAATTTACATCACAAGTTTCACAGTTAACGATATAAATTATTAGCCCGCGATTTTACTCTCAAAATCGTAAAGCTCGCAAGCAAAAAAAGCGTAGCTTTGTTACGACGCTGAGGTCTTGTAGAGACAGTACGGCAAGACCGCCTTCGCCATGCCGTTTATGAATACGATTTAAGGCTGAAATAATTGTAGAAATTTGCCACTATGTTCTATTGTCGTATTGATATGAAGAGAAAGGATTAGCTGTTTGAGATTTATACCTGTGTGAATGCAACCAATAAATTTCGATAAGTCAGAAATATATCATGTATTAAAATAACTTTCTTTAGTCATTATAAACGGATATATTCACAACAGACGTAGTGAGAAAAGTCTGAAGAGGCGTTCACCTCTTTATTTACTCGTAGTAGGGTCATCAGCCCCGTTTTAATAAATTGTTACGATAATGCGGCATTTGCATAGCGCATGAGACAGGCATTTAATAACAAATATATAAGGCTACGAGTATATAGCCTAAAGCTACACCTATTCTACTGTAGGTATTACGCTTGGTTATGCGTTTTAATTTAACCTGTAGTAGACTTTTACTATATCTCTATGGTCAGTAGTGGCACGTAGAAGAATCCCTTTTATTATATTTACCAATGAGCTATCCGAATATATACTTCCGCTTTGATACTTCTTTGTAAGGCGAAATATTTTTTTTTGGTAGGTTTTAAATTTTCTATGGTAATGTACTCTAACTTGCAGCGCTAGCTTAATTATACGTCACCAACTATTGTATAATCTTACACGATCTTATACACGCAACCGAGTCGAAATCATATTCTCCATTTTAAAGTTAACAGAACAAATGTTATCAGTAATTCATTCAATAACATTTATTGCTTATCATTCTGAGCGGTGTATTTACAAAATAAAATATACGAAGTTTATAAAATTCAACATATGCAAATAATTGTCAATATCTCCTTTAAGTTATTTTATGTATTCAAATAAGTCTTATCAGAATTCATGATTGCTACAGTACTGTTTTATATGCATATTAAGTAGTATCATTAAGATGTACATTGATATTATTTCGGCGCCTAGAAACAGTAATATTCACAAATCGTTTAAACAACACATCTGCGTCTGCAGGGATCTGTTTTAATTTAAATAATTAGTATAGCCTTACTTAAAATACAAAAATACAAAATACATCGGGAGGTAATTTAAAATTAAAATCCGTCACGTGCTGAGACACGATAACGACCACTGTTGTTATACTATTCAGTTTGTGACCTATTATTGTAATTTGTTACGTAATTTTTCATATCTTCACGTATAGTATACAGTTATTTTGCTTTACACTTTTCACATCTGAAAATCTTGTAGTTTTCGACGCCTTGATTATTAATTTGGCCAATCTCTGTGAAATGAGTTTTTGCTGTATTGAATAACAGACCGGTACGACGACGTTACAACCGCTTCCAAAGCTATGTTTTCATTTTTCAAGAATGTATCTGTGTTATATCTGCAAGAGTTTATACTTAAGACCAGCGCTATGTGATTTCAATTATTATCTTAAGGGTGATATGTCGGTAGGTAGTAATTCGCTATAGGATAAGATACAGGAGCATTGGAATGCAAAAGTCGAAATGCATTAAGATATACACAGTGCTGACAAACAAGTAGTCGATAGGAGAAATTAATAAAAAATATTTGTACATTATTTTATCCTTATGTAATTTTATGATAAAATAATTCAGTTATAGCTATTTTATAATCATACAATATCAGGAAGCAACTCTTATTATGCCTAAACTACTGAATAACTTTTGATCTTTTGACCTTTAATATCGGTGAAGGCTGTTAGTTTTATACTTTATAGTCACGGTTCGGGTTATACATAAATTGTTAATACGCGCATTTTTTTCAATTTATTTACGTACAGTATAAATAATATTAAATATACCTCACCACACTTAATTTCAAGTTGATCGCAACAAATGCAATTTACTCATTTTATGCTTTAAAATGTTGTTCCATATAAACAAGTATTTATTTTTAAACTGAAACTGTACATTTCTAAATATATTCATACCTTTACGGTAAAGTTGCTTTTGAACGAGGTATATGAGAGGTGATCTCGTGATGATTGTGCAAAGTATAAGAAACTGGACCTTCAACATTCTTAACCGCATTTGCGTCAGAGTTTAATAACGTGTAATATAATTCAGGTGTGTATTTCCGTTTTACAAATTACATTCACTTAAAAACTTTATAAATTTCAACTATTGGAAAATTGGGATTTCAAACTAAAAGTGGATTTGGCACTCAAAGTTATTTATTGAAAAGTAATACACATAACACGTAACGAGTAATGGTAGCCGAGAATGTTTTTATTTAATTTTCTTTTTTCTGTTTTTACTCAATACGATTACAATAGCAAAAAAGGAAAACTTAAAAATCCAACCTATACTAATTTGTCATTAATGAAATGTTATGAAAAAACGGGATAAATTATTCCTTAATAAGAGTTTCCGTTGCGTGTGTACGGTCAAAATTATACAAACACAATGCTTGTAGGAATTAATCCTCTTAAAGCCAGATATCCTGGGAGTGGTTCTTTTCCTTTAAACTATGCTTTGTACATAGCTTACCCTTACTGATTCTGATATACATAATAGTACATATAACTATATATTAGAGAAGCTTAGATTTATAGCGTGGTCTAGACAGTTTTTGAAATTTTTCCCAAGATATTTCATTATTTGTATACCATTTTTAATCAACGCCACGAGAAGTCGCACGCGAAAAGCCCAAGGTCAGTGGCTATTAAAACTTTAAAAAAGTATGTTTTGAGGTTGACTAACCTTCTTTGTAATGAATTTTGATCTTAAATAATTCATTATTCATAAAAATTTACCTTTAAATAACAAACTATATTGCCTGGGACCTTATTTTCTCGTTTTTAATTTAATTTCACGCATCTGTTGTCAATATTTGAAATTAGTATTACATGCTATTTTATAGTGTGGAACTGGATAGACAAATTAAGAGATAGTTACAACACCATATAACTTAGACGCTTGTATCAAAAACCACTCTTAAAACGAGTCCTCATCTGCTTATATTTAAAAGATTTATCTCAACTTATGTATATTCCAAATTTTACTTCCAAATAAGAATTTAAATTCAAAGTATTCAAACGAAAGGTTTGACGTTGAGGTTTTTTTATGATTTAACTTGACTTATCTGTCCAAATATCTTTAAGAGGGGTGAATATTAAACACTCTGACTAAACCAACATAGTTTTTTGTAGTTAATAAAGAAAAGATACGCATCTATACCTAAGCTTCAGTCCGCGGGCCTTCTCATTCCCTTAATACTAGGTATATAAGGAAAACATAGGAGTATGTCACTCAAACACTCAAACGTCCTAATAACCAAATGTACAAACTTTATGTTATACTTACTTAAGTAATATGAGTTACACTTAAAATTATGTATATAACTTGGGGTGATGTTTGTCTAAAATTTTTCTGATTTAAATTTTCAACCTTAATGTTTTCGTCACACATTTTCTTACAGGGTAATGTATGTCGTAAAATAAAGTCAAGAAATCGTAGATTAAAATCAAAAATTAAATTAATCAATTATGTATGATACGTTGCAATTTTTACGATACGATGATAGCAATCTTGCTTATTCACAATATTTGCGTTCTGAATTGTGATGTAACTCAGTTCAAGGCCGTCTTATCGCTTCATATGAATAATTGAGTGAGTAAACATCTGAATTGAAGCTAAACACACAGAGCAGGTAAATGTAATACGAATTAGCATACGATTGCAACAAATTGATTGTAGCTTGTTATTACCTGTTCGTAACAATGTAAGGAAGAGGAAGTGCTGCTCTAAACAGTTGGTATATGCGAATTTTTATACCATACTTCAAACAGGAGATAAAAACTTTTGGGTTTGGACTTTATCATCCCCATTTGTTGACAGGCATGAAAATGACCATGTCTACGACGGCGACTATGAGCGCCCGCGTTCACAGGAAAGTAATCCGAGCGCCGCATAAACGAGCGCACACCGGCAAATACCTTCACGCGGGCAAGATGGCGCACCCTGGCAAAGGTGCGCACCATTCCGGCAAATTTGCGCATCTCGGGAAATTTGGCAAACTCTCCCACTACACCCATACACACTTGCTCAGGCCCCCGGAGCCCTGCGAGAACAGCAACGACAGCGGTTTGGGCCCCGATCACAGGTGAGACATAATTTTTCAAATTGTTTGGAATGTTATGTTGTGGGCGAACATGTTATGCTCCTTTTAAATAAGTTACTGTTGCATGCTGAATGCATCTGTCATTGTTTGCCTTTAATATTGATTCAATATCTCGTAGCAGTATGATCTATTGATATTTTGTTTATACTAGTAATATTATACGTATTTCCTATATATATATATATATATATATATATCTATTCTTGACCATGATTTTTTTATATGTGTGTTTCCACACCATTATTGTCTTACCGTTTAATATAAAATACTTTACTATATTGAAGGCAAACAGTATTAGCTTAATTATTGCAACATGTTTTGCTTCTTGTGAATGCTATTATCATTGTAAATACCCAAACCGCTAATAATCATAATTTAATCGGTTTTGTTGTCTGTGTCAAAATGCATGCTATTAACCAAAAATATTAAACTTAAAATGTAATTCATTTGTAACTTAAAGTTAACCAGATACATTCAATAATTGCAGCCTATTAATCACAGTTATTAAAATTAGAACCAGCTCTCCAAAAATTTGATAATTTTAAAGTGTTCGTAGTGTTGTGTAAGAATGTTTAAATCTCACATCAGCATTCATTTCCGATCATCAGGGTATATACTTAACATTTCCTGTCTTTTCGTCCTGTGGAAATTGAGAATGTATTTCATTTTAATATACGCTTAAAAAAAACACTTGTAAAAATCATAAAGATTCACTTACATTTTTTACATTTCATTACATTACTTGTCTGCCGATTTACACTTCAATAGAGTATCGAAGCTGTTTCGCTTGCGATTGTCAATGTTCGTGCGGCTAAATAGCTTGTTATGAAATAGTGAGTATCAGTGCTTGATTCGTTTAATTTATGTTACACTAATGCCACTTACTTCAAACCACAATGCAATCATTAACAATAAAATCATTCTGTAATTAAACTCGAAGATCGAATTGTAAGCATGACACATGATTTGTTTCTGAATTAATTACAATTAGGTAATACGCAACCTTCTTGATATTGGTATTAACAGACGTCGGGACAAGGCTCTACGCGAGTAAGTTTATAATAGTGTGTAATCGTAAACTAGAACACTGTTTACATATAAGATTATATACCTATTTTGACCTTTGCAGATGGATTCGATTCTTTTTTTATTTCTATGGAGTTTAAATGCGCTGAATGAATATATAGCTGTTTATGAATAATGAAAGTAAACAACTGACTAAATACAAAGATATTGAAATTTGAACGTTTGTTTATTTTTGATACTAATTTAGTAATTTAATTTAAATATTAATTCTATAATTGTATAGTATGCGCCTGAGATAACATTCGGACAATTATGAACAAAACTCTGTTAAATAAAATAATTACTTCAGGATGGTACAGAGGCAGTCTAGACTCTGGAACTTAATAAAACATACAAAAAGATTGAAGTAGACATTTTTTCTAAAACATAAATGACACTACTCCTATACATATATATACTACTAATATAACTTTTCGTTATGGAAATCCGGAAACTGAAATCATTGCCGTGTGCAACACGTCACCATTTTAAAAGTTTGTTTAAAGTTCTTAAAACCGTATTCACTTTCTATATATAGGCTTCAAAAATATAATAAATGTTTTTCCTTATAGCCCTTGTCACAAAAGAAGCCAAATAATGTAACTTACAGTACATTATATTTTGAATAAGGCCGCAAAACTATTATGAAATAAAGGGATAATTCTCAATCATTGTGGGATTTGATATATCGTTTTTCATCGGCCAAAAGTCTGTGCCTTTATAGCAGATTTTTTTAACGTGGCACCCGGTGTTGTTATCAATAGGCAGAACACAACAAAGCTAAATGCAATTCAACTAGAGTCTAGACAACAGAATAATCAGTATCGTATACAAACAACTCGATACTGATGAATTGTTTACCAACGTGGCTTACTGTGTTATCGCACAGATAAAATTAATGTAACGTCTGAATTTGATAACTTGTTAGCTATTGATTTGAAATGGGAGTATCAAACGCTTATAATAAATACAGAACGGCACACAACAGATTAATTAGGTACACTTGTATATTGCATCTTTATGCATACTACTTTCATACTTTACTCATACTACTTTTAGTACTGGAACAATTTTTTGCAATTTGAAAATATATATATAGGTATATCGTGGTGAAAGGTATGGTACCTTTCACCACGATATACCTGCATATATACCTATTTGTCATGCTTTAAGGTAAATGAAACTACAGACAATATTTTATGAAAAAATTGTATGTCTGAATTGACTGGCATACTCGTAAGATAAATATAAACCAATTCTTATTTCTATTTGTCTAGGAGAGCAGTTAATTTAACAGCAAATGTTCTAAAATAAACCGACTTTTTTTAGATTACATATCACATCTTTCTACGTCAGCAGAGTTGCGTTACGATACTTCTGATTTTATTTACATAATATTATGTCTTTGATAGGATAAAAAAATCAAAATATATTATTTGCCCTTTTACTGATCGCGTTATCTGGATAAAACACAGCCTTCGTTACTTCCGCACGTGGCATTCCAGTGTAGCCTTATAAAAGGTCTTGGTTGATATACATAATCGGTTCAATAAATATTTTTCCTCTTCCTTTAATTTTGTGCTTAAGATATAATATAGGCTTAGTCACCCTAGCTTCATCGAGCATTCAATAATTTCCACAAACGTATGCGAAAATTATCTTTTGCCGCAATTTCGCCACTTCCGATGAATATAAACACTGTTGCTAAATTATTTATAACCTTAAAATAACACAGATTGTTCCAGCTGATTATACATGCCAAAAATACCACAAGTAACGCTAAAAGTAGATTCAGAATGCGTCCTCGTTCCTAATCTTATCTATAGTTTCCCAAAGTTAATTTAATCAAATGCTACTATTATATTTTTCATATTGCAACAATAATCTTTAATCTACATAATAAGTAGATTCCTATTGAAAAGTTACAAAATAAAACTCAAACTTACCCTCATGACAATATAACCTAAAAGCGCGATTTCGTTTTACGATAAAAAGCACGACCCACGCGATTTCATGAATGTTTGAAAAGAGCTTTAAGAGACTTAAGGCAGACAAGTAAACATAAGTTAGACAGGAAAACATTGACATACTTTACTTTCATTTTATTAACGAGTTTATTCGAGTGTCCTTACTCGGTATAAATAATTAATACGTCACGAAATGTAGTCGACCATCAGACGATTGTTTTTGTTTATGTTTTTTTATAATAATAATTCATCATTTCGTAAAAGATTAGAATTTATTTCTTAAAGATTTAAAAGGGCACTTTATTAGTTACGGCTGTTAAAATCTCTTTGTAAGGTGAATGAACCTAGGTAGGTTTTTGTAAGTTTTGGTGCATGTTTTTTTCAGTTTATATATAAACTATACGCTCGATAAATAACCAACGTTGCCACTAACAAAGCATGCTATTTGACTAACTATATTTTCAAATCTAAAAATCTGCGACACGCTTTTGGCTGAATGATTTATTTTATATCCAGCTCAGAGCCCAAATTCAAAATTGTGTCGAATGTGCGCAGATTGTCAGATGCGCCCGAAGACTGGGATCAGCCTGAAGCGAAACGTCGTCGTGACGAATCTGATGTTAAGGTTGAGTGTGACGACGCGAATGATGCGTACGCTTTCGCACCACCAGGGGCGCCCGCTACAGCGCCAGCTCCGATCGTTGCTGCATCCAATCTACCCTTACCCGCGTACGTTCCATTTAATTCAACAATAATTTACGTTACCTACACAGCTGTGGATTCACAGCACATGAAATTATCTACTGCGTTCTTCATGCTAATAACCCATCGTAAACATCATTAAGTAATCTTAACCTTTAAATGTATCACTTTCTTTTACAATGCCATTCATTATTTATTACAAGTTGTGCAATTTACAAAGATGTAATTGTCCAATAACTCATGTTGACGTGATAAGCCACAGTTACGTATCAACGAGTAAATATGTTTAAATCTAGGTTGCTTATGTTTATTTTGATTAACATATATTGACTGTGTTTTATTATTACTTAATATCGGTTAGATATTTTCTAGTTAAAACTAACTAAATCAATTAAGTGTAGGTAAGTAAAGTGATATATTGTTAACGCTATTTGTGTATCTCGCAGTCAATCTTTAAAAAAATATACATTACATACAGTAAACAATGCATCATTGTACGTTTGACTTATTAATTTTTTGTTTTCAGAATACGGGCCGGTTGCAGTTTGTCTAGTCCAACAATATCCGAATCACCGAGTAGATTTCAAGAACCGTCATACAGATCGTGCGGAAAGGTGGGCACATCTGGTAAGCTTGCTAGTAAGTACGCCGCGGGGGGCAAGCTTTCTGGCAAGCTGGGGGGCAAATACGGGGGAAAACTTGCGCAGGCGCTCGCCAGGAGAAGAGCGCTTGCTATGACACACGCTGGGCCACCTGGTTTGGCCGCTCCGCTGACAAGCAAGTCCAAAGATGGCACCGTGGAATTACAGATACTGTGCCAACCCGAATCACAACACCGAGCGAGGTAAACATGTTGTTTGTTTATTTGGTTGAACAGTAATGTCAAGAACTAGTGTGTTTCGAAGAAGGCTATATAACATCGCACGTGCGTTTACGATGTGCGGGTCTCGCGGTTAAATCCGCAGAAAACACGTAATAAAAAATATGTTAGTAATCTATTTGGGTCAGGCAGACAAATAATTTACGCAAAATATAATCTTTTTCCACAATAGAAAACTTTTAATATCTTTAACCTAATACTTATTCAGAATCGTATGTACACGATGTTTTTCCCACCTCTCATTGCTGTGATTATAGTATGAAAGTTTTTCTAGTTATATTATGTGGTTTCCAGATATCAGACTGAGGGAAGCAGAGGAGCCGTAAAGGACAACTCCGGGAATGGTTTCCCCATAGTGAAGCTAGTCGGTTATGATAAGCCAGCAGTTTTACAAGTAGGTTTTCAGAAACTTACAGTTTATTTACCTTATTTCATTATTTTACGGATATGAATATGCCGACAAATAATGCTATGTACTAAGCAATAGCATGCAGCACCAATGTATATTGAAATAAGTAGAGCTAATTCTTGACCATGTGGTCCTATACAAATTTGAACGATTCGTTTCAAGGTTAAAAATAAGACGAGGAAGCGCCTTGTTTGAGCATTGGATAGGGGGTTAAATTGTAACACGGTAGACAAAATCGAGAGCAAAACACGGCGCGATAGATTGGTTGGAAACTGACATACGCTTCTTTTTTGCAAAGGAATACAATGAGATTAACAATATGACTCCGCTGTACTATTACAATACTATCCACCATAGTTGGATTGCTAACCAAATGTACTACAATATTTAGAAAGAAACTAAACGATGATTTTATTCAGCATGCAATATTGAGGAATTTCCAAAATTTGTTAGTCTTTCAATTCCTGTGAAATATTATGGCCTAACGAACTACGCATTAATAAACACAATAATTACTATATAATATGTTCTATTTCCTACAATGCTGGTTCCTTTTAAAACACGCAAAAGATAATTTCACTGTTTACATGTTTATTTTCGAATAAAGCTACCAAGATATTTGCTTCGTTGCACGAATTTAATACATTATGTAATTATTCTGATATTTTATTTACAGGTATTTATCGGCACAGACACAGGCCGAGTGGCACCACACATGTTCTACCAGGCGTGTCGAGTGTCAGGAAAGAATTCAACTCCGTGTAAGGAGAGGAAGGAGGATGGTACCGTGGTCATCGAGATTGACCTGGAGCCAGCGAAGAACTGGCAGGTCACCTGTGACTGTGTCGGGATTTTGAAGGTATGTTAAATATTTTGTATTGTTACTAAGTGCTATGTGAAAAACGTGAAAAAGGATATAACACCCAACCAACTCCAGGAATGTATAATTGCGGCTAGTAAATTGCGTAAATGACATACTTTTATGAATAAGATAAGCTATCGCTTCCAGGAAACCCCTTAAGAGAAATGATAAATGAAACAACTTTATAAATGTTTATTAAAAATTATACCAGAAAAGTGTCAACCTTGACCGGATTCATAAACCCACTGAAGTAGAAATGGCTGATACATTTTGGCAATTATTCAATTCTCAAGCTTTCAGACTTTCATTGAGTTTTCAATGTCGTGAATATATATCTTGAACAATTTTAATACAAACTATTATATATACTATACTCAAGGAGATTTTAGATCATAGTCTAAAATGTATTTAATATTCTCGTGTAATTAACTTAGGCTATAGGTTAAAACGAGGTTTTTTGCTAGTAATGTATTTTTTTACCATTCTTTTACATACAATGACATATTCATATCGATTCTTTCTTCACGTAAAAACGTTAATTGCATTCCGCAAAACTTTGTCCTTTTTGCTTTCATTTTAGTCGATTTAAATCATCATCATCAATCATTTAAAAGTTTATCATAAAGTAAAATCGACAAACGTCTAAATGACAATGCAGCCACGCGAGCGACAGATAGGCAATCGGATGTCATTGTAGTAACATCGCCCTTTGTCCCCAATCTTAGTCTTGCACTATCTAGGGTCAACGTGCCGATTACTAGAGCACACTTATCTTGACAATAGGCAGCCCTTAGAGCTATTATCACTTTACTGTTTCCACTTCTAGATGGTTCGCTCTTCCAATTATTTTCGTTGATACTACTGATCAATGAGAGAGTTGTTACAATTTAGTAAAAAAGCTAAATTAATAATTTTTCGTTATAAATAATGCGCAAAACTGGATTGTATGCAAACGTACAAATTATATGTTTCTACTTCCAGGAGCGCAATGTAGACGTAGAACATCGTTTTGGAGAGGCTTTAGGCGGGGTATCAGTGGGTGGTGCCCATGCAGCACGAGGGAAGAAGAAATCCACCCGCTGTCGAATGGTCTTCCGCACAGAAATAGTAGATGCCGCAGGACGCACTGAAACTTTGCAAGTGTGCTCAACCCAGATTATATGCAGTGAGTATAAGCTATTCTCCTCAAATGAGTTTAACTAAGGCACTCATTCTATTGGATAAATCGAAATCTGTCTTACAATTATTTTTAAGACCAATAATTGTGGTAATCAATTGCTTTATGTGCTGAGAATGTTTTGTATAGGCAGTAGTATTTTTTGTTACTAAATATATAAATATAATTTTTGTGTTACTACAGAACAAAATCACAACAACAGTTCCTTAAACCAAAAATGTTCTGTAAGAAACACTCAACCATATATTCACTTTGTGGGTGTTGGATTAAGCAAAAATATTGGGCATAATAGGACCTCAACAACATATAACTTATATATAAAACTTTTCATATTGTTCTCTCCAGCACAGCCACCAGGAGTTCCAGAAGTGTGCCGAAAGTCGCTGGTGTCGTGTCCGGCGTCGGGAGGTCTGGAGTTGTATCTACTGGGGAAAAACTTTCTCAAGGAAACTCGAGTAGTGTTCAGAGGGATTCACGAAGGCAGAACCTGGGAAGAAGAAGTTGCACCCGACAAAGAATTTTTGCAGCAGGTCAGTTTCTATACATATATTTTATAATTTTAATATGTTCATATTTTCCAAATAATTTCATTCATTTCGTACAGAAAAAAAATACTCTTTAAATGAGCTTAGGTTTACAACGACCGTAAATTCAGATGTTTGAGTGATTTTCCATTTTTTCTTATGGTACGTTTCTATGCATAATATATATATGTAATTATTAGTTCAAATAGAGGGAAATCTGGAGATCCTATTAACTTGAATTGAATATAGGACCACCCTGTAACTAACATGTAACAATTATTTAGAACTAGCCTTTATTTGTAAAACTTTTTTCAGACGCATTTGGTATGCTGCGTCCCACCATTTGCCAGACCCGATATTACCGAATCAGTAGGAGTGCAAGTGTTCGTGCGGTCTGGTGGCAAAACCTCTGAACCTCACTCATTCCTTTACACGCCGCCCTCGCTCGAAACAGGTCCAGCGCACTGCACGCGACACCATGCGCACGCGCACACAGGTATAATCCAACTCTCATTCGATACGCAACCGCTGACGATCGTGCATTTCTTTCGTACTATAGTTTTATTTTCATAGTGATACTTATAATCGATTTAAATTCAGTTTTAAGTGTACATACAAGTGCCCGATCGTCATATATATATATGCCATTGAATACATGATGTCGTATATGATTGTAACATGTTGCATGATTACTAACATTTTGTTGCTTCCGTCTATAAAGGATTACATTGCTTTGTTATGAGTATATTTAATAAGATCGCAGATTAACTAACTGTTAAGCAACGCTTCCTGAATGATATTTCGTTCATCGTTCATTCGTTTTTAAAGAATGTGAATAAAGTAATGCTTGTCTATTATCAATGGAGCTTCATAACTCAGCATTCTTATACTGAGACTTAATCTTATTAAATAAAATTTAATGTTAGTCTATATTCAATGATATTTTAAATGATAATGTAGTATAAGAAGGCTTAGTGGATACGTACAAGCAATTTAATTAATTATTAAAGTTCTTTAGACATTTCCAGGTCACTGTCAGAATATGTGGGGTTTTTACAATATATTGCTTTTACGTATGAAACGCAAAAGCGTGTATAAATAATTGCTTTGAAATGTCGTTAGCTTGTCATCTGTGCATGCGATAGTTTAAGTTAACTTATCGTTCTAGTTATAGTATTGAAAGAAATGACTGATGCGTATATGCGTACTATTTCTTTCTGCTCTGTTCAAGCTAGGTCTGTCTAGGTAGCGAGCTCGTCTGCTGCCTGCCGGCGCTGCCCACGTCTCTATGGTACTGACACACACTCACAAACAGACACGCACGTACTGACCCACTCCACACTGACACTCGCCGTTTATTACTGAACATACTTTGGTAGCTTGCTCTACATGACAAGCAATAAATTATACAGCCAGAATCAATAATATACAACATACAGGAATCGAATCGATGTATCAGATTTTAATTCATTAAAGTCTGATGATATTTATTTTATAAAATGTGTCAACATTTTAATTTTTATGTAATAATTTCGATTAACTTTTCTCTTTGTATTTAATATTCATTATACATATACAAGAATTACTTACCATAACTTTACTACACCAATTACTCTTACACAAAAACACAAAACAAAGAATTGTACACCGACAGTTCAGCCCCCATACACCCCTGACGTAGTTTTAGTTCGCGCCTTACATACTCGCAACGTTCTATATCCATTGCAGTCTAGTGCTATTTTCCTTAAGCGTATATAGGAAACATCAGGATTAAGAAGAGCATGTAAGTTTTAGAAAGATATAATATGTATTAAGTTTATGAATTACTTGTTAGATTTTCCCACAATCTAAACTAATAAGTAATTTGAAACTATACAATTTTAAAATCTCAAAAACTCGGTTGTTCAAGCTTGAATTTTGATAATAATTAAAATTTATAACATCACATCATGACTGCAATGGATATTGTAAACGGAAAGGCGTGGTTCCACTGCCACACTAAGAGTGCTACAATAACCGTCCTTTCTCTCAGGTGAAGAGCGCGAAGCTCGGCCCGTGGCCTGGTGGGGCGGAGGCCTGGGGCTCATGCCGCCCCCCGCGCCCCCCACTCGCCGCCCTTCCATCATACTGCCCGATCCCCACTCGCCTCTAGGACTCAAAAGCGAGGTTAGTTACGTCCTTTTCCCTTTAATTTTATGATTTGTAGCTTTGACTCGTGACAAATACATGATATTGGTTATTTATACTATCTCTAAATCAACTTTGTTTAGTTGCAATCCGACAAATGGTTTTAGAGACCTTTACCGGTCTTGATCCACGTAGTAAGTGGGCTTTGGTTGTTGGTTGGGCGCAGGTGACGGACGATTCGAGCCAGCAGTCGGAAGGAGAGGACAGAGACGAGACGGCCCCGGACAGCCTCGCCGGGATGGATCTGCGCCTGAAGCCCGAGAACATCGCCTCGACCGGCCCTCCCCAGGTCTGTGCCCACTACATTCACCGTTCATTTTTTATGTTGGGTCCACGCTTTCTTTCCGAATGGTTTTCAGTTTTTCATTGTTTCGTGTTTATGCTTATTTCATTTGCAAGTACAAGTTCTAATTATTATTTTTAATTAAACAGGTGGGATTCGTCAGTGGTTTCGACTCCATAAAGCTGTCACCTTCAACCAATTCACAAAGTGAACCTCAATCGCCCATAACATCTTTCTCTCAACAACTAGCCGCCATACAGAACCAAGTTCAGACTGACAAAATGGTGGAGTCTGTCACCGCCGCCATCTTTAATTCCGATGGTGGTGGACAGATATACGTCGATCCGCCAATCATGCCCATGAGTCAAATGGGTCAGATGCAGCAACTCATATCCACCAAGACTCAAATGGACCCAACTGATATGAAAGTTTTAAATTCCGACATGATGATGACGGACACAAGCATGCAGGCGACAGTCCTTCAGTCGACGACCGAACAGAGACTCATGGTCTACAATCAGGTTCAACAAAACGGGCAGGAGGCGTTTAATCCGTTCAGCGGAATGACCAAAATGGAAGCGTCCCAAATTGAACAGAGGCTGGCACAACAGAGTGCACAGATGGAAGCTCTAGTGGAGGATGCGATGAAAGCGACGGCGGCCATCCTGCCCTCTGACGCCGCCAAACTTGACGAGTTCGTGAACTCCCGAGTGGACGACCACCTTTCCGGCTCGTCCAGTTCTCCTTCGTCGACGTCACACGCGTCTGACATTCTCCTAAGCCCCAACGCCCCCGTGGTGCAACGGGGCTCCGGCCCCGAGTTGCTCGCCCCCATGCCCCCCTCCACCATCCCCCCCGATGTCATCCTAAACCCGCAGGTGTCTCCGAGTCTTCTCTGTGAGAATAACCAGAGGATCGTTATGCCCCCTGGTCCGTCGCAGGAAGAGCTGATGATGATGCCAGACATACCCACCTCCGTCAAGACGCCGCCTGCGGCCGTGAAATCCATGATATTGAACGCGGCCGCCGAGATTTTGACTTCTGATTCGGCAATGAATGCTCTTGTTAAGTCGGCCATAAGCACGGCCAATATTTTCACGAACGAGAGCGTGGCCGGGAGCGGGGTGATGCCGGCGACGGATGCGCAGCCCTCGGTAGAGCCCCCGCCGGAGACCCCTCTCGACGCCATGTCTCAAGCCGTCAGTCAGGCCGTCACTCAGGCGGTGAGCCAGGCCGTCAGCCAGGCGGTCAGCCAAGCTGTTAGTAACGAGATGACGGCTCCTGTCCAAAGGCTGACAGATATGAGCGACCAAGATCTCCTGTCTTATATTAACCCGTCGACCTTTGACCAGGGTGAGTACTACCACATGGACGTTTACTATAGCGAGTAGAACCTAGATCAATCGATAGTAAATTATCTGAATATGAGAATTGAAAACTTGCTTCGTCGCCATATTGAAAAATGGTTTTATTTTTCATATTTTTAAGTATTAATAATGTCAACCTAGTCAAAATATTTGACGAGTATGACGAAATGGGGCCAAATAAGATACACCATTCGTTAAGGTTTTATTAAATTTTTAAATTAGTATATAATATCATTTTAAGAGCTGTACCTAACCGTAACACCAAGATAACTTGCCTAAGCACAGCAATAAGAATAGTTTAAAGAATAACCAATGAGTAGATGTATACGAAGTTACAATGAAGTCCCGGTTTGGTGCAGCTAAACCTATTTATGTTTTCGTGTTTTATTCATATCGTTTTCCTATTAGATAATACATATTTAACCGCTGTTGTTTCAAGAGTATGTACTTACTTTTTACTTTAGTAAATTTTGTTTTTGTGGTGTTGGATTTTTGTAAGATACCAGTTAAGATAGATATAAACTAGTCTTGTAACAACCGCAAAACGAATGACATACTAGATTAACTTAGTGCTAAGACTAAGATAAGTAACATGGCGCCGTCTTTTGCAGTGTGATGGCGAGACTTCGCAGCAGTCGTTGCTCACAGTTCGTATAGCATTTCTCGCGACGTACCGAGGGCTCAAGCAGTTTAACTGTGATTTTTACGATAAATCACTCAAGTGCGAGTCCCTAGCGTAATCTCTCAGTGCGTGCAACAAAATGATTCTCATATATTTTAGGAGTATGAATTTGTGCGATGGCTTGTCAATTATCAAGTGAGTCAGTATTACAGGGCTATAAATTAATATGAGGGACTATCGTGATTTGTATGCGAATGTCAATTGAATCTTTGGTACTTACCGAGTGACCGAATGAACTAGGAATTTCATTCCCTCGTTGTTTGTCGATGTCGCTGCTCGTTGTTGCTAGTAGAGTATGTATTCTTTATGTATTGTTGCATTTTAAACATGAGATGTGTATTTTGATAAAGTTAAATATTTCGAATTTTATGTAAATAATACAAAGCTTTGTATTTATGTTATTTGTTCATGTATCAACTGCTGAACGTGGTGTTTGATGAAATCATTCCGACAATCGATTGGCAATTAATGAATTAAAATTAAATTGATGGGGATATTTCGAAATGTGTTAAGCGCAGTTTCTGACTGTACAGTTGGACTCGTCAATGTTCGCAAATTAGCTTTAAATTAGTTAATGAAAATGCACATACAAGTATGAAATCCGTTGATATAAGATGTTATATTTTTGAAAATTAGTTAATATTAAGCAAAAGTACTGATGTGTATAGAGCAAATGTTAAAATATATAATTAATTATGTTCATTTTTATATCGAATGCTACATATTAAATGTGCCATTATATATTGTAGTATACTATGCGTTAGATTAATATGTGCGAATTATTTTGGTGTCGACGAAGTTGTTTTGGCCGACGTATTTTATTACTCTTCGATAAAAATCAAATATAAAGCTATTCGATCAACCTAGGGACGTCATGTAGTTTTTGATTTAAATTAATTTCTACGTAATGAAAATAATTAATATCATATTTTTATGCACTTATAATACCTTGAATAACTATTTGCATAAGTGACAGTTACGAACAATAGTTATTCAATTTGCTGCTTTTCTTATGTTTAATCGAGAGAAAAGTATTTATCGCTTAGAAATAAAACAAAAATTACTGAAAATCCGAAAAAATATATTTTACTATTACCGTTTCATACTTACAGATTAATGCTAAGAGGTACAAAATAAATAGCTATTTGATAGACAAATACTCATTCAATGTTTGCATAACTGTGCAATTTTAATTATAATTCTATTTATTTTAGTTGTAGTTAACAACAAAAATAAAAATCAAGTTTGCGACAAATATCAGAATGGTTGATCGAATAATATATTTTGTCTGTAAAATTCCGGGGATATCTAGGAATGTGCCTTTCAAAAATAGTGACTGGTTAACGTATTTATTTAATATTGAACAACATTCCGAATTTAATATTTGAAAAAAAATTATTTAATTTTAAATGCGTTAAACAAGTCGCTTCGTGAATCGGGGACCATATGGAACAATGTACACCAAAACCCTTTACAATTTCTAAAATTATATAGGACTTTTTGTTCATATACTTTTAATCATATCGATCATTACTTAGATCTTAATATACGGGGTTGATACACTATTAATGTTAAATTTTTGGACTTGTAAAATTAATTTTGCCCTTTACAATGTACCTGTCTGCCGTGGCCGGATTGTAAAATTGATTATTTCATGAAGCGATGAACGACCGCTGGAAATTAATGATTCGACAAACATACGTTTCATGGTCAACATTGATTAAATCATAATGGTTATATTGTTCGCCGTTAGAGGCGCTGATGTTCATTAGTCACTGTTCATGACAAAAAGTTTATAATTAGAGGGCTCAAGCGAGCATTCGGAAGTTGAAGAATATGTAATATAGGTTATATATATATGGTGACGATCAATGTTACGTTCCAGCCACGACACATCTATGATGATGGTCTTTCACCACATGGTTTTATTAGAGTTGTCTTCCATTTAATAGAGGCACAAAACAACGCATTTATCAACGAAGCTCTTTTGTTATTAGTATGAAAAAACAGGTGCAGTAAGTTTGTTTGATATATATAGACTTGATTGAAAAATTAACCGAAAAACATCCCAAATATTTTGTTATTAATATCGCGTTAATTAGTAAGAATAGTGATGGAGTTTATGTAAATATTTTAAATTGGCTGTGTGCATTAAGTAAATCATATATTCTATGCATATTGTTGTCAAGTTTTAAGTTGATTATAACTATTTCATTGAGTGTAGATAAATGCTTTACTAATTCTGCATAAAAATTTGTCATGATTAGTGTTGCGCTTGTTTTTTCATATTGAACCTTGTAAAAGCGGCGCGCACGCGCAGATCTCTAGTCGGTCTAAATAATGCAACTTGCCGAACGTTACGATCATGTATGTTATTTGTTTTGATGTAATTGATTAAATGTTATGGAAATTATCAAGGATTTTTATTTATTAATCTAATATTTCATTTAATTTGGTTATTTTGAAATTACACCTTCGTCGTCTCGACGAGTATAACAGATATGAAGAATCAGTTCTTTATTCTTCCAAAGATAAAACAATATTACAAGGAGCGCACTGTTATATGTCTCTGCACTATTAAGGTAACCGATGATATTTCTATTAGGTATAAAAACGAATACTGTCTTCGGTTTACACGAGTATCATACACACACTTCATTAAATGATATGCACGGAAATTTATTATATGTATTCGTAACTTGTCGTTTCGAATGCTGTACAGAAATCGTAGGCGAGAGGCTGCTCCATCAAGTTTATATTAAAGCTTCAGATTTTTCAGTCGTTTAATTGAAATGATGACCTATGAACGCCATGTATTGCAAAATACCACTGGCTATTTAAGCATATTCTATGACTAGACCTTCAAAATGTATTTTGACAAATTGGGATTTGACACACAATGATGACTTGATACAGGCCACACTGACCGCGATCGTTAGATAGTACATACTTGATAAGCTAAGTTATTTAAATAATGTAACAAATTTACAGGTTTTAAGAAATAACTCATCACGTCATGAGACTTTTTCAATATTAGGAAATCCGATCATTAAAGTTTGGGATTTTACACAAAAGCTTGCCCAAGTCAATGAAATAAAACCAGATTTAACTGAAATATGCAATTCGTTTAATTGATTCTATTTATAATATGATAACTTAAATGAGCGATGTACAGATTGCCTAAACCTTATCTAAACCCACATACTTACATTAGGTAAATAAGAATTATATACCTAGGTATGAACACACGCAAAAGGTGCAGAACAATACGAAGATTATTAAAATGATCGCCAACCACGCCGGCATCGTACCTGAAAGTAGGTATAAAATTATATAGCTTACCTATTCATTAAAATTATCAATCAAATAACATCGACTATATAAAGAATTAATTATAACAGAACAGTCCTGTTTTAGAGAAGCAGCAGATTTTTTAACTAACTCCATATCTATTTTCCAAATATCAATTAAGCAATCAAAGAATATTATTTTTATTCTAATATACTAATATTTGAAATTAAGCTTAAATTAACAACTTTTAATTTTTACTTTAAATTAATAAAACAATGTTTTTTATAAGTTCATATAATCTTTCACCGTGTTTATTGTATTTTATCTGTGTTTTCCTATGTTTATTATTATTAGGATATTTTTCTATTGTTAGTGTTTCAGGTTATATTTGAGTGTCTTATGTTAATCGCCGTATGGCTGTGCAGGCGCAAACTTATATGGTGCCTGTAGAAAAATGTTTTTTCTATACATATTTATGTCTGGTTAAAAAATAAATTTAGAAAAAAGTTAAATAGACATAGGTTGGAGAATCACTATAAAAAGTACTAATATACTAACTGCGTTCAGGTAGAGCGTGCACGACGAGACAATTGTCCACTGATATTGAGAGCAACGCAGCCTCACTGCGGGACGTGATTGATGGACCATACCCTCGCACGGGAAGAAACGACAGACCGGTCACGAACATGCGGTGCGCACTATTCACGTGTAACACGCGCTGCAATAGGACATATTTTCAATCATTTTTATTTTCTTATATTAGTGCACTTGAATATAAAATCTTTAAATACCTGCAAGCTAAATGCAATATAAATATCAACAGATCCACTAAACATTGTGCCCACTCCAACAAACCGGCCATCATCTCTCACGGTTAAAGCTGACAGGGCTTCATTACACACAACACTCTTTTGTAACAAGCCACTCTCGGGTTCCCATAATTGTATTAAGCCGCGTTGCTTGCCAGACCTTGCTAACGGGTTAGCAATAGTAAACATTCTGTGCTGATTTGGTTTATCTTCTACCATGGCAAATCTGTAATGACAAATTTAAGGTGTTTAT
This sequence comes from Pontia daplidice, assembly GCA_963693355.1. NCBI lineage: Eukaryota > Metazoa > Arthropoda > Insecta > Lepidoptera > Pieridae > Pontia > Pontia daplidice. The sequence continues at coordinate 685,280 of CAVNZL010000029.1, forward strand.
GGGTTTGTAATCGAAATGTGGAATATGAAAAAGTAGTTAGTAGGTATGGTAGTTTGTGTGCATAATTTAAAGCAAAATAAAAGCCATTGCGAGTCTGGCTCGCGCACAAAAGGTTCCCAAAAATTATTTTAACCAAAATGAACAAGAAAATCATGTTTGTAGTATAGGCAGCCGCCTAAACTATTTTACAAGTATTGTTCTTTAGTATTTGTTGTTTTGTACCAATAGAAATACATCATCTACCAAATGTTAACGTCTAACTATAATGGTTCACATAGAGCCCGGTGGTAGTAGACAGATCCTTTGGGTATTGAACTTTAAACAATTATAGTTAATACATGTCTATAATGAGTGGTGCAAATAATAAAATTATTTAATTTATTAGGCAAACTGCTTAGATAAATATTGTAAATATTTACACTTCACTATAAATTCTCCAATTCCTATCTGGATTAAAATAAGTTGATACTAACTTGCATCTCCTGAAAAGAAACTTAGTGCCATTGGGCGGTTGACATGTCAGCTGCAACAGAGGTGCAGCCTTAGCATCTGTCTTCCAAACATGAGCAAATCCATCTTTTGCAATGCTCACAAGCTTTTTGCCACATGGACTGAAGTCTAAGTCATCCAACTATAAAAAGTGTGTAAGATAATTATAAAAAGTGTGTATAGCAATAAAAATTAATAAGTAATAAAAATTTTAATAATCTAGCTTAAGTATAGTAGAACTATAGGATTTATTTAGTTATAAAGATAATTATAAATTTAATTAACACTTAATTTAAATTAATCCTTAAAAGGATTGATCAATAATAAGTAAGATGGCTTTAAAACAAAGTAAACATTGTTGTTCTTCAATTGTTCCATGCAAGCAGTAGACAACACTAACTTTGACAATGCTTGAAATGATGTCATTACTTAACTAACCATAACAGCCCAAACAAGTAATAAAATCTACTGTGTAAAATTGGTTGCTTAGAAAAGGAAGTATGATGGTAAACAATTTTACCCTCCCCACCAAATTTAAATACTTCTCCCAAAGGAATCTGTTATTCATATTTTATTTTATTAATTAATTTACCTTAAAAATGGGCTAATTCTATCTAAAAAATATATATGCAAGGTTTACCTCTTTTGTATGCCCCTGTAGTTCAAAAAGCAACTGCATCTGTGGAAAACTCCACACTCTAACAATGCCGTCCACACCTCCTGTTGCCATCAGGTTTCCACTAGGACTTATTGAAACTACTCTTTGTAAAGGATCTTCTCTAAAAACAGTACATAAAGCTATTAATAGATGTTTAAAAATACATACATATTTGATTTTCAAATGTAAAACATTACCCAAAATCAGTCTGCACACTATCACTAGGTCTCATTTCAAATGATATTCTCTTTTCCGTTGTGTTACAGTTGTTATCCATTTTCGAAATATTATCATTTTCAGATACAGTGCGGCGGCGACGTCGAACTAAACCATTTTCTGCTCGAAAGCTACCTCTTCTCATCTCAGCAGCATCCACCATTCGAATATTCACTTTATACAGCTGGCAGTGGCTCTCTTGGCCAGCTGTTAAATAGGTTCGGTTCTGGACATTTCGAACAGATAAGTTCATCACTACATTCGGACCAGTCTCGTGTCTCATCACTTCTTCAGCCACAAATTTACTACCATTGTGCGAGAGTTCAAATATTTCCTATAAAATTAAATTTATGTATCAAGCTAATCCATAAAACTTATAAAATTGACGACGCGTAAAGACACTTTCAATGACGTGTACTTACAAATCCATTTGCAACGCCTGTATTAGAAGCTCCTCCACCTCCAGCCACGATAACATGTCGATTTGTAAGAGTTTGAAGAGTATAGAGAGGAAAGTCAACCTTCGCAAGTAACCCATCACATCTGTTTCGAGGCATTTTTGATAATTCTCACACTCCAAAGTTGCATAAACTGATACTTAATCATCTACCTTATCTTAATTGAAAAAACAATACTAATAGGACCATTACATTATAATAAACATCTTTATTAAAAATAGAAATACAAACTAAACAACTGGCTAAGACTTACAACTTCCAACATGACAAAAGTCTCTTTGACATACTGATAATGTCAACGCTACATTGACATTTAAACTATGTCAACTGCTCATGGAATTTAAACCCTAATAATAAAAAAGGTTTTTATATAAATCTTATCTTAAACACTAGAAAGTAGAATATATTTATTTAAAAAATCCATCCAATTTGTATTATTATCGTTATTAATGTTTTTATGTTAATAAGTAATTTGTAAATGTTAAAAATGTATGCACATAAATATGTGCATACATTTTTATATAATATAAATTGTATTGTATAATTATATTTTAGGATTGTAATAATTATAATATTGCTTTAGAGTTCTTTTTATATTATCCTCAACATTTATTTTCACTAAAAGCATCGTTAAGTTATGGAAAAAAAATAAAATTATTCACTAGTCTACTTTTATATTGTATCGTGATTTCAATATATGTAATATGGTTCTGAAATGTTGCATTAGGCAATATAATGTGCCGCTCACCACTCGACGTTTCATGTGCTTTGCAGCAATCGTGGTCAAAGAGCGACTGCAACATCAAATTGAAAAATAAAATCAATAACTAAATATACTCATTTAAAATTATCCTAAAAATCTATACTTCTCTAATCCAGATGATGATAATAGCAGTAAATCCTATAACAGAGTCAAGTCACGTTCGTTGATATGACTATTTTTACGCAAAAGTTGGAATTTCAACAACTTACAGTGTTTTTACACATACACAAATTGTTTCTATTAGTAATGACAACACTAACTCAGTATGAGTTATTGTTGCATAACAGTGGAAAACATTTCCAGTATATATTATTTATCTATGCTTGAAAATTATAAAGTACAGCTACATACAGCTATAATCCATTTATCACTAATTCAGCAATAGCAAAGAGATCACATCCAAACTAAAAACTGAGGTACCACAGTGTAATTGATAAGGATAAAATTAACTTTCTATCCTTGTCTATTCATATTGGCAATATTTAAAATGTACTAATTTTACTCACGTTACCTATATGTTGGTGTTGTACTAAGTACTGACTTTTAATTTATAATACTTCTTAGACAATATGTAAAAGAAACAGTAAAAATCCATGTTATAAATAAATTTATTTACAACTTAAATCCTATGAAATACATAAAACTCGCTCTGAAAAATTGATGTAAAAAATCAAATTAAAAGAATTATATTATTATTTAAATTATTTTCTTAATTTCGTTAAAAATTAATTGTAAATTGAGATCTCCAAATTAATAAAAAAAGGCGGCTGTAATAATAATATTTGATATAATAACATCGTAATTCTACAAAAATAACATGCTACTTGGTTTAAATATACTGTGTAGTGTTCACAAAAATCGATTCTAAATGAAATTCAGTTTTTGTCGACTATCGACAATAGTTTGTTGTACTTGTCTACAATTCAGATTACACTAAGCTTAATAATACTAAGATAAGTACCAAAGTACAAAATCCAATACCGAAGCTTTTAAAGCAAGTATTCCTTGAAAGGCGATGAATATTTAAGCAGAAATTATAGGATGCTCTATGCTTTTATTTTGGCACTTAATACATCATATGATTACGCATACAGTTTTTTACAGATTATAAATCAAAATGTGTCGAATATGATTGATTAACAAATTTTCTTTAAATTGCCTCTCTATTTGGGTGACATCAAACAAATGTTCTATAAACACAATCATACGCCCAGTGTGTGTAAAACCTGTTCAACGTAAAAAAAATACAAAATCCGAAGATTTGTTAAAGTATGAATTAATGTTTCCGAAAGACCGTATCAGCATGTCTTGAACAGACTTGTAACGATATTAAGGCATTAAAAATAGAATTTTTGAGTTTCTATAATTTAAAGATAATAAATTAAAATCTAACCAAAACTTACATAAAAGTAAAATTTAGTCACCACTGACAAAACAAATTACATTGGTTTCTAATTTGACAATTCTGTTATCACTCCAGTGATTAGTAAATTTTTATGTGGATTAGCTTTTTATTTCTTTCTAATTAGATTAGTTCAGAAATAGAACGTAAGTGCGGTATTGTACATTAGTATGTGAATATGATGGACCGAATGAGGCCATCTCGCACTGAGTCGCTGCTCTGCCCGATGCCAAAGTTGAAGAAGACTGATTCCGCAGCCACCTGCTGTGCGCACGTGCCCATTGGATACCAACCCACCTTGTTAAACACTATACCTACTTTGTACACCTGCAAAGGAATTCATTATTTCACATCAAAAAACGTTTATTACATTGTTTAAAATCAATAACTAAATATATCAAATCGTATTTTGCTAATGTATGGCAGACTCTGAAAACACACGAAACGTCGAGTTATGTTAATAATTAAATAAATTCAATTTCAAAAGGTTTGATACAAATATAAAAAGGTATTCATAATGCATTCCATACCCGCTGGTGTATAACAAAAAGATATACTTTTGTGGATAATCAGAATTTACATTATATACATAACATTATTTTCACCGTTCTGTGACCGCTTTCAGGACAAAACCACACTATCTGAATAGAAAAATTGTTGATGAATATTACAAACCGCTTAACCGATTTTAACTTTACCACAGACACAGTAGTTGGTAGGCCATCCTTAAACAGACTGAAATATCGTCTCGTAAGGGACTTCTATTAGCAATTGTGTACATTATTTGAAGAAAATAAATCGGAAAGTTGGGTTACCTTATTGCGTTGTATGTAAACGGGTCGGTTAAACATGATATCGAGTAAGTGTCGATATGGCACGCGACTTGTGTAGTGCGTATACGTCAACCGTGCGCCGTCCGCATCCAATAGATGTGCGTACAGAAGCTCAGAATAGCCCCCCGCCCCGCTGCCCGTCACCGCGCTTTCCTCGCTCGGCGCTTGCGTTGGTACCTGAAGCATTTTTACTATAATTACTTGGCCAGCATTTTAACTATTACATGTTATCCGAATTAAAAAAAGTTCAAGTGCGTTTAGTCAGCATAAAGAACGGAATGCAAACAAGCTATAAATACTCAAACTGCTGAAGGCTCATGACTGCATTATAGCGGCCTCTTTAAAAGTGGTATACTCTTTTGGTTATGTTTTACGTAAGTCATTTAGATTATCTTACATAAAATATTTTCGGTTATTTCATTACTCAAATTTTAATTTAGTTTAAGAGCTGTTTGACTGTTTTCAATTCGAACTTTTACAATGATTAAGTAGAGATGATAACTTGAGATACTTATTGCAATATATTATTGTTAACAATAACCTCTTTCCGAATTAAAATTGTAGGAAATAAAATTATTAAGCAAGTAGTGCTTAGAAAATATGTATGTAATCATCACTCACCTGAACGCCTAGGAGACATATATTTTTGTCCACCATGAAGGTAACTGAGCAGTCCAATACACTCGTGTTAAGGCAGTCAGTCTGTTGAACTACAGCGCGCTGGCAATAGATCTTATGTAGGTCCGAATTATGGCGTTCTGTGTGATCGACCACCATGCCCAAGACTGGCCAAAGACCTGGAATAGACCATGTTTAATAAGTTATTTATGATTGTGTGTATATAAGAATTGCAGATGTTCCAATTGCTAAATCTATGGCAGTAACAGAAACAATATTAGCAAAATGTAAAAAAAATCATATAATATTGTATAATTAATAAATGTTTTGTTAATGTGAATATCTCAATTAAAAAATAATAGTTTGTAACGGATTGAAATGTGAACGATTAAAAAGGAGTGATGATGTGGTACTGACTCTCGTGGCGAGTGGGTCTGGGGTAAGAGGCGCAAGCGTTGGCCGAGGGAGCAGGCCGGCTGTTGTCCCACACTTGCTCCACCGCCACCGGGCTGGGAGTGTCAACCACGAATGTAGTCATCTGAATACAAAATCGTTGTAGTTCATTATTTGCTGAATTATAAATAATGTATATGTACACAGTTGACATTTCAACCATGGTTAAAGAGCGGTGAGACATTCATATAAACATTGTGTCGTTTACATGAATAAATGTACTTCTACACTTAATACATACATTACAAGAAGGTCCACAACCAATCAGCTGTTTCCTTGGAGTCCTGCAAGTCGAGAATCCCGTTGGCATTGGCACATCTGAACTGCTTGAAAGGATATTCATGAGGACTGTGAAAGCTTCTGACTCAGTGAGGAGAGAAGATCTCGCTGGTCCCTCCGCAAACTGTTGGGCTGACATAGTTAAGAACCGGATCTTTTCTACAGCACTGCGGAGGTTTGGCTTGTTCTCTGAGGCTGGAAAACCAAAATCTTACCATAATCGGTCAAACCTTAATTTTAACAATAATGTATATAAAAAATGTAGAATATTTATAAACGCGTTTAAATATAGACAAAAAAGGAAAGACTTTGGGTTTGCAGGCAGCCCATCCCTTAATTCTCCTTACTCTAAAACATATTTGTTGTGATTAACATAAAATATAGTTTTTTCATTCATTTCTGAGGTAAAATGCTTTCTGGTTGTTTTACTTTAAAATAAAAAAAAATGAGCATAGAAAAAACATACTTTTAATCTTCTTACTCTCTGGGGGCTGAACAGAATGATCCCGATCGTCACAGGAACGGCACGCTTCCACCAAAGCTGCCGGACTATTCTCAGCACTACTCTCAATGTTCACAACCTAAAATTTCAGTAGAGTTCAGACTGCATGAGTTTATCGTTGAACAATTTTGTTTCATTAAAAAACAAGAACATGTTAGAAAATTTCCAAAAAAATATAAAGTTCAATTGTTCATGTGATTACTATAAAAAAATATTGAAGAAGTTTTCCACACATTCTCCAATCCATCAATCTTGCTCCAATAATTTCTCCAAACCATTTTATTACGTTTTTTATAGTCCTCTCTTTTCAAAAAAAGCAATTGTATGACTTTGTCTTAAGCCAGTATAATATATACCTGTGTATTGTCTTTGGATGTAGATGGTGGTGGACTTTTGGGGGCAATTTCAGGGTCTCTCTGTTCACTCGAAGTTCCCTCTGTAGAAGAACCTTCAGTAGAAGGGCTGCTACTCCTCTCAGCATTCCTCTTTTCCATAGCTTTTGAATATCTAGAAGCAATTCAAAAATATTTATTTTATTAATATAAAAAAGAGACAAAACCTTGCCTGGAAATAATACATAACAAGTGGCCCAGAGTAATTGAATTAATGTTGTATTTTAGTGGGATTCATTTGTTAAAAAATAGTGTCTCTAAGGAATATATAAAGAATGACTGAGGTGCAAGTGGTTGTCACCTCTACGGAAGCAGCAAGGAGGTATATAATATATTTGGCTATTGCTAATAAAAAAAAAATGACTTTCCCAACAGTTTCCTCCAGTGCATAACTTGTAAGGGAAGACAAGTAGAGTAAATCACAACTCCTAATCATGCCCTAACACATGTGCTGGCAACAACCTCCACAATAATATTGTAATTGTGTAAATAGAACCTCAAGTTATAAGAGCAACAATGCATTTACCTCACAGCAGCATTAAATAGATCCATTTCTGAATCAATATTAAGATGGTCTAGTGAGAAAACTGTTATAACTGTATTCAATTCCACTTCTTCAAAACTGCTGTCATTTAACACTTCTTTGGTATTAGTGCTTATTATCTAAAATGGGAAAACAATATTAGAAAACATCACATTTCATTTGTTGTATCACAAAAAGATATTCAGATACCAAATAACAAAGTTTTCACCTGCAAACATTTTTCCATTAAAACATTTTCATCAAATAATCGAGCAAATTCATAAGCCCTACAGGCATTTCTTGGATAGAGATCAGACCAGAGATAACGGGTGCATTCTTTTACTAAGTGTGGCAGCATATACTTTTTAGCTCCATAACAGAGCTCACATGCCTTATCAAATGAACTTAAGTTTATATTTCCTGTGTAAATGTACCTGTAACATAGCGAACATTTGATACAAATAAAATTATCACATATTATTCAAATTATATCTGAATAAACTAAGCAAATACTATCCTTACTATAATCTTAAGAAAACAACAGGTTTATGGGCTCTTATTCATGTTCATTACTAAAAAAAATATTAGTCTAGCCACTTACTCTAAAAGAGCCTTGAATGCATCAATCTGAACATCGAGGATTGGTATTGGATCATTCCTCTCGGGCATTCCACCATAGAACATTGCCTCAAATACCGGAGACGCCATCGCCAATAAAAGCTTGTGACCAGCTATCACCACTTGATTAGGCTCGGAACCCACGAGAAAAGTGCAATCCGACCACTGACCAGTTTGAAGTAAGTAAGCTCCTCGCTGTTTTAATTCTGTACATTCCAATTGCCAGTCTGTTGGAGCTGCAGCCATCTTTTGTATTTCTTATAATTAGTATCTTCTAAAATCCCATAAAAATTTGCGGATTTTAAAAGCACAAGAGCAACAAACAAATTGGCCTGAAGTGTTCAATTACAATTTACATTTTTGATTTCTTCTATAATCTGTGTAATGATACGAATGGTTAACGATTATTTTTAATCGGTGAAGAGGTTTTCAATATATGCACTCTAATTCTTAGGGTTTCTACAAAGTTATATACATATATAATAAGTATTTGTTTTTGGAAGCAAAGTTGTAGTTTACTTATCATATTAACACCTATCAATTTATAAACTCAGGGCTCGTTTCTCCCTTACCAATTTATTCAAAGTTATTAAATATTAGTGCGATGAAATTTCGTTAATGAATTCGAAAAACATGCCTCATTTGAAAATCTGTCTGATGTGCATAACGGGAATAATATAATATATGTATATAAAAGTATGTAATATTAATAAAAAAAACATATTTTTTACCCTACTTTAGATTTTAAAGGTCTTTATGGGGATGAAGAATAGTGTTCTTAATAAAAAAAATAAAAACATACAACAATTCCATTATATTGAAGAAAGCATATTGTAAGGTTTAAGACAATTTATGGGATAACCACGTATTATATAGCAAAGTTCCTTAATTTTTATTAATATTTTATTTTACAGTTCGTGATTCAACCAAAATGTTATTTAATATAATAATAATAATTTAAATAAAAAAACATAATATTTGAAGATGTAACATGCGATTCTAAGTCAAATTCACTCCAATTCTAAATTTGAATAGATCAGCTTTAGACAGATATAATATAAAAAATATGATCACCGACTTCTAGAATTTCACAAATTCCTAGACCTTATTCGTACCTGAATCTTTATAAAATTATTTAACAGTAATTATTATAAGTAAATAAGTAATGGTAGATTTGACCAACAAAATATAAAAAAAATATTCCTAATATTGCGTTAATTCGTAGTGAATATATACTTCGTCCATGGCCTGCCACTTTTACAAATGAAATTTTTGCTGGAGGAAAGATATTTGATGGCTAGGTGACACAACAGTAAGTTTATACTCACTTGTTAAGCAGCTCACAGTTATAATATGGAGGTTGCTGCTGAATACTTTTTGTACCCGATTGAACTGTTATTCGAAGAATCGATTGTTTTTTATAATCGATGTTGTTAAGGTTAAATAATGATGACAAGCCTCAATGCCCTGTGCCTCGTATAAGACATCACTATCAAAGAAATATCAATATTCAATAGCAATATGTTTTGTTATTTGTAGTCTCGAAAAACGTCATTTTAACGAGTCAGTGATAATGGTTTTTATTTAGGTATTACAGTTAATGAAACAGAAATGAATCACGAAGAAATTAAGTCCGTGGTGCAGGAAAAATTTCTGTCCAGCGAGAGAGTAACAGCATTTCTGTGTGATGCTAAAGTGCTCCACCCAGAATGGGTGAAAAGAGATCGACTTCTTGCTATTGTAGAGTACGGAGACGAGAAAGCTGTTTTTTGTTTATTTTCATCATGTTACCCACCGAAGTCTTTTACAGATCTATCTATTGAAATTGTATTGCCAATAGATAACAGTTTTAAGTGTGAGATCGATAATAAGCCCTCGGATCCCGAGGCTATCTTGTACCTGAATCTGCAATCTCGTAACAATAAGTTTAAGTTTGAAATACAGATGACTCCGCGTGTTGATAACTTTGTTGATGACTTGTTTAGGGGAATAGAAGCTGTTAATAAAATATCAGCACATCCAGAGTTTGTTTGGCTTAAAAAGTATAGTGTTAAAAATGAAGAAGATTTTATAGCAGAAAATATTGTTCTTCCTAGAAGTGGCATTACTAATTTAACAAACTCGGCTCCTGTAGCTATAAGAGAGAGCTTAATAAAAAGAAAAATGAGTGACAAGGAATCAGAGTACACATTCACAAAACGGTATACTGTGTTTTGCGGTACATGGAATGTTAATGATAAATCTCCTGTTATCCCACTGAATGGTTGGTTAAATATAGACAAAGAGCCACCTGATATATATGCTGTTGGATTTCAAGAGCTTGACCTGTCTAAAGAAACATTTCTTTTTGACCAAACATTTCGGGAAGATGAATGGTACTGTGCAGTCTTAAACTATGTTGATAAAAGAGCTAAATATGTTAAGGTTGAAAAAGTAAGACTTGTGGGAATGATGCTTATTGTTCTCATTAAAGAAAAGCATTATCCATTTGTCCGTAACATTGTATGTGACACGGTTGGAACAGGAATAATGGGTAAAATGGGAAATAAAGGAGGAGTATCCATAAGATTTGATTTGCATAATACATCTCTATGTTTCGTAAACTCCCACCTAGCTGCTCATGTAGAAGAATTTGAGAGAAGGAACCAAGATTTCAGAGATATCTGCAATAGGACTCGGTTTCCACAAATTAATCAACAACCAAAAGCTATAAAAGACCATGACCAGATATATTGGATAGGTGACCTCAACTACCGTATTACAGAATTAGATCCCATTACTGTAAAGAAATTGGTGAATGATAACAACTTTGGACCAGTGCTGGAGTGGGATCAGTTGAAACAACAGCATAAAAATAAGAATGTTTTTGCTGGTTACCATGAGGGGGTCATAGCTTTTAAACCTACCTACAAATATGACCCAGGGACTGATAATTGGGATTCCAGTGAGAAACATCGAGCCCCAGCTTGGTGTGATAGAATATTTTGGAAAGGAGATCATATTACCCAATTAGATTATCGAAGTCATCCGGCGTTAAATATAAGTGACCACAAACCTGTTTCAGCTATTTTTAGTGCTGAAATTAAAATAGTAAATGAAGAAAAGTATAGGAAAATATATGAAGAAGTTATAAAGCAATTAGACAAGTTAGAAAATGAGTTAATTCCACAAGTAAAAGTTGATATTACTGAAGTTGATTTTGGCACAATTAGGTACTTAGAATTACAAGTACGAAGCATCACAATTAAGAATACTGGAAAATTGCCAGTAGAATTTGAATTTATAAAAAAACTAGATGAAGCCAACTTTTGCAAAGAGTGGCTCATTGTAGAACCATACAAGAAATGTATTTGTGCTGATGAAACTTGTGAAATTCAGCTAAAAGTTTTGATAAATAAGACATCTGCATGTAAAATGAATGCTGGCACTGACCAACTATATGACATTTTAGTTTTACACTTATATGGAGGAAAGGATATCTTCATCACAGTAAATGGGACATACCAAAGAAGTTGTTTTGGATGTTCTATAGAAGTATTAGTCAATTTAAATATGCCAATACGAGAGGTACCAGTTGGTAAGCTAGTTGAACTTGAAAATAAGAGGGATCAATGCGTATCAAACCATTCAACATATTCCATACCAAAGGAAATTTGGTTCTTAGTGGACCATATATATTTACATGGATTGAAAGAACCTAACTTGTTTGAGCAACCTGGCTTACATTCTGAGGTATTACAGATTCGGGACTGGCTAGATACTGGTTCAATTGATCCTATTCCTGGTAGTATACATTCTGTTGCTGAAGCACTGTTGTTATTGCTAGAAAGCACAGCAGATCCTATTATTCCATACAACCTTCAATCTGTTTGTCTTAGAGCTTCAGGTAATTATTTACAATGTAAACAAATCATTATGGAATTACCAGAGTTCAGAAAAAATGTTTTTCTTTATTTGTGTGAATTTCTTCAAGAAGCTTTACAACATAGTGCTGAGAATGGTCTAGACTCTAAAACATTATCAACCCTTTTCGGGGCAATTTTTTTAAGAGATAATCCAAATTTAGTTCAAGAGCCTCAATCTCGTATAAACAAACAGGTCATAGACAAAAAAAAAGCTCAATTTGTTTATCATTTTCTCATAAATGATCATAGTGATCTATTATTTTCCAAGTAATAAAATGAATTTGTAAATTGTATATTAAGTAATTGGAATACTCATTTTTGTTGTGGTTTTCAGTCATTTCATTCAAGTCCTATTTATCTGTAGATGGTATGTCCATGCATCTTTAAAATTTTAGTTAAGATCATCATGAAATTTAATGTAATAAAAAATGAATGTTTACAATATGTAACCTAGCTTAAACTATGAATTACTTATTTTATTTTACAAATATATGTTATTGTACTATTTAATATATTTATTGTAGGAACTATTTACCAACGAATAGCAAGCGGCCAATGTATGTAGATTAAGGACTATTAAGAAATTTAAAAAGTTAATGTATTTTTCACATTACATCTATTAATCACATCACATCACATTTGAAAAATAGGTGCTCATATATTTGGTATCATAAATATCATTTTACTTTCAGGCTATAATTGCTTAAACTTTGGTTGTTGAACCTAATTTTATATGGTTATGTGAATTTTTATAGGTGACACTTGTTTTTTTTAATATTATTGTGACTAATTTACGAAAACCGTACATAAATATTAATAACTTATTAAACTATTTACTACATGTTACAATATATTTTATTTCTAATTAAATTTATGACTGTTTAGTCATTAGTTAGTAGTAGCGTAGGTGCTGTATGTGCACATAAAATTCAATTATAGATATATATTTTTTGTTGCTTTTGGAGGAAGCTATTTCCTAGCCACACCAAAACCTTTCATGTTTTCAAATCAAGTTAAACCACTCTACAACATTATTCTTATTTTTTAATAGGTGGCGCTATTATAAATATAGTATTAAACTTAACAATTATAATTCCTTAAAACGAAGTGATTATATAATCTTGCTTAATTCTAAAAAATTAACTGTTTATATAGTGTAAATATTTTTAAATTAGAATTTATTTTCATTATCTATGGTAACGTAATCCTAGATCATAAGATCGATGAAAAATCAAATTTGAGCGGGAATTTCAACTTCGACCAATCACAGTAATGCATTCATCTCTGTCAGTTGATGTCAACGAACTAGAATACAAAAGATCGTTTTTATTTTCAAGTTTATTTGGTTTTTAACAAGTTTTCAGTCCTGTGGTACTGTTATATACTAACTTGCGATTTAAATTCAATTTGCAACTGCTTTAACGGATTCAACCGTATCTTTAAATAGTAGCTCTCAAAAGGATTTCCAATACAATTGGTTTATCATCAGTGATAACTAGACGCACAAAGGATCACCTTCTTTCTATTGCTTCTTTGGAGTTGCGACTGTCTGTTTCAAGAAAATATGGAAGTAGAAACCAAATGTAAGTGTCTATTTTTTATGTATAAGATTTTTTTTTAATTTACCTATTATTATTTCTTGACTTTATAATTCAAAAACCGTGAAAATAAGTGGATATTCATATTTAATTTTATATTTTAAAATATATTTTGTTTTGTATGTAAAAACTTAACGTATTATAAAATAATTAAAATATTGATAATATCCAAATGTTTATTCCAATTCTTATTAAAACTCACTCAATTAGTCTTTGTTTTAAAAAAAAATCGTTGTATACAATTAGAATTTTAGAATTTGGTTACATTAAGTACTTTTTATATATATTTGAATGTATAAATATTTTGATCTATAATCAATATATAATAAACATGTCAAGGTCAAGAATATTAAGGAGGATTAAGATGGTTAAGACAGATGAAAGCTGTATAGCATTTATCTATTTAAATAGTGTTAAAGTAACAAAAGTTTTCTGATATAAAATATTCATAAAAAAAATGTTGAAGATGTGTAAGTTAAAATGCAAGTAATGAGAGAGAGAGAGAGTGTGGCATCTGCCTACACATTGCAATCCTTGGACTTTATGAATATAGTACTTTTTTATATCTTTACATTTAAGTGTTAGTGATTTTAAATCTGTTCTCTCAATGAACAAAAATAGATTACTCCAATATTTTTCTCTTTAGCACTTTTTTAACACCACTCATGCAAAGGAGATATCTATTTTAAATTTAAAAAATTAAGGCATGTAAAAAATTGTTTATTATAAATTTACATCTCACAATCTTTTTTTAATAAAATATTCATTAGTAAAATAAGTGCATAGGACTTATTTTGTATAACACTTGAGGATAATCATTATGAATACTTATATGTATAGTTAATACTATAAAGTTTGAAAACTTATATTTCATAAAACATTTTTCATTCTAATAGTGTTAATATGACCCTTTTCTAATCACTTACCTATAACCTATATTAAAATATGTATATTCAAATATATTATTGTTCGTAAATTTTATCAATTCGAAATATCGACCATGAATAGCAAGAAAAGGATGACTCACGCACATCTCTTCCGCGCCCGCGACAACGTTCTATATTTGAATCGTTTTCCTTTTATGGAATACGACGGTTAAAGCCGTTAATTTCTTTATGAACAATGTCAGTATGACTTTTTGTTGACGTGTTTGTTCCTGAGATGCGGGCTATGCATCTCTCATGTTTTTTTTTTCATTTTGATCATTTGAAAAATATGACGCTTAGAAATATTTTGTACCGTTTGAAAATGTATTTTTTCTATTTTTCCTGGAACTTTCTAAACACACTTTTAAAGTATTATTTTCCCCTTTTAATTAAAAACCGTGAGTTTACGGCTGAATTTGCTTGTGGGTTTTCATTTTCCCTACGCAATGACCCGAGAAACCATTTATATTCCTGGGATATCGATTCCACACTGCCAACCAACAAAAAGGATTTGAAAATCTAATTATACGTTTTGCTTATAATTAAATTATTAAACAATATTTATGTATTTATTTATTCAACTTTCAATTTGAGCCTCGAATGGCAATTCACAAATAAAGATCCGCTTTTTTTATATTAAACATGCAAGAAATGACCTAAGGTTTCCTGAACAAAGAACTGTTGTATGCATTTTACCTGCTCAGTTCCGCTTGATTTAACCCTAGTCGGTATTAGCTGGCGTTAAAAAGTATTACTTAAGCCTAGACATTGTTGAGTCTCCTCCCTGTAAATCCCACTTCGTACTTAGACGCATTTACTTAGCGATTACGTCATAGCGTACTATTTAATAAGCTATAAGTCCATTGACAGGCTTATAATTTAATTGATTTATATAAAAACAAACATGACAAAATATTGTACTCACTTGACACATACTACAGTTCTGAAGCAATATTTTAAATACGAAAAGTACGGTACGTAATTAAATCGTATTTATTCAAACAAATAAATAAATTTTAATTATCTATGGGAAGAAGCGATTCACTTGTTTTCCCAAGTTCTACGCTCTTAAATAGCTATTAAACACAATAACATCCAATAAAAGTTCTGTCTTCAAATTGGAAAATCTTTGAGACACGTTAATTATCCAATTGAGTTAAAACATTTAATTCGTGGCTTTATTAAAACGATTTGCAAACGAAGTTTTGCCTCAAACGATCTTATTAAGAGTGAGATAAATAATTTCCCCCACCGCCCAATTCTAATAAAGCTACCTACCTCATAATATATAAAATCTAATTACACCCTTTTAAAAAAAGTACTCATCCGTCTCGTTTCTCTACAGCAGCGTAGACACGACAGAGAAAGAGACGATAAATTAGTGAAGGCAGTGCAAGAAGACCTGATTGGATTTTTATTAATAATTAGTTTGTATTAACTTTTTATATGCAAGAAAATGTATTGATTTGAGAGTATAATTCGGTGTACTTAGTTTTATAGGACAAATATCTCATCCCTACTAAATTGTATGAGTTTATTTCTTTGGTTTCACATCACACATTTGGTTTCAAATCCCATCTATAAAGGCTAAATAAAAGTCTCGCTAGTCTGTTCATTATCGCACACACATTAATTACCTTCAGTGTAATGGAGTCCTGAAAGACATTTTTGAAATAAAAGTAATGCCTATATTTAGTATAACATCCGTTCGCGAGGTGAGCTATGTAGGAATCTGTCTCAGTGAGTAAACGGACAGTGAGGAACGTACATATATCAAACTTTGGATGCTCACTTAATTGTTTAATTGGTTTTAAATGAATTTGAGTTTCTGTCATTTAGTCGTATTCATAAATCGATTAAAACTGGAAACGTTACTCCAATATGCGTAAAAATTCCTTTAAAACTACATACCTACTCAGCTGTAGGGTTTTCACTATTTGTATGTCACATATGTGCTAAATTTACCAACTGTAATCGGTTCATAAACTGGTTCCCTCCACCCGACCCTACCCGCCGGACTCATTACCATCACAATGGGGATCCTCCGCACTGAAAGTAAATATTGAGCATTGTTCATTTTCATCCGCCTATATAAGGTATTTCCTGTATAAAATGTAATAAAAATATGGCCGTGTATATTATTCTGCTATTAGTGAGCTTAATCTAATGATTATATGTGTGTACCAGACACATATAATCATCAGATTTCATAAAACAAACATAATCGAATGTATGGCTGTATTCTTTTTTGCCAGTATAATGTAACAATTTAAATAGCAAAATATTTCCATCATAATTTATTTCCTCTTGCTAATACAAATTTGCATTGCCGTTAGTTAATCTAGATCATACAGATCTCAAATAATATTGACTCATGCATAGATATACAATGACACTGTATATCCACTGAGTGTAAGAACTAATATTGTCCACCTACACGGCTTTCTAGTATTTCATTTCATTACTTTCACAACAGACATATTTTATAATTACAACTGGCTGACTGTATTCGCCAAACCAAGCAGTTTGTGGGTGGACAAAGCAACAATTTAAAGTATGCATCATACAGATTACGAATTCCTGTTATAACTCCACGTGTACTCATTTTTTATACGTGATAAAAACAGTTTGCAAGAAGCATTTCAATAGGTATTTTTTTCGGTTGAATAATTGTTTAGGAGAATTCTATAGAAAACTATGACAAAAATTAAATATATGTTTGTTTACTAAAAATTTAAAATACATTATAAATATAGTTAAAAACATCAAGATGCATTTTTTAGCAAACAGGTTTTAAGTAAAAACCTGTTATTTAACTGCACTTGCCATACGCCGAGTGGTATTTGTAATTCTGGATTGGTAATTCGGTTATATTAATTTTGATATAAAAAATTCCCATCAGTGTATGGTATTTTAACTTTTTCTATTTGAAAATGCTCACACTTTATATTTTTTATTCTGTATGTACGCGTAATCCAAAACAAAGGAAATAAAAGAAACAAACCACACAATTTGTACGTAAATTATACTTTCATACCTTTGATTAAAATTTTTAGGGTTCACCCCCTCTGTTTTGCGTATTTTCTTCAGAAGACACATACGAAATGTGAATTGTTATTGCACTTTTCGCTTTGAACAATCCTTACCAATGCTTTTGCTTCCCGTTTAAAATCTCGAGGGGTGGGTATATATGACAATAATAATCGTGTGAGCCGTAAGAGCCAAAAAACATTTACGTCTAAATCTGCATATTTATTTCTGTCTACGTATTTTTTACGATAACAATGGGAAATATCTCTATTATTAAAGTAATCTATACTAAAATCTTAGGAGCAAGATATACATTGAGATGCTGTCAAGAACAGTTTTATTCAGAATGAAATAATTGTGTAGCAAAAGTAATGAATTATCTTGAAACGAATGTGAGTATGTATTTTAAATAAGCTTCTCGTGTGAGACAAAATAATTTCAAAGAATAACAATTTCGTTCCACGTGATTTTTGCGTAACTTTTACCGTTAAGGTACCGGAAGCTGTAGAGGTTTTCTTCCGCTTTTGCAACAATTTTCATGAATGCTCTGTTGGTAATGTATTTGTATCGGTAATTATTAATAATTAAACCTGAAGAGGTACAATTTGATTCTATTATTTTATTAATTAATATTAGATAAACTTTTTTAAGAATGGTCATACTTTAACTTTTCGTTTGACATGATTATAAATTGTTTTGGCCCTTTGTGACAAGAACTGTGAAGTAAATTGTTTAAAACACACGTAAGTTTATGGTTATTGGTTATTAAA
The DNA here is from genome assembly GCA_963693355.1 of Pontia daplidice. NCBI lineage: Eukaryota > Metazoa > Arthropoda > Insecta > Lepidoptera > Pieridae > Pontia > Pontia daplidice. Next base: position 703,713 of record CAVNZL010000029.1, read on the forward strand.
ATAAAATATTTCTTTGTAGTATCCTGAAAATATCCACAAGTCATTTATGATGTTATTCACATGCAAGCAGCCCCTAATGGCTTGTATTACTAATGAAAAATTGATATAGTGGTATGCACGTAATTATGTAATGAATAGTTTTCAGTAATTAATGCTTAGTTAGCGTTTTTACAATAAAAATAAATAAAATACTAGAGTATGTTAACAAGATATATTTTGTTACACACAGCGTATGTATTTTAAACATCCATTAGCATCCGTGATTAGAGACATGCAGTTACAAAATGAGCTCGGGTCACTAAACTCACAGTTTTGCGGTGTGCTGTGGTGCGACTAATCCGTACATGCTGAGGGTGTAATTGTGAACGGCCGATGTCAATGTCTATATGGCTAAACCATGTTTTAAAGCACACACAGCTTTTAGTTGAATTGGATACATTTTGACGTGGTCGAAACGAGTACAGCATTTTCGGCCTTGCAGATTTTGTATTTCTCACGTGTGTGTATATAAGTAAATTTGAAGTTACTAAGAAACAATGGTTTTAGTAAAATAAAATAATGGTATCGCGTTTGTACGTTAAAAAAATACACTGTGTATTTAAAATTGAGTTTTCAAATTAATACATAACTACGAGTATTATTTTAATATTGTTTTCGAATTCAGTTCAGGGCCACTTATAGCTATATAAATAGTCTAGCAGTCCATGTTCCTCCAGTTATGTATCATTATGGATAAACACTCAGAGTTCACTAAACCTTTAGGTTTGTTTCTTCAAGCTTCGGTTTCGGGATCTTTACCAACAGCCCGTGGCTCACCTATAGCAAATATTGAGTTTCAATAGCATTGTATGATTTATTGGTTAAATACATTGACCCCAGTAACAACCGCATTCTGACAAAATAATCGATTTGCCATTTGATCCGATGTTTCTCAGTCTTGTACATTTGTGTTTGTTTAAAAATTGAATTTGTAGGTACTTATATAATTGATACACTAGTACAGGAATAATGTACACGAATTTCTGTATTAAATTATATCAAAATATGGCTTGGATTCTCACCTTCATGAACATTTATAAATAGTCGATCCCCTCAAAAGGCACGTTAACGTTGTGACGTCTATTGAAACATTTGCAGCAGATATTTTTTTGTTTCATAATATAATATAATAATATAGTACTGGATGGAAATATTATGTGTATGAAAGGTATGTGAAAATGATTGTATCCTTTCATATTCTTCAACTATTTTTTTTCTCAATGTATATTGTAAGAGTATCGTAAACTACAAAATAGTTAATATAATAATATTAAAGCTGAAATTTGTTTCATTGGATGTGAAAAATGATTTTTGTGAATGTGTGTATTTAGGAATATATACATCCATTTATTGAGGAATATATAAAGCACGCGTATATTTAAGAATGTGGTTAAAACCGCGGGGAACAGGTTGTTATAAACACAAAAAAATACATTTACAATTGACTTATTTTCTATTATCAAGCTTTGTTATTATTTTGGATGAGTTGTGGAGGCTAAACACAACGTAGAGGGTGATTATTCGATAGTCTCAAATGTCATTAAATTGTGAGTGCCGGTAATGGGTCCAAGACATGTTTTCTAACGTCTTCGTTTACCATATAAGTAACTAATGCTGCTCAACAAAGTTGCACGACCAGTGAAATATTTTTACATATAGAGTGTTTTGTTCCGATACATCTTTAAATAATTGCAAATTATAACATTGAATATTGCAATGATCTTAGCTACTTTTATTGGCCGTTAATCTGAGGGGGATTTAGTTTTAGAAGCCGTCGCCTCTTTCGCTAACTCGATAACTTGTCTCGCTGAGGCAAGTTAATGAAATAGACTGGTCTAGTTCCACTCGGATCAAATTAGGAATTTTATTAGTGGAGTGCGCAGTTCGCTCACTCTTTTTAGCTTGTACAGGCTACCTGGAAACTTTGAAATAAACTAATTTGGGTCTTTATTGATAAATAATTGCTGACAGATATAACGATCTTTAACAAGGATATAATGGATAAAACTTCATGGATTTGTGTATTATTTTGCCATGAACTATGTTGTTATTTATTGAGTTGTTATGTAATTTGAATTCAGATCAATATTTTATTTAAGAGGTCATATGCCTCTTTCTATATTTATAACTTGCAAAAAAAAAAATAAGCTTTTGTACTGTTCATTAAGCAATAGCTCATTTCGATGGGATGGTTTTTTTTTGTTTTGGACGCTGGCTATAAATAAATCATTTATTGTTTGATGTACAAAACTGTACAAAGTTTATAAACATTAAGAATGTGCAGTGAGGAATACCAAATCAGTTTCTTTTATTTCGTAACCGAGAGTTATGTAATTTAAAAGTAAGCTAAAATATACTTATATTTCCAAATTTTCACCTTGAGTTTCAGAAACTGTGAATTTGAAGGCTACTATGCAATGATCGCTAGAGTGTAACGGTTTATTTAAATGTTACATAAAATTATTAAAGTAATTAATATTTTATTAAAGGTATTTTTTTTTAATATTCAGAGATTATATTAAAGGAAATTGACACCTTTTTGTCGTGGAAGCGTTATTAAGGTAGGATTAGGTATAGTCGTCTTAATGTTTCACCTCACAATGAAATAAAACGAAAAAATATATAATTATAATGATTATTAGAGTAAACTCACACATTCACAAACGAGCTGATTACGTCATCTTATGATAAATTGTTGTTACAATTCATTATTGTCAGAGTTTATTGCACTTTCTTGGTTGTAAATACGTTGTTTTTACATATAAAGGCTAAGTATAAATTATTATTATTACGAGAAAACATTGATAAATGTTTTGAAATACACAATTTCTACATTTTAATATACATAAATATATATCTGTATATTAACGGACAAATAAATCTCAGATATTAAATTAATAGGGAAAGTTTTTTTCAAGTTTCAATTTTCGTTATTGCAAATACGCATAGCAACTCCTATCTGTGCAAATTGGAAAATCGGCCTAATAGAATGTTCACGCCCGTTTGAATTTATAAAGCACTCAATATAATTTAACTTCTGTAAAAGATTTAAACTCGAATTTATTTAAATATTTACATAACTCGACGTTTCGAGTGTTTTGCAGTAATCAGGGTCAGATAACGACTAAGTTTCAACGTACCTTTATTCTCTATATTCAGTTGTTTTTATCAATTCCATACCATTTGATAAAAAAGCTTTGCTAATCTTTGTTGTTAAGGAATATGTATATACATATTAACATGATTAAATTCACTTCACGCAACAACATCTAGGTTTCGCCATTATGAGACGATATCGTCAAAGATATAGAAATCCTGGCAAAGAAGCAAATGTAAGACTTTCGTCCGGCAGTTTGGTAAAGTTATTATGCTAAATAGTTGCTGTTCCCCCAGTTCAATATTGCTTAAGTTTTTGGACGGAACCCAATGCTGCAAACAATGAAATCATCAGTTTCGAGCTCCTTAACACAATATGTTATTTTTCGTATAAATTAGAGTATATATATTATATTTTTTCGTTTTTTGTTGGATTTTACACAGATATAAGAACGCAGCTTTTGTTCTTTACAAAACGAGACGATGAAAATAATAACCACGTCTTATTTGCCTTTGCACTAATACTAACCGAAGGATGTATGAAAGTGGAATCTAAGCCGTCAATATGTTCTAAATGTAAAGTAAAAATGCCGCAATTATTGTAAGGTTTCGTTATCAAATTTCGTGAATTCGCGGTTGTGGTTTTTGGCTTCTGATCTGATCCAATTTGCTATTGATCGATTGATCGTAGGTAAGAATTAATTCAGTTGGTAGTTGAATAGTCTATTGGTAGGTCCAAAATGCCTTGTTTTACAAGCAATCCGATCATAAAGGTTAGCAATGATGTTACGTCGATCATTTTGGACGGTCCCAATGATGAAAATCTACCGCCAGGTACGTGACCATGGTGAAAATATATATAATTATTGCATGCGAAGGAGTAGTCTTATTAGGTAGATTTTTGTTTATCTATTTTAAGAAATATATAACATTTAATAAGGAATTATAGTTGTTAAAAGTTATAATAGATTTAACTTTCTCATTAATCGTCGCATGAATGTCTTTTTTAATTATTATTTTGTGTAATATTGTATATATTCCCCAAAATATTACAAATATATATTCTGCACGAAAAATACGCCGGTTTAAATGTGTTAGTTTTATGCACGAACTTTAAAAACTAATTAAAACGAGGAGAACATTGTTTAAGGTTCAGCATTTATCCTTGAAAGTTCAAAAACATCTTTAGTCATACGTATATAATTTGTTTTACCTTGAAAAAGCATGCACTATAATAATATTTCATGACAATTATGGGCACGATACAATTCAATCAAAAGGCATTTTGATAATTTTCTATATGTTTTCATTGTCCACAAAATATGTAAAAATACCATAAAGCGAATAAAATGAATTATTACTACCTTTGTGCCTTTTGCGCGATAACCTACGAATAAGCAAGTTCAGTGCACGACAGATAGGTGAGTCATTGTTAAATGTATATAGTTATCTAGTTTATATAGAACATACGTTGCTAAACATTTAACACGTTTAAAATAAAATAAAAAATGCGGCAAATAAGCCTACGGTGGGGTAGACGGCAGCTCCCAAGTGCTCGTAAAGAGGGCTTGGGCTATAAAGAGTCACACACGGATCGATCAAGGCCAGACGCCTACGTATCATGTGTAGCTGGAAGCAGCAGACTTTTTCTTCGATTCAAAGGTGTATTTGTTTGACTTTCTGGTATAAAAGATATAGGTTTGTAGATTATTTAAATATGGGTCGTTTTAGCGCACAATGTTTGATGTTATTAGGCACTTCTTTTTGGGAGTTTCGAGTGACTAGGTTACAAAAATCGCCATTTTTGATGAGTTTCGTACTTACTCATGTCGAAAATGCTTAAACGTGAAACAAAATAAAACGATGGAAATAAAAACAATATTTTATTTGCCTTTGCGCTAATACTAAAGAAAAGAAAGACGTATGAAAGTCCTAAAGAGAACCTAATCAATTTTCGTGTTAGTAATAATTTATAATTAGTCATGCTTTCTGCTTGTACTAATTATTCGTATTATTTGCAAAATTGTCGTATAACATCCCCAAATATACAACAAGACAGCGCAGTCTAAAAGCAAATACAATCCTTAATATGGTTTACGGAACTGTAAACTATTTCTTGATTAATCTTGCCATTTGTATAATCCTCAAGCTTAGGTTCAAACCCTGGCTTCCCTTTAAAAGCGTGTAATTGAAAAAATAAATAGCAAGGAAGCCTCAAAATATCAACAAAACAGCTGCGAAAATATTACTGTACTTACGGTTTTAGGTTGAAGTTCTTTCGTGCTGGTTTGGAAATCTAAAGTAGTCTATGAAGCGAAGTAATTTTAGGCGGAGAAAAAGCAATGACGTGCAACGCGGATACATAAACTAAAGCGCAGTAATTTACAAAGTCCATCAAATCCAATGAAGCGAATCAGAAGGGAATGAGAGGATAATAAAGATGTTGTTATACAAAGTGAGGGACATTATAATATCACCCTCGACCCCTCTACTGCGGATATCGGATTTATGTTGCTGATCGTATTAAGTTTATTCATGTGTCTGTATTTTTTGGAGCTGGATAGAGAGGACGATACATCGTTATGAATACTGTAAAATTACTTTAAAACAACTTTTTGATTATATTTGAGGATAATTCTTTGCTCACGCAATTATAGGTAACATTGCAGCAAATTTCAGCAAACTATTTAACTAAATAGACTGTTATTTGATACTAAATTTTAAATTGTTACGAATTTTAACCAAAGTTTTTAAGCAAGGAAAAGTAAGACAAATTTATGTAAACGCTTTTGGCAAGAGCGCCATATGACGCGGCGTGATCTGTTGGGGTCGGATAATGGCAAATATTGAAAGTTATTCTTGATTACATGCATTCTTTCCCTAAAGTTGGAATGGGACATTTCATCTATTCCCCCTATGTTCCTTGTAAGCAATGACCTTTTGGACAGACTTTATATTAACTTCGAAGAAAGATAAAACTATTTATCTATATGCGGATCTACTATATTTACAATATAAATATGCAAAGTATATATAAAGAATAGATGACAGTCTTAAAAAGAAAAACCAAGGTCTCCCTTTTCTTAACTATTCTAAATATTTTTATCAGAGAACCTGTTCGTTAATAACAGTACAATATTTCAGAATCTCAAAAACGACATTTAAAAGCAAAATTTTTAGCTTATAGGTTAATTTAAGTTTAATAAAATTACAATATATTAGCAGTTTTATGAGGCTCTCAGAGGAGTAACATTAAAACTTCAAGTAACATAAGATATAAATATTAATTAAACCCTTAATACGTTAAAATTATGAGCCCGTTACAGAATATACATATTTGGTCGAAGTAAAATTTTTAATTAAAAATCCTTTCAATGTGTACTTACAAATGTAGTTATCGTTTACATCTGCCACTGAAACTTTCAAAATTTAAATAACAGAGAATGCCGACACAAAACCGGTCTATTCACTTAGGAGATAAGGATCATAATCATGTATGTATTGTTCAAACGAACATTTGCACCTTTGCCAAGAGTGGAGGCTGATAATTTATCAGAATGATTCATAAATCCTGACAAATTCGTGCAATCCTCTTTTTTCATTAATGTCGCAGACCATGCTTTATGCCAAGTACGATAATTTGTTTTTAAATTTAAGATAGTTTGAACGATTTTATATATAAGGAACAAGTTAAGTAAATATTATATGTTAAAAGTTCTCCTTAAATACTTGACTATTTTTAAAAAATCTGAAAATTACACTATGGACGAATACATCGTGAAAAGACAGTGTGTTAACATTAAACAATAAAATCAATATAGCGTGTCATTTTAATTCAACATTTTGTCCAATTAAATGTTTATTTTTCTTAGAAAATTATACATTAAGTGGAATGTGATTTGTGAATGCAGATAGTGGTATGGCGACTGTATTATGCTCTGTCTAGACGCAAAAACGGAAATAGGTTAGTGCCAACAGCGTATTTAAAATCACTGAAAAGATCCTTTGTTAATGGTGTATCTTACCGAAGACGTTGGCTAATGTAATTTGTAATGTAAGAACTTGTAATCGTTCAGAGAATCGCGAATATAGTTACGACAAAATAAACCGCTCTTCAGAGTGATATTCTATTAAGGAAATCTACGGTATAGTTGCAGATTATCGATGCTTTACTAAAAATGTTTAGCTAAAATCTATTTAACTATATATTATTCCTTTGACCTTATTTTTTTACCCACCTACCATATGTCATAAATATTTAAAGAAATGAAAAGTTTTTTCTTTCTTCAAGATCTCGGAAAAACATCTAAAAAATACAGTTTATTTTAGCTGTGTCAATTCGTACCAGAACACCGCGTTTGTATCCGAATTCCGTAAGTCTAAAACAGAAGATCGATACGAATGCCGTCGCAGGACGCGCGCCGGTTTATATCTTCTAACGCACGTGACTTAACTTGTTGCCGCAACCTATATAAATTAGCCGGCCTTATAGCTATCAAATATCTTACATTAATGCCTTAAGTAACCTCTTCATCTCTTACTTTCCTTGCCAATATAACCACTAATTTCCTACATACACTTCCAACTTTGCAGTAAGTAAATAATCAGAAAATTATTGTGTAATATGCCTTATGGTCATTAAAAATGTATAAGCTCTACATTATAATTAAAATATTTAATCTGAAGCTTTTAGAGTTGTACGGGGAAAGATATATTAATCATATAATTTATTAGTCATGTCCTCGCGTGGCGCCACGCTGTCCTCTCGGTGAAATCTGTAAGACAAACCGATTTGGGCCGAGTACATGTAATGTAACTAAATATAGTAATATTTGTATTTTGTAGCTAGATAAAGTTATTATTTTTGGAATGCAAATTTAAGCTTGGCGTTCTTGAGGGGAAAGTTTTATTGAGGAAAGTAATTTATCACGTGGTCTCGTGATCTATGGGGTGCTGACACTATTATTATCTCGATTTTATGTGCTTTTGATCGATTGAAGTAAATATTAGTGAACAATTTCTGGCATTATGCATTTTATAGGTTGAGTAGTTTTTCAGAGGTGATGATAGTGTCATTGTTGTTCGCGACTGTAAACCACATAAAACATTTTGTTTTAAATATAAATTTAATTATTTCATTTCTGACCAACTTTAAAAAGCCCAAAGGAGGTGCACAACTCGATGTGTATATTCTTGCCTCTAAGTCTAGACATAGTATAATAACTAAAGTAAGATGCTAAATCTTACTTTTTTAAAATATACCTAAAATAAAAAGTATGTCGCAATACATAAAATTTGGAGAAAATCCAGTTAATTAAATAACTATAACTGTTTGTATTACATTTTTTAGCCTATCAGCTTCACAACTGAGTTCCAAAAATTCCACCTAGACAAAAATTGCATGTTAAAAAAAATTTTTTTAATAACTAAGTAATGTTAATAAAATATATCATCATCATGAAAAATCTTTTGTACCAACAGGTATAACACTTTGCATTAACATTAGATTTCCACACTTTAAAGCGTAGTTTTTCTTTAAGTTTACTCCTCTTCGTACTTACTTGTATCTTCTTTTCAAAGCAATTGTTAAGATGAAATGCTTTGCAAGGTATATCCACATGCCTTTAAACATGAGTCGGCCGGCTACGGCTCTCCTGGAATTCCCAGTTATTACTGTAGGGGGACGGGGACTCGGGGTTGTTGCCCGCATCGATCGACGCACCACCGCTGTTAGCAGTGCACGAGGTTACCATCACTGCAGTTCGTTTATCTGCCTAACACATTTTAATAATGTGCAGGTACATCTATTCTACATCAACAAATTTTTGTGACATTTGGTAAAGGTACCTGCACCGAAATAGAATAACATAATCTAAGGTGCTAAGTGCCGATTGATCATCTCCGCATTTGAAGAACAGGAAATCAATCGGAAGCACTTCGAGTGGTGAAACAAATTCAGCGTAGCGTTGCTGGCTGTTAATTGGCTGCGGGTGGCGGCGCCGAGACGGCGGCAAAACCGCCGCATACCCTCGCGCCACCCGCCCGCCCTCGAGCTGTTTTTATGTTCGAGAGATGCCCACAGCGGACCTCGCGAGTCACGTAAATTAGTTTGCACATCACGCTCTTAATCCCTTCTGTTACTAGGTGTCTACCTCATTATGTCTCTGGCAGTTCAGATTTTTCACAATTTGTAAATGTAAAGAACTTTCAAACGACTATAATATAGATTATAAATGTTTAACTGTAATGTGTGAAAATTAAGTTAGCCCAGGAAGGTTTATTTTTGTTACTTTGTGTTAAATTTGTCTCAGTGAAGAGGAAAGTAAGACATTATTTTTCCATTTGGTAGGCTTATTTTCTTGTACGAGTTATCAAGTTAGGGACGAAGCGGTAGGGTGGTGGAGGGTCTGCAGGGCGGGACAGCTGCGCGGGGTGCAGCTATCGACCAGCTACCCTCCCCGCGGCTCTTTCAGTTTCCGGACGAGAGTCGCGCAGACCGCTTGTTTCGCGACGCGACTCCGTCACGTTTTAGATAGTTAATTTCAAGCCGCCACCATGCTGATAGGACTCGTTCGTGACTCGGTTATGCAGTGCTTCTGCCACTCGTGTAGAGCGCCTGTATTACCCGCAGGTTGGAATTGCAGCGCTTTGCCAGATTTTGGATCTTTTGGTTTCACAGTATTGCCGGAAAGCGTTCTGGTGAAAATAGCCCATTGCCTTGCCTTGTTCGTGGTTTTTACCCATATAATTATCATTTTTTGTTGCAGATGATGTGTGAAGGTTTAACTTTATGACCCGACGAGAATAAATTTTTATTACATCTCCGGTCCCGAATAATTGGAAATTCATCAGTAACTGTAAACAGTATTAAAACAAAAATGCAATACGAAAAATGCGCAATAACAAAATCATGAAATCGGAAAAGCCGGCCGGTGTAGCTCGGTCGCGCGTTATTCTTCTCGGTATTTAGTCCACGTTTTTACTGGGCGAGGTTCATTTGTGAAACATAATTGTAGTACGCAATCTTGGACTATATTGTGGATTTAATATTAATAGTAACCTATAATATCGATAAATACTATAAGCATATATAAATAGGCTATGCAAAGCTTTAGCATATTTTGCCCAAGAAATTTTTTTACAACAATTAATGCATACCTATTATACGTTAACATTGTCAACCATGTTGGTTTATAGGATTAAAACGTCCACCATCTTGCGTATGTAATATTATTAGACACTGCTGAAATTTTATCAAAAAACTGCTGTGTTTAGAAACTCTTAAAATTGCTAAGATATTATTGTTTTAAAATAATAATATCCTGTTAAACTATTATTTTACCATCTATAATTTCAAGCCTCATTCTCATAGCTGAGTGAGCTTACGGCCCTGTGGCATCAATTAATGAGAATTGTTTAGAACGTCGTTGTCACATATTATAAATTTTATTTATGCACCTCACGCAATCCTCACGTAATGTCCTTTAATGGGCTGTGCCTGCGTTTCGGTCGCCATGGGTCCCTTTAAATTAAACAATCTTAATAATTAAATCTCTTATCAAAAGGTAATGATTAAACCATTAAAATTTATTAACATAACCCTTATAATACAACCCCTGGGACATACAGGTGACATAATTGTTTTGGGTGACATTATTAGAGTTGAATTTAATTGGCTCAACAAGTTTAGCACCCTTCTGATATTTGGCTAATGTGATAGCAGTTTGTGGATCCCCTAATTCGATCTTTTGACAATCGTGTAACATATTCTAATGATCTTAATTTTTAACCTTTTGTTGGTAAAAGTATTCAAATAGGATTAAAACTTATATACGAGACGTACTCACATAGTAAGGTATATTGTATACGTGTATCTACAATAACGCCAAATATTCGGAACTACCTTTAGTTTTTATGGTAAAATCGAATGTCACCATGATGCAGTGCGGTTGAAAAGTTTGCGTGCCTCTCGGCCCTAACATCGATATTTCAAATTGAGTTTATCAAATATCTAAAAATGTAATAGAAATCAATATTGTCAATTGAAAATATGTCAATACTTTGCTTTAAATTGAATTTAAATAATTTATGTCTGCCCCTAACGTAATTTCAAACATGAATTTCGCAGAAATCTGATGTATTATCAAATGTGTATCTAGAATAAAATACATAAATCTGCTATTACTCTACTATCAACTATTTATGTATACAAAAGTCCCTATCCCCAAGCGTTTCATACCAGACATTCAAACCTCCCCGTATTTTAAACCTAGATTTTAATAAATTATATCGTGTGGCGCCAGAGGGGTCCGCCCTTTCAGTTGTTAATTTATAGTGTCGACTTTATTCACTATTTTTTTCAATTATTTTTAAATCATTATTGGATTACGCTACTACGTATTTTAATTAAGTTAAATTTTATATAGTTATTATATTTATTTTATTGGGTTTAAGTTATTGTTAATTATATAATATACATATATCTGAATCATCTTGCTTCTAAACTGATACAATTTAAGTTTTTTATAAAGGATAGTGATATATTGTGGGCCAATCCGCATTATGTCAGTTTCAACCGCATTACCCAGGAACTGACCTCGTATTTCGTGACGTAAGGTTTCCAACTGCAATGTCTGATTGTCGTCATGTTCTTAACGTGCTCAGGATACACCACTTTTTCCTAATGGAAGATTTTTAATTCCCCTATTTAATTCCCCGATTTTTAATATGTTAGTTTCCTCTTTTGTTTTTAAATTTACACCTATAAACCTTATCTTAAGGTGTTGATAATTTTTGCCTTAATTAGCATCATCAGTATAACATTGGATATTCAATTTCCACTATATGTTTATTCACTTTTAGCAAAGTACACCAGCGATGGAATAGACGTTTTGATGAAGTTCAAATGTTAAATTAAAGTTTAGGGAGATGTTGTGTCTTTAACATTGTATACCGTGCCGTCTTTACGTAAGGGATTATCTGTATTAGGTAGAATATTTCCCGACAATCTCCTATTCTTATCACGTAGTGGCCTCTCATCCCGCGCTGTCGTTCCGTCGCCTCTTTAACTATTGCTTTTCGCAGACCTTGATATGTTTGGGAAACTTACAGAATTGACAAACTGATTATTAAAGAAAAAAATTTAACTTAATAATTAAATTGTCAAAATCGATACAGCTGGCGTGTGACACAACCATCAGTTGACATCCTTTCATTAGCTTTATAACAAATGCTCTTGAAATAAATATTAACTGACCGAATTCACGCTAATGGCCTTTCGATTGCTTTTACGGATGAAATTACTTTGATGATGACGTAGTTGCGAGTTTAAGAAGTTTTTAACAAAAGCTCTTCCTTCGATTTTTCATCTAATTTTGTTTGCCAAACAAGGGTCTCGTCCAAAAGCCTCATTTTACGAATTTTGTTTGCACCATTAGATTTCTATTCGTCGTATATCTTTGCAATCGGCTACGGATTCAATTATTACTTGGCAAGGCAAGGCAATGAGTACATTCCTATGGGAACGACCGGCAATGCCCGTCGACTCGGTAAAAAATCTTATTTCCCTTAGTGCATCGTCGGGGAGCTCCAGTGAAGAAACCCGTCGGGAAGCCCCGGACTAAACAACCAAAGAAAGTTAAATTCATCAGTAAGTTTAGTGGTTATAGTCTTTAAGTTTTTGTTGCAAGTTTATGATGGTTCTGCTCCAAATGGGTTTTGCACTTTGAAATTTACAACCCTTTCAAACATTACTTATAACAAAACGGCCATCTCGTATCAAATTTCGACATGCTCTATAAAGTAACTCACCGTCTGGGGAATAAGTCGTAACTAGTGTAGAGACGTATAGCTTGGGGTGTGTGCTCTGAGTCATTTGTGGGGAGACTCCCCCTTGTACTCAACAAAAGCAGGGTCTAGAGGACAGAATGACTCGACCTTGAGAATTGCATTACTTCCACCCAAGGGCTCCGTGCTTGTTCGTCACGTTTTTACAAGCCTGAAATTAGGCCCGTTCCTTCATTATACATACTTAAAACTCCCCAACGTGGGGTGTTAATTGCTCTGTTATCATAATTTAATGTGTCTGGATGTTTACATATTGCGGTGTGGCTCGTTAAATGCCTCGCCCAAAGCTCACTGTTTGTTTATAACCCTAGGCATTAGACGCATGTACATGTTTGGCACAAGAATAAATAGAAATCTTAATATTGTGTAAGAAGGTTAGGCTTATTGCAAAATCTTTCTTACAAAAAATAATTCATTAAATTAAATTTTTTACTGATGATTGTAATTTTTTAATGTTATATCTTCCAAACTTTTGATAAATTTCATCTTGTTCATTAATTTATCTATTTTTCAGTTTTTAACCGTAGTCAACCTTAAGAATTAGAATATAGCCCAAATAATATATTGTTACCGTTATTTCTTCATTATCTATTGGTCGCTATAAAAGGTTTATCTAACATTTTTTTTATCCGTTTAGCTTTATGATATTAGCATAGACAATATTATTTTTGACGTCAATGTTTTTATTATTTTCCTGTCATTGTTGCATTAATGGACATGAAAGCAGTTTAGTATATTTACTAAGTATAGCATCTTAATTTATTACCAGCTACTGAAATCCGCTGCCAGGAGATGTCGAAGGGAGGTCTTGCCTACGAGGTGATCCTCGCTGAGCCGGTGGGTGTACCCGTGCCACGCCGCGCTGACTCTCCCGAGAAAACGCCATCAGTTGAAGAGATCCAAGAGAAACTGAAGGCTGCAGAGGAGAGAAGACGCGTATGTATAAGACTATTGAGTCAACTTTTCAAATAAGATATTTGATAATGAAATTATGGAATATATACACACATAATAAATAATTTTCAGGATTTTTCTTTATATTATTATTTCACAAATGAGTAATTTAGTGTAATGTAGAGTTGTAGTAGTTCTTTTTAATAAGTAAGTGCTTAGTAGTTAGATTTATATATTTACCCTTATTCTACTTCTTGATAACACCATAAATACTTATAGAGCCTAGAAGCAAGCAAGATGGCAGCGATCGCTCAAAAGATGGCGAAAATTGAGGAAGCGTCGAAGATCCGTAGCGAACAGACAAATAGCTTCATCTCTGCGACGAAAGAGGCTCTTGATGCGAAGATGGACTCGCATGAAGAGAAACGCGAGGCCTACATCAACGAACTCCGTGCGAGGCTGAAGGATCACCTTGAGGGTGTTGAGAAAACCAGGTCAGCTTAGCCCATAGGTGTCATGACTTCTCCTTTTTTGGTTCATATTAGTATTTTGAGATCATACTTTGCATTGATTCTCTAAAATGCCATTTAATCAAAAATAGACTGCGGGAATGTAACAAATAAATACTATTTTATCAAATCAATATTAATATCTAGAACAATCGGTACCCAGGTATTAGCTTGGAAATACTCTATCTAATAGTCTGAAATATACAATAGTTCAGTTTTAAAATGACTGTAATCACGCAATATGGCATATAGGCAGACATATATCTGTTTATTTGATTATGTCGCTGTTCCATTAGATTTCTTTATCTTTATAGTATTTTCACGCTTATTACGATTTTACACGGAATCGAAACATGTATCTTCCAAAATACACCTTTATGTTTAATTAAAAACATCTGCAATGAAATAAAAAAATCTATATAATTTACACTAAGAAAATAAATTTAATATTACATTAATATTGTAATGTATAAAGTCACAGTGACTCTGGGTCAACGAGTTTATGAGAAGCCTTCACTCGACCGGGTTTAGCTGAAACACACGCTTGAGAACACACCATCATTCGCTTGTTAAACACGATACTAATTTTATTGCAATATCTATACTATGGCAAAACTAGACCAAGTCAAGTGTGACTGTTATAAATCAAGTTCTTTTTTACAGACATACTATTAAGTAACGGTATGTAAAATGCCAGATTTTAAGCAATTCCTTCCTTGAATGTTTATATTTTTTGAGGACTTGTACCATCTAGTCCAAACCTACTCCTAAAAATTATTGATACAAATTACTTTAATTATAATTAGTAATAATAATATACATTTCACACAGACATACACTTCTATGTTTACTATTGTATTTTATATTTAATGCATAATATGCAGCAAGATGACTTTTAGAGGAATAGTGGGCTTGAGGTCGTCCATTGTTGGCGCTTGTTAAGACTTCTAGCTTTTCTTTTATTTCTCTTGTCAGGATTCAATAGATTTAACGGTGGCGTTTCCATCAATCATTTTCTCTGCCTCGATGTCGCGGTTATTATTTATAGAAGATTTTCGTTCGATCTTATTTGTTCTTCCGATTTCAATGATATCTTAGTTATTTTTCTCTACAACTATTATTAAAAATGGAATAAAATTCAATTTTAATACGAGTTTAAAGGCTATGATATGACTCGACGTTTCAAAACGTTTCTTAAAGCATAATCTTTCATGAGTGTGTATTGTATAGGCTGACCCTGGAACAACAGACTGCCGAAGTGTACAAGGCGATCGAAGACAAGATGACCACGGCCGCAGACAAACGTGACGAGAACATCAAGAAGATGCTCGAGCGCCTGCGTGAGCATGTAGGTTTTTTTTTTTTTTTTTTTTTATAGAACAGGGGGCAAACGAGCAGGAGGCTCACCTATCAGTGACACCCCGCCCATGGAACTCCGAACCAAAGGGCTCACCAGTCTTGCCGGCCTTTGAGATGTTTATACGCTCTTTTTTTGAAGGTCCCTAAGTCGTAATTGTTGGAAATACCTCTTTTGCAGCTGTTCCACATAGCTGGTGCGCGGCAGAAAGTGCCTTCTGAAGCGCTCATTGTGGAACGCGGACATCAAGGTGGTACGATAAATTTCGTATTCTCTCAGTCGATATGGAATTCAGCTCAGGTATCAATCCAACAGCTCCTCAAACTCTCCGTGATAAATGCGATAGAAGATGGAGAGAGACCCTACATCTCTACCAGCGCCAAAGGGTCAACCCTCAAAAGTATTGGTGTAATTCGAAGTCTCTTCTTTGATCGATCAAGGGGAAGGAGCTGGTACTGGGGAGCTCCCCCCAGAGGTGAGAGTATTCCATGTGGGGCCAATTTCCTTTATAAAGTTGCAACGTGACGGTGTGAAATACCGTCTCCCTTACTACCACCAAGCTTCTTGGAGGCAATTTTAGCCTTACCCTCAAATGATGCGAAATTGAAATATTCGATATATCGACGCCAAAATCCATCTGCTAGCTTTAAGAGGAGTTCAACAAAAAGAGGAGTAACGACAAAGGGAGTTTTTTTAGCGGAAAACCGCAGACCTGTTCTTTTTGGGATTAAATTCGACAAGATTTTGTCGACCCCAGTTCCACATTACAAAGTAATGCCTCATTAGACACAAGATTGTTCCGCACTCTACAATACGAGAAATATTCGCACCCAGTGTAAATTCATCCCCAGTCTATCATCCGCATAACAATGAATGCTTCCAAGCTTACATGTCATTGATATGCAGAAAAATAGGGTCGGGGATAGGACACAGCCTTTGAACCCCAGAATTCACAAATTTAAGGTCAGAACATGCTCCGTCACACGACCTTATGTTCCGATCCGCCAGGAAACTGGAGATCAATTGCATAATTTCTCGGGAAGCCCATATGCTAAGCTTAGAAAGAAGTCTTTATGCCACACCCGATCGAAGGCTTTCCAATGTCCAAACTTACCCCACCCTCCCCCTTACTCAATTGCCTCTCCCATCTATGAGTAAGGTATGCAAGAAGATCACCCAGAGCGGCCACACAAAACCGTACTGGCAGTCGCTAATCAGCTGGTGACCCTCTAGGTACCCTATGAGCTGGCCATTAATAATGGTTTCCATTATTTTGGAGAACAAGGAAGTTATTGCAATTGGGCGATAATTGGACGGATCAGAGCGATCACCTTTTTTAGGGATCGGGTGTATTGAAGCAGTCTTCCAGCTGTTCGGGACAATGCCGATGATACGAAAGCCGGAAAAGGCGCTTAGGACCGACCACTCAGAGCACAAGTACCACACTATAGGGGGGATCCCATCGGCCCCTCGACTTATGTATGTCCAAGGAGAGGAGAGCTTTGCGGACAGCTCGTGCCGAAATGTGATATCTGGCATCGAAGTATCACACCGGATAGACTGTATCTTTCAAGTCATTGACCGAAGAGGCCCAGATCGGCCTTCTCTTTCCATTGGACAGTTATCCTCCCTGTCAAAGTTGGAATGGATGGCTGACAGAAATTCCCTTGGACAGCCTTGCGAGGGACCAAAAGCACAGTCCCCGAAGGGAAGCGAGCTAATCTCTCCCAAAACTGGCAATTCTCAGACTTTCCATAGCAATCTCGCGTTTTAAGGACCTGGAGGCTGAGTTGTACCTTTTTTGAGTTCGCCGGAATTCGCTACAGATATACTGCATTTACCCAGGCTTGAAAGCACTCTCCTTCCACCGAAGCCGATTTCAAGAGCGCTTAAACCAGGCTCACCTACCACCGATCGGCACCTTAGAGAATGGAATGAAGAGTTCCATACCCTCAACCACTTCGCGATGGTGTTGGCAGCACATTCGGACAGCTACGAAAACAAATAGACCCCCTGATAGGATGCAAGAATGACCCATCCCATCCCAATCTCCGACCCATAGTCCACACACCGCAGCCCGCAAAGCGGGGCCGAGGAGGGCGCATGGCTGCACAGTGCTCCGACCACACAATGGTCCGACGATCCCAGAGGAGGGTCGACGGAGACTTGGTAATTCTCCGATGTGAGGTCAGCAGAAGGTCCAACAAAGAGGGATTATGACCTTCCACATCTGGTATTCGCGTAAACGCAGGGACCAGTTGTGTCAGGTCGTAGGCCAAGGCAAAGTCGTGAAAGGATCTTCCCGCGTGATCGGTAGTGTTGGAGCCAAGCCATTCGGCATGGTGGGCATTAAAATCGCCTAGTATCACGATTTCAGCGGTCGGAACCCTTTCGAGCAGGGAATCAGCAGCCGATTGAAGGTGCTCGATGAGTCGGTCAGTTTCGGTATTTCCGCTATGGGACCTATACAGGCACGCGTAGAAACGCGGATGGTCATCGCAGTCTACGCGCAGCCAAAGGTTGGATAGGTCGGTACCTTCAAGCGACTCGAGGCGACGAGAACAGATATCCTCCCTGACGTACACGCAGACTCCCGCCCGCGGTACAAAGGAATGTTCTAATTTGTATCCCGGATAGGAGAGGTAAGAGGTATCACCGGAAGATATCTGTGTTTAAGAAAGAGCAAGGCAAAAGCAAAGTTCCAAAATCTTCATAATATTTACAAAGCTGTGAAAATTCATTTAATAATTTAGAACAATCTCTTATAGATCTTGTTTTTCGCTTAAAATAAGCAATTGCTTATTTCAACTTTAAAATATTTTGTTGTAAAATTTTTGAGTAGATAATTTCTTCAAATCCGCAGACTCGCATATATCCGCTGATTAAGCTGTGTTTTATATATAATAATAAAATAAATATTGCAAAAATTGAATTCCTATTGTCTTCCAGGAGGAGCAAGTGCGTAAAGTGCGCGCTGGAAATCAGGAGCGTTTCCAGCAGCTTGAAAGCGCGATCCAAGACAAGCTACATCAAGCGGCTGAACGGCGTCTCCAGATTGAAGCCGAACAGAAGGAGAAGCTGCGCAACCATGTTAGTAGACTTTAATAGCTTTAGATATATTTTTGGGAACTCTCTAGGTTGCAAACTGAAATCCAAATTGGATTGGGGTCCATGTCATTAATCATTTTTACATTTGAAATAAAAACTTATCGGTATAAAATCACATCATTTGTATTTTAGATCATTTAATTAGCTCCATGTTTTTTTTGTTAAATCATAACCATTTTAGTTTATATTTTGTTCACTCATCACATTAGAACAATAAGCCAGCTGAGGTCCGATCGGTGCTGTCTGCGAAGGTCGAGGAAATTACAAAGGATATAGAAACCAAATTGACGGCAGCTGAACTCAACAGGGAGAGGGAGATGCAGAAGAAACTCGATTTTGTTAAGAAAGAGGTAGGGTCACAATTAGTTGTTTCACTTTTAGGACATTCGGATATGGTAAAGTAATAGATAAACTGGACGCTTTTATTTATTAAGTTACAACTATCTTTAAAAACAGGCCACCATGCATACAACCAAAAATATCCTTAACTAACTATTATAAGATATCTGGTTATACAGAAACAATGAATGTAATCTTAATACACCATGTAGACCTAATTTTGTCTCCTTCTAAAATCTAAATATAGAGAGAGAAAGAGTACGGGAGCAGCATCTTAACCTTTCTAACACTATGTTCCTATCGATTAAATATATATATTTTTTCAGGAGCGACGTGCAGAAATGGTGCGACAGAACAAATCTGCGCGTGCCGAGAGTGAGGCGCCAGCCAATTAAACGCTATCAGTCGCAATACGCCGCGACCAGTCGCGATCAGCTACCGAGCGGTCACTGAAGTTACCAAAACAAGTCAATTCTTAATACCATTTTCATCACACCAAAATTTGTTACCCCTGAAATTACAAAATTCCAACAAGGCTAATAATGCAATGATTTCATAATTGCACACTAAATCCGCGACTGGTACACCGTGCGGCGTTAGACTAGAAAATAGTTACATTGGGATTGTAACAAGTACCCTCGTTACTCGCTTAATATGTTTTTGAGGTCATTGATTTAGGACTTTCACGTGGCAACTGCTGACACAGGCCTATTAAATTGAAAAAAAATATATAAAAATATTAGATGTGTCACATGCGTACGTTCATGAAATACGCTAGTACGACGCATGTTAAGATCGTATCAGTGCCTAATAGTATTCGAAGGGATTCATTTTAGCCGTTCGAATATTAGTAGGTGGAGTTAGGGTTCTTAGTAAATGATAAGATAACTTACGCTATTAATACAGAACCCGTTGCTTAGCGAGTGTGAACGAGGAGTTTTCTAATAATAGTTAATAGACTTATATCATTATTTTTAATTGTACGCAGCAGTATTGTTAGGATGATTAAAAATAAATTTAAGTTTTCATT
The DNA here is from genome assembly GCA_963693355.1 of Pontia daplidice. Taxonomy (NCBI): domain Eukaryota; kingdom Metazoa; phylum Arthropoda; class Insecta; order Lepidoptera; family Pieridae; genus Pontia; species Pontia daplidice. The sequence continues at coordinate 723,931 of CAVNZL010000029.1, forward strand.
GTCTTTGGCGTTTGAGTGATTGGGCATCTGTCATTGTCAACGATGACACAGTGTTGCCCGATTGCACTTCAATGTTTCCCAAACACTCACTTGCCTTTATATCACATTTACACTGTCACTCTATAGACTGTATTAAACGTATTTTGTATAGAAACGGATTTGGGGTATGTCGGATTGTATAAGCCCGGTTAATGCATTTAATTATGGCACAATATTGCTTTTTAAAAATTCAACATCGCCTCATACTACTAACACTTTAAATGAAATTGTTTCCTATCAAACACAGGCTATTTATTTATATTCTGAAGTACGATGAAGTAGCAAATTAATTTCTATGATTTTTGCACCATTGATGATATTGCAAAAGTGTGTTTTGCGTTAGATGTTAGTAACTCTTAAAAGGGGGTTTAGTTTTTATTTGAAATGCTATTACGAATATGCTTTAATTTAAATAAGGCTATCTTAGTTGTAGACTATGATCTCAAGCACAACGTGAAAGCAAAGTGCCTCGGTATCTGCCAACGTAAGCCTTTATATTTTCATAACGCCGGGCCGGAATTGGTTTGGACAACAGCTTCTGTGATGTATCGCTATAGGATAGAATCGATAAGGCACAAATTATATCTTTAACCATATCTAGTGTCGATGGATCGATGTGGGTATTCGTTATTACGCGGGAGACGGAAGATATTATATATTTTTGCCATTCGTTTCGATGTATTGTATATATTAAGGCGGTAGAGCTTGGGCGGGGCGGTCGCTTGCCAGCTTCCACTCGTATTACTAACGCTGTTCAAGTTAGGTTAGGTGTAAGTCAGCTTGTTCTCGGGACACGTGACCTTTGACCAATTTGCCTTGGATATTGTGTAGCATTTTATGACAAATCATGTATAGCAATGCTTAAATGTTATTGATTTTAATTTAGTATTAGTCCCTTCTTATTATTACTTTTATATTTTATGTAACAGATGCTTCAGTTCGTGGGGCATATGACATTGCTGGCTGATATGCAGGCATATTTTGTAGTTTCATTGTCGTATTGAATAAAGTCATAAATACTAACAAATATTTTTGTTTTATTGTCAACCCGAATTAAAACGATTGCAAGAGAGGTAAGGGTTAAAAAAAATAGGTCTATTTTTTGCTATTCGTTTCAGTACCATAGTTTTCTATCTGTTCACCCCGGAAATGTACTAATGGCCAGTTTCGTTGGCAATTGTTTTATGATGACCGACATGTTTTCGGCGGCTTGGTCGCTGTTTTCATAAAATTAACTACATGCATCACACATCACAAGGAAAAAAATGTTAATCTCTATGTACTATGCAAAAGAGCGGTCGTACTACTAAAAGCAGTCTCTTCCAGATAACCCTTATTAATCAGAAAAAATCAAAACAAACGCAGTTGATCACTCAAACAGTTTATATAAAACAATGTATAAATTGTTTTATACACATAAATTATTGGAATAATATAGTTTAAGGTTTACGTTTTATCATGAACCTAATCACTAATAATAATCATCTATATCGCTGAAATAAAATTCTGATCAGCAAGACAAACAGCCGCACAAAGTGGAATTTTGTAGAGAATTACGCTCTAGTGAGCGAGAATACAGCACGTATAAAATTGAATGCGCTATAAAATTTTAAATATTTGAATTAACACAATCGACTGCGCGTTCATCATCACATTCATCTTCGGTTGTGAAACCAACTAGAATCTAGATGATCACCGTACGCCTAGTGACGGGGCGATAATGCGGGCTAGAATCTATCTTTTATTTTACAGTTATGTCATATGTGTGACGATGCAGGAGCGGTGGGGGGGGGAGTCCGAGGCCTACAGCCTGTCGTAACATGGGCAACATTTAACTAACAGTTAGCCAAAAAAAGGTTGGTCTATTTGTGCAGTGTGCAACACTCTGAACGATTTTTCACAAAATTTTTACACGTTTAATTACCGACTTAATAATATGGTTTCTTACCACTACTTCGTGTCTTGCACATTAGGCGTAAGCATGCGATATAACATAGTTAATTTTTTTTCAAATTCTAAACCGCCTTTTACCCCCGCATTTTTTTTTTTTTTTTTTTTTTTTTAAAACACCTTGTTTTTTTTTTTTTTTTTTTAGTTAGGGCATGCTAAGCAAAAGAGATGTGAATCGGATAAAAAAATATAAAATAAGTCAAAATTTTCATCATTCAACCCCTTTACGGAGTGGAATTCTGTATGAGGCATTTAAAGCTGAGCGTTAATTAATAATTATTATTATCTATATTATAGTAAAAAATTTCAATAGACCAATTTACCCCGAACCCATAAACAATCGACGCACGTTTCGCCCCGACACCGGAGCACCCTTGGCATGTATAGCGCAATATTGCTGGTAAATTGGTCTATGTGCCACAAATAACGTCTGATTCTATTAATTATAATAAAGAATTTTAGTTTTACGGCCCTATCTTGTGCTGTTGGTTGTTGACAGCTTTTGAACGCTATGGTTGTCAAGCATTGAATTATGATGATCTGTCTACTGATGACCGCTCCAGTACGCACAACTTACTAAAAACTGTCGTCTGTCAACTTTTATATTTATCAAACATGGCCTCATAAGTTCTTCCAAGCGTGAGGCTTAGTTTTGTTTTTGACTTGTGGTATTATTGCAAGCACGCTATTTTATTATAAAATATTTTTATTTATTAATCAGGTTTCATAACCACTGTCTATATAGCATTTAGTGAAAGAAAGTAATTTAAACCTGTTAAGGCAAAATGGAGGACTCCCATGATCGCAAGCGTAGAAAGGAGAAATATGAAAAAGATGAGTACTATAAAGGAAGTAAATCCAGAAAACATAGTCCTCGATCACCGGATAGACGCCGAGATTATGATAAAGATTATGAAAGAAATTTTGACCGTAAAAGGAAACGTTCACGATCACCAAAACGAGAGGACAAACGTAATGAAGAGAAAATTGAAGCACCTAGAAAATCAAAAACCGATGACATGCTTAATACTAGAACTGGAGGTGCTTATATTCCACCTGCTCGTCTTAGGATGATGCAAGCACAGATCACAGACAAATCTTCAGTTGCTTATCAAAGGTTAGCATGGGAAGCGCTAAAAAAGTCTATACACGGACACATTAATAAAATTAATGTTGGTAATATTGGTATTATTATCAAGGAATTACTCAAAGAAAACATTGTCAGAGGTCGTGGTTTGTTATGTCGATCAGTGATTCAAGCCCAAGCTGCATCTCCAACATTTACTAATGTTTATGCAGCTCTTGTTGCTGCTGTTAATTCCCGGTTTCCTAATATAGGAGAGTTGTTGCTTAAAAGATTAGTAATCCAATTTAAACGAGGCTTTAAAAGAAATGATAAAGCAATATGCATATCATCAGTTTCTTTTGTTGCTCATCTTGTTAATCAGAGGGTTGCACATGAAATTCTTGCTTTAGAGCTCTTAACGCTTCTTGTTGAAACTCCATCTGATGACTCAGTGGAAGTTGCCATAGCATTTTTAAAGGAATGTGGTCAGAAGTTAACAGAAGTCTCATCTAAGGGTGTAAATGCTATTTTTGAGATGTTAAGAAATATATTACATGAGGGTCATCTAGATAAGAGGGTTCAATACATGATAGAAGTTATGTTTCAAGTTTGGAAAGATGGATTTAAGGATCACCCTTCAGTTATTGAAGAGTTAGAATTAGTACCTGAGGAAGACCAGTTTACACATCTGTTAATGCTTGATGAAGCTACAGATGCACAGGATATTCTGAGTAAGTATATATCAAAAAGTTTATGGAAAATTGTTTAACCTATATATAATGTTACTGCTACATTCAGTTTTTTGCAAGTGTTGAGAGCACTTACAAAAAACTTGGCTATTGAAAACAGTAGCAAAGTCACCAGTTCTATATGTCTGCTCTACGGCTTGAAACTAATGTAGTACATAATTAACTATGTAAATAAATATTTTTAAGTGTACAGTCATAAAATAACTTTTATTAGTCTTGATTAACTTAATGCTATATTTCTGTATTACAGATGTATTTAAATTTGATGAGAAGTATGAAGACAATGAACAGAAATATAAGACATTGAGCAAAGAAATTCTTGGCTCTGATGCTGAATCTGGAGAAGAAGGGGATGGCTCAGGAGAATCGGGCAGTGATGAAAGTGATGAGGAGGAAGATGAACAAAAACCTGTTACAATCATAGATAACACAGAAACCAATCTAGTTGCTCTTAGACGAACCATCTATTTAACTATAAATTCCAGTTTGGACTTTGAAGAATGTGCACATAAACTTATGAAAATGCAACTTAAACCAGGTCAAGAAATTGAGCTGTGTCATATGTTTTTGGACTGTTGTGCTGAACAGCGAACATATGAAAAATTTTATGGCCTACTTGCACAACGCTTCTGCAATATCAATAGAATATATATTGGCCCATTTGAAGAGATTTTTAAAGATTCATATGCAACAGCTCACAGATTAGATACCAACCGGCTCAGGAATATAAGCAAATTTTTTGCTCATCTCTTATTCACAGATTCAATAAGCTGGGAGGTATTAGACTGTGTTAAACTTAATGAAGAAGATACTACAAGTTCCAGTCGTATTTATATTAAAATTCTGTTTCAAGAGCTAGCTGAGTACATGGGGCTAAAAAAGCTTAATGACCGGCTAAGAGATCCGTAAGTACCAATCAAATAAGTATAAATGTACTTACAAAAGAAAGCCCTGGTACAGTTTTCTTTGAACATATATTAAGAATTTACTTCACCTCTAGAAATGCTTATATAACTTTTATGCTTTTTGAAAAAGTGAAAGGAATTTGTTAAATTTATTATAACTTTCTTTTACTTCTGTTTCAGGACACTTCAGGAGGCATTCTTAGGAATATTTCCAAGAGACAATCCTAAGAACACAAGATTTTCTATTAACTTTTTTACATCAATTGGTTTAGGAGGTCTTACTGATGATCTACGTGAGCATCTTAAACAAATGCCTAAGGTAAAACATCTATTTATTATATTTCTATATAGGTATACTTTTACTTTGTTATGAATATATCAAAAATTCTATATATTTTGTCAAATTATTATTAGTTTAGTATAACTTTTTAAAAATGTTAAAAAAAATTCATAGTGTCAAAATATTTCAGAATGTACCAGTTCCAGCAGAAATTAAGGTTGACAGTGATTCAAGCTCTGACTCAAGTTCTAGTTCTTCATCATCCTCATCATCTTCTAGTGATTCTAGCTCAAGTGGTAAGACTTCCAACTGTATTGGTTAGACTCAATATGTGTTACCATTTAAATCCCCTTACATAAGTTGAGCAAGACTGTGTGTTGTTATCTATATGTCTTTGTTATATATATCTCAAATTCTGTCTTATATGAAATATTTTAATTTTTTATAGATTCAGAAGACAATGAAGAAAATAGTAAAAAGACATCTAAGAACAAAAACAGTAAAGTTTCAAAGTCTCCTAACAATGATCCAGGCACTAATCGTAAAAACGAAGAGAGATGGGGTCATGATGGCTACTATGAAAGGTATGGACGAGATGAAGTTAGGATTGACAGAGAGGGAAGATCATATAGGGATGAATTTGCAACACCTAAAGAAGTATCAAAACATCCCAATGATACACACAGAAATTGTGATGAGCTTGATACCCGAAAGAGGAGTGATAAAGTAGAAAATAGAAAGGGAAATGCAAACAAAAGAGAAATAAATGTAAGGAGTAGAAATGAAAGTCCACAAGTAATCGAAGAACATACTCCTACTTATGATTCCTATTGGAAAAGCACAACCAGAAGTGATCAAAATAATATTGATAGAGACCAAGATTATGATCGGAGACATCAAGAAAAAACTAGTAGAAGTAAAAGAAAAGATTTAAATAGAGAAAATCACAAGGAGACTGATCAAAAAAGTAAGAATGAGAAAGTTGCAGATAAACCTTCAAAAAAAGTGCTTGAAAAGGGCAGAGATAAGTATGAAAAAAGAGATCACCAGAATTCAAAAGAAATAGAAAATAGCCATGAAGAAGGAAAAAGCGATTGTGGTAGCAAGACAGATAAAAGATATAAAAAAGATGATTCTTATAGAAACCAGAAACATAGTAACACTGACCGTAGAAGGAAAAATAATGTGAGTACTGATGATTCAAGTAAAGAAAAAAATGGCAAACGCAATTCAAAACATGAATATGAAGTTTCTGATGACAGTAGCGGTGGCCGAACACCTGAACAAGATATCAATTTAAGCAAAAAAAATGAAAGGGATAAACAAAAATGTCCCAAAGACAAGGAAAATCAACATAAAGATTTACTAGAAAAAGATAATGGTGAACCAAAAATTGGTAGATATTGGGACAATTATGAGATTGAGAATCCCAGAGATACACGAAGACATTCAAAGCAAATTAAAAATAGACGATAAATATTATGTAAACAATATAAAATTCTGTTGTATAGGTATTTGTTTTCTTTTGTGATTATATGTATGTATAATTATCTTGTGTGTTTGGTACAAAATTCTAATCTCAGCAACAATAGGTTGTTAATGTGATTCATTATTTTTTTTTTAGAACTGGTAAAGATTGTCTCTTTTTGCTCTTTACATTGCATTTGCATCTTGCAAAGGTGACACTTATGCAAATAATAGTGTAATAAATTAATACAACTATAAATTTGAATTATATTGATTTGGAAATAGATTTTGAATAGCTTAAAATTATTATATTTATTGATGGCAAGGTTATTTTGGTTTTTTTACAACTATGAGTTTAGTTGCATTTTTTATATAGATAACTATATAAAATACTTAATATGACAGTCCAACTCACACTTGGCCATTTTTTCATACTGACTGCTGTCATTTAATAATGAAAATGGAGACTGAAATATTTTCTAAAACCAGTGTTATAGACACAGAATCTATATCTGAAAAGATAAAAGCAGCATCTGCACCTATTTTCTCATTGCCATCATCTTCTGAACCAGTAAAGCTTACTGTACAAATATCAGCACCATCTTATTTCCATTCATTGAAAGAAAATGAAGCACCACCATTTAAAAGACCACTGCATGAGGCTAAACCAAAATTATTGATTGGGACATTGGTAACAGAGAAAGATTGCATAGAACTCATTGCACAAGCGACAGGAGAACCCTTAACACATGCAATAGGTAATACAATGTTTATTAAATTTTTATACTGTTAATAATAAATATTTACTAATATGATATTTAATTTTAGGAGAATTTTTAGTTAAAAGGGATGTAGTACCTAACCATCACCTGTCTGAAAAGAATTTTCTAGTGAGCTTCATATCAGAGACAATTGATTATGCAGCTGAAAGAGACTTTCCTCCAACTAAGCTAGCATGTCTTATGACTGTTTATTTGTATACACACATCTATTTCAAGTGGTATTATTGGATATCTCCAACTGCAGTCTGGCAGTACTTTAAAGAAATCATGATAAGGCATACAATTGAGGTATAATAGCATACCAGTTAACATCCTCTTGTAAGACATTTTATGGGCACATAAATGATAATCATACAATGAACCTACCCTATACATCTATATATATATATACTACTATATCTTAGTAATTGTTCTAAATTTTTACACAAAAATTACTTTTAGGATTCACCTGATGGCCAAGAGGTATTTGAACCAGAGGAATGCTATGATATAATGTCACATTTTCATATAATGTATATGAACAATTTGCCCTTAATACATTTGTTAACGCTTGGGAGCTTTAGGTTTAAACTACTGTGGCCTTTTAAAGTAAAATAAATTATGCTCTCCATTTTCCTTTTCACATCAAAAAGGATTAAAAACTGGATTCTTTATTTACTACAAATAATCTAAAACTAATTCTGCTCAACATTGGCTGGTTCAGGGAAATTTTCTTGCCATCTGAGGCTTTGTTCTTTGAGCGTAAGGTGCGAGTCTGCACTGTCTGCTTCAGGGTCTGGTAACTCTTCTAATGGAACCTGGATGTCTTCGTGTGGCAAAACCTCGGCACGCCACTCCTCATCAACAATGTCAATTAATCTACCATTACGACGTACTTTACTATCCATTATTAAGAACTAGAAGCTTGTAAAATTATGATTTTACGCCTTTACCAAATATTCAAGTCAAATTATTTTAATTGCACTACAGAGTACAGAGGAGTGTGGACAGAAATAGACAATAGAGGGAAACTTCTGTCTCTCTGTAAAATTGCAAATTGGTTTTGTGATCTGAGAAAAATTACAAATTTGTTCTTATACCTATAATGTTTATACTATAGGTTCTGCTAGTCCTTCCAATTAGAGATAGATAGTTACCAGTAATTGCATTGATTTTCCATACAAAAAATTTTTACTTTAATAACAAAATCCCCTTGTTTTTTTCTGGAAAAATTTCCCTTAAAATTAAATTTTTTACCCCGTTTAAAAGAAACTATGTCCAAATACAAATATAGTAATAGTCATGCAAAATGCAAATTTAAATTTTTTTTACCTTGCAGTAAATTATCTCGTGATAATTCATTCCATATTTACTTCTTGCAAAACGTAAGGGGGTGTGAATGCGAGGGGTAAAACGGCTTTATTTAAACTTATTGCAGATAGTCCAAAGCATTATTCCCTAATTAAATTTTTTTGCAATTTTTTTTTTTTTCCCTTTTTTTTTTTTTTCGATCGTTCATGTATCGTTTGAGTCTTTAGTCTGTAGTCTGTACTGAGTTCAGAGACAATTAAATTCATAGACACGGTTTTTAATTGTCTTCTCGCTCTCTCGCTACCACCATCCATGTTTGTTCGTGGTCATTTTGCATTTTTGTGCTTCAATTTCTAGTTACAATTATATTGTGATTAAATTCCTATAGGAGTGTAATTAATGAAATTGTTGGAATCACGGCGACCTTCTAAGGATTTGTCGCCGAGTGGAAAGTGCATCACGGTGATTTAACAACAGGGAGGGTACGTCTTTCACGTCCTTATAATTCACCTAAATGCGTCATTTTATCGAATAAATGTCTAATAGGAACTACTTTTTGTTGGTTTCGTATAATGGAAGCTGATTATTAAGAATTCAGAGTTTGGATATGATAAAATCTAGAAGTGATTTATTGCACTTCTGTTGACAAGGGGGCGATTCACGGCTTGTTCAGTCAAAGAAATAAATTGATACGGAGTTGAACAGTTAGTCATCAGTAGCATACGATTTTTTGGTAACGGAACTGATAAAACATTATGTCTCACGATGAGGCTTCTCCGCTACTACAAAATAATTTGTCATAATGTCATTGTTAACTTGTTCTTTGTGATCGTGGCGACTTACCTTTATAAAGATAACAACTGTGTTTATCATGTTTCATGTTAATTATTTTACCTGCGTACCTATATAATCCAGAAATCAAATATTTTGTCAATGATTTAAATTTGTGTCATTGGCACCTGGTGAGTACCTGTAATCAACAATAATAATAAAAAATATCTTTTGGTTTTTAATCTCAATATAAAAATATTTTAACTTTACAATAGAATTAATTAATTTAAAGAATGTTATATTCTGAAAAATCATAACACCATTATTAGGTTTTATACCACAATGTAAACATGAATCACCTTTTAAAGTAAATTATTAACTGATAATCATTATAGTTTAAGGATAATGAACATTAGTTGAAAATAATAGTTAATTGTAGAAAAATTACTTATTTGGAATTAACAATTAATTTCTTTTTCAAGTTTCATATTTTTTTCCAATAATAATTGTTAGTATGTACTATGTTATTGTTGTTTAAGCTATTTAAGTGATTTTCAAAAAGACACATGTATTTATCTTGCTTTTCATGAATTTCTACCCTTCTAATTAAATTAAAGATTTCTTACTAATGTTCTTTGCATCAGTTAGTATTAGTCAAGAAAATGAACTAAGCGTGTAATTTGTTTCACTTCATATAGGACCATAGTAAGTTAGATTCATTTGTGATTATCATTAAGTTTATAAGCTGTGGTCAAAAAGTATTTCTTTACTCACAACTGTAAAAAAAATTTAAAACATGGAATTATTGAGTTCCCCAAGGCTTATAGTAGAAGAAATTATTGCTATCAACTACATAGTTTCTTATTTTTTTATGACTGATTAAATTTCTTAAAAGTATTTGCCAACTAATAGTTGCAAGATACACAGGAACAGCACTGCACATTACATTGCAAGGGAAGTAAGCAGAAGTGTATTATCTTTTGCCATTGTAAATTGTTTTTGTGACAATAAAATAACAAATTTATATTGTATATAATGAAAATATAATAGTGTATCTTTTAAAGGAATCTTTACAAATTAGTCGACGCGACTCCTAAGAAGCTAATCCAATAAAAACTAACCCACACGGTCCACGCGTTACGTACATTCTTACGTCACGTTGAAGAATATTCACATTGCGAAACGAGGTTTTCTCGCTAATTTATCCTTCACCCTCTAAAGAAACTGAGTAGCCTCGTTTATAGGAGAATTTTTTTTCTAAATGACTATTTGTTATAAACATAATATAGATTGTATGCGCGTATAATTACTAAGCATAATATGGTATTAGGTTTTAGAAAAATGTACACTGAATTTATTATTTTTGTTATTAAAGTGGAATAATAGGAGGGTCAGGGAGGTCTCATCAATAGAGAAATCAATGCATGTATTACTTTCCGTGATTTAATAACGACTAATAATTTTAAATAATTTATAATAACTTATGTACGTTTTGTGTTTTCAATCCAGCCGAACTGAAGAGAATGAATACCAACGGATGCAATGAAGAGGTATCTATTAAGAAATACAATTTGCGTATGTGGTATATATATAGCGGCATAGAAAAGCTTGTTACATGATGATTGTTGTGTATATTGCTTGTTTAGTAAACCATCACCCACGGGTAAAAACTACAAAATAAAACGTTATTTTACTGGGTTCTTGGAAGCGACTACTAAAATGTATTGATTCAAATACTTCTACGAAACAACAACAAACATGTCTTCTGCTTCATGTCTGAGCTTGCAAGTTCAGCCTAATGTGTATGTTTAGGAAAAAATGCCCATACACAGTAGAAAACCATATTATGTCTTCCAGGCTTCATGTTAAAAGAAAGGTTTTTTCTTTAGTTTAAACATATTTTATTATTATTATAGGCGATGGCAACAAACAGAAGCGGTGCGCAGCGGCCAAACGGCGCGCCGCAGACGAAGGTCTGTCAGTTCAAGTTGGTGCTGTTAGGTGAGTCGGCAGTCGGCAAGTCATCCCTGGTTCTGCGGTTCGTCAAGGGACAGTTCCACGAGTACCAAGAGAGCACCATTGGAGCTGCCTTCCTCACGCAGACGCTGTGTCTCGATGACACCACTGTTAAGTTTGAGATTTGGGATACGGCGGGACAGGAGAGGTATGACATACAAGAGTTTTAATCAGTAAAAATTTAAATATTTTAATAGGTTTGATTACACAAAGATCCAAAAGAGGAAGAAGTGAATGCTTTCGAAGGATTCATAATCACTATGCGAATCGTAACGCTGGTCACCTTGTTAGTGAATTCTTCAGTCATCTAATAATAGGACTGAGAATTTTGTGTTCGTTAATTTTGATGTAAGTTCACAGTGAAAACATTGATAATGAATCACGACGGATGATTTAGGGAAATGATCTTACTTGATTCAGTAGCGAAATTATATGAAGTAAAATAATCAATATACAGAATGTATGTTTGTTCTGTACTTAGAAATTCTACTGAATCCGTTACTCAATTGAATATATATAATTGTTTTGTTCTCCGTTCGGGTCGGCCCGGTGTATAGTTATTTCGTATTGTATTGAAGTATGTATACAAACAAGAAATATTTATAATGAACCCATATTATAATTAAAATGAAATAGAATGCACTTAAAAACATTTTTTATAATACGTTGAGTAATGATTTGATTATTATCATTTATCAATGCTAGTAAAATATAATGATCGCGTCTAAATGTTACAAGACCGTTGCGTAGTTCTGTTATTTGAATGAATGTGCTAAACATGTCGTCAGCGAACGTTCAATGATAATTGTTGGGCATTGTCTTTTATATCATTTTCATAATATTATTATTTACAAAAGACAATCTTTAACTTCTTTCCCAAAGTGCGGAACTAGAATAGACATTAGTAATAAAAAAAATACTAAAAAAATATATTGTGTAGTTTTTTAATATCATCTATTAATTCATTCGGAATTTGATACCATTAATAGCTGGTGCCGAATAGTTTTTATCAAAAAAATTTGCCTCCAAAGATATTCTTCCCGGACTGGGACTGGTTTTATTTGATATTATTTTTAATGTATTATTAAAATAATATATTATGTAACCGACTGAAACGCGATTTATTATATTATTTATGCCGACGTTTCGTATTCTTCTCAGCAACAGTGTTCACGGCTAGACTGAAATTAATATCAAACACCACCACAAGACACCTGTCAATTTATTTTAAATGTGTGGTACTCGCGTTAAAGACTCTATAATTATATAAATCTTATAAACTTGAATGTAAATTTTACTTTCTCGTTTCAGATATCACAGTCTCGCCCCAATGTACTACAGAGGAGCACAGGCAGCTATCGTAGTTTACGATATTACTAATCAGGTACATAGAACCTTATTATACAGAGAAAATTTGAAATATTTTTAATAAAGGGTCTGGGATATTTTCCGCGTCCCTTTGTTTTGTGATAACTATACACAAGATTATTTAATAACTATGGTGTCGCTCGTGATTTAATCCAGGCCAAATTGAAATGCCTGAAAATCCATATAAATTGTATAGTTTACGTCAAAGTTACTTTTTTTGTTATCGTATTTATCATGATGCTATCTTTAGATTTGAGAGTTTATTGACACTAAATTTATATTTGTTTTGTAACATAAAACCTCTAATCTGACTCACACAAATGAAGCAGATATTTAAATGCTCACAATTTAATTAATGGTAGTATAAAATTACACTTTTAATTTTTATTGTTATCTAAATTGTGATTCTTTATGCGGTAGGTCATACCAGAGTTTGTTTACTGGTAAAAAATGCTTCCGCTCATTTAAACCTCTCGATATATATTATGACTTTAAAAATAGCGTCTTTTAAAAACAAAACATTGGTAACGTTGCTTTTACGTCGAAAACTTGTATTATGGTACACTAACTTATGAAGCTAGTTTTAAGCATTCATTTAAATAATTAAGTCAAAGAAGAAAGCTAAGTGCAATTGCGGTTCTCAATTTGCAATTGTTCAATTTCGTATGTTGAACTTGAAATTATAAGCCGCGTCGCATTTTTTGTTCGTTACCGGAATAAAATGTTAATGAGCAGTTTCAATATTAATTATACTAATTTTACATTCGTAAAAGATATCTCTTATAGTTTACTTTTGAATGTCATATTATTACAACATGCTCTACCCGACTTGTTATGTATATCAAACTAGTTAATCGACTTTGTTCAATAAAAACTAGTTCATCGCGACGTGATAGCGATCATCTTACTAGAAACTACCATAAATATCGAAATCTGAGATTCCTTTCAGTATTGATTTGAATATATAGTCTAATTATTAGATCCAAAAATTATCGTTTCAGAGACTTATAGCAATTTGGTAGCGATGCAAATGAATAATTGACTATTTTAAGTTTTTTTGTATACTTGCCTGGTAAGAAAAAATAAGACATGAATTTAACTATAGGTATTCGCCATAACACTGTGCGCATTAACATAATTTTAAAGCGTTTTTAAGATTTGTTCGTCATTTGATTTCTCTCAGAATACACCGTCATCAACTGTGTTTTTTTACAATTCCTAACGCTGCTGGTTGGTGCATGATAAAATAAACAACCATGTGCCTATTTTGCGTTTTTGTTTTTCATTGTTGTGAAATACGAAATAGTGAATTAATGTACTTGAAGAATGGTAGACGTTTTTGTGTATGTATATCTAACGAATTACATGGCAACTTTACAAAATATTTTAATGAGTATTAACCAAATATGCGTGTGCTAAGTGATAAATAAACGGAGGCTCCTATCGATAATCGGTCGCGGTCGAAGCATGATTGCGCCTTAAACTGCATTCAATTGTCACTGAAAGCCTTGAAATAACGTATTGTATTTTTATTAACAAAAAAATATCTTCTGAATATAATATTTTTAATAATTTTTAAATGGTCCTGACAAACAGAAATTTCAAAGGTACAATTGTTTATAGTTAATAATAAAATTAGGCTCCCTTATCATAGGACGCACGCGCATGTATCTTGTATCTTATCATATACAACAACTATTTGTAATGTTTGAATTTCAGCTCACAACATTTCTAAACGTGTGTAGACTTCTTACCTCGATGTAGTTAAGGTGCGGTATTCTGCTATTACAAAGTAATTAATGTATGAAAAATGACTTATTTTACTAAATTCAAAGTATTCTTGCTTAAGAATAGATCTTTAAATTGCAATTACAGACTACCAATTTATTGACTCTATCCAGACCATTCTGAAGAATACATAAAAATACGTAAATACATCCACAGTCTTATTTCACGGCCGTTATGGCCCATCAGCGAATATTTTAGTTACAAATCGATTTTACGCTAATGATGCTTCAAAAACCACTTAAATTTGACAAATTATTAGCTGTTCTTCGAGATTAGTAGAGCTATTCATCTTTCCGCGATACTTACCTATCGACACAACGTATGTTTCTTCAGTAGCCGATTATTGACGGAACGGAAATATTAACGTAATTCTGAACCTTCAGCAGGTTTAACGGAGCATTTAACGCATAATATATTTTCGATACAATTTGTACCGCGGGCGAAACCGGTATGTACATATATATAACAGTATAATATATTATACTGGCCTAATTTCGTGTGGAGCAGAAAGGTGAAGGCTTACGCTGTTTACGAAGTTGTTTACGCTTTCGGACGGCACTTTTACTTACGCTGCTGAAACAATGCACGACACTTTGTAGTCATTATTTAACTAGATAAATATGGAATTACTCTGCTTAATTATGTAAGGAGAGTAGTGAAAATAGTATTTGACGTGTTTGTGAGCCGCCAATCGTATTACACGCATAAGTCTTCGAGTTCAAGGGCGTAATGTATTGCTATTGATTGCTGTTTACGTCACATTGCCAACTTGCACTACTTGGCAGGTTTGAAATGTTGGATAGATGAGTCAGCCATCACACTAAAAGTAGAGAAATAGTTTGATCAGCTGTTGATTGATACTGCGCCCATTTAAATTCGTCTAATGAAAATGTAGTCCTTGTTTCCACAATGGGCCAGTAGGGAATAGAACTGAGCTTGTTCAACCAGACTATTTCCCAGACTTTGATAGCGTTATCAACCTTTGATAGAACATCGGATACGAGCAAAGCTCTTACGCTAGCGATGCGCAATTTATCTGTTTACAATTAAATATATATTCTCATATGCCACAACAAAGAGGTTTATTTTTAGTTGATACAGGTTATGTAAAACAAGATTCGTTGTGCATATAAAGAGTTTTTAAATAATTACTTTTTATTTTTTTGTACGGCTCGCCCGACAAATCTTGGTTGCTTTTGACATATTTATTATGCAATACTTACTACTTTTGAAAAATTTCAAAATCATTTTAATCTCACTTATTTCACGTATCTCGATCAGTAGTAAGCTTACATAGCTTTTATAACATGTCTAAAGATTTCAGTTTTTAAGGTGCAGATCTTACATACACTTATGAATCGAAGTTTTTAAATGTTTCCATGGCTACCACTCATATTATAATGTCTTTAATTACAAGAAAAGTCTGGCAAAGGCACCAAGTTGTATGTAAATGAAATGATACCACCAAGACAAAGGAGTTATAAAATGCAATACAAGCACAGTACTTATAAAGTAAAATATTCTTCCAGGATACGTTCGGGCGAGCCAAGAACTGGGTGAAAGAACTGCAGCGGCAGGCGTCACCATCAATCGTGATTGCGCTCGCGGGCAACAAAAGCGACATGGCAGCCAAACGTATGGTGGAATTTGATGAGGCACAGGCCTACGCTGATGAGAACGGGCTACTCTTCATGGAGACCAGTGCCAAGACGGCAATGAACGTTAACGACATCTTTTTAGCCATCGGTGAGTCACTAAAAAAGAGTCAAAGTTCAAATTCTATAACAATTATATCAATAATCAAATTTCTTAGCTTGTGTGACAAGATCTTTATTTTATCTAACACACTGAATTTACTTTCATAGTTGATTGCTCTTTATCCAAAGAAAAGGGTAAAAAACCTCCTGTATTTTTGTTTTTTTTAGGTTGTATTGAATTATTGCATACGAGAACAAAAGAACCGTGTGTTAGTTTGATTATGATTGTGAGCCTGGCCATAATATTCGCGTGGTTGCAGCGAACAAGCTACCAAAGAGCGAGAGCGGCGGCGGCGGCGCAGCGGGCGGCGCGCGGCGTCTCGCCGACGGCGACCAGCCGCGGACTTCCACCTGCTGCAAGTGATACCGCCAGGCAAGTGCCGCTCTATCTATATTCAAAGAAGCTGCTCCACATGTATACACAGTGGTTGTATAGAATTGTTTTCAACTACAACTCCAAGCGTGACAGACGGCAGGCAATTTATTATTTGAATTTCATTAAATTATTTTTTTTTAATGGATTTGCGTAAGAGATTTTTTTTTGCAGCAGGAATCAATTTTTTAGAAGGTAAAATTGTATACCACTTTATTATAAACTTTAATTTTTACGGGTTCCAGATGCAGACTATGGGATTGCGGCGCGGCGCGGCGCGCGGATGAGGTATGGCACACAGACACGCATACATTTAACATGCGACCTTTTGCTCTACTTATAATTGTAATAGTAATTCATAACGTTGATAGTTTCAGTTAGAAACAGCATAATACGCTTCTAAAGTTTTCATAGTCAAGAACTTATTAAATTATTGATTATCCTTGTAAATATTAAAAATCAATTACTTTGTTATATAATTTTTGAGATGCTGCGCATTTTACTCTATGGACAACCATTAATGGAACTCTTCTATTTGCTCAGGTCACGGCTTCGTTAGGCTGGGTACACGAAACACTTTAATATCTACCTAATAATCATTATCGGTTAAGTTATTTACACTTTGTTTGGTAGCGGACTGAGTTTGAAAATTATATTTATAAAAACGAGGGAGTAGCCCTTATATGTGCATAATATTTAGACATTTCCCAACATATGTGCCGCAACGGTAATAAACCGCTTTCAATAATACGTTACTCGGCAAAGTGTATATAATACATCGCCTTTCTCAGACTGGCGTATTTTATCGAAACATAATAACACAAACTGTTTCTTATTATTCTTCATTGGTTATTAAAGAATCATTTACATTATTAGTTGTGCATTTGTCTTCTTATAAGAAAGAGTAGATAATTAAAATTGTAGCCTATCACGTATAAATATACAATTGTTGATTAAAACATCGCCGGTCGAGGATAGCGTGTTCCATGTCATTTCAGGTCATACTACATATGTTAACGAATTGGTAGGATTATTGTATATTGTCAGGTTGAAATGGTCGTCCATTGAATGCGGCTGGTGCTTTATTCGCTTGTAACATCACATTAGACATAGTTGTTATGTGTAGAAGCGGTCTGAATTTGTAAAAACTGAAAAGAGCCTTTAATTATACTTTGTGATGTAGGAGGCAGAACAGTCGATTGCGTAGTCGTCGGTTAGTGCCGTATTCAATGGACTATCTTTCATTATCATTTGTTTGCCGTACCGCGAATAGAGATCATCTATTTAGTTAGTAAAGATAATATTAGAACGCCTCTGTTAGTTGTTTTAAACGCTAATATTCAGTGAATCGTTTCATATATATAATTTTGTTTATAAGGGTATCGTATCGGTGGTTTACTTCGTGACAGTTCTAGCTGTATTTTATTATCGCATTCCAATGGGGTGTAGCTGTAGAGACAGATGTGTCAATTCTGTTGTAAACGAGATTTCAGAAATTTTAATTCTTTTTATGTCTTTCTATGTGTCATTTAATTCCAGACAATTATTACTACGAGACAACTAGAGAGTTTTATCCTCCAACTTTTTTTGGATCCAGCAAAAATGCAAACAAAACCAGAATCACCAGATAGCATTTTATTTTCAACAGAACTGACATAACAGTCATTTTGTGGACAGACCCATAATAATAGGTTGTCTATGTTCTTTCATTTTCCTTCATATTCTGATAATTTGGTATCCTTAGAATAAGGAATGAATTTTCATCTGTAAAATATGAGAAGTAAAATAGTGATTGTAAATCATAATTGAATTTTAATAATTATTGCACATGTATGTAGCAATACTGCTTATTTATTATCTGTCAATTATGGCATTCGTTATTGTTTCTCTATATATATAAAACTATGCTCTATAATAGACGACTTCCTTGAATTAACCTAATAAATAATGCATTTTAACCTTACCCAGGCAGGGCAAAACATAAAAATCAATTTTCTACTTAGCCTTACATTACAAATGTAATTCAAGAATGAAGTGCTTCTAAGCTTTTAAATCATTTTTTGGTGTAATGTCTTCTGTTCGAAATAGTTATTTTGAAAAATGAATATAAACATTATTAATGAATTATGGCATTAAAAAATTAGACATCATACCACAAAATGTGCAATACTTAGTAGTAATCAGACCGTCTCCTGTTTAGCAATTAAAGAATCAACAACCCAAATATAATTGACAATAGTGTACCATTATCTTAAAAATTTAAAACAGGATGCGGTATGATCCTTCATAGTTATATGTAGAAGTTATTGGATAAATCGTGTAATGAAATTATTAAAACAAGCGGAGACGGAAGGTCATATAGTATGTTTTTGTATTGTGTAAATATTTTGGATTTATTAAGATTATTATATTGAATAAAAAAATATTGTAAATGATTTTTGCGTTTTATTTAAAATACAAAGATAATTTTTAGTACATAGTTTTATGCTAAAGTTAGCAATTTAAATGATTATATAACTACTTCAATTATACTATATATGTTCTATAGTATGTGTAAGAAGAGCTCTGCTTCGTTAGAACTCATGGGCATCGAAAATGGTACCTACATGGCTTGGATACATGTCTCACGTTGTCACTGTAAAGGCACCGGTGGAGTGGCATCTCATACGATGGTTAATTCATAGTTTTGTTCTCTTCCTGTTCCATGTTTCTACGACTTACATAACAAGTGCGACTTATTCTATATTAATTGTCTACGCAGTCGAACAACTACTGTAGATTAAATCGCTCATAGCGACCCAATGGCAATTTCGTAAACGAATCGATCATCAGAAAGTATTAAAATTCTCAAATTGATTACAGTTTTCAGAGCCAAGTAGTAGCGCGAAGATCAAATTCTCAAATAATATGGAAAACAATTTTATAGCACAATGAACGTGTCAAAATAATTTTATGAAGAATGTTATTCGAAAACTCCAGCCACATATTCAAAGTTAAATCATAAACTAATAAATATTTATTTATATATTAAAACATGTATTTGTTGTACAAAAAACTTATTTCCTACAATTATGTCAAGTTGACAAAGCCAACACAGCTTAATAGGACTCAATGTATTTGCTTACATTTTAAAATTAAAATAATCATATGCAATACAGGGAAAAAGGAAATTGTTGTATTTCAAAACATTTGATTTATCAAGCAGGCCTTTCTTTTAACATTGTCAATAATCATCAAAATCATAGTAGTTAGTAGTTAAGGATTAGTTTTATTTTCACATTGGAACACTAAGATATTACATTGCTTTGTTAATTGGCTTTAGTTTGACTAGTTTCTTTAAACATTATGGTTAAGTTAGCAGATAAATCGCAGGATTAATCTTCTAAGTACTTGTGCGTGTCAAATCTATGAACGTTTAAAAAAAAAATTTAAAACCTCAATGAATTTAGTCTAGGCATAAAAGGCATTTTTTTCTCCTTAACGCGTTGCTTCCACTTCAAATAAAAAAGCGCAATGCGAATGTTAAGAAAAACTTAGTTGGACACAGCGTAATTTATTACGCGCATACGGCCGACTAAAAGTAATTAGAATTTTTGTAGAACAATGCTTGTCATTACTTTATTATTTATAGATTACATTACTTTGGCCCAAAAACGTATTAAAAATCCTAAAACACATACAAACGCAACTTAACCAATTAAATCCATCCCTTATAATTCATCATCGAATCGATCAATGTCGTTTCCGAAGTCGGTGGCTTCGCTACCAACGAAGACATGGTGATGTTCAAGTATCTCTTCGAAAGACAGGAGATCGTCGTGGTCATCATCAGCGGAAGCGAACAGATGCGACACTTCCTCCTCAGCAATTTCACTGAAAAAAATTAGACATGTTTTGTTTTATTTAATTTTATTATAATGTCTTCATGACATTGAAAAAAATATAAAATTTGTATAAAAATTAGATATTGAAAAGGATTTTAATCTATTTTATAAATAAAGATATAATTTTAGGTGCACAAAACAGTTAATAATTAAAATATTTCAAAATAGGATAACATTAATGCTGTGTCCATATTACTTGTTATCTGGTATCATCCAGCGATGTATCTCATGTTCATCAAGTATGCCATCTCCATTTGAGTCCAGCTCATGGTCAAACTTGTCCCGTTCTGAGATCACCCATTCCTTGTCTTGATGCTGAGCTACAAGCAGACCACCACCAAAAATAAAATTTCAAATTCAATTGGACTATAGTGTATATATATGTTTAATGTATATTCATGTACAGATTTGTGTAAATGTAAATGTAGTACTTGTCCACAACTAGTTTAAATTATAGATCACCTTTAATTAATATAAGCAATGTGATAGCTTCCTACAAACCTCTCTCTCCAATATACTCATGAAAGTCAAGCACCCCATCTCCATTTGAGTCTTTTTCCCTCAGAGCCTGAGATACTAGGTGAGGGTGCATCACTGAGTGCTCCTCAGGATTTGTGAATACCTGTAATGTTATTTCATATTATATATAAAAGTAAAAAATAGGGCATTTTACATTTTTTATATATTATTTATTCCTATAGGTCCTCAGACTTCATTTCACGAAGGAAACTTATTAAGTGTATAATAATGTATTTATTATTGTGCACACTTAATATATACAATAAATAAGAAAGCCTAGAATTGACCAGTATATATCACTGAAATACTTATTTATTATACTGAAATACATTGACAACTGTTTTAAATGTAATGTTACCTCAAATTCTGCAATATCCAATTTTCCATCTCCATTTCGGTCGGCTGTCTTCCACATTATTTTCTCATCACGCACCAACTGCACAAAATATATTATTAATTTTTTATATTTTATTTCAATTTCTTCTGGTGTGTGTCTGTTAATGTAATTTAATTATATATATTGTTTTGATTTTAACATTTTATATTAACATATCAGTATTGTAATATTTGATTTATATATTGTACAATAATATTTTTACTCTTCTTGTGAGGCTTCTTACAATTCAAGTGATGCTGTTTATGACAAGGCTTAAGCGCCATGCATACTATAGAATGTAGTATGCATATATTGAATAGCATGTCCTTCATTTTCATAGTTTCTTGTCTCCTTCAGTACTCTTACCAGTCAATTGACTGAATTCTGTATAGCAATTGCTATCCTTCTTTCTATTTCTTTTTCCATACTTTCTTCAGATGCAATCAGCTGTCCTATATAGATGAAATCTGCTCTATAGTCAATTGTAGTATCTCCTATCTCCGCCTCTATAAATTTTTTATCACCATTTGTCATCAGATTTGTCTTCTCTAGGTTGCATATAAAATCCATAAAATAACATTTTTATCATTATATTAAGTTCTTCAAGAGTTTGGCCAAGAGAATATTTTATTAGAAAACGATATAGTTCTTATCACTTAACAAAAACCATAAAAATTCAAATATTCAAGGCCTCAATAAATTTTTAATATTCTTGTTTATAGTAATAGCACTGTGGAATGACAAGGGAAACATAGCTTTTTTTTTCAATTTAAAAATGGAAATTATTATATTTTTTTGTTAATGACTTAATCATATATTGTATATTATTTAACTAATGCCCTGTTTGTACAGTCCTGGAAAGCTTAAACTCAATTTTCTGAAAATAAATTTAATTTATTAAGTAGATCTGAATCTAGAAATGTTGTTTAAGGAACATGAATATGCCATATAAATATGGGTTCTGATTTTTATTCTAAAGGATAATTCTCTTAGAGGTTCAAATATATGATCACATCTGTTATATCTATTACCATGCCAGTATCTCCTGTATCTTCAGGATTTAGTTCCTCTTCATTGTCAACTCCAAATGAGTCTCTTAGATATTCTGACCATGTCACCAAACCATCACGATTTTCATCTGCTTCTGAAAGTCTTTCCTCAGCTTCTTCTCTGGCAAGGTTACTGAAATAAACAACATTAGTAGTAAGTTTATTTTTAACTGATTTTTAACTTCCACTTTTTTAAAAACATTTTTCCACTTCTCAATTTTAAAAGACTTAGACTTTTCACAAATTGTTAATTTTATTGTATTACTTATTTACTTATTTTATCTTTTAAAAAAAAGGAAATTTGGCTTACACAAAGGAGTTTAAAATCCACTTCTTAAGTTCATCTCGATCAATGAAATTATCTCTGTTAAGGTCCATCTTGGGCAGCATCAGCCCAAGCTTCCGCTTTGACTCTTCAGGACTGAGCTTATCAAACTCTTCTGCCTCTTTTACACTGCCTTTTGAATAATAATAAGTAACAAGAAGTATCATAGGAACAAAAAACAATAAACTTAGTTTAATGGACATAGCGAAATCGCGCTCCTTATCAACTTAAAACTACACAACTGAGTTGGGTTGTGTATAAACTATAAACACTTAGCTACTTACCTAGAATAGCTTCATGGTCGAATTCAACATTGTGTCCCATATCATTAAAGTGCTCAGCATCACGCGGCCGATAAGCGCCGTCAGATTCCCGCTCTGGATCATCTAAATTATGACTATGAACGGCAGCCGATGTGCAGAATAAAATATTAGGCGTTAATAACAATATAAAACAAACGCAATGTTGGAAATACATTTCCGTGAATAAAAATACTGATTACTATTAGAATATGAGGCACTTGTGCTGTGTTAATGTTGAAACATCATTGTTTTTATGTTATTTTAGTAAATTTCTGGAGTAATGTTAGCAACCACCGAAGAAAGACGGACGCTACTGGGAGTGGGATTGTTCTCAATCAACATCACAGATCACGTAGAGGTAAAAACTAAAATAATTGAAGATTGATTCAGATATTTCTAATTTCAGACATTCAGCTATTTGTGTACTTCTGTTGGCTCAATGACAAGTCAGTAAACTGTTAAAGAGAATTGCCAGCTGTCATTGCAGAATCCCGTGGCCCGTCCATGGATAATAACTTAAATCATTAGTCATATTCTTACTTTTTTCTTTATCATCTTACATACTTATACCTAAAACTCATCAGAGACGTACAAAAAAACCTTGTTATTTTTAAAGTGCCAGTTAAAAAATAACAATGGTTTAATAGCACTATAACAAAAAACACGACAGAGACAGAACCTGCTTCGGATATCATCGTCGTCGTTTTACCCTGTTGATTTCCACGGCTGGGCATAGGCCTCTCCCCCAGACTTCCGCACAAAATAAGTAGTATTTTATAGTAAAAATCGGGTTTTTTGTTTTTTTTTTTAACATGTTTTTGTATAAGATTGTTGATTTATATTAATTAGGTTTTTATATTAGTTTTTTGCTGCATTAAACAGACAAAAAAATAAACAATCATATTAATCATATTACTTCAGACTTCTAATCTATTGAATAAATGAAAACATTCATATTCCAATCACTTTATTTTCTCATTACAATTTTTAAGAACTTTAAGTATGGGATAAAAATAATTATTGAATATTAATCCAGAAAAAAAGAATATCAATGAATACATTACTTTTTTTACTTTTTTTTACAATACTAACAGTAAATTGGTTTTTTAATAAAATCTTTACTATTAACATATTAACAATAACTAGACTGACAAATTAGCTTTTTTTTTAAAAAAAGTTATTGCATCTAGTCTCAAATGGGTATATTTTTTTGAACATTATAAGAATATATTCTACAATAATCAATACAAAATCAATTATGTGAAACTAAAAATTATGGATACCAGAAACTAAACTTTACAGTCCTTTTTTAATAGATCTCGCATCTTGCACTTGCCTTATCCACTAGAAACAATCTCCTCTAATCAATAAAATTTTATTGCAATGCACATATGCTGGCATACATAGCACAATCTCAATTGTGTTTTGACAAAATCATGTCATGAATTTCTACGTCATCACTGATCACTAAAGTTAGATTAAATACAAATATAAAAATTACGTATAATTAAATAATATCGCACTTCTACACTATAGTTTTATTTATATAGAACACAATGTCTTGCACTAAATCACATTTCACTGTTATAATTCACTGACACAGTTTTATCCTTTTACACTATGGTTACAGCGCTTACGGGAAAGTAAGTCTAGCTCTAGTTTTTTGGTCTGTAATTAAAAACTTAGAGGATACAATGATATGTTAATACAATTATTTTCAATTTTATCAAGTTAATTACAGATCAAGAAACTTAACACTGAAGAAAACGATGGATGACATTTGACTTTATGTCATGCCCATATTCTGCAATGTTTAAGAAAAGTAGGCACTTGACTTAATACCGTCTAGACCCGTAAGCGCTTCCATTTTAGTCAATGTCTTATACAAATACAATGGCAGCACGGTCAGGCACAGAATTTATTAAGAGAGTCTGTGGCCATAAGAAGAACTTTGAACTGTCGTGACAACGCGTGCATCGGATTAGCGTTGAGGAAATTTGCTATGTTTTTCTGTAGTCCTGGTATTACTTTGGGCAAGTTCTCTATTGTCGCTGGGCTGTTTGTATCCAGATTCATTAATGCTTCTTCTATATACCTGTACAAGAAATCTGACATGAAAAACACAGGTCTTTGTTTAGGTTCTTCATAATGATAATAAAAAGTATGTATATAAGTATTACATTAGGGGAACTAGTGAGGAATAATCTCTTTCCTTGATCAATATTTTTCATTTATTATTTAATAGCAGCCAAACAAAAAGAGAATTTGCCTTCAGAATATACAATGGAATTTTGGCCGAAAGACATGATAATTACCTAAGTTTAATGTGCGTGTCTCTTCCCATATCAGCCGCTAGCTGCTGAATCAAAGAAAGTAGCACGGGTTGCTTCAGTTTGCACGGTGGGCCGAAAATATTTGCCGGTTCCGTACTTTTACACGTTCCTACCACTAGGTTCAGATCTGCTGCTTGTAAAGCCATTTGAAAGGCCCCATTCGCATCGCCGTTCATCAGCAATTGCTGGATTTGGCTCACTTGCAACTGAAACAATAATAGAAGGGCAATTAGTTGAATGTCACCGCCTCGATAATAACTACATACATTTATGACAACAACTAATTACATATGTCTATTCATATTTACTAATCACCTATGATCATATTTGCTACGTGTAAAGAAGTAAAATGAGTAGTACCCTTAACAAAAAGGGTAAGGACTCTCGGACACAGTTTCTTGGTGCATTTCGACAATTTTTCTGAAAATAAATATTTATTTTCAACAAAGCATTCTAATTATATAAGAACTGTATTTTTATCGATTCTAATATATCGTCGTTTAGAACTATTATTATTTTAAATAAACTTAACTAAAGAATTCTCTCTAAAACCCCGATTTCGTGTATTGATTTATCTTTTTGTCGATACAAAAACTGTTTGTTTTTCTAATAAACTGACCTAGAACAAACATTATTTCAAGCAGAGTCAGAATAACTAACTATACCTATATTACAAAGAGGATGATTGTTTGGTTTGAAAATGATATTTGTTTGGTTCTTCTTCTTCTTCTTTCTCAATAACTACTGGTGTGAATTGGAAAAATATTTGTGCGTTTTCCATTAAAGGAGGATAATGGAGCAGAGAATAAATGAAAAGTCTTATGAAAATGAGGAAAATTGTTGATGGGATTACTTCCGGGTCTAACTTTTATAGTTACCTGTCTGTCAGACACTGATGGTGTGGCAGGCGTCTGAGCACGAGACATCTGAACCGCAACATTTCTCACTTGCTCGCGCCACACCGACATTTCCTTTTCCAGTACGCTGAAATTAATATAATAATTTTAATTTAAATTAATAATTAAAAAAACATTATATTTGCATTGATTCTTTAATTGAATTTGACACGTGAACCGGGTTCTGTAAGACGAAAAAACGCAGTGATAAAATTTACTCGATTAAATCGCGTTTAGTAAATAAATAAATTATTCACATATTTACATAAATAATAATTTAGACATTAATTGAGACACTACAATGTCCATTAACAATTAAAATATAACTATATTATTTTAATTTAATTAATACAATACATTAAGCCTGAGTTGTTTTGTTTTTAGTATGCATATTTTTACTTTTGTTCTGTAAAATGAATATCTTAATATTAAGTTTATGAGCACACACCTGTGAGCGACATCCTTCAACTGAGCGGCAAAGTGTTGGGGCTGAAGGGGCGTGGCCCTAGCGAGGGCCTCCGAGTGTTGTTCGAGAGCCAGCCGCAAGGCGTTGGCGGCAGCCGCGCCGCCCCTTTCCGCTGCCAGGCGAGCCGCTTGCTCTGTGTTCGCTGCGACTGTAGATTTCGTCAGAATAATTATATCATAATCAAAATGGTAAAATCTGCGGATAAGAACGCCTCTACGCTAAAAAAATTATATTATTAATAGCTGAAATTACATTCTTTTTTAGAACTTTACATATCGTATTTATTTTGTAAAAAAAATCTCATAAAGGCATCTAATGAATGATTTAGAATGCATCAAAACCATCGTTTTTACACTCCTTGCTGCGGATTTGGCCATAATGCCCGCTTGAATAACCTATATATTAATAAAATACCTAAAGTAAATTGGATGATTAAAAAAAGTGTAATGGTTAAAACGTTAAAACATTGATATGATATTTACATTATAATGTAGAAGATTATTGTTTCACAGATATGCATAAATACACTTACACTCCTTAGTGCCATTCTGAAAGGCGTGGTTGATCTGTCGGAATATCTGCGCGTGCGCCTTTTCCATCATGGGCACGGCGCTTTCTAGCAATGCCTCGCGGAACGACGTGCGCACCATATCTGATAACGAGGATGCTATAGACCCGCTGAGGCGTTCCATAACTGTCTGTAAACAAAGACAAAAGTTAAAAAAAAATTAATACATTACTTTGTAACAGATGAAAAAGGCTTAATAGTTTTGCCGATCGATTTCATCCGCTACAAAATACTAATTATGTTAAAAAAAGAGTTGCGTAGAGCACTCTTAAGTACTCGTATTTACTTTAATAGCTCGAACTCACATTTCAAAAATTATTTTAAAAAATACGACTTTCCTTCCCCGACGAGACCGACTAGGTATGTATGAGAATATATATATAACAAATAAGCATAACTTTGGACTTTCCGACCGTGTGTTAAATGTGTAAATAATTACTATCTTGTCAGCTGTGTGTATGAGGTGTATGATTAAAAAGGGTCACTTAGAATATAGAACCGAATAAATTTGTTGTTTACCTTACTATTGACCAGTTTATTAATATTCTCAGTAAGCAATTTGTCTGTAGCCGTCAATTTGACAGCCAATTCGTGCTGCAAGGCCGCTGCGAGAGGCTCCAACGCTCTCGCCGCTCCGGCTCCCGCTGCCTGCGCCGCTGTTACGCTAGCGGATTCGCCCATTCGAGAGATGCGCTCCCAACTGAAATTTCATTAATTATTTAAGCAGGCGTCTTTAAATCTCATATATTATTGATTCATTGAGTTTCTGAAGCATAGAAGAGATAGAGAGATAGAATATATTTTATATAGTGGGAAATGAAGTAGTGCGTACCCGCTAGATAAAGCCGTGTCTATGGCGGCAACTGTCCTCTGCGAGTGTTCGATTAACGCCTGCTCTACGCACTCTCGCGCAGGTTTACATTCACTGCGAAGGGCGCGTAACTCACGCGCTTGTTGGGTTATTAGTTCTGTAAAAATAGATTAATAGATAATATCTGGCTCCAAGGTATTCATTTGATTCTGTTAGTGCCAGAACAGAATATTACAAATCAACTCCGTAAGAATAAAAGGGATTTATATGGCAACTTTGTGATAATTTCAAATCTGATAGCTGTCTTGCCACTCTCTATGTCGGTATACATAATATTAATAAAAGATCACGTTTCAATCCGTAACAAAGAGTTTTAATTAAATGTGTGACACTCGCGTTAATAACAATATTATATTTTAATTACTCATTAACTTACGCATAACTTTAATTAATTTTTAACTTTTTGTCTGAGTAAAGACGATTCATAAAATATAAGTATGCAATAAGTTACCTGAATCGATTTATTACCTGTTAGCTTGTCAATTTTAGATTCCAATGACTCCAATTTATTTTTAGTCGTCTCATCTACGAAAGTCATAGCTGTAGAGGGTTGAGGCGGAGCGTTAAGCAGAGCGGGTAGCGGAGCGGAAAGCGATTGACTGCTTGATTTATCGCTGGACGCCTTCCGCTGGTTCGCTTCTGTGATTTGGGCTAGTGATATTTGCGGCCAAGATGTTTCGCTATCTAAAACATTTCATTAAAGGCATTATTGCTTTTTTGCTAAGCTTTTTACCAAGGTTAGCATTATTGTATACTTTTCCTCTTTCCATTTAATTTTATTTACGGTGATGAATTGGAGAAATTTATTTTGCTATAAATGTATAAAAGCTTTTTAAATTCTAAATCGTGTTCATATTTTTGGATAAAATTTTCGAAAAGTTGCAAGTTGGAATGTGGTGTACGATACAAGTACGAGCAATACAAATGCTTATATTGTTTGAAGCCTATCAAATAAACCTAGGTATATGTAAGTGTTTGTATCTTGCTTAAGATACGAGAAAGATTTTCAAACATTAACGTACGCCCGTAACGTGCACGTACACGTTAATATAAAAAGTTAATCAGCTTAACAAAGATCAATTACGTAATTATCAAAGATACTTACTGCTATGAGTTAATTTTGCGGGTGGTTGTGGTTTCTCTGGTGAAACATATAATTCGGTTGGATAAATTGTTTCTGTACCATTTGTGGTCACCTCTTCCACGACTGGTGATTGGGATTCATCTTCATCATCCTTAATAGAAAAAAAATGAAATACTTCGACTAAATGCGGAATTTTTTTAAAGATCTAGACTAATTTGATAATTTTGTTTTTTTAAAGTTGGAATCCTAGATTAAGACATATAATCATTGAAAAACCAGGCATGGGCAAAAACCCCGTAAATATTCATTTAATACTACGGTAGTTCAACAATATACCTTATAGAAGTCGTTGTGTGACATAATCTGTTGCACTTCTCGACTGGGCGAAGAGCCACCCGAGACCTGCTTGACCGAACTGAAGCTGACCACTTCATCTTCATCACAACCTGTCCACATAATTCTATATTAAACAATAATCAACTATATAACTAAACAGACTCCAAAACTGGAATAACTCGATTTAGAATGGCGTACTATAAAATTCGAAACGAACCTCACATTCCAAGTGTGAGATTTTTTAAATATTCTATAAAATGTGCAGTGAATATTAATGCAATTAATTCAACTTACCCGCGTTCGATAGTCGCGGAATGACGTCTTGTACGGTAGCGGGAGTTGCCTGTTCATCACGTTTGCCGGGAGAACTGAAATCCATCCATTACTCACATTAAAAATAACTTCATTTTTAAGGTCTTGAAGGCTTCAATAAATTTATAGAAGTATAAATTACTGATTTATATATAAATTGTGCCCAGTTAAAATTTGATTTTCAGTTGTAATTTTAATTAAACCTGAGCTCACACATGCATAACTATAAATTAACACTGCTTGTATGGTTTATTGCGGAGGGAAACATAATACAGTTCTACTGTAATTATAACGTTTCCTTAAGTCACATTCGCCACAATAAACCTTCAAGTAAAAAGCTTTTTTTTTTTTTTTTTTTTTTTTCTTTTTTTTTTTTTGGGGGTTTTTTTTTTTTTTTTTTTCAATTTATAGTTATAATAAATCGCGTATTAATCCGTTACAAATCTATGTTACCTAAAAGCATCCGGCGTCATTAGGTTGAGCTGCGGCATGTCGGTGGGTGACTCCACTCGCGGATTCATCAGACTGTTTGTTTGACTCTGTAATATCAATTGATTTATAAATACATATTTAAGTGAATATTGAAAGTGACAACCTCGAGATAATTACTTTGAAGTAGGTAATTTTTCCTATAATAAGCTTTTAAAAAAAGATTGAATTTTTTACAATAAGTTATTAGATTCCATTATTATCGTCTTAGATTTTTCAAAATAATAGGACATACTTCTTTTTTGTAAATGTGGGGCCCTACAATAATTCAATCTATAAATCTTATCCTATAATTTGTTACCTGTGACCGAAGCAGGAGATTCTTGAGCTGCTGTGTTTGTTGCTGTAAGATATTGGACGGCATTTCGTCATCTTCCACTGGCTCCTCGAGGGTTAAACTTTCCATATCTATCACAATTGATAAGGAAATCAAATTGTTTGTTGACATATTTTACAACAGAGGAAATGTGAAAAAGTAAATTATCTAAAAGTAGGATTGCAATGCACAATTTTTTAAAACTTAATTTTTATGAACGCACTGTAGAAGGGAGTTGAAAAATTTATGTTTTATTTTTAAATATATTTATCGAGGAAGGCTTACATTATTCGAGCTTTATAACTAAATTGTGAAAATGGAGAAATCCGCAGGGAAATTTTTTTTTAATAATTAAAATATACTAACAAAGAGATATAAGTAATAAACTTACCATGAGTTACTGGTTTTTCAGCGGGTTGCAGTGTGTACGTTAGATTTGCCTCTTGTAACCCCTTGGGCTGCATTAAATATAGTCGTACTTTGGTACGTTTTGAACCTATACTATCTTCTGCGCACACTTCGTTATCCTTAAAATATACCAAGAAACAGGTATTAAATTATTAATTGTATCTACTTTAAATACAATAATATATAATCATAATACTTTTACTCTATTTTCATTTAATGTGCATTGGAAATAAAATATCAATTTTTATTGCAGTTATGTTTGACTATTTTGGCTTTAATTACGCATAAGGTAGACTAGACTGTGACAGCTTTTTTGAAGAGCTATTTAAGATGGCCATTTCGATCATCTTAATATATATAAATTACCTGTCACGATGTTTGTCCATGGTGGACTCCTAAACTATTTAACCGATTTTAAATTAAATTGGCACACCGTGAGCAGTCGTCCAACTAAGAGATAGGATAGCTAGATCTTAATTGGTCACAATTTTATTTTATTGCAAATTATTTGTCTATAATTAATTGACAGTCACAATTGTCTGTAACTCTAAAATTCTAACAATGTCGATACTTTTCGATTCATTGAGTAAGTAAATAATGCACTGCATGGTAAACGACAAATGTATATAAAGATTAATTTATTAACCTACATAAAAACTTTTATTGTTTAAAACTTTCGATAATTATTTTAATTTGACTAAAAAAATGATTGCTCACATTTATGGTAAAACAACGTTTGCCGGACAGCTAGTAAATTATATTGTAAACCTACATTTTGACAGAATAGCCCATTGTCCAAATTCAAGTAGGAAAACTGTTGGTACATTTTTCTTACTTGATATTTTGGACAATTCATACGATATCTTTAAAAATTGTAGCCTATGAGTTATTCTGATATATGAATGTAGAGTTTGCTTAAATCTATTCAGTAGTTTTTACGTTAAAGAGTAACAAACATCGACAAATACTTTATCGTCATGTACAGTACTTTAATTTTTTTTTTTGGTATTTATGAGCAGTTATTGCAGAGATGAAAAACTCCCTTATTGTAGGGACGAACCTCAAAATCACTAGACTTGTTAATATTTTCAATTAATATAGTATTTTATGTAATAATTCTAAAGGCCTTAATAAAACGTTACTTTATTAATCGATTTAAAAATTATGAAGGTTACACACACTGGTTATACTCACTTCGACAACTTCTTCAAAACGAATATCTTATTGTTGATTTTTTAACGACACCTTAGAGAGATAAAATTAATGTATATATTATAAAGACTATGGCTAAAAATAAACTTACATGTAGATCAAAGTCGGCAGGCGAGTGATCGTGCGCGGATCCATTCCTGTGGAAAGGATCGTCACATCGCGATTCGCACTTCGCCTGTTGTTCCTCTGTTGATCACAAAAAATACTATAATGTTAATAAGAAGAAGTGGTACAAGTAAACTGATTTTTTTTATCCCCATAGAGACGATGTATAATATAATTTACATATTAGTAAAAACTACATTCCGTATTTAAAGGCGATTCATTGTGTAGGGGGGGGGTGGTTGGGCCGTGATTTTGAAATTATTGGGTTGCTGAAAAACATCCAAATCGTAACAAATAATATTAACAAGAATACACGTTTTAATCCGGTTAACAGTATTTTATTTAAAGTATAATATCAGCAGTCTATAAATAAACTTCGCTTTTTTTAAATTTCAAAAGTTTTACTATAGGCTTAAAACTACAAGACAAACTGAATGTGTGTGTGATATGTAATGCACCAAGTTGTACTTTATTTTTTGACGTTCATTGTTTATACGAATAATTTGAATTTGAATAAAATAAAAAAACACTAATAAAATCGATATAAAAAAGTATAACCATCAATCCGTCAAACTATATTCTATTTGACATTTGACATATTCGTTAATGCTGTATTGAATGTGACCGAGACTAACTCACCAGCGTCCACAATGCATAAGCCAAGCACCTGGTAGGGCAGCAGAAACTCGGACACATTTGTTGCAATGCGCCATTCCGTCCTCATCGT
This sequence comes from Pontia daplidice, assembly GCA_963693355.1. NCBI lineage: Eukaryota > Metazoa > Arthropoda > Insecta > Lepidoptera > Pieridae > Pontia > Pontia daplidice. The sequence continues at coordinate 757,110 of CAVNZL010000029.1, forward strand.
CCTTCTTCATATCCAGCACATACAGACTTCTGGTTTTGAAGTCGCTCAGTAGCAAATAGCTCGCGCTGGCATCCAGTTGCGCCTTCAGACTCAAAGGCTGGTCTGTGCCCAAAGGTGGGGTGAATGTGATCGTCTGAAGGCACATCCAGGTTTTGCAGGTCCATATTTTTATGCTCGTGTTGTTTTCGGCGCCAGTTACGGCGAACTTCCAGAATTGGACGCTGCAATTTTAAGCGGATTAATACGACTAATTTGAAAAATTGTGTACATTGTACATTGCTTTTATTCTATTTTAATTATAACGAAGGGATTATTAATTTAGTGTTTTTCAATTGTTGATGTATATCTTTATATATATAATTTCTTAATGTCACTAATTTCTCAAATAACTGGAGATTTTGATGAAATTTTTTGTTGTGTTCAAGGGGATCTGGGAATGGTTAGATTCACAATTAGTCCCTAAATGTTTTTATTATTTTTAATTTATTAGTAGTTGTTGATTTTGGAATTTTTAATTATCAACTAATAGTTAAATTAAATATATTGAATTTTAATTTTAGTCTGTCCAAGTACGCTTATAAATTAAAAAAAAGTTTATATTGTATTGTAGACCATTGCTGGATCAAATATTAAATTAAAAGGTACTATGTGGGAAGAGTTTTTTATTTATAAAAAAAAATCAAATCTAAATTTACCTTCTACGATAACCCTATTTTTTATTTATTAATTGAAAATTGAAATACATGTATGGCAAAAAAGTTTGTGGGCATCTAGTTTATATATAAGACTAATTAAGTAAGGGTGACGTCCTGGAATACGGACCCTAGTATTTCGGACTTACTCAGTGTTATAATTTTTGCAGTTATCGAGGAAGTAGAGGCAGGTGAGCGGTTTGCCTTCGTGTGGCTGCCATTTATGGAGGCAGCGGGGGACATTTGATCCGTCAATGCATACCTTAGAGATTCAATTTAAAAAATTAATAGTCAAATACAATATATATATATATATATATATTATTATGTATATATATAAATTATTATCGATTTTATGTGTTAAGTTGCTTTTAGATTTTCTATTTAAACTATTAGTCTATAAGGCAACGCAACCAAATTAGTTTTGCATATACTCTTGTACTCACAAATAGTTTTATAGAAGTCTGATAATATAAATAAATGACTTTAATTATTTACCACAACCACGCAGTATTTTCGTTTAAGAACGATTCTCAAATGCGTTTTAAATCTTCAATCAATTTAACCAAAGTTTTAATATTTACATAAATATTATAAATTATTCGTGCGTTACAGTTCTAGAGAAAATCGTAGAATCGACTCACTTGAGCAAACTTAACATATCCATCTGCGCCGGCAGTGGCCAGGGCCGTCCCGTCAGGGGAAAAGGTGGCAGCGCGTAGGGCACCACTATGCGTGATCGCTATCTGCCCCAAACCAAGATTCAATGCTTCTCTGCCTTTGACAACGCCACCGGATACGGCGCTAACTTCGCGTATGTTCCATATGCGGGCTGGAAGATTACGTTAGACACTAACGAGAAAATAAGCCCAGTAGCAAATCATCTTCCCCAACTAAATATCAGGACACATTTAACACATGGTCACTTTTTGCTAACAATATACAGACTTTTTTATTTATTACTTTTCATTATTATATTTGTATATTCTATTTTTACCATCAGACCGCACATGAATTTGCTAACTCAAAGGCATGTATTCAGCAGTTGGTTAATGCCACACATAATTTGATGATTCCGCCATGTGGTTTTTTTTTTAATTACTTTGTTCATTAGTAGAATAAGAGAAATCTTATTATGACAATAGTTAACTAGTAACCATCGAATATATGTTTTACATACCAACATTAGAATGTGTGCTAAGTAACATCTTAGTTACATCATCATCATTGGAGTCATCATCCTCATCTGGAATGTAGGGGCACCAGGCTACCAAATGAGCTTCACCTCCCAGTCCAGTGTCCTCTTGGATCTCAGCTATTAGTGTCGATCTGACAATGTTTTTAAGATAAAAACAAATTAAGTCTAATATAAAGTTGAGAAAGCAAAATAATTAAGTATAAGTTCACATAACAGTCCCTTTTATTAGGTGATCAAAATCATCACAGCATGCGTTGCTTTTCCTTTTAATGGTACTGTAAATTCAGTAGCTACGTAAACGTTTAAAGCAATATTATAAATATGGAGGTTCAACATTATAGTGACTGAAGCTATATTAACATTTTATTCTCCTTCTATCATAAAAATATAGCTGTGGTGTATGCAAACGCTCATTTAAATTAAACTTTTACAATAGATATAAACACAAGTAAATACTGACATAACAAAACAGGTGGAACAATATCATGTTTTCTATTAAATTATCACTTACCTAAGTCTGCCATCTACATAGTTAAACTCATGGACAAAAATATTCCCAAGTTCGTCAATACAAGCAAGTAGGACTTGATTCTGAATGAATGCAAATGCCAAGTCTTGCACCTGAAAATTATATTAATACCTAGTATGCAACATTTGTACACAAATATAAGGTTGAATTAAGCAGTTCTAAGGGTACTTACATAAAGAAACAGGTTTCCGGTACAGAAGTTCGAACCGTACCGCAGGTAAGTCTGTACAGGTATAATATTCTTAATATAATCTATTCACATGCTTATAAAGAAACAGGTTGTAACGGTGCCAACTGCCTGGACCAAGCCATACTGGTTTAAGCATTTACTGGTGTAGGGTGTCTATTTTCTTCAGGTGAAATTGGTTGAATATGCCAGTTACACCTTTTGTTGATTAAGCGATGTTTGATGCTATTTAATATGTAATAAAACGTTTCTGGAGTCATCCTTGTATAGTCAGAAAACTCCTTTTCATCATCCTTTATATCTTTTAAGAATAAAGTAACTAGAGGCCATCATTGTCACTAAGGACAGATTCACCTGTTTCTTTATGTAAGCTCCCTAAGCTTAGAAAATATTGTTTTGACTCTATTACAACACTCTCATATAGTAATAGTACAGTTTAAGTGATTCACATTCACTAAATAAACTTATATATTATTATATAACTAAATACACTACATTTTTTACAACATATAATACTGAAATATATACTGAAACATATAACATCATTAAATTTTTTAATATAAATTCAACTTACCTCTCCTTTCATACCCTTGATAAGGCAACGCTCATTAATATCAGGTTCAGTGTACACAACCCTGACCATTCCATCAACAGATCCTGGAGCTGGAAAGCCATCATTGTTTATATTAAAAATACTGACAATAAAACAAAACCAATAAAATTAATAAATAATTTGATTGTAATAAAACAATGGAATAAGAAAACTTAAAAAAAAATATTTCAAAAAGTTTTTCTTGATAAGGTCTAGAATCTTTAAGTTATTATGTACACAGGGAAATATTGGGAAAAATTAAATCCTTGATTTAAAAGTGGCTTGAATATCATGATAAATTAGATTTAAAAAATGCACTTACGTTTTATGCAGTAAGCTAAATATTTTCCACTGTTATGCACATCAATTAGGCGTCCAGGATAAAATTTTGCTTCCCAATTGTAATCCACAATATTTGTAAGTTTTACCTTGGAGCTACCATGATTATGGTTTCCAATGTTAGTTGTAACTACTACATCTGTTGCAAAAACTACAGCACTGCATGAATCATCTTCTTCTGTAAACGAACTGAAAAGTTTTTTTTCAAACTTTTGACCTAAATTACCTTATTAATATTTCGTTTAACTACAATATCAAGTGGCACCTTGTTGATCCAGAAATTCTGTACTGTGTGTCTAGTTATTGAGAACTTATAACTAGTAATCCTATAGCACTAAAGTAATTTATTTTTAAACTAATTTCAATTACATTTAATATAAAAATTTCACGTTTCTGGAAATAAACCTATTTTGAACTTTTAAGCGTGTGGTTAGAGGATAAATTAATTTTGCAACTTACATATTTTGAGTTGTTTCAGAGAGTTTAGGGTGAATAGTTGTTGGTTGCATTTTGTTCTATATTCAACACATTAAGTTGCGAGATAATAATGTTATCGTTAGACTGGTAATTAGATGAAAAATTAGAAAACCAAACGAGCCGACTCTTTCCCAGAAAATATTTGGTGAACAACAAAATGTGTCAAAACTCAAAACTCTGGGAAAGTACAGTACCACAAACTATCAAACAGCGAAATGCGAAATGCAGTCTGCAATGGGCAACCTTTTATTATCTTTCTTTAAATGACTATGTACTGCATTCATTATCGACGACGAAGCAGTGATAGAATCTATACTCTATAAATACTTTGTCTATGTAATTTGACTATTGACAGTTGGCATTGCTGTGCGTTGTAGTATTATTTTGAAGCTTTAATTAACAGATCAGTGCCAAGGCGATTGATTTTTTTGAAGATGGTAAGTTGTAAGAAAAATTAATTTGTTTCCATATTACTTGTGATATTATAATGTAATCATACATATTTTACATTTCTAGTCTTTCGCGAACAAGATTACTATGTTATGGGCCCGCCCAGGTTCTGACAACGTCCAGAAAGATGATGTACCTTGGACACTCCGTTATGCTGGTCGGGGGTTGGGGACAATAGGCAGTTTTAGTATGTATATTCCTTCTTTACACATATGCAAACAAAATTATCGAAACATTCATAACGAAACGGTAGAATGGCTTTGCGTAGTCAAGAATCTGACAATGTATTTTTTATCTTATCAAGTTTTATTTAAATAAGCCAATATTATGGTCCATTTCCCAAGTTCACACAACACTTCATGGTTATTATATTGTTTGGCAAAGAGATAAAAGAATAGCAATAAGTATTTGGTAACTGTATTATATCATGCCCAATTAAATATTATGAATATTTTCCTTTCTCTTGGTCTGTAATGCCCACTAAAGAGTATGTGTGAAAGTCCTTCCTACACATAAAAACTATGATTTTGTATCACATTATCACATGTCAGCATTCATCAATATTCTCTTCAAAGAACCTTAATAAATATAAGGGGTTAACAAATCACTTTTCAATTTACTCTTAATGTTTTCATTATAAAATGATAAGACAAGTTAATTTCTCTAAATATAACAGATGTAAATGTATGTAAGTATGTAATGTAATGTATTTTAAAAATAAATATGGATATAACTTATGTACATGTATTGTCATGTCTGGCTAGTTTGATGTAAATGATGAAAGTGAAATTCACTCAAGCATCAACCTTATGAGTAATTATGAAATCATCTAATTAAACTTAGATATTATTGGTTTTATGTAACATTACTTTTTGAAAAAAATCTATGCTTTACTATTTTTTTTTTAAATAATTTTGCTGTTCTAAATTGCTTGACATAAGGAAATAAAAAATTGTTTAAATTTTTCAGTTGCCATCATACTTGGATTACTTAATTGCACTGGTATCCTTGTTTTCCAAGTGGGTTGCTTGATAGCAGGCGTGTGGCAAATGCTTGCTGGATTCATAGTAATTGTATGTGAAGCTCCATGCTGTTGCTTCTTTATAGATTATGTGCAAGCTCTATCCGATAAAATGGAGGGGCGACCCTACTGGAATAAAGCTGCTTTATATATTGGGTATGTTAGTTTTAATATAACATTTTGTAATATGAAGAGCTTGAAGTTGAAATGAAATTTACAATAACAATATTCAATTCTGAAACATTTCAATATCATTCATTGGTTTTTGATAAATTAATAATTCCTGTTTTTAATTATTCATTGATTTGTAACACAAATTTTTAATTTTGCTAATCCTTTGTAATATTCTAGGCTATCTCTTCCACCATTCTTCTTGTGTTTTCTGAGTGTGAGCACATTGTTTGGTAGCGGAATGATATTTGCTACAGGAATTATTTATGGCATGATGGCTCTTGGTAAAAAGTAAGTATATTTTATATTATTAATTGTATAATTGCATTTGGGTTAAATACTAATGTTAAGCTTCAAAGGAATCATACATATATGGACTTTAAATTGTCACCACATTACAATATTTAAACACATTGTGAGTCATTATTTTGAAGCAATGTGAGTGGCTTATTCAATTTCCATATTGTACTATAACAATCATCATCATAATTATTGTCAAAAACAATATATGTGATAACAAATTGTGGTGTGTATAATACCTAACTCGGTCGCTGCGTGCTTACCTGGTATAGAGGATCGCGTGATGACATGGCCGCGATGGCGGCGGGTGGGACTACGCCCCCGGGCGCTCAGATGCCCACCTCGCAAGATCACAACGTCACACTCATGGAGGACCCCGACGTGTGGCGTCCTAACTAAGGCAATAACATGCGCTCTCTTTTGTGTACAGAAGAGATTATGGCCTTTCACCTTAAGATTAGATGCCATTATATTTTATATTAAAAAAATCCTTTTTAAATATGTTTTGTGTATGTCGAGGTCTTTTTAATAAAAAGGTTTTTATGACTGTTTCAAGCAAAATATTTAGTTAACAATAATTGACCTGTAAAAATTGCAATTAACAGTTGTGAACACTTCTAAGAAACTTATTTTATCAGACAATTAGACATTCTAGTTTTAGACAACAAAACAAGTAAGCATTCTAATCTTCAAGGAAAAAGGTATTAATTAATTGTCTCTTCTATATCCAAATGACAACAGTAGCTTAGATACTTGGCATTGGTATGGCTTTTTTATAATTGCATGATTCTTATTTATCATATGAAAGACACTGCTTGGATCAAACTGACACATACTTTATATAGATTTTTTATTTATTTTGGCTTTTTATTTTAATTGGTTTTATATTACATCTATACACTATAGCTCACTTCTCTGTCATACACTTTTGACATTGATTTATTGCTGTGTTAACAGTTTATATGCTTTTTAGAGCCTCAATTGATGAAATGAGAACATCAGCGGCTACATTAGAAGCTGGTGGATTCCAGCCCAGTTCAGCGCCGCGATCTAACCTTGTCACCAATGAACAACCATTCAGCTTCACTGGACCACCTCTCAATAACTGATTAACTCCATTGACTATACAGTGAGTTAAATTCATACTCAAGGAATTTTATGTACTTTTGAAAGTTAAATTTATTGTTGATGTATAAAAGACAGGACACATTCACAAGGTCCCGCTTATTATAAAATTTACATGTAATATATTGTGTGCTCAAACCATTATTTAGACAATGAGTGAAACACATTTGATCATAACCATTTAATACAGTTCTAGTTGTTAGCTAGTTCTTATCCCAGGCTACCATGCATTTAAGCTATTATATCACATAAATTCAAAGATTGATTTAGAGGTTTTAAATAGCAATTACATTAACACTTAAAAAACTGTTTTGTTAATCCTGTTTATGTACAGAATTAATGGAAAATATTTTTTTTTATTATAAAATTGGGTAATGAAAAATGTTTTTCTAAGAATGTCACTTTGTGATGAGATATTTAATTATGAAAAATATTTTTACTAATTAATTTCTCCTGGACTAACGTTTAAAGTTGATTGAAGCAAATTTGGTGAAATATTTTTTCTATGTGTGAAAGAATCAAATGTTGAAAGAAATTTTGGGTATTATCATTGAATTAAAGGTCATTCTCAAGTTATAGTTTTGAGTCCAGTTCGATGAATATGTATATTTTCCTCTAGACCAATGATAGTATGTCCAGCAATATTTTGAAATGGCTGTAGCTATCTTACTGTTAGTGTATTACTCAAAGGCTTAGTTACTGTATATTAAAGTACATAAATTGAGGGTAGCTAATTATTCATTTCTAAATTGATGTGAATGATATTTATTTTGTGATATGCTTTGAATATATTTTTAAGAGGTAACATACCAATAGAATGGCTATTATAATCAATTCACATTGATTTAAGTTGTTTATATAAATAAGATTTAGATTTGGATGTAAAATAGTTCCATTTGATAGTAAAACTTTGGTCTTGTTATTAATATTCAGGGTCAATCACATTATAGCAACTGGTTTTTTAGTGTATGAATTATTATAATGAAGAAAATTTTATTTAACTGGCACATGGTATCACAATATTAAAGTAAATTAATCAGTCATTGTCAGACATAATTGTACCCATTAAAAGTCCTTAAAAAAATATGGGATAGCATAATGTCTGTTTTAATAATTCTTTTGATCCAATATTTCAAATTGCCAAACACTTTTTATAAACATTCAAATAAATACAATAATTAACTGATTTTTATTATAATTTTTTGTGACAGCTATTCATTGTATGTTTATTAGGAAATATTGTATTTTTTTAATATTCCACAATAAAATAATAAGTAACAATGCGCGCGTTATGACGTGTACGGGACTTTTAGTGAACGCAGCTTAATCAGCGGAGAATTTCTAATAATAAACCAATATGTATTGTTAAGTAAATGGAATAGACATAGGACTTTATTAATCATATCTTATGGTAACTTAAAATCCAATTATGCTAAATTGCGTCATATAATTAGATTTAAGTAAGAGTACCTATAATGAGAAAAACTTATTTAGATAAATTATTATATTAATAGTATGCATTCCAAATTAGTCATATGGTAAGTTTGGATTTATTTTACACTGCTACATAAAATCAACGTCAATTCACACAAGCCCTTGTTAATCTATGATGGGATTGCTGTTATTTCGAAATTTTGATAAGTGCCATTAATAGTTTGAATCATCATTTTATATCAACTATAAAAAGTAAATATAAAAACAAGCTATTGATTGCAAACAATTGTCTTAATACATCTGTTATTGATGGACATTTTCAGATTTATAGATTTCAGTTTTATTTTATCTAAAGAGCATTCCATGAAGGGTATATTCGAATTGGTCCATGGTTAACAAACTTAATATTATGATATGAAATAAAGCTGGATCTTGAGTTTTACATAATATCAAACATTACTTGCTCATATTAAAAAAGAATTTATTTTAGATACAAATATTTTATTCCATTTAATTATTTTGAAATTTTGAATTATCTTCCTTCGTTGTATTAGTAAAATATTAATTAATAAGTCTAATTGTATTAGTTGTATATAATTTGTGTTATCCACTTGTATAGGTAGTTAGTAGAATTGATGAATTGTTTGTGACCCCATTATAATTGCCATGTTATTTACAATTTTAAATTTATTTATATAATTATTTTCAATATAAATATGTTGTGTATATTTCATCAATTATCTCCTTAAGATGTTATATATGACATATCTATCATTTAACAATCCTAAGTATACTGCATGCTAAAGCTGATATTCAACATTTCAATTTTAAAAGAATATTTCAATTTTAACAGTTGATTGAATGATTTGAAACAGGACATTTTTGCTTATGTTCCAATGCAAAAAATATCAAAGGTGAATGCAACAGCTAAAGAATAACCATAAATTTAGCTTGCTTTTTTATTATTATTAATGATTACGAGATTTTCTCAGCATATTAAAATGAAATTGACATAGTACACTTTCAATAGTTCTCTATTTTAAAGCTGTGTCTTGAATGTATGAGAAAATAGTTAATAAAATTTAACTTTGTTGAAACTCTACAAGAAAAATATATGTATTATAATGTTATATACTGAATTTTGGTTATCAATTTTAAAATAGGACAATTGGAGAGTAAATTGTAGTGGCATATATATCTGTATGGTAGGTGTGTTGGAATGCTATATATAGGTATAGATGTGGTTACTGCATTGTTCTTGTCATGTTACTGTTAAGATGGCATATCTGTAATAAATGTGTGTATATGAAAGTTTATGTTTAATTTTTACTCAATGCAATAAATTCTTACAATTCCTTAACCCAATGCCTTTCTCACATTGAAAAGTAAACCAAAATAGTAAGTACATTTTTATAGATTATTGGAAATTCTTGCTATAAAATGTTAATTATAACATATATATTTATGAAATTACACTATAAAGTATGTTTACATGGAGAACTTTATTTGCTTCAAGTCTAGTGCTTAGATTTTCTGTGAAATATTGTAAAGCTACAAAAACCAATTTTTTTCAAATGTTCACCATTATTCCTTTTGTTTGAAAATTCCTCCAGTAATAGTACCATGTCGTTGTATAAGGCACATTTTATCATCTGATTCTAAACATACTGTTGGCGGCTTCAAGTTTGGCTGTAATTTACAAGCTTGCTCAGATATAGCCACTAATATGCCAGCTGAATCTACGTGTGCAGTCCCTTTTGCTGCTAAACATAGGCCTTGATGATCAGCAAATATACACCCAGTAACGTTTGGTGTCAGCATTATTTCTTCAACAACCTTATCTAATTCTTTCTCCATGTTCGGTGATTTGACTCTTAAGACGCAAAACTATCCAATATGCCTATTTGCTCTTACTTTTGATTATACTTATGAAAACGTATTACAATAAACAATTCATGTTTTCCTTTTACACAATTACGATGGTTGTAAGTTGTAACTGAAATCCAAACTCAGTTCCGAAACTGTGAATGTTTCAAGTTGAATGTCTAATGTCAATTAATCAATGTCATCCGATAAATGTCAAAATTACAGCAGCTAATGGCTGTCATAACTTTCGATACTAAAGCTACAGTTTCTTCTCAGAAATTGGTAGATCAAATTGAAAAAAATATAATTGTGTTGGGAAGGGAAATTATGAAGGATAGCTATACGCCTCTATACTGATGGTAAATAGCGGAGCGTTAATGATAAATGTTGAAATAAACTGGAAGAATTATTTCTTTTTCAGAACTCCTTACACGTATGCTGCGTAATCAGTATAAAATTCGAAGCTATTCCTCTTTAAGCCTAATAATTATGTATTACTTTTATGGGCGAACTGGGTGAGACGACTGACACAAAATAAGGGTCAAATACTCGGACAGACAGCTGCACATCGTGAACCTCGTGTTTAATATATGTTCATGTCTCGGGTCTCCAAATTAATGCAGGTGAATCTAGTAATTATTATATTCGGAATACCTTATAATTATAACTATGTAACTTAGATTGTATATATAAGTTTTATTTTTCTTGAAAGCGAATCCCAAAGAATATAAACATTAAAAATCTAGAAAGAAAGAAAAAAGAATTTCTTATTTGAAAATAGGTTGAAATAAATAAAGAACAGGTTGTTTCTAGTGTTTCGAATACGCAATTTAGCACCAGAAGAGCTAATAAAATATGTACAGCGACGTCAATGCATCCAAATATAGCCAGGCGAATACAATTTTAAACTTAAGGCTGTCACTGTGCATATAATTTATCATTTAGATGTATTATTGAAAACCATATTACTTATAATTCAACTAAATAAATCAAAATTTGCAACCATACCTGTAAAATAAAATCTGATAACTAACGAAGGCGGCATACAGAAGGCACTGACTAGTTCAGTAACAAACACAATTGTTGTGTAAAGTGACATAATGAAACTTAGTAGTTTGTGGGTCAACAAGTGGCCATAGTTTTGATACTTAGTCGATAGTAAAGTGAGTCGTGTAATATGTTGTCAGCAGTTTGAGTTTAGTATAAGATCGCGCGCGGAGTGTGAATGTTGTGTACTTTCTAAAATAACATAATTGCTAGTGCTTGAAAAATGTTCATAATAATAACTTTAGCCGTTATTGGAGCGCTAGCAGTGGCGTATATTATTTTAGATTCATTTAAGAGTCCTATAGAATTAATAGTATCATATTTGACCCCGTATTTTCTGCCACAAGACGTGCAACCTCTATGGAAGAAGTATGGAAATTGGGCGGGTTTGTACCACGCTTATATTATACATTGTATTAAAATCTTCAACAATCGCAAGACGCATACGGATATTAAAGACAAGAATTATAATTTTGATATAAGGTTGTCATTCAAGGACAATATGACTGACTTAATTATACCATTTTTTTTTTGTAAAATAACATAACATTTAAGAACTGGCATATTAACGTTATAGAACCAATTCATTAGAAAGTGGAATTTCGGAACTTATTTCGAAATTACACTTGAACACAGTACCATGTTATGAGTTAAAACATTCTTCTTTCTATTCTTCACTAACAAAATTCAAGTTTTAGTGTAATTATTTCTTTAGGATAACAATATTTTAATCAAGATATGTTTATAAAATATTATAAATATCATTCCGTGATATAGTAAATGATATGATGACTATATGAGTACACTAATGTCTATTTCAAATAAACGGTATACTACTTAAGTTTGACCTGTTTTAACATTTAGGTAACTAATACATCGATTTGAGAATTTGATCTTACACCATGCTAAACGACTTTCAACCATCTTATTATAAAATATTTCTTTGGGTTTACGTGAATCGTGTGCTCGTTTGCCCCCATGAACTTAGAGTATTAAGAGGGATCCTAGCAAACGACCTTGAGCATTCTACCAGTATGATTTTTGATAATGCATTGTTACAATAAAATTAATATTATTTTGAAAATCTAAAATTCTCAGCATCTCAATTATTATAGGAAGTTTCATGATCTAATTCAATGTATTACTTGAATATTATGTACAGATAGATTTTAATGATTTATTAAAAAATAATGGTAAAGAATTCTGATTTCGCTAGACAAGGTACTTTGTCATAACTTCGTATATTTACCATATTATGAATCGATGCAGTATAATTGATTAAAATAGGAATTGAAAACTCGGACGTCGTTCCATATAAATAATAACATTTTCTTCTACGCGATGACACCAACATTATGCGTGCTTTTATTAAAATTATCTAATGGCATATGCATTCTCATATTTTCGTTATGTATGTTTACTTATTAATACAAAACATACTATTTTCTAAGGTTAATGAATGCCAGGTTTATTTTAGAAATAGTCAGTGGTCGTTTTCCGTGGCTATTACTATTGATAATATAAAGGTTGATTGGACCATAAAATAAAAGTTACGTAATATTTTATGTATTTCTTAAAGCGGCCATTATCATTTCTCATAGGTTATAAATAAGTCGTTATTTATAACTGTTCTATTCTTGCCTTTGCCTGTGTTATATCGAAAAACATGGACAGGTATGATATGTCGAGATAAAGGCTTATTTTTAATTAGAAGAAGTCAACATACATTTACTGTTTTCTCAGTTTTTGATGAAATAAAAGTAGTTATTTGTGGTTGTAGTTACATATAATAAAGTAATTATTTACTTTGCCACAAAGTAAATAATTGAAAAAACTTCTGAATGAATGAAATTACTTCGATTGTCTAGTGCCTTGTTTTTCAACCTGTGGGTCGCGACCCCCTGGGGAGTCGCGAAGCTTCTGTAGGGGGGTCGCCAGAGGTCGAAAAAAATGGGTACTTTAGTAAAAAAAACAAAATTAAAGACAATTAATATTGTTAATGGTAATACTATAATATTACACATGCATACATGATAAAAATCCGAAGGTCAAAGGGGGTCGCGAAATATTTTTTTATACGAGGGGGGTCGCATCATGAAAAAGGTTGAAAAACACTGGTCTAGTGAATAGTTATTGAGCCGTGCTGCGGATATCGGGAACGGGTTTCGAATTATAATCGTGCTTTGTACAATGAGTTTTCGACGACTATGTTCCTATAGTATCTACCAATACTGAATCTACTTTTTTAAACATTAAGGAAAACATTGCGAGGAAACTTGTAAGACTGTTTTTCTGTACATCGCATAGTTGATATTAGATCTATAAAATATAAGAATTAGAGGTAGGTAATGAAAAAAATTGAATATTAAATAATTTATTTTTAGTTTCAGTTCGTGTCCCTCTAAATATTCATCTTCTCTTTGAGTTTCCTGTATGTGTGTAACTATTATGTGTATTTTATAATAAATAATATTATAACTATCGTTATAAATACTATTACTATCGTTTTCGGTGACATTAATTATACGGTAAACTGACGTCATGCCAATACACAAAATGTCAGCTTTTTTGAAACACCTTTTTTTGGGAGCCTCAATAGGTAATAGTGAAGTAGCTTTCTCACGTCCATATAATATAGTCCTCCCTGCATATTATTAAATATTGTTTCACCAAGTTGTGTAAGTAACTAGACAGATTGGTATGTATTCACAATACACACAGTATTTTAGGTAATTTTAACGACTGTATGATTATGAATATGGTTGACTGATTATTTCAATTTCTCTATAACTACAGAAAATAATACGGGGTTGAAAATTATAATATGTAATGGTGTATTAGTATATGTTCACAATCAAAAACCGGCTATCAAACGCGTAGTGACCTTTGCCATATTATTATTTCAGCATCGCTTGTGCTTTGCTCCTCCGAATAGGATTTGCACAAGCGACTTATGATATGATTACATACGCTTGTTTCATTAAGGAATCTGTAACTAATCACATGTTTGTTAGTTATTCCTTATATAGCGCATATCATAGATCAAGATGAGAGAAAATGTAAGGAGAGTAAATTTTTGAATATTTATTTAAAAATACACGAATGTCTTTTTCCATCTCACATTATGATTACTTATAAGTTGAAAGTACCGAAAATATTCAGAAATAAATGAAACTAGAGTCGCTTGAACGGCTTATCCGGATTTCTAGAATAATATTTAGTAGGTTCTTACGTTTGATTTTAAAACCCGATTAAACCTTAATTCCGCTTACACTTACTTTTAAGTGTAAGTCTCAAACGATATAAGAGGCAATCTCTTTTATAATTCGCAACTTTAAGTGATATGCACTATCATATCACTGAAAACATCTTAGATCTGATTAAGTGTTTAAAATTTAAAAGCCCGTCCACCACCAAGTAAATTAATAAGTGGTCCCACCCACCTTTTCCCCCGCGATTTCAAAGGCCGCCAATTTTTGTAGTTGCGTGTATAAAAACCCAACACACAAAACCCCCCCCCCGGGCGGGTTCCCACCCCCCGACCAAAAAAACACCCCCCCCCCCCCCCCCCCTTTTTTTTTTTAAAAAAAAAAAAAAAAAAAAAATTTTTTTTTTTTTTTTTTCCCCCCCGGGCTTTTTTTTTTTTTTTTTTTAAAAAAAAAATTTTCTCCCCCCCCCCCCCCCCAAAAAAAAAAAAAAAAATTAATTTTTCCCCCCCATTTTTTTTTTTTTTTTTTTTCCCCCCCCCCCCCCCCCCCCCCCCCCCCCCCCCCCCCCCCCCTTTTTTTTTTTCCCCCCCCCCCCCCCCCCTACATCGACTTATGACATCGATAAGTCATAAGTATTAATAATGCACGTTTTAAATCGATTAATTAATTTTGGTGGTAAGAGAAATAAGAAAATAATTTCTTTCATTTTATCTCTTTAATAATTTCATATGAACTATTAGTTTTTGGTGAAACCATTCAAATAATTTGCAACATTCAAACCACAAACAGAAGCCATTTTGATTTACCACATACTATTTTATAGTACCACAGACTATAATTTAACCTAAATCGTTGGCTAACGAATAGATACAGATTACAATACGTGAGCTTACGACATATCTTTGAGACGTTTTCATGTAGTAATACCTCATCTCACGTTCTTATTATGTAACTATGGGTACTTTTTGATCTGATGAAATTGTGTATTTTTTTCTTTATCGATTACATTACCTGATGCAATAATGCTTTATGTTCCCTGCCTAACTACCTAGTTGTTTAAAAAAAAACTATTTGTTTTTCAAAAATTTTGTAGTCACTTGCCGTACGTACTAGATGAATCAACTTAAAAATTGTAAGGCCGTTAGAACAAAAATGAAAGTAAAACCGCGAAATTGAGTTTGTAATGGCTATTAGACAGGCAGCGTTATTTTATGAAATTTAATACATACTTACATATAGAGTAAGTATTTATACCTTTGACTTTAAAATTAATAAAACAATGTTAGTAATTATTATGTCGTGTCTCATCATTGTAATCATTCAATTAATAACAAATAATTAAATCACATTTTAATTAACACAGTTGATATTAATTATCTTTGAGATTATGGATAATCGTATAGTATGATTAGTTTGTTAAGGCTTTGGCAAGCAGTAAATACTTATTTTGCTCCTTTTTTATCAAAAATATCAAATCACGCGGACGGCGCCGCGGGCACCAGTAAGTAATATAATATATAATTAATAAAAAAAATATTCTTGATCTCAATGATTATAGGATCTATACGGAGACGTTGATTTTCTTCATATCAATATTTGAACAAAAATATCATAAATCAATAATAAAAATCAGCAATTGTTACTTATATGAATCTAAAACGCGGGATACAATTTAATAATGTTGTATAAATGTCGAAATTGTTCGCGTCTGACCGTGAAATTGGATTACCAAACTTTATCGCAATATATATTGTGACACTGAATTATACTAATCGTACAAACAGGTCAAGATCAATTCAATGGAATTGGGATGTACTGCTTAAACAATATAATTATTTTTTATTACTTAATGTAAATTGTTATATTCATTTAAGTACGCTAGAGTTCATTCATAAAAAGTATTTAATAAATAGTAACATTTTTCTAGTAGAAAGTGGCTAAAATAAATATAAATTAGTGGGTATATATATAATTATAATGGCTATGTCCTACTAGGTTTTTAATATTTCATTTTTAAATAGGTGTACAGTCTCATACATCCGTTCCATGACACATTGTCAAAAAATAAAAAAATTGGTGGTTTTTTTAATCACTTATTTGATTTTTTTTTTTACTCCTATTTGTTTTGTAGCTATATATATTTTATTCAATAAACTGTTTTCGTTAAATTATCAGTTATATATATACCCACGCTACACAGTTATATCGTAAATAAATCCGCCGTTCTTTAAGCATCATTCTATTATATCATATAATTATACAAAGGTAACCTTATTTAATTGTGTGGGCCAATCCCGGCGGCACTGCAATGCCGGGCCGACCCGTGACAGGAGTGGAGCGAGCCCCGAACATCCCGTCAGTTTCCAAAAATCAGTTTAATATACTGGTCCCGCTATGCGGGAACTTTCAGATATTAAGCTGAAAAGAACAGATACTACACTTTGATCTTAGCCAAAAGGCCGAGAAGCGATACTGTTATAAATATGTCTAAACTATATATCGCATGCGAAAATAATATTGCTACCGCGTTCTTATATGTCATCAGCGCCATCTATTGGCGGGTTTAAGTTTAACTACGATTTATGGCTGGAATTACAGAAAGTTACTCATAACTCTATTCACACCATTGATCCTTAAAAATAAATTTTTTGCTTACGCAGGGGCGTATGATGAGTAACTTTCGTATCAGCCGTATCAATAATACGGTTCCCTGAACTACAGATGTTTTACTTATATTTAAGCAAAAATTAGAATATGGTAGATAACACCACCATGCCACTTGAATTCTCGTCGGTACTGGGATATAAACATTACAAACCATTCATACGGGTTTATAGTGCCTATATGACTAATAATCAATAAATATTTATTTTAATTTAAAGCAAGCATTTTTGTTTCTTTTGTGAGTAATCATCAGTCATCACTCTTCATTTGATCTCCCCAACGCATGTTACAAAACTGTACGCTTTTATGTGGTTAATGTTAGAGTTCTTCACACTAAAAATATTATTATACTGAGATTGTATAAAGTTGTTCAAGTATTTATTCTATCGGACATATGTGTACTTTGCGTCATCCACAAACTAACAATAATTGTAAATGTGTTTTCGTCTCATCGATACATTCGGCCATTTATTGATCTATTCTTCGTAAAAAAAAACATTTTTTTTTTTTTTTTTTTTTTTTTTTACTCTACCTGTTGTTTATAGTATATTAAGACTCGCCGACATGACTTAAGAAATTTGTTTTCGGTCATCTGTCACTTAGGTTAGGAGAACATAAAAGAAACATATTTTGATGCTGACTGATATGATATTGATTTTTCTAGTAATAACTGGCTGTACGGATGGCATCGGCAAGCACTATGCGTTGGGGTTGGCACAGAAGAGTATCAACATTGTACTCATCAGCCGGAACATGGAAAAATTAAAAAGGGTCGCTGAAGAAATAGGTATATTTCTTATGCTGGGATGAATTTAATAATTTTTAAATATGAGATATCAGAGTGGTTGTTTGAAGGACGGATACATACTACAAAAACTAGCGTACAAAGCTAACGATCCTCATTCGAAAAATATATCACAAGTATCTTAGTCTTAATTTTTTTCATGATCAAAGGAAACACAGTAATAGGTATCGTATCTTACGATGCCTAGTCTTTGTGACAGAGTATGCAGATAGGGAAGAATTACAACACGAATTTAAACACAGCGTTTCAGGCTTATAAGTGATCTATTATTGTTAAACATATTTCAAGGCCAACAATGCATTATTTACATTTGTCAAAATTTTGTTATTTATCCGTTTCTTTTTTTGGTGAGTATGTAATTTTTTGGCATATGATAACTGATTAGATAGGAATTAAATGTGTTTAACCTTGTGTTCAACTTATTTTAGATACTTGTTTTTGTTGATCATAGCCCATTTTTATTTTAGAAAAATTTGGAGTGAAGACAAAAATAATTGTAGCTGACTTCAGCAAAGGAATAGAAGTGTACCAACACATTGAAGACGAACTTAAGGACATACCAGTTGGGATTCTAGGTAAATGATACAATAAATAACGACTGAATTGTGTAAAATTATTAGGTACACATACACTATACACATTACTTATATAACAACTGTGTAAATAATACGCACTATTAAAAAAGCCATCATATTTTACGTATAGAAATAGATCTCATCAAATACCAACAAAATATACCTAAGTAATGATAATTATTACAAACAACAATTCCTTTCCGAAAGGGACACGAACACTAATTTATTTCTAGGATGGATTGTTTTTTTGTTCAGAATAACATTATATTATTAAAAAAGACGCACTTAAAATAGATTAATTCTTGACTAATTTAAATAAAAGACTTATTTGAAACCAGGAGTTATAGTCATGGATTCATGTACCGCTTGAGATTAAATTTTTGAGACAGTAAAGTTGTCTATCAATAAATATTTCTAACCTGCCTACATTCGTTCAACTCTGTAGAAAGCATATATATTACCATTATTATTTTTTTAGGTCTTTATAAATTTGTTGCTCAAATCAATCAAAGATATAAATAATTTATTCGAAATGAAATTATTATTTTTTAACTTGAACAATCGGGTGTTTTTTGTTGTGGTCTTGAATTGATCGTGACGCAGTGTTCTTTCTGGTATTTGTTCAATCTGCCAATTTCAAAACGTACTGCAGAATTGGTATTATTTAAATTTAATTTTTTTAGTGAACAACGTAGGAGTTCAATATGAATATCCTATGCCCCTGTGTGAGCTGCCCATGGAAAAAACTTGGGAGATCATTAACGTAAACGTGGTAGCTGTTACTACCCTTACTAGAATACTGCTACCAGCTATGGTAGCTAGGGGCAAAGGGGCTGTCGTCAACATATCATCGGGGTCAGAACTCCAGCCACTGCCTCTAATGGCTTTGTATGCGGCTAGTAAGGTAATTGTAAAGAACTAGTATCCGGTCAAAAAACTACCTTCCATTACAGAGTCCGTGTTATAAAATGAAATCCTTCTTTTACAAATCTTTGGCAAGAAGAATAATATATTGCAATCTATGTTTTTTAAATATGGACAAGACTCTTAATTTTAAACAGACTATTTTTAATTTCAACACTTGTTTATTTACACCCGCTTACCCGGTAGCCTTGATATTAAGCATTCTTGATATTACATAGGTCACACTAAGAATTTCCTCCGACTATTAATTGTTTTTACATTAAAAATTGCGTGTCTTCATTAAGATGGATTGAACTCGGGACAATTTTTATATTGTTATGGTTTTCTACGATTTCAAATGTAATGTGACAAAACATTTCGACACAGCATTGCTCGGCTTGAATCTGTTTTTGGCGATGAAGAACCAGGCAAGAGGACTATTTATAGCTGGTTTACAGAATTCAAGCGTAGTCCTGTCAAACTCAGTGACGAATTTCCTCCAATGGGAGCCCTCCACTTATGGATAACAGAAAAATTTCTGCTGTGCACCGTATTGCTGAAACAGTCAGGCACGTGATCTACCGTGAGAATCCTCTAGACATGGGTCAAATATAACCTCCTACACAAACATTTCGGTGTGAGAAAGTTGTGCTTGTGGTGGATTCGACCATGACCCACACAATTTGCACGAAGCTCAAAAAGCGGACCGCGTCACTTGTTGCAATGCTATGCTTACCAGATTCAACGAAAGTGCGTCAAATTTGGTGTGGAACATATAACAATTGGTGACGAAATATGAATTTATTGCTTCAATCCCAAAACAAAGGGGCAATCGAGCGTATTGGTCTTTCAAGATGAAACCAAAATATGCATCGAAGTAGATAATTTCTTCTTTTTACAATAAAACTGGACGTGACGTTTATTTGCCAGCAATTATCGACGAACTCCGGACAAATAACCATAAACGTATCATCTTCTACAAAAATGAAAATGCCACTTTTCACAAGGCGAACGAATTTTTGAAGAAGAAAAACATGGAACGTGTGAACCATCCTGCATACACTGAACATACTGTTTTTGTAGTCCTAAAAATAGAGAACAATTATGGGGTCAACGATTTTTATCAAGAAAACAGGTCGAAGAGCATTAAAAACACGTTTCTGAGGTCATTGCGGAGAAGTAGCACAAAGTTTTCGAAATTGTTTTCGTCGAATTAAAAAATGCATTTACGCAAACGGCCTCACCATTAATATTATTTTTTCTTATACATTCCGGAAACTTTTAGTGTGCCTTACGTATAAAGTTGGCAGTCGGCATCTTGTTTTACTCAAATCTTGTAGCTCTTTATTAGATTGCCTTTATGTTGTAACACAAATTATTCAATTAATAAATACTAAAACCTTGGTGTGTTTCTTATCGTTAATTTTCTAACATTTTTTCAGGTCTACGTACGTAACTTTACGCAAGCTATTCGCGAAGAATATTCACCGAAAGGCATTTACGTCCAACACGTTTCCCCACTTTTCATTTCCACCAAGATGAACAACTTCTCGCAAAGGTTGATTGATGGCAACCTTCTTGTTCCTGATGCTGTGACATTTGCGCAAAGTGCTGTACACCTGCTTGGTAGAGTGCAAAATACTACAGGCTACTGGCTACATGGAATACAGGTATGGTTCTTTAGAAGGCAGACATTAATAATTAATTGAATAAGGCGTTACTTTGCGGAAGTCCATAGTACAAAGTCCCAATAGACCAGTATGAAAGCAGTACTCCGCTCTACCAACAGCGTTCGTAGAGGCAACATCTTCTGATGATGCTCCGGTGTCGGAGCGAAACGTGCGTCGAGTGATTGTGGGTTTTTCGCGGAGCACTGCTTTCATACTGGTCTATTGGGATTTTGAAGGCAGACATTGTCAGGTTTATCTACGTAATTACACTACGTGGTATTCTATTAATTACATTACGTGGTACTTAAACCACCCACCCAACTGCCAAACAAGCCGGGCCAAGAATAAAGAAAGATTAAATCGAATCAACAGATCCTGGACTATATTTTTACTGAAATTGTTTTTCTTTATACAAAACCGCTAAAACCCTTAGCGGTTTAAAATAAATACCCTTTCAATTGTTACACATGTAAACGATATTTATATGGTAAAAATAATGTAAGGGCTATTGTATTTCCACACAATTGTATCAAAAAATTTATTAATACTTCTCTTTTTGTTACAGTATTTTTTTCATGAAATTAGTGCCAGAATCAATACGAATGCGGGTCGGACATAGCATCAACAAAGACTTCAGAGCCGAGCACTTTAGAAATACTAAGAGTAAGGCTGAGTGATCTTAGAATATCCTAGTAAAATTACAAATCATATCTCAAAACCTAGAAAAATGGTTACAGTCATGTTAAGGGTAGATTTAAGTCTCATATCTGTAATCCTAAATATGTTTTGGAATTATTTGAAACGATAAATTAATGATGTTATATGAAGTGCTCAATATA
Source organism: Pontia daplidice (assembly GCA_963693355.1). Lineage (NCBI taxonomy): Eukaryota > Metazoa > Arthropoda > Insecta > Lepidoptera > Pieridae > Pontia > Pontia daplidice. Next base: position 779,203 of record CAVNZL010000029.1, read on the forward strand.
GAAATTGCAGACAGTTATTTTTTTCGACTTTCACCCGGACCTTGCAAAGTATAATTATTATTTATGCAAAACTATATTATAAATTATAATTTAAGCAGTGTTTATATTCAAATATATTCGTTTGACTGAAATTTTTAAAATTTCTTACATTATTTATATACTTTGATGATGCACTAAAATAAAATGAATAATAAGTATTACTTTGTTCTTCATTAATATTAAAATATTGCAAATATTTTTACATAATGAATACCTATGTGGCGGGCTGCCAATATGCCAATAGAGGTATTTTCGAACCTTTTATTAATTAGGGACCTTTAACAAAAGGCGGTATCACCATTTGAAACGCCGGTTACAACTGCTGTATTGTGTCTATGCGGTATCACTTAAGATCAGATTAGCCTCCTGCCTGTTAAGACAACTGTTTAACAAAAAAATATATATTACTAGCTGATCCAGCAAACGTTGTTTTGCCATACATGTGATTTCTAGCAATCTTTTAGTTCAATAAAAATAATTATCAGCTTTGAGTGTCCGAGGATATGTTTATAATCGAAAGCGTTTTGAACAATAAAAGTATGCTATATTTAGGTTAATAAATTAATCTTCATATGACACGTTCTTAGATTTACCATAGCAGCGCCATCTATTGATTACTTACTCGACCCAGTCGAAAGGTATCGAATCTGTTAGAATCATTTGGAGTTAACAAATAATTGTGACTGTCAAATAATAACAGACAATAGCAATAAATTAAAATTGCGACTATAATTTGAGATTTAAACTATCCTATCTCTCAAGTTGGATCGAACTGCACATGGTGTGCGAATTTTATTATAATCGGTTAAATGGTTTAGGAGTCCATTGAGGACAAACATTGTGACACGAGATTTATATATATTAAGATAGTCAATCACTTTATACAATTCGGTTCAATAAAATCGCGCATGAGGACCTTTCTTACGAGAATAACATAACGCTATTATTAAATATTTTGGGGAAAATTATCAGATAGACCCAGTCCACTTCAACATATTTTGTAAAATTTTCAAATAGTCATTATATTCGTATACTCTTAACCCACTTCGTCATCATAACCATCCGGCCGAGGTCTGAAGATAGGCCTCCTCTGGCCAGGTATTGGAGGAAGATCCTCCAGCAAGACCGCCAACTAATACTTCCAATTAAAATCTTATTTTAAAATAAAAACCAATTTTAATTAATAAATATATTTCATTTAACATACTTAAATACTACAGTAAATTATTACCATAATATGATTTATGAGCATTATTTAATTTTATCTTTAACATCAAAAATTTAAATGCATTGCTTTGCCTCGTTAGTATTATTTCTATAAACATAAGCTTTTTAAGAAAAACCCATCCAAGTACAGCGTTTTAACAGAAGAACTCATCTGTCCCTTTTCATCAAAGCATTATCACAATTGATAGAAAGAGATGAAATAGTACCATAGCTAAAAAAGAGCAATTTGACTCATTTACAGTTTATTAAAATTGTAATTTGAACTGCAAGGTATGCCTGTAAATACGTCAGTACTGAAAAGTAAAAATAGTTCTTGATTAGCAATAATTAACACCATAGAAATGCAGGTCCTAAATTGGATAGGTTTAATATTTATAGGGTTTTAGAATTAAATTAGCTGTCAGAGGACGACTTATCGGGCGGCGCAGGCGCAATCTCCGAAGGTTTTAACGTCACTGATGTGGTTGGTTCAGATTGTTCTGTCACCTCCTGAAAGGGGAATTCTTTTTAATAAAATCATCTACAGACTACAACATACGACAGCAGTAGATAAGCGAATTATAAAATATTCGATAAATAGTTTCCTGTGAATTGACCCGCACTACACATACACATGCATATGTTCCAGACATAAGAGAGTTCAAATAAAATCTTTAAAAAAAAATTGGTACTTATTTAATTGAAACTAGTCAAAGTTTGGACGAACCAATTCTATTCTGAATAATTATCAATAATAACGCTTTAATTATATTTTTCATACAACTTACATAGCATTTCTTACATGCCAACATTAATATGGCACACCAGTCACTTTGTCTACTTAACAGTATGACATAATAATTATACCATAAATAATGTTATAATAGCTTTTGAAAAAGTATATCCTGACAATGTTGAGATGGTACAGTCGCACTATAATAACAGAACAAAATAAAGACATATTTTATCTTGTTTAGAGACCAGAAGCAATAAAAGTATTTATTTTCATTATGGCATCAATTTATGAATGACTGCAAACGTGTATTTGAAATTTTAATTTATTGTATTTATGGTTCCTCTTTTGAAATAATTAGATACAGGCCGTCTATTTAATATTATCATTTCCATCATACATTACATATGAAGTGAAAATATTTATCTCGATCTATTCATACTTACTTCAATATTTGTAGCCTCCGTTTTTGTATTATGATGTATAAGCTATACTAGTGTATAGTTTCATTAAAATCCATTCAGTAGTTCTTAAGTGAAAGAGAACAAACAGAACACATCTATACTTAGAAACTTTCACGTTAATATTATAATATAGTATAATATTCTCTAAAAACAAAGCCTTTTTTTTCTTCCTTTGTTATCTTTGAAACTATTTTTATATATTTTTTCCGCTTACATTGCACAGCAGGCTGAACCCTAGAGTTTCATCAAAATATTACTAATATTGTACACATTGAAAAGGTCTACAGAAGAGTCCTGATGGTATATGTCTATTCTGGATAAAATCTTTTTTGTCATTAGTTTTTACGACAAATATGCTAATTTTCAAGCGATTTTAACCAATTATTAATCCTTAACCAATTAAATACCTTGAATCGATTGTTCATTAATATAGATCTATATGGCCCACACCTATGATTTAAGTGAATATTTTCGAAGATATTACAGATTTTACACACACTTTGATTAGCAGCGATCGGACGCGTTATTTTTCTGTAGTGTATTTATATCAGCATTGCACCCCGACCGGGGCGCTATTAATTATAAGACAAATATTTTTTTAAACATATAAAATATACTTTAATATTTACTTTTAATTGTGTGTTGTGCTTAGTTCGTTTCTTCTCGACATGTCCAAAACAATGCTCGCATTCGTCGTCACTCTCCTCAGAGTCAGACTCGCCGAAACGTCGCGGTTTTTCGTATATACAACAACCTGTAATAATTCACAGTAAAATAACCAATGCCCGTGACATAGAAAATGGTATAAATGTAGCCAGTGATTTTTAATATATACAGAGAATACGAGGGAAGAGTAAAAACCTTTTTCTGACCTAACAGAAGTTTAACTTACATTTAGATTTTTTCTTGTTCATGTGTTCATTGTCAACGGTGTCCTCCGTCCATACGACTTTCTTCCGTTGCTGCTTCTTTGTGGGACGGAGAGTAATCACCGCCACTTGTTCCACCGAGTCCTGAAAAGTTATAAGTAACAATTAGTTCTGATGTCAAAACGTCCCAGCAACCATCTAATTTTGCATAATGTAAATTGAATTTTGAATGTGTGTACTTTTGTGACACCAAGTATGATGCATGCATGGGTAGTTTTCCATTTACAGAGCATAATGCGACTCAGTGGCGCACAATGCCGAATTATGCTGAAACTTAATTGGAACGTGAATTAGCAGAGTGCGCTAAGTTCAGTGTTGAAAAAAAATATATTCATATAGTTAGCAACGTCATTAATGTAATGTGGGAAACAATAATAGTTGGTTGAAAACTATTTATGTTTATTTTAAGTAATTTTTTTAAATGAGTTCCAAGAAAATTATATACTATACCTTAGATTATTTCCAAAATCTACGACGAAACGAAAGCCTTACAAATTTTTAAACAAAAAATAATATTAATAACGATAACATATATAAACAAATTTTCGAACAATGCCAACTTAAATAGAAAACACTTGTCAATTTTCTGTCACTGAGTTGGTATTGATTGCGAGTATCACGCGAGCAGTACTTTTGATAGTGTTCGATTGTGCGAAGCGTTGCTGTAGAATATTCAATGTTGAGCATTATGCCGCATAATGCGTTCTAGTGCTGTAATTGGAAAACTACCATGATGATTACAACAACCAACATTTCTATAATCCCATACATACGTAATTTATAAATTATACCAGTTGGTTGTGGTTTTTATAAATGTTTTCAATCAAACAATCTTTGAACTTATATACTATAATATTATTAAAAATGTGATGTAGAATATGTAAGGAATTTAATGTATAATTCTATTGTTATTTAAATGGAGGTCATGACTTGAAAAGTGTGTTTATAAATTCAATAAGAACACCACATATATTGGAGTATAATTATTCAAAAATATTAATTCATCCAAGGTCTACATGTAAAAGCATTCTTGTTCAAGTGTCTTTGCTCACTGAGCATATTATCTGTCTATGGATAAAAATAACTTGTTGTCTCTCTTAGAACAAACATTATGATATCATACAAAAGATAACATTTATTTAATATGACAAACATTGCACACCAAATACTTCAATATTTAATAAATATTCACAAAGTATTTATGTGAAAAGTTGTATCCAGTGTACATTACTCACATACAAATAGCTAGGATACATTTAAAATATAACAAATGATGTCTAGAATTTCAGCAGATTTAATTTTTTCTCATAGACATTTATATCATACATATTTTTAAAAGTTATTTTATAACTTTATTTTGAATCAGCTCTTCAATCTTCTTTTCATTATAACCTAGAAAGTTGGACAAAACATCTATAGTGTCCTGACCTAATGTAGGCGGAGGTAGTTTCACATCATTACCCCCTGCAGAATACACAGTTGGTGGTCCAACCATCTTAATTCTTCCAGCATCTGGGTGATCCAATTCTTTGACCAACTTTATTTCCTTTACATGTTCATCATTAAACACATCTTTCATAGTATTAACAGGCCCATTAGGAAAGGAGGCAGTTTTAAAAAGTTCTGCCCATTCTTTTTTGGATTTTTTTATTATTATATCACTTATAATTTTGATAATTTCATCTCGGTTTTTAACCCGTGCTGAATTATCTTTAAACCTCTCATCATCAATTAGGTCTTCTCTGTTTATAATTTTACAGAAATCTGCAAACTGAGCATTAGACCCTGTACCAATAACAATTTCACCATCATTTGCTTTAAAAGCTTGGTATGGGACTAAATTAGCATGGGCTGTTCCCCATCGCTGTCCTTCAATACCACAGTTTAAATAATTATTTGCCACATTGATCATACTAGATATTTGAGTGGAGAGTAAATTGCAGTCTATCTTCTGTCCTTTGCCAGTTTTTTTTCTATAGTATAGTGCAGTCATAATGGCTCCAAATGCATGCAAACCAGTTGTAACATCTGTGATTGCCACTCCAACTTTCACAGGCCCACCATTTTTTTCACCAGTACAATGAAGAAGCCCTCCCATTGCAGCTGCAATGACATCATACCTAAAAAAGTATAATACAAAAATATAAACCTGCACGTAATTTTCACATAATATTAATTGTTCTGACAGTTTCTGGAATATAAGATAAAAGCGTATATTAACCCAGGTTTTGTAGCATAAGGTCCTGTTGGTCCAAAACCAGTGATAGCACAATATATAAGTTCTGGATTTACTTCACTCAGCTTCTTATACCCAACACCTAGTTTGTCTAATTTTCCCGGAAGAAAGTTTTCAACTAAGACATCACACTTTTTAGCTAAATCATAAATAATTTGTTTTCCTAAAAATATGAAAAGAATAATATAAATTAATTAAATTTAAACTTAATTTTAAAAACAAATAAAATAATTTTGCAATAATCACAAACATACCTTGTAAGGACTTGAAATCAATACAAATACTTTTTTTGCCTCTATTTACAGATAGGAAATAATATGAGTCATTTCCTTTGGTAAATGGTGGGCCCCACTTCCTGGCTTCATCACCATCAAAACTTTCCACTTTAATAATATTAGCACCTAAATCTCCTAAAGTCATAGTGCAAAATGGCCCTGCTATAATTCTAGACAAGTCTAACACATTGAGGTCACATAATAATCCTTTACTATCTGAATATGAGGTTTTAAAGATTGTTTGTGGTAGTATCGCCCGAAATAGTGGCCGAAAAATCCTCGATGGAAACAATTCTATGGAGCCCATTGATAGTTTTAATAGCACGATGGAACTGTTCCACTAACAAGGATATTGGGAAGACTGTTGTAATCTTAGATAATGTGTAAAGTATTTACAAGTCAAATACGTTAGATAAGTGATTATTTACCTCTTGAAGTTGTGGGGGTACTGTCGTCACCGCTGTACTTGTTGTCGCCATTTCTTCAGTGCCAAAGGTACGCTGACGGTCTGCCATTAATGAACTTAATGAAATTTCACATTATAAAGTACCTACAAAACTTTTATCAAGCCTGAAAATTATAATTTTACGCACAACTATTTTCCTATTTACGCAGAAAGGAAATGACAGCAAAATTCTATGTAAACTTAAAGTCGAAAATTTTCGTACTGAAATGACAGTATTGACAGATTACAAGAACATGGAGATTGGACCATTCATGATTATTCATGACGGAATACACTACACGCCGTCCACAGAGTTTTTCATTGTCTGAAGATTTAAAATTTAAATATAGATGAAATTTGTATTTAAAAGTTAACATAACGTCAAACATAATTGCTAGAACTACATTTTAGTTGAAATTTAACGTATAATTTCTTATACGTGTGGTGGGCTTATTATTTAATAGTAATGTATCTCATATTAATAATGTCTTTTGAAAAAGTTATACAAACTTAACCTTACGGATAAATTAAATGTCGATCTCTACAGTTTTATTATAAGCAGATTACACATTATTATTTTACATTATTAGTGTACATTATTACAAAATGTAAGACTACGCCGGAAATGAATTGGCTATTTTGGCCGACCAATCTAACATCATTTTAATAATTTAAGTCCTGTAGAAATAGAAAGTATCTTAAAAAAATTATTGAATAAAGTTTAAGTTTGAGTACATGTCGAGTTAACTTAGCACTTGGCACAGTAAAGCCCAGAACTATGATCGGTTAGTTATCATGTTATAAGCGGAGATTTGATTTCCTCAAATACTAAAAGATTTGCGTATTTTGAGTATAACATTTAATTGCTACGATCAAACCTCAATAATTCTGAAGATCCTACAGTACCTTTATATTTGCAACTAGCTGTACCTACCCGCGACTTCGTCCGCATGGAATTTAACAAAAAGGTTAATTAGTTTTTTTTTGTTTTTGCATTTTTATTTTTATTACATAGTCTTAATTGTTTTTAATGTAATTAATTAGTTTTATTGAAAAATTTCTTTATATACAATATTTGGTGTACGATTTTCTTGGGCTAAAAACAACACTATTGGCATTCCTCGCACGTGAACATGCCACGTATAGTTGCCCATGGGTAAAGCAACCTTTAGTTAAATCTATACCAGCTTTAGCGCTGAAATGAATATGTATAGTTAGATGGTTACTTTTACTTTAAAAAAATTAAATTTATTTTTAATGAATAATAGGGAATATTTTTAAAATATTAAGTGTCGAGAAGTAATTAGTAAATCATTTATTGAATTGAAAATTTTGCCTTCATAATAATTATTAGTATTAAGTCTGTACGCAGTTATTGTACCATCCACGCGCACAATTCGAACTGCTCTGCTGACGTATATTTACAAAAATATAAATAAATACTGTTACTGCCACGCAGGAATTCATTGGATTTATTCCAGACGTTTATTGCTATGGGAAATCTAATTTTGCATAAGACCTCCTTGATGCCTAATCGGACGAATTTATACTTTTATTTATTGAAATATATTCTATGTTCAATAACGACCTTTTACAATTGTAGTCCTGCAGGCTGCTTGTCATAAATAAAAACATAAGCAATATATATTAAATTTCGTTTCTAAATTAGCGAAGGACTAATAGCTAAAGTTGTTCGCTATAAAACTCGATAACTGACATGACTCGAAGGCAAAATAAGTGTATACTTAGATAATTATTAATAATTAATTGTTAGTGGTCTCTTATTGATATGATATATTTATTTTCTTTTTATTACTTATTCTATTAATTTCACTAGAAAATATATCATTCCTCTCTAAATTCAGCATTTCTAGGCAAAGATGTGAAATAATTTGTGGATTGATATGATTCATGGCTTCCTACATTAAAAAAAATGTGACGCACTAACTCTATTTTAGTTGAAAAACATATTTAAAGTGAATTTCACAAAAATAGCCATTAAAGTAGGAATGCTGAATATAATTAATGTTTTCATGCAATGACGATCAAATCTACTTAAATAGAAACAATATTGTGCGTGCGTTGGTTGCAGACAGAGCTGTGTTGGTATAATCATAAATAATCATAAATGTAATAAGTATTTAAAATATATTGGATAAACTACACTTTGATACCAAGAATGTCATTCAATATTAATGAGCTATTGTTGCAACTAGGAAACTCAATCAACTAATTAAAAATTGTTTGACGTCAGTAAAGATCATGATAAAATTATCGTTACACAATTATTTAAGCACAAATAAAAGTATTAGTAACAGAGTTAAGATTCTATGACTATACGGCTGATTGATTTAGTACAACATCGAGATTTGCTAAAATCCCGACGGGCAATGCTCCATACAAATTTAGACGCTTATCATTCTCCAGAAATGGACACACAGAGACGGATTCACGTAAGCAGCAGATCCAGGATATATGAGTGAATGCCTTTTTTTGCAACTAAACTATATCAAAATCTTGGAAAAGTTTAGATCTCTTTATAAATATATAAGTTCATTAAGATTTATTAGTTCCTCTCTAAATAGAACAGAAAAGAAGATCCAAACCTATACAAATTCTTCACTTAATTTCGATTTAAAAAAATCCTGTTACATTAAAAAAAAGGTTTGTCAGCGCAATTCGAAGAAACATGAAAACATGTTTAAGATTAATCACGAAAAGACGCCAGGCGTCTGTGTTTTTTACAAACAATGAAGGAATTCGGTTAAAATTTGGCAAAGCATTCAAAGAAAACCAAGACGTTAGTGGAAATTCATGACTCAACGACGAATTATTTCATGACTGATGTGATGTGTAACTAATTTTCTATTCCTAACGTCCAAAAGCTTATTTAAACTGGTGGTTTTTATATTATTATTGTTTTAATTTCTGCATTTTCGTGTTGTTCGTGGATCGCGGTGGTTCATTCAACATGATTTCTTCCTCAGAAGGCACCAATTTATTTACAACTTACTTCATTCTCTTGCTTCTACTGGTATCCCTATGGGCATTATATTCTGCATTTTAATGTGAAAGATAAACGTAAGTATCTACCTCCTTAATATGTCTCATACGTAACTTTTAAATTGTTATTGCTATTTTAAAACAAAAGAGAGCGCATTAAACAAAGAGGTGCAATAATTTCATCTAGTTTTACGATTAATATAGTTAACGATTATAAAAAATATGACTTAATTTGGACCCGGAATAAGTCTGAACAATCACCTTAACAAGTATGCCTCTGTACGCTCACGTGATATATTCGCTGAGAACTTACCAGCAATCAGTTTAACCCCTGCCTCACCACAACCATGCCGATCAACGCCGAAACTGTAAATCTTGCTGCTACGTACATGATTCTTGTGATCCTGTTATTCTTCTTATGGTTGCTGTACTCAGCTGTCTTCTAATCCTCATCTGCCGACTGTAAGTGCTAATTTTAATTTAAATAAAACATGGGTCAGAGGATACCTAACTAAACAACGTTGAGAATGATAACAGGGTATCCTGTTGATATATTGTATTGTACCTGAGTCTTCGAAATTCACGGCATTTACGTATATATATTAATCTCGTGGTTTATGTCTAATTTATTACATTGGTTTTGTAGGTGCAACTTTGGAGAGCTTTTTCAGCAGTCAACGAGAGACATTGCTCAGATAATTTAATAAATTCACATTTATATTTAACTGTTAAAGAAGGGTTTGAATGTGAAGTAATCTATATAAGATAAAGGCAACATTTAATTTGTAGTATTTTGTCAATTAGGTGTCGCTTACAATCACTGTAAAGTATTGCTTTATTTGCATATTCTATAAATCTATATTCTTATCGGAACAAAACCATGAATTCTAATTGTTAATTTTCATTCCGTCTCATCATATGAATTACGGTTTAATGTAAAGAAGCCCAAGCAAGTTTGAACAATATAGTCTTTTGCACGACTCTCTTTTGATGACATTTCAATAATGAGTTGAACTTTTTCAAGATCAGATTTGTTATGATTGTTATAAAAGGAAATCACCGAATTAGTTCCTGTTGTCAATAGTGCTATTATTACCCGAATATATTTATAAATGTGGATATTAGGGGCGTGGTTCGTGGGCGGTAGCGACACTTGGTTGTCAGAGTCAGTTTTCTGGAGTGTCCTGTCCAGTGAAGACTGTCCAGTCATGCCGAACCACGAGACGACGAGCCTAATCGCCACTTACCTTATCCTGGTACTTCTACTTGCCAGTCTTTGGCTCTTGTACTCTGGAATGTTCTGAGGTGATTATTAAAACATTGATTTTATGTCGCAACATGGCTTTCTGATCCGGCTTTATATAGGGTCGTATAGTTCTGTCTTTAGAATTGTGTAATTATATAATTTAAGATTCAATTGCAACGTTTTTGTTCTGCCTCGCTTTTTCATAATGATTCTAGCCATTCTTGGTTGATTTGTTTTTTTTTCCAAAAACACGAAAGGTCTGGAAAAGAGACCGATTTAATTGAAAGTTTTAACTGTATTCGCAAATAAACACTTTTCGAATGTTCAGTTATGATAAACGCATACCATTATGCCATAAAATATTGAATTTTAATGTATATTTTAAAAGAGAAGGAAATAGGTATCATGAAATAGTCGTAAAGTTAATTAACATATCAATTAGCATCGTTATTTTTAGTGCTTTTAGAAGTCTCATGCCTAGAACGTATTTATTAGTGGCGACTAAAATATATATGATTTATTAAATTTATTAAGACCAAATTTGTTAAGTAACTATATATTATGTTTTAAATGGAATATCACTCATGATTACGCTCACTCGTTTTACCTTGTATAAGTAGTATATAAAGTGTCTGTTTCTCACTCTGATGAGACTCAAAATAATTATAATGCAACTCATAAAAAATTCATAATTTGTGCGTGTGGCATATGAAATTAATTCAGGTGAGAAATATTTTTAAATTATTGCTTGAGTTAAGTTCGGTGGCCATCATTGGAGGTATGTGCAAATAAATGAAATAAGAATAGTTAGGGGTTGCGATGACCTAAGACACGCACAAAAACTCAAGAAGTGACATGTTTATAATAGATTTCATTTTCATTATAAAAAATAATCTTTGCAATACAATTAAATCAGAATGCTCTCTGTTTCTAAAAATGTCCGCGCATCTGTTGCTCCTCAGATCATAACATTCTAAAATAACTTATGATTTCGAAATCCTACGATATTATTAACGTAATGGATAGAAACAAAATTTTCAAAAGAAATTTTGTACATCTGCCAAGATACAGTAATGCATACTGAAAATATTTGGATTGTAAATAATCCGTACATTTGACACGCCACCTCATAAATACCGATCTAGCATACATTGAAAATAATTATATTCTTCGCATGGTAAATTTGGATAGTTTTCTCTTTCGGTACGTGCTGATTAAGTGTATGAAAAGTTTATATTGGTATATACAACTGGTTTTCAAAGGGCTGATTATTTTCATAAATAAAAATATCTGTCTCCACACACTGCTGATGCAGATCAATTAAAAACACCTCCTTTGAAATCTAAAAATAAGCAATAAATTAATTTATTCCGCAAATTTAACCACAAAATTTACTAACAAAACTCCCTAATTATACCAATAAATCATTTGGTGATTTGTGTTGTCGTCATTCAAACTGTGAATGACATGCGCCTATCCAAGTGACAAATGAGCAGACATTTGTCTGCTAGACAACAATTCAATTTCGATTAACACTACAGTTCATTAATTAAGTGGACTTACAAATGATCCACCGGAATATGCTGTAGTTGTGCAACGGATTTATGATTATTATTAATTATTATTCACCACAGACAAAACTATAGCCTAACTTTTCTATATTATCTGTTTGTTTGTATCTGTTTTTACCACTAAACTATTTCTAACGTATTACCGTTATTTTATTCCTTGAAGGTTAATGACATCTAAAATGTAAAAAAATGTTCAGTTTATTTTGTTTAGTTTTGCGTATTAATTTTTTATTTACACTTTAATTTGAACACCGTAGTTGACTTTTAAAAAGAAAGTTTCTATGCTGTCTAACTTATAAAAAACGAGTAGACAAGAATAGGTACAACGTAGAAAGCAACAGAATGTTTTATCTAAACATAAAATAATACTTAGTTTTTGTTACAGATAATGGTCGGGAAGAGACAACAAAAAGACCAATGGAGGAAGTAGAACGTAGCAAATAAGTTTTAACTTTAAGGAACCGTAATGTTAGACTAAGTTAAGAACCCAAGCATTTACGGTCGACGTCACCGGGCAAGAACAGTCCACAATTACAGTGCTGGGCATTCCAATACAAAGAATTTGAAACAAATGTACACGATGTAGCACTATTTTCGATCTGTTAATTGTGTAAAAATATTTTAGCACTATTTCGATTAGTTTGATATCGTTATTGTTAAGAACTAAGTGATCATTAACTTTTGATTTTTTTTTTTACCTAAAACTAATCTAAAAAAAATTATCACTCTTATTTTTTTATAATTCCTTCCTGTCTAGATACATTAAGAAAATTTTAAATTTTCCAAATAAATTTAAGTACGAAGTAAAACATTTGTGAAAACAAAGGCAATTAAATAGCTTTGTAAAAAAATTCTTCGTCATTTTTATTTTATACAACCATCGGATCAGTTTAACGTCGATAGATATTTTGACATTGAACCAACATTAAAGTTACGACTTAACCGTTTCAACAATTTGTTTAAATTATTAATTAGAATTATTAAAATAGTTACAGTTCCAGTTTGCCAGATCGGAATGCAATTGGATTGAACTTCGGTTAAGAGGCCACAATGTTAAACATTACCAGAAATAGAATTATGTGCTGGCGCTAATCCAATCTTTTGATATCCCTGCTCTGATTATAAATCTATGAATGAACGCTTAAATAGATGACATACCTTTATCGTAAATGAAAGTGAGACTGTAATAATAATATTTATTTGTATAAATATCCTGTGTGAAACGAATCGACGAATGTTAATGAACATTAACGCTTGCCAAAAATATTTTTTTTGTCGAAAGATGCAACGAATCTTCCTCATCATGAGGCTGTTTTAAGGTTATTTATAAATAATACATTATTCTAGTTATAATTAAAAATAATTAATAAAAGTTTATATTTCATGATAAAAAAGATTGAGATAAAACGTATGACATGTTACATAACGTATTGTTTTATTATTTATTGAGAGTTAATTCTTTTTTTATTGAGAGATGAGTCACTATCGCTTTCCGCCGATGATCTCGTTATTATACTTAAATCGTCCTCAGAAATTGTTTTTGGATTTATATCACTATCAAGGGACCTGAGATTTCTTTCATCTGCGGTCAAATCTCGTATCGGTTTTAATTCATGTAATTCTATCATTGAACCATTTCCTTTATCTATCTTATCATACAGAACACGTACACTCTGTTTAAGGCGTGCTGTAGATGTCGGAGCATCGAAATTATCGTCGGTTAATTCTATTACTCCTTTACTCGATTCTGCGTCAGAAACATCTTCACCATATCGTCCCAATATATACTCTTCAACGCTTTTCATATGTTTTATATCCAAATTTGGATTAGATATATCTCGGTTTAATCTTTTGTCTTCCATGGAAGATTTAGGGTTCAAATTTTCTTGATTATTTACTGCCTCCATCCGAGATGAAAGCTCATCTATAGACTCTTCTTTTTCGTTTAACAAAAGGTCTTCATCCATTAGTTTTAATGGCGATTCTATTTTTCGTTTAAGTTCAGCATTTGTCGTATTCTTTAATTGATCAGATGATTCATCGTCATTTTGATCTTCAGATAGTCGACTATTTAAAGGCCAATTATTTGTATATTTTTTAGATTGGTCTTGCGTTTCTCCTAGATCTCGGCTTCTTTTAGTGTCGGATGATTTTTCATTCGAATTTGTATCCTTGGGTTTAGATATTTGCTTAAAATCATGAAATATTTTAACCTTTCGTTCTTTTTTCCCTTTATCCGGTTTATCGTCAGGTAAATTATCATCTTGTGTAAAAGATTTTTCGATAACCTCTCTGCTGTCAGGAAAATGCTTTAATAAATATTCCCAGTCATTTAAACAAATTGACAGTACTTGTGAATTCATAACTGTTATATAAGAGTGGGTATAAGGTAGATTGTGAACTAGACCATGAAGCTGAAATGAAAGTTTAAAATATATGTAATTTAACTATAAATTATACTATATTTTCACAATATTTTTATCGCAAGACTATAGATAAAAGATTGCGGAGAATAAGAGATTTCTCAACATAATCCAAATAAATCTCACGATCAGTGCACTGTATGGTCTATTCGAGAAAAAGCGAGATGAAGCCTTTTTGAGCACTTAGGGGTCGGGATATCAGGGTCGTAAGTACTTACAGTTCCAAAGCTCTCTCCAGCAAAATATAGTCGGGTTGTGTAATTCTGTTGAGAAGTCTTCAGAACACGGCCGGAATGAACAAAGTATAGGCTATCCGTTCTCTCGTTCTCTTTTACTACGTATAGGCCTTGACATGCAAAGACAAATTATTCTGAGTGAATGGGTCAAACAATGTGAAGAATGCAACTTAAAAAGAATGCACTTTACTAAAATTTAATTTGCTTATATGGTAGAAACGATAGCCGAAAGGATTTGAATGATTGTTTATCCTGCGTTTTTTATTAAATATGAGAGATGCAAGAAATCTAGAGATGTTTCGTAGGCAGTGTATGATGAAAAGGTAGTTAAAAAACGGTATTAAATGTTAAACCACTTTTTGAAATATAACAAATTAAACTGCGCATTACCTTTGCTATAAGTATAAAGTTTAAAGCAGCCTACTAATTGTCGCAAGAACACTGGCTCACAATTCCTAAATACAGGGTGCTGAAACAAACGATACGATCAAATCATGTTTAATGTAATCTCGGTATATGTGTGATATACTAACTATGATTCTAATTAAATAATATTATTAGTTCCTTTATAGACTTTTATAAATTATTATCATAAGTCTTAAAAAATTATAAGCCTACGATAATAAGAAAGAGACACCATACATGTCTGATTCAACAATGTTTAAATAAATAGTTGTACTATATTTAAAATTCGTTCTCGTGTTTAGCCTTACACAGTATTTATACCTTTACTGATCATACATGATATATGGCTTTATGTCCATATAGTTTTCAAAAAAATACTAACACCTAAATTTAACACAACTTTAAAGTTTATTCATACTCACAGCATTTAAATGATGTAAGTATGCAGCAGACATGACTTCAAGCTTGAGACAGTAAGGGGCATTCATTAAAAAAAGGGGGAGCTGAACACCGCGGGATTCCGACCAAAGATGCAGCGAGTATTCGTGAACCAGTTTTACTAAGTTTTGGGAGACGCGGTTGTTCTTTAAGAACTCCTGTTAACATATTATTTATTTCTACAAGTACAAAGAAAATGTATTATCATATATATTATAAAAACACTATTTAAATTACTATGAAAAATGATATTGTACTGAACGTGCATAATTTTTTATAGAATACATTATGTAAGGAAGCATATAGCAGTTTTACAAAATATTTTTACGTAGACTTGATATAGTGCAATATTGATTATATATTTACCTGTAATTCGATTAACTTGCAACGATATCCAAAGGACCGGAAGGAATAATACTGTATGATATTTGAAAATTCACCAACATAGATCATATATATCATTGTAGAAACCAGCTGAAGGATACAAACGAATATAACCTGAAAAATTATTAATAATATCGGTAAACTCATACTAAAATGTAAAATCAAAAGAAACAAATAATTGTTTCATTGTTGCATTAAATAGAAAAATGTATTTTAATGTTAGTAGTGTAGAAAACTCGTTGATAGATTATTTTTAAAATATATGTTTAAACCTTACCTCAGATTGTTTCTTAGGCAAAATATCACCGACTCCATTTTGCGTAAAGGTTGTCAACACAAAGTATAAGGAACAAATGTACTTATTCTCACAAAGCGGGCGACCATTCACTAAAAAAGTTAGTTGAAAGTTAGTTAGTCTCTGTAACGTGTAGTACAGAAAAAATACGAGTTCAGAATAAAAAGATTTCACTGCTGGAATTTCCTATAGCAAACACGAGATTAAAATACCACTATAAAACCAAGATGACTTAGGTGCGACCTCCTCTTCCATAACACCAATAAAATACCAGATGCATGTAGATACATGGATAAACAGAGTCATCCAAATTAATACTGACAAGGTTGTAGTGAATATCAGGTTTACTGAAATACTTTCATGGCGCTTTTGAAGGCATTTGTAAACGGTAACCTAAAAATCATATAATGTCAAATACATCTAAATTCTTAAAAGGTAATAAAAACGTTTCAAGATATTTTTATGCTTTTGCAGATATTTATTTTATAAAGGTCGATTCTAATATTCGAGAAGGTATAACTTTTTAAACTAAAACTATACTAAATATATGCCAATACTTAAAAAAAACTTACGATTCGAAAAAATCGATTCAGTCGGAAAATTGAAAATAGCAGCCACTTGTTTCTAATACTGAATAACGAAAGACCTTCAAACGGTATAACTGATATTAAATCCATCTTGAATTCTCGTTTTAAATACCTTAAAATGTATGAACTTTAAAATATAATGTTTTTGTTACAACGATTGTTAGTTTATTTCAGAACTGGATATTCCGACTGGCTTTCAGCAGAGATTTCGAAAAGCTATTGCTAATTGCTATTTGGTATCAGAAATAATTCGGCTATCATATTTCAGGAAAATTTTTTTTTTAAATTGATTCTAACCATCAGTCCTACTGATTATTCGTATAAATGATCTCTTTTAGGCTATGTGATCTAAAACTATTAATTTTAAGTTTGTACGATTTTTTTCTATAAAATAACGAGCAAACGAGCAGGCCCACCTGATCTTAAGTGACACCGCCGCCCATGCACACTCACAAAGCTTCACAAGTGAGTTTTCGCCTTTAAGTTGACGCTCTTTTAAGTCGAATTGGTTCGTTATGCGAATAAATGTCAATGAAATTTTAAATATTTACTTTCGCCTTTCCTTCCACACCGAGGATACCATCTCATTCTCAGCATACGGCACGAGAAAAATAATTAGAAATTTCCATAAAAATCCCAAATCCATTAAATACAATCCAACAATTAAACTAGTTCCATTATTTTGGAATCCAGCGTTGTACACATCAGCGTAGATACACCCAAGAGAAATGAGAATCAGGTAGATGTGTACAATAGAGGTTCTACGTTGGAGTAAATTGAGGAACTTTTGGAAAAATTTCCAAATTGAAGAATTGTTCATTTCCTTTGTATCCAGTTGGATTAATTCTTCGGTTCCCATTATATAATGCTGCAAGGCGGACTCGGAGATCAGTTAATAAGTACTTGTAGATTAAATCGTTTTTAATTGCAGTGGTGCTTGAATAAAAAGGTTAAAGGAAAAAAATGCTTCGGTTCAGGATATATCTGTAGTAAGCGTATATATATACTCTCTATAAGCACTTTGTGGCAAATCAGCAAGACCAGAACAGCTATCCTTGTGTCCCAAACTTATGATAACCAAATCTCTTCTTTTAACATTAAATTTAGAATTATCAGTAATTAACTCGTATATAGTACTGTAAGAGTTTACCTCATTGCGGTTAAGATATACTTCTATTAAATCACGAATATTAGGAAATTCAGCGATGATTTCGTAAAACATGGCCGCATTCATATATAATAAGTGTACTTGAGTAACTGATACCACTTCTACCGCACTACGATTGGTATGCAGACATCGTAAGTTACCAAATAGACTGTAATTTTATAATTATTGAGTGTTTTTCTTTCTCCACCATTGGAGCGGTCACCTTAAGTTATATAAATATGATCTATATTTTGTTCCCGAATGTTACAAAAATTACATTTTTAACAATATACACTGAATGTAAAAAAATCTGAACACTATATGTTTATCTATAACACATCAACGAACTGAAACTCGACTAAGAGCAGGTAGTTTCTTTAGCAATACCGGAGTTATATATCTTAAAATAACAACACTGATATGTGTATGATTTGTTTATAATTTACGTGTTTTATTACGTCTGAAAGTTGAAATCAATTTTCTTACCTTCCTTTCCCCAACTTAACCTTTTCAACGATACCATCCTTGTCATATGTCAGTTCTACCACTCCTTGGTCGACAATACATAAATCGGATGTGACATCATCACGAGATATGATACACGTTTCTTTTAAGAAGTGTAAGGTGTGTAACGCTCGCCCTATGATCCTTAGTAATGTTATATCTGTCTTATTTACTATTGGACACTGAAATTAAATATGAAGTTATTAAAACTCACTATAATGTGTATTCATAAGATAGAGAAAATATATAAACTCAATGTCGCGGAATACTGAAATATTCCTAGAAACAAGTCTATCGTTTACGATAATTACCTATATATATTGTCTGTCTAACCTTTGCAAATGTTGGTCCGTAAATAAAGACAATAGCATCAGTACGTAATGTGATATGGTCACATAGTTTTAAGACTTTCCGATAGTCCATACCAGCCATATTGTCCCAGTTTAGCTTATAGTATTCTAGCAATTGTCTAAAAAGATATTTACAATTTTAAATAATTTAAATTTTGACAAATTAAAGATATTAAACAAACAAATAGTTATAATGATAATCATTAAGTAACATATTATCTCAAACTTATAATGATTTATTCAAAAAATGGATAATGGATAGTCCATTTATTGAGAACTATACTCGTATATAACTCTCGCTTCTACCAATAAGAGCTAGCAATTATTGAAATTTTAAAAAACGGGTTGTTATATTGTTATGGCATGTCAAGTAGTCATTCGTTACACCTTTTCAATGCAGGCTTTAAATTCTCCTTGTTCATGAACCTTTCAATATCCTGCATATGCTGTTGGAATGAAGCAAGCGCCTTATTAACATTAGCTCGAGTGCTGATGATGCGAACAGAGTAATAAGTGGTTATCATAGCTCCTGAAATATAATTATTGATATAAGTTTAAATCGCTGTATACGAATTTAAACATGAAGAAGGATACCCTTTCTATAAATAAATAACCTCGTAGTAAGTTCGGTATTACTTTTATGGTATGGATCTTCTGGAAGTAACAGGCTTACCAATAATCATTCCAGCGATCAAAATCCTCATGATCATAAAGTTACTGGGGTTGAATGTATTATAGCCTGTACTAGTTGTTTCGTATACCACCCAAAAGTACGTCGCCAGGTGGAGGTTCCAAGCATTTTCGGTGATGTTGAAACGAACTAAATTAATAAAGCCTATTATTAGAATTTTAAAGCCTACTGATATTTGTATATATAGATGTCCTGACGCGTTCAACATCGACAAATAATGATTTTTTTAAAGTTATGAATAATCTACTAATATCATCCAAATAGACACAAAAATTAGACGTTCTGAATAAGTCTTATTTTCAAAATTCCATGTCACCTTAAAAAACTTCAAGACACATATAGGATAAACGGATTAAATGAAATAAACAATTTAGTTAATCTTGATGTCATAAACTTACAAACATTCTTATACAAATGAATCCAGGATCCACCTTTATCATCAAACGGTATTAATTTGTACTCTTTATAATATTCACTATACAATGCAACCAGTTTCACAGAATTGAAAATAATTAAACATGTTAGAACATTAAGTAGAGCTAAGAATGGAGGGATCGCTTTTAGTCTGAAAACAAATAAACTTTTATCGTGTTCGTGCCACTAAGGATTTAAGCTTCTCATATAGACCAAGTTCGGCAAAGCTAATGGCACATATTTACGGCGCTCACTGCTTCAAGTTAAACCCGGCTTACACTGCTCAGTTTCAATCATCCAAGTTGTAAGGAGTGATAATAAAAAGCTTTTTAAGGATTCTCCAAAATTCCCGGAATCTGAATGTTAAAAATAATAGCAAAAGCAATTGGCAGTACAACGTAATTTTATTTGTTATTTTTAATAACCAACCCAAGAATTAAAATTGCATTGCCAAAACGGTGTAATATTTTATCTCGTTAGGCATAACTAGCTTGTACGTTAATAATTCTTTTATGATTTATGACTTCACTAGTAGTCTTAGTTCTTCACTTAGTAGTATTTTTATATATTTATACTCGTGTACAACCATGTGCCACTAACTTGCAATAAAAAAATGTCTTTTATTAACATAACTGTTACTGATTTAAAGACAAATACTTTATTAACAGATTTAAGTTATATATTTTTGTAAAATTTAAATATATTTACATTATTTTAATTTTCCCGACGTTTCGCGTGCTTTACAGCGTGCGTGGTCACGGTAGACTGAAGACAAAAGGTGTTAATTGTGAAAATAAGTGTTACAGCTGCATAGAGCTTGTGTGTTATCTGTATTTATTGCCCCGGAGTTGGTATCGACTAAAACCTCTCAAATACATAACTTAAACCCGTTAATAAATTGTTTTTCTTTAAAAAAAGAATTTTTAAAAACTTACACAATAATGATATCCCGGCGCACACATCCTTTCAGTGTGAGAATAGCGCTCGGCGTGCGGTAAAGCTGTATGAGCCGGTTTAAACACAGGTATTGTATGGTGGGACGAATGTAGTATATTCCTTCTGCAAATTATTTAATCTAATAGAGATCTGTAGATAGATGGATTATTAGAAACGAACAACGAACGCTTAAATAATATGCTAAGATAATTAATAGAATCAGGCGTTTCTTTGCGGAAGTCCATAGTACAAAATCCCAATAGACGAGCAATACTCCGCGAAAACCCCACAACCACTCGACGCACGTTTCTCTTCGGAACATCATCAGGATGTTGCCTCTACGAACAGCGTTCGATAAGTGAACGCTGCTAACCAAACCCTCCCTTTTTATAAACTAATACCCCCACCAAACCCCCCACCGAACAAATTTATCAACGGTGACGTCGTCAAACAAGTTTGGTCATACAACAATGCATATCTATTGTGGCTCTTTTCTTTGATAATTTCTAGTTGCTCCAATATATTGTTGCTCGTATATTGGTCTATTGGGATTTTGTAATATGCTAAGAATTTGATTTTATGCGTTACCTTCATTAGTATAAGTCTTAACATTAAATTAAATTAAAACGTATACATACCTTCTTCCTTAATAATTATTTCCAAGTATTCCAAAGGAAGACAGGCCAGGATATCGATAAGAAATGTGCCCTTTAAGTAGTGGGCTGCTGTGCTCGCCGGGTGATACACTAGCAGGCCCTTATCATTGTAGTATCCTACTAGGAACCTTTGTAGACTGTAGGACAGAAACATTGAAAATATAAAATAATTTTAGCTTGCATGACTTGAAATTTAAAGATCTAATCGTTGTGACTGTGCCGTCGGTGGCAAACATTGTTTAGGATAAAACAACTAGCTTAATTATTATATATAAAAGAATGTAGATATTTAGCCTTCATTTAGCCATGGGACAAGGTTAAAGCGATATTCGGAATTTCGTTCCAAAATAATGCAATAACATGTTCATAGGCATGATCACGTCCATCACATGTCCTGGCCAGACAAGAATGAGACAAGACACTCAGCCGAGTCTCGAAGATGGTAAAAAACAATTACATTAAATTGTCTATCTCAATAATTACTCACATATCAAAATAAGCAGCAAAATCGAGAATGTTTCTAATATAATAAGTGAAGCTGAACTGATAATAGAAGTATGTAGAGACAGGGAAGACCATGGCACTTAGCAACGCACACGTAGCACGAAACCATTCGTACCGGGCCAGATATGGGCCATCAGGACGAATTGTGAAACGGGGGAAAATGTACCTGAAACATTGTTCACATCGTTAAAAAAAAAATTAAAAAAAAAAATGTTTTTTTTAAATAACAAGTAAGTAGCTAACCGTAATATAGACAAAAAACCAAGTGTACTGAAAGGGTGTAGAAATGCAGAGTCCTTCTCATGTTTTCTTGGTAGTGGAAACCGTTCCACATTTGGTACGGGTTGTGGAGGAACATACGTTACACATGTCGGAAATGGAACTTGAAGGAGCTCGTACTCCTATAAAAACTACTTTTAATGATATTATTATTTTCGTGATTCAAATGCACACAAAATGTTGATTATCATAATCAGGTCAGCTCTAGACTTTTGCAAGAAATTTTAAAAACTTTGTCGAAATTTTGTTTGATTTAATGGATGGTTTTAGGATGAACGAATATTTCATATATATTGAGCAACATAAAAATCGAAGATTAATCAAAATAATGAGAATATAAACACATGAATTCATCTGCTTTCTAGATTTAATCACTAATTAATTAAAAATCTTTTAAAAGAATATACCGGTTGTTCCTTGGCAAATTCTATGGCATCTTTTATCTGTGGTTTCTCAACTATGTTTTTTAAAAACTTCCTAGATATTGAAAATACTTGAACATGCGTCACCGCTCTAATTGTGTAAAATGAAGGAATTCCTGAAATGGTTTTTGTTGAATATGTAATATACAAAATGTACTGTTTTAGTCGAAGCAAGTTCAGATACGCGAAAGTCAAACTATGGAACGATTTGCTTTATGGAATGTTTACGAGTATGTCACTATGGATTTTTAAACCTTTTCTTTGATGAGTCTTCGTTCCACGAAATCCTTGAGACTTTCTTTTCAGCAAATAAGTTTGTTATCGACTCTGTCAATTTACATGGTGTACGTCGGTATTTTGAGCAACCGATTACCGTTCCTATGTATATTTAAATCATAGACGCAATATCAATCGCACATGGTCTTTAGCATACGTACTTAGTAAACAAACAACCACTCCGAAATGATGTCTCGAAGTCAATTCTCGAACAACGGTTTTTGTTATTGGACACAAAACCTAAAATAAATGATATAGATTATATGTAGAAATTTTACATTTAAATGAAGAATTATTCAAATGATAATTACAGCGGTTTGTTGGTTTGGTTTGGTTATTACAATTGTTTAGAGCGAATAATTATTATTTTTGGTTATTTACTTATTAAACTGGTATATATTATTATTATTAAAAATTAATATATCATACTTCACATATTCCTTGTTTAATGACGTACATCTCATTAGATATGTCTCCTGTATTCAGTAATATCTCATTTGGACAGGTACAGAATAAACGCGCGTTCGATGCTATCGTTTTAAGTTCCTCTTTGTGGAGTAACTGGAATTTTTTAATGTTTTTCAACATACAATACATTACAATCATAAAAACAAAAAAAAAACATTCAAAATCTAAATGAATACTGGTTGAAATTATTATCATATACGCAAAGTAAAATACCTAGTCTTTCATGCTTTCAGCTTATAGTAGTAATTATAATGGCCCGCCTTAATATCCGGCTTTAGCCGAGAAAAGCTCAACCATAAGTATTACCGCTAGTGAAACATGGTTTTATTTAAGGATCTCTTATTTAAGCAACATTCGTACCTTCATAAATGGTATACACAACATATACTTGCTTCTCTGCCTGGTCACAATTTCTTGATAGACGTGTGGTGGTAGGTCGTGGAATATTGATTTCTTGTTATTCGTCATTGAGTAAGCCTAGAAGTAACGTAATTCTAGACGGTATTGTAATGAGTTTTTTTTAACCACAGTGGTACGTAATATAAAATATTTAGTATATTTTTATATCCATATTTTTAATAGAGGTACCTTATCAGTATACCAGCAGAGCTCAAGGTAAGACTTGAATCTTTCCGTCAATTCTGGTTCTACATCATTTTTATTCAGGAAATTCGTTACGCTCTCAATACATGCGTCGTAGTTTTCCCTGAAATTTTAATTTCACTTTGAAACTTTTATTTCATTTTGAAAGCATTATATACAGAATATTAATGTTTAGTTATTAATAGAATATCACATGCATATTTTATAGTTTCCGTAATGCACCCAAAGACGATAACTGTCACATTACGTCATATCTGCTCGAGTCTTACTTTGTTATACCGGGGTTATATATAAAATTCTCGTGTCACAGTTTTCGTTCCCATACCCCTCTACGATCAACCCCTATTTTTTATTAATTAATTGTAAATTGAAATCACATGTATGGCAGAACAACATTGCTGGGTCAGCTAGTTGCTTCATAAGAATCACTATAATATAGTAACGTTCATTATCATACATATTTAGGGTAAATTATAATGAAGTTATCTCGAGTATGGGGCGCATTGATGAAATGGTCCGAATGAATAAAATATCAAGATGTACCTCATAGCTGTTGTAACCATAATAGTAGCCGAATAGACGGCTTCCATAAAAATGTGTAGTACGATGCACAGCTCCAGTACGAACATAATATAAACCACACTTAGAGCATCCGCCGCACCGAAGTCTTGTTTGTGTGCTATATAATTAATTAACTTACTTAAATTAATAAACTTTTAGTAAGTAAGAACGATATTTTACTCGTCTGGGATTCATTATTTAATAGAATAATAGCTTTAGTGATTTCTTGTACTAGCAAACTTTATATCCATCGTTAGACTATATATGGAATGAGGAAAGCGTAGGTAATTAAAACTTAAGTAAAGATTAAAACTATGCGTTTGAACGCTCATATTTCATATCAATGGTACACTATTATTCTATTAATTAAGCCATTTAAGCAGTACAAATTATTAGTATACTCACAAGTAAAAGTGATCATGGATATTGACCAATAAAGGCTGAAGGTGAGTCGACTTTCAACCGTATCATCTAGAGGTTTAGGCGTCCAGTACGGGGAATGTGTTATATTCGTCACTAAACAGTACCCAAATCTAGGAAAGGGATTGCAACGTAAAAATCAAACCACTATCGAGAACATAATATAGGTAGGGCCTTTGGATGATGTTGTATTTCGAATGAATACATTAGATTAGTATAACAAACATGCATACAGTAACGTCAAATACAATAAACAGTGTCTTTACAAACATCGCTTTTGTTGCAATAAACACATGTTATACGAAAACCAAAATGTAATATATGCCTAAGCTCAAATATACTATAAGCTAAACGAATTATTTGTAACTAATGTTTTGTCACGTATTTAATGTTATGACAAACGTATATTTTCAACATTCATGAACAACAAGGTTTTAAGTTAAACAAACGCTTACCCATAACACATAAATCCCTGTTGTAACGCCGCGAGCAAATAACAGGCGATTAATAGGAGGAGTGAGTAAGAGAGGAATCTGAGAGTGTTGCTATGGTAAACGCATTCGTCCTCAAGGACTTTCAGCATTCTGAACACCTGTAATATAGATTTTTACCCTTTTTAACTCTTTAAAACTTTTAGCACGAAAAAGAGAAAGCTATAAATGTAGCTCTTACCTTATGAAGTCTAATAATTTTGTTAATGCCAGCGAAATGTTGTATTGTAGTAAACTCAAATATTGGTAATGTGGCTATAATGTCAAGCATGAACCATTTGCTTCGTGCTTGCTGTGAGGCTGTTTGGGTTAGGGTTATAGGCACACCTGGAAGAAGATCACCATTAAACTCACGAGCATGTGCAATCACCTATTATCTAACATATTAATAATAGTTGTAACCTCTTTACCTGGAGAGGTTTTCGTATACCTCATAAAGAATATATTATAATATTATAAATAGAACTAAAGAAAAACAAATACTTCTGAAACAGCAGGTTTAGATATCAGCTCAAACGTCATCAGTTAACCTTTACCGTTTGTAAATGCATTGCTTATTTTAAAAAAATGTGATACTATTTTAATTTATAACAGTAATAACTGGGAAAAAAATTTGAAAAGTTCAAAAAACGTATTTCATTTAAAACTAAATTTAAATGAAATACTTTATAACGCTCTTTACGAACCTGTAATTAATTACGGTCTCAGTATAACTTACCCAACCTCGCATTTGTAAACTAAGTATTCAACCGAATACTTAGTTTACAAATGCGAGGTCTCAAAAACATTGTTTCGGAAAACGACTGTGATCCACTCATTTATAAATAAAGAAAAATAATTATTGCAAAACTGCAAAGTACTACTACATATCAGAAAACGTCAATAAATGTCTTCTAGTCGAGTATATAAAGAAAACTGCAGGATACAGGAATCACTTTTAACCTTTACTAAACTGTTATAGATACTCCTTGCTTATTACACTTTAATTACATCACACAGCAAACGTCATAGATGTAAGATAGCATCTATGTTCAACCGCGTCTCGCAACAGAATGAATCTCCCCGCCCGGGCGCAGCCGACCTCGACTAATCCCCACTAAACTCCCATTGAATATGGGGGGGGGCCTGACGTCAGCTAGGCAGCACATTGCCGGTGTTACTATGTTTGATTTTTAAAACTTCCCACAATTTTAACTATTACTCACAAAATCATGACAAGTACCTTTTCCGAAATCGGAATAAATTAAATCAGAAAATCCTGAAAATACTATTAAAATACAGTGTTTTTTTTAATATGAATTACTATATATCATTGAAAAATAAAATATAAGTTTATTATACTATTTAAATAAGCGGAAGTTTCGCCTGTACAACAAAACTGAACAAAACGTTTTACTTATATTCTACTTTAGTAAATAAAATTACCATCTTCAACATTCTCAGCTGTAGAGAGGTGCACAATTAGGTCTAGTATGAAGATAAGGGTTACTGTGTAATCGTAGAATCGGAACTGAATTGGCACCTCTTTCTTATACACCAGGTAGTAAGGATGAGTCTACGGAAAAATACCGGTCATCTTCACGGCAATATTCGCCTAGAATCAAACACTGGACATCCGTTGTTATAAGTTATACAAATGCTCTGAACCATGTACCTACTCTTTATATTGAATACAAGAATTAAAATATATTACATAGAAAATGTAAACATTTTATACTAACAATACAAACAGCAAGTATGATGCATGTGACAAAAGAGTGCCATACGGCTTGCAGCGAAGACGATGGCTGTAAAATACATGGAAACGTCATGCGTAGACATATAGCGTCGGATTCCTCCGTCAGGGATGCATCTGCTCTCTGGAATAAATTTAACTATAGCAGTGAGATTAGATATTCAAATGAGTCTTTAGACACCAAATGAGTGATAAAAACAAATTCATCATCTTATGTATTCTTAACTTTATAACCTGTATTTTTTGATAGTACAGAATTTTGATAAAATTACATTTCGCATAATATAAGATCCAGCTATCTCCATCATAACATCTGTCTTCGCTAATTGTGGTGCAGCACCATATTTCGCTTCCTTTAAATTCATTAATCTGCGTTTGAAATGTAATATGCTACTTTTGTACCTAAAATTAAAAAACTGTAACTTATTGATTACATTTTAGAGTATATTGTTATTTTATCCGAAAATAATGGTCTCATTGTTAACAAAGTATTGTTAAATAAAAAAATTACCGTCTCAAAAGCTTAAATTTAGCCGAAAATATTAGTATGAGACTACCAATACTTAAGTAGTAACTTAAACGGAAAATTTATCTCATACCATAATTACGCATAATATACCCATTTTTTGTCGTTCAAGTGAAAAACTTACGCGGCCTTTTCCGGCGCTTTCCAACAGTAATGTCGCCTTACTCGTTCTAAGTGCTCCTGTGTATATTATTTGGGTTATTAACTCACTTATACAGTTATATCAAAAGAGCAAACGAATCGCGTAAATATTTTCGACTAACATAAAATGAAACCAAAATTGCATCCTTCTGTCCATATTTCAAGGCTGTCGTCCACAAATGTGAGGCATGCAACACATGTGCAATACAGAACGTAGCGGCCCTTATTTCTACATGCGCACGCGTGCATGCGGCTGGACACCCGGCATGGGGGGATAAAATAGTGCCACGGGCCATACGAAGGATCGCTGTAGAATCATCTTCGGCTGTCAGCATCTGTAGGAATATATAGCCCCACTATTGTATTAAGAGTTGAGGATAGGTTTACATATTTTGATACCATATTTCGATACTCGGTAGGTAAAAACTAAAAACATAAAAATAAAACTACAATATACGGCGATCATTTTATTTTGTTTAGAAAAATTTACTTTTCCTTTCTAAATTATTGTAAGTCATTGTCATTGGGTGCTTGGGTTATATTAAAATTTATAGCAAGTAGAAAGCTAAACTTAAATATTCGTTTGCACTTAAGTACCTCAACATCTCCATAGCTGATATATATTATAGATGACCTGATAGTGTTTCGTTTAATGATAGCGTCTCCTGGAATATAATGAATTGTTTGCATTTTCTTCGCTAGTTCAGAAAGGAATTGGTAAGACAGGTCACGCAGTATAGGGCTCTGAAAGTGGATACAGTACACGATAATCATTTTATACACAATCAAGTACTTCTTAGATTCGGTTGATGCAGAATGCAGTCTCCGGATAGTCACTTTGTTATACAATAAAAAAATAATAATAGATAGGTGCTAATCTCAGGAAGTACCGCCTTATGATTCTTAGATGATTGGTTTAAAGTCTTTTATTTAACTTCATGTTATCTTTATATAGTAAAACTTACATACCTTCTGCGTAGCCCTAAAGTAAATATCAGTATAAACAGTGGCACAGAGTGTTGGCGGGAAAATAGGCAGGAGTTGAGTGGCCGACACAGCTTTCTGCTTGTGCCAGTACATCTTATAAAAAGTCTTCACTTTATCACGAAGATTTTGCGGCAGGTGTGAACGTTTCTAAAAACATAATATAGGTTTACTCTTGCAAACAAATAATATTATATGAATAATTATTTAAAAATAACATATTATTGTCACGCGAAACCGCATATTGTAATTTATAACTCATCATAATGAACTCGGTTGGCCTTTAAAACGAATCTATTATATTTTTGTTTCTTTTTGAGAGAAGCGTCTATACCTACTAAAATACTAACCATTTCTTTCATGATAAGTTTGAACCTCGATCGGAATGTCTCTTCAGGCGCCATGTAAAGACTTATTACAAGGGACAGAGATGCAACAGCGAGTCCTGTCACCACTAAAGAACCAGATAGCATCACAAGAAGACAAGCTATTCGCTCTAAGTCATTTTTTGGCATAAGCGTAGGCCTAGAAAAGTTGAAAATTAAATTATCATGGCATTAACATTTCTTTGAAATTTCTTTAGAATCCTGAGTTAAATGCAGACGCTTCCCCTAAAATAGATTCTTCAGGCAGACTATATTAAACTTTAAAATAAATTTGTTTAACTAAACTTGCTCAAAGATTCGAAAGCTTATCAGCAGTTGTGGTCAGCGAGAAACTATATATCATTCAATATAATATATCCGCTATTATAACCGTTAACAACACAGGACTCCGTCAAGTAGCGCCATTATCAATTGCTTATTCGAGGGCATGGCTTACAGAGTTCACGGGTAGTAGCTCGAGTTTTTGTAAGATAACCCCAATCTTAAGAATATGTAGGTAGAATGAAAAAGTCGCAATAAGCCATGATTTATATATCTGTACCTGTTTATTGATTTTTCAATTATAGGCAAGTAGAACTAATGCGGAAAATATTGGTATGTAGCGATTTGGAAATTTGGTTTCACATTTTTCTAAAATTGCGATCAAAACAGTTCAAATATTCAATTTAAAAATGCAAAGTCGATTAGCCACAGCTCACAAAGCTTATACAATAAATGCATGTGTTATTTATAACATCAGCAACTTAGCATGTTTTTTTCTAAACAAGCATTAATTTTGTACGTATTTTACCACTTGTATAAGGAATCATAATAACTTACCCTATAGGTATAAAAAGTTTGTTCAAAATATAGAATATGACCAGAAATTTACTGGGGTCGCTAGATTGCTTCTGTCCATAGATGCGGTCGCTCTTCATCAGCTGTGTCCTCAACGCGTGGTCAGGATTGACATCCGAAGAAAACTAAATACAATACTGTATATTTATCCTTGCCCGAGAGTAGAATTTAATGATGTGACCATATATATATATATATATATGAAGCGTCCCGGGTTGGTGTATTCAGAGCGATAAAAGAGTGATAACCGTACTGTAGAGTAGATGCTGAACAAAGAAAAACTCCTGACAAATGCTATTGATGGCGGGAATTAGGGATACCCAATCTCAATATTTTGGAACCTTTTTTCATGTTCACTCGGTACTTTGGAAAAGCATTAATTACTTTTAGTAAATACTTATTAAATTTTGTTGCAATAATGTACTGAATGAATGCGATTCTATTCGATACTCTTACTTAGTATAAATCGACTTAAGAAATACTAAAAATCAATACAATAAATTGTCTTTACCACGCCCAAGCGAAGCCAAATTAAAGTCCAAGTGACTCTCAAGACCAAAAAAATATAGCAATATTTTAGTGTAGTTCCCAAAATGCTGCCTTTCATATTCTCATTATTCAACGACCCTATAACATAACATATTATGTAACTTTTGAATCTTGTTGATTTCTATATTTTATATTATTTCTACAAGTAGCGACGTATATTTATTTTGAATTCGTCATTTATTTGTCATAATAATAAAATAATATGTAGTGAGACGAATTAAAACTTATACTACAATATGTATTGTTCTATTTTATTGCATATCAAATTACTTAAAAAAAAAATCCTATGCATATACACCAAGAACTAAATAGATAATTAAGTGAAGACAGGAACATGTTATACTTACACAGATATCTCATAGGCCTGTGAAGTCGGACATAATAGCAAGACAACACTAGTAAGTCGTGGTCATCTACTTCTAAAAAGTAGTGAGAAAAAGTTGATAAGTCTATTAAAAATCCAGCTAAAATAAAAATTGTTTAAAATTAGGTTCTGATAAATGGGTAAATCTAATGTGCGCCCCACTGTTTTTTATAATTATGGTATGCACTTAAATCTACAGCATATGGATAAAATTTATAACTAAGTACATAAATTTAACACTTTGGTTCTTGGATTGGGTGTTTCGTACAGCTCCTTAGAAATAGTGACAGCAGAATTCTCAAAATATTGTCTTTTATTAAGATAACTATTACTCATTTAAAGAAAAACACTTTGTTAACGGATTAAATTATGTATGTTACAAAATTTAAGAATATATTTTTTTT
The DNA here is from genome assembly GCA_963693355.1 of Pontia daplidice. Classification (NCBI taxonomy): domain Eukaryota; kingdom Metazoa; phylum Arthropoda; class Insecta; order Lepidoptera; family Pieridae; genus Pontia; species Pontia daplidice. Next base: position 810,766 of record CAVNZL010000029.1, read on the forward strand.
TAAATTTGAAATTTTTTTTTCGCGTGCTTTATAGCGTGCGTGGTCACGGTAGACTGAAGAAAAAAGGTGTTAATTGTCAAAATAAGTGTAGCACAGCTGCACAGAGGTGTTATCTGTATTTATTGCCCCGGAGTCGATATTAACTATTCTGAAATTTTGAAAAAAAAATACATAACTTAATCCGTTAACAAAGAATTCTCAAATGAATGGCCGATTTTTTTGTTTGGTAGAAACGGCCAACGCTTGCCATAGGCTTAATTAATAAAATCTTATTTTTAAGGTAAAAAGTAAAGTTACAGTAACCAATTTTTGTGACTGAAGTTAATTATTATTACTGAAATTAATGTGTGTTAATTTAAGCTCATCGTACGTTAATAATGAGATTAAAATCTTACCAGCTGTACAAAAATCAATATAGGAATACTGCAGCCTTTGGATCACTTGACACATCAATGCAGCCGCGTGAGTAATGTACACCGCATCAAAAAATACGAGCAGGTTGTTTTCAAAAAACTTAGTCATGGCCACCAGCACAACAGCGGTTAGCGTTGAGGCGCAAACGAAGCAGTTCCATAGCGTTTTATTTGCGAGATGGAAAAATGTACGCAGGAGAATATCGTATGACCACCACATATAGTACGGACGCTAGAATTAAACATACAATATTTAATGAGCTTATGGAAAAGTCCAATAGATCAATTTACTAGCAATACTCTGCGAAAAAACCCTCAAACACTCAACGCACGTTTCGCCCCGGAGGATCCTCAGGTTATTGCCACTACAAACAGCTTTCATTGAGTGATTTATTGGGTTTCAAATGTTTCGACCACAACTAATACTTCCACGGAATACAACGAAAATTTAATTCATTACGGTTTGTCCAAACGCAATACAAGTCATAAGACCCGGTGAAAATAATACCTCTTGTCTCTCCAGAAAAGCTAACATCTCCAAATCCCTTTGAGCAGCTTGTCTGAATGGATCTTGTTTTTCCTTTGCCATGATCTTCTAAGTTCTTCAATGTGCTAGTAGATTTTCAGTAAGTGATAATCGGAATATATAGTTTATATTCTTTTAAAAATTAGCTGGTTCTCGAAAACGCAGCTTAAATCCATTGTATGTTTTTCAGGGCTTTATTACCTTTAATTATTTAGGTAGTCAGTAAAAATAGTCTTCTGAAAACACAGTTATTGACTTAGTGTCATGCAAATGACAGCTAAGTATCGATAACTCATCTAAGAAATAAAGACCTACTTGTTACAATTATAATAGGTTGGACACAATGAGATCTGCGGGACTGTCGCTTGATTTTCTTTCAACAAATAATGTGGCACTTGTTTGTATATTATAAAAATCGCCTTATGTAGTTTTAACTCAAATTCCGATAGATACATTATCAAAATATCTCTAGTACGGCCATTGCGTTCTTGTAATAAATATTTAAAGTTTAATTTCATTTGGGTATTTAATACAGCAAGTTGGGAGAAGCCCAAAGGTTAAAGTTTTGTAGTCTGAAGAATTTCTCTTTACTTTATGCATATAGGTACGTCTCAAATTGTTTTATTTGATCTGATAAGCACAGATTTAAATTATAATAATTGTTAAATTATTTTTACTGGATTATTGAGGATAAAAGAACAAACATAAGCATTTTGAAAAAGTAATAATTTATTTTAAAACTACAGCTGTAAACTATTATACAATAATAATCATTCAATTAAAAGCTACACAAAAAGATACATGATAGCGGTTGATTTTTAAAAAATACATACACAGAAGTACAAACCAAAAGGAAAGTACGTAAAAGGTCCAGTGAAAAGAAAATCCTCCTATTTTTGTTATGTTTTTAAAAGTGGTATACTCAGTTATTATATGACAAATTAATAACAATTTTCTAAGTGGACACATTTCTCTGAACCATCTGTTTCACTGAAGCAAAATTTACAACTTATTTTTTTAAGCTGGTGAAGAAACGAAATAAATTATTCTACTTAATTACACATCAGAATTTGATTATCTTTTTACATTTTTTTATTATACCAATCTGTAATTGAAACTCCTTATATTTCAAGATCATTTTATCGTGATGATGTAGGTGACCGCCTTTATATTAAGGTAAATTCTTTAATCACCTGAACTTAGTAATTTCGCTAAACTTTTCACTTTTACATCTTAATGTCTTTCTCATTAGAGTAGTGCATGGTGTTCGGATGGGTTATATTTTTGCATACTCCGCTATTTCAATGGTACAAATAGTTGAATTCTATGGGATGTTGACATCAATATTCATTATCTATGATTCGTATTAATTAAAAGCTACACGGCTTTTTATAAGATACCGAAAATCACATTATTTAAATCATAATCATTTAATTAATTTTAAATATTTATTTATATACATAATTACAATAGCACATTACATCATTAAGATATAAATACCCGAAAAAAATCTCAGGAATCGCGAACAATGATATATGTATTGACATGATAACTGTGCAGTCTCAGAAATATTGTCATAGAGTAGTATATCGTTATGTTCAAATATTTAAAAAAAAATTAATAACAAAAGTCAATAATTTTTAGTATAAAAGTTGTTTCTAAATAGGTCAAAATTTCTATGTAGTCACGTAATATAATACGCAGGTGCACAGAACATTAGGATTTAATTTGCACATTTCAAGGCGATTCGTTTAATTATCTAAGTTTCAACATCGTTTTATGATTATGAATGTATTAACGATATTAGCCATCACATACTTAGTACCTTAGTAGCCTTACAAACTCGTATAATAACTATATTGTAATTAATATTAAAAAAGTACACGTTTAAATCGAGTACAACCATGGTTATTGATGTGCTTACTTAAATAACCATGACGAGTTAAAAAATATACGAAAATCATCAGTCTTTGTCGTAGCCAAATTTAGAGCTTATGTTCCACTGCTGTGCCGAACTTTCGAAGTCGGTTAAATTTAATTTTTAAGAATATATTACATTATTTCAGTTTGTTAATTAATTAAATGTTACAGTACTTCGATGGCGTGAAAATCAAATAAGGTACAAGAACCGATAACAGAAACCAATATGTCAACACTTGTGTCTTTTGGGCCCATATTCCAAGTCACAATCTCTACCTGAGCATTGACAAACTTCGAATCGATACAATTGTTTGACAGCTCTCCAAACTAGATTTAAGTTTGAATGAAGTTCTGAAATACGGGTCGAAATGTTTCATTTTAAAAGTATTTAACAAGAATTTAATAATATGATTACAATTAATATAACACAGCGCTGCAGGATGCAATTAAAACTGACAATGCTGCGAAATTGATTTTTTTTTTAGTTATTGTACGCAGCATGTCAAGTGTCGGTCATTTACGTTAAGTACATAGACAGTAACGAGTGCCGTCATCTGTCAAATGTCAAAAGAATCGCAGCTGTTCTGTGACCCACGTCCTGTCACTCCAGCGAAATAAGCGTAAATACAGCACACAATAGTTACTATTCCTAGAACTTCATGGGTGAATAAATAATTTTAACATGGCTTACTTGAAAATTAATATTTAAATATTCAGTCGATAAAATCTTCTCATCACCTCCGAAGTTTTCTGAAATGTTATCATACATTGAAATAAAAAACCTCTATGGCATAAAAATAATGTAAACATGGTGGTCATGGTAGTTTTTCAAGCAAATTTCACCCACCAATACACCGCTTACAATTTGAAAGTAACTTCTGATAATGCAATGGTAGTTTTATTGATTTAATATATTTATTTTACATCTAAAAGAGTCTTACCCCTTTAAATTCTCCTTGTAGGTAACAGGCTTTCGTGCTCGCCTTGTTCTGGTCTCGGGTACTTCATCACTACATTCACTGCTAGCTTCAATACTGTTATTCCGTTTAGTCGTACGACTAGCACGATGGGTTCCTACTTCGTTTTTAGGCGCAGTTTCTCTGTAATTTATATTATTTAGAGACAACGGATTTGAGAGAAATTATTTTTGAGAAAGCTGTAATAAATGGTGTAAGAATAAATACATGAGAAGAGGTCAAATGACATAGACATGACTTCAAAAATCGTCACCAATATTCAGATGTAAAAACATTGCGAATAGTTTTTGTTGTATGCTATCAATTTTTTCTGCTGTAATTATATACATATGTCGTATTAAATGATACTTACTGCACGATAACTCTTGTATTTGTCGAGCCATTTGGACTCGGTGCATCAAATACTGGCCTTTCATTAGTGTTTTGGGAATCAATGGAAAATCTATATATATCGATAGAAGACTTCCTCGGCGACTCATTTGGCCGCTGCCTCTGAACATCGCGAACGACTTTCGAAGGCGGATCCTGTGACATTCTTAATGGGCTGCGTTCTCGCGAATTTTTACTATCTCGAGACGCGGTCCGTTTTTGGCGACGGTATTTCGAGCTCACTTGATACGGTACATCCTCCATGCAATCACTTTCTGATGATGAGCTGGATTCCTCTAATGCTTTTCGCGGCTGGGTTTTGTCCAAAGGCGAACGGCTTTTATTCCGGGACGAACCCCCTTTCTTCGAGGAGCCTCCCGAGGGTCCGGGGACATTCCAGGGTGACACGTGCTTATCTCGAGAAGAGCCAGGCCTGTCCCAGGGCGGGACCGTTTTATCTTGCGGCGAATCAGGCTTTTCCCAAGGTGATACGGCTTTATTTCGAGATGTGCTGGGATTTGGTGAGACGTAATTGTCTCGGGACGAGCCAGGTCTATCCCATGATTCAGGTGAAGATCCATTCATCTCAGAGTATCCCGCCGCCGACCTCTGCTTTTTTGTAGGTGACGCGGCTATTACGTCATTGTTATCTAGCCTCATTTTAGCAACTAAGACTTTCAGAATGCGGCCGTTTGTCTTATGCCTGTAAGTAATACATATCAATTATATATTATATAATTATAAAAATGCGCGACGTTTATTTCTAAACGCTGTCGTTCTCAATTTATTTATGTTAGTTATTTACTTAGTTTTTCTCTTCAAAAACTAATTGAGCCAAATAAAAAAAATAGGTAATAATAATAATAATAATAATAAACATACTTTACTGCACACAGAAAACTATAGTAGACCTAAATAAAAAAAATAAACTTATTATGAACTTAATGTCTGTGTACAGAGGGTGGTATTATACATGCTACGATAGCTATTTCTTCCAGACAACCCGGGTTGCAGGAAATACATAATAACATAAAAAGATCGTATTAACGTAAAAAGTCGTAGGTCGTCGATTATATTTACATTGAATAGACCATTTAAAGCCATTACGCGTACCTGGGTAAAGCATGGCGGGGCACGAGTATTGGCGAAGGTTCTGCTGCGAGGGGTGAGGAGGGACGTTTGCGCCGGCGCATTGTCGGCGTAAATTCACGCGTAGACTGATCTATAGGAACCTGAAGGTATTTAAAAATATATTATGCGGCTAAAATAAAAGAAATTAAAGTTTTCGTCTTGTAGAAATGCACGTTTGAAAAAACATTTGTACATTTCAAAATATATAATTGAGTATATTCATTAAATTATTTACAAAACCGAATTTTATATACTCACATTAAAGTTGGGCGAGTCAAGTAATCGGCTTGGGCCTTCCAATGGATCTGCTCTGAAACATTTAAATAGAAAATATTATATACTTGTAGAGGAAGAATTTGCTATGAAACAATGGTTATAAATTTTTGTCATAACCCACTTATCAATTATACTATATAAGGAAAGATTACTAAAAATGTCACATTCGTATATAAAATGCTGAAACAATATTTATAAATTAACGACTGCTTATCTACATTCAGTCTGTTATGAGGAATGTCAAATTCTTAGATTTTTTTAATTCCAAGATGTACAGCGATCCAACTTGTTTATGAGTTATATAATCTTACCTTACTGTGAATGAATGTGTTATTTCATGAAGTTTATAAGTATATATTAATTTAAAATAAAAGGTTAAATTTTAGCTAAAAGGAAGATATAAAAAAAATACTTTAAAATGTTTGAATCTTGCTGACTTGAATGACAACAAGATATACATACATTGTCGTTGTTCCGCTTTCTTCCGATTCTTCTAGAACAACAGTCAATTCTTCCCTGAAATAAGCAGTATTACATTAGATACAATTTATAATTTAATCAGGATATATTTTCAAAATATGAGATGAAAAAGTATATATTTAGCGATTGTTGAACTGCAATACAAAATTAAGACTTATGTATATGTGTAATATTACATTATATAATAGTCATATTACATACTCACCTCATATCATCTCTTGGTGTGGTCTCACCATCCTCTTGTTCAGGTATCTCGTCATTATCTTCTGGAAAATCAACATTTTCTATTATAATCTTATTCACATTGATAAACTGTATCTATAATCTTAACATAATAACCTATAAACCTGAAGATTACCTTTGAATACAATGATCTCAATCAAATAAATATGATATTTAACACATTTTCTGTCTAGCGACTGATTGCAAGATAATTAATTTGAAAAAAAAAAAAAAGTTTGATGGTGTGACACAAACACCAGCTACAGCTATAGTATATATATAGCTATCACTACATAGTATAAAACAAAGTCGCTTTCTCTGTCCCTTTGTATGCTTAAATCTTTGAAACTACGCAAGGGGTTTTGATGCGATTTTTTTAATAGATAGAGTGATTCAAGAAGAAGGTTTATATGTATAATAACATACATTAAATAGTAGAGAAGTACTGTTGTATTTTTGAGGTTTCTAATGTGATGTCGTAAATAATTACATTTTTTTCGCTTACATTGCAAACGCAGGCTGAACCCTACGAGTTTTATCAAAATAATGTACTAAGTATTGTACACATTGAAAAGGTCTACAGAAAAGTCCGTGATGGTATATGTCCTATCTCTTATGGATAACCCACAATAACTTTTTTTTGTCATTTACTTTTTACGACAAATAATGGCTCATTTTCGAAGCGATTTTAATATAGTATATAAGTATAGTATAGTATATAGTATAGAATACAGCATTAATCCTTAACCAATTAAATACCTTGGATACTTTGTTCATTTAATATAACTTAGATAGATATGGCCCTTTACACCATATGATTTAAGTGAATATTTTCGAAGATATTAAAGATTTTACACACACTTTGAATTTGGCAGCGATCGGACGCGTTTATTTTTCTGTAGTGTATTTAGTATCAGCATTGCACCCGTGCGAAGCCGGGGCGAGTCGTTAGTAGTACTATAAATTAGAATACCTTCTAATCCCATGACATCAACACTAGTGTCATGATTATTTTCCATATCATCTGGTGGGGTCATATCTGCATCTATCCTTGTGAGGGGTATGTATACTTCTGCAAATGAGAGGTGTTTTTTTTTAAATTTAAAACACATACCTATACATGTATATTCTATATTTTTTTTCATTTCATAGAAATTTGGCAATGCTAGCAGGACAGTTAACCTATTTAATTTTTTTTTTAAAATTACTGATGATAATTTATTAAGATAAATGAATAAAAACTACTCCTTGTAAATAATGCTTAATATTTAATTGAGAATGAGTATAAACAGGTGATAAATTACCTTGTAATACTCGCATTGGCAATGGCCTTACAGATCCACTGTGATTTTCATTTGACCGTTGACTTTCTGTTACTAAAATATGAGCCAGTGTTTATTTATATGTATATGCGGGCAATTACAGTACAGGAAATTTTTATATTATTTTTATAGTTCTAATGTTCACACATGCATAAATAAACAAATAGCTATCTGCATATCCATCTGTACAAACAATATGTAGCATTCAATTAGATACAAAAATTATATCAACCATTCAAATGGACTATAATATAGATAATACACAATGGAGTACTCCAAAATCTTGGACCAAAACCCTGCTTTTAACTTATCATACATATTTCATATTGATAATAAATCAAGCCCTAAACATTTAAAAATATTCCAGTTTATTTTGTACTCTAATACAACAAAGTCTTAGACATAATATTGAAAATAAATATACATACAGAAACATTATACTTACAACTGTTATTTGGTATTGCTGCACGACTTAATGAGACAACTGGCTGTATGTATTTTCCACCCATCATTAAAGGAGGAACTCTTTGCACTCTTTCCATATTTGGAGTACTGTCTACAAGATTCTTTCGAGAAGAACTTTCTATCTTTTCTCTATCTATCATATGATTTTTTATTAATTCCATCATTTCAGCAACAGCATTAGAACCTTGCACCAAATGTGATAGTGCTGTTTCACCTTTTATTTGTAAACCTGCTTCTAGTTTTTGTGCACTAGTACCACCTTCAGTCCGTAGTATCTGTTAATTAACGTTAAGTAACAAAAATTAATTATTAAAAATCCTAAAGATCTAATATCTAAGTAAATTATTTACATGTTGAAAAAACTTATGAAATTATCTAATTAAAAATTATCGCGTTGAAGAATGATATAAAGTTTAACTATAACTAGTTATGTACTCACACTAAGTTGAATTCTTAAGTCATTAGCCTCTTTTGTTAACTTTAATATATCCTTTTCCCTCTCTCCAGCAACCATCTTCCAATTCTGCACTGCTTTGACCAATTCATGGTTCTGTTCCCGTAAATCACTGATTTCTTTTTCTAAGCTTGACATTTCTAAGGAAACAATTAAATATGTAAGACTTCTTTTAATAGAATTAGATTGCGAATAGGATATTAAACTTTGTAAATACGAAATTATAAATTCCTTGCCTATTACCGTAGGGACGATTATGAATTACAGAATGTTACTTGAATTCAACCAAATTCAACTGAGGAAAATAAACAATATTTTCTATTTGGCAGTTCCCTCTGAAATCTGACAAAAATAACACAGACTACGCCGTGAGTGTTACAGAAAACTCTATCTGCTAGTTCTATGTTTCAATTTTTTGAGTCATATAACTTTTTTCCCACACCTATATGCCCATTTATCGTGTAATTAAAGTATGCAAAGGATTATTAAACAATAAATGAGGATTAAAATATAATAATTATTATTTCTTGCTTTGAATGTCAAAGTCAAAACTCGAAAATACATTAAATGTCAAAACAAACCATCAGCGTGCACGGCTTGAAAAACAACACGATTTGAGGTTATCTTACAGCTTATTACCTCACGTTTAATTTTTGAATAAAATGTCTTTTCGTGGTAGAGGAGGTGGAGGAGGAAGAGGCTTCGGTGGTCGTGGGGGTGGAGGCCGGGGTGGATTCCGTGGACGAGGTGGTGGCGGCGGCGGCGGAAATAGATATCAAGACGCTGGACCTCCTGAAAGTGTGATTCCACTGGGTCACTATGGCTGGACTGTGCAAGACGACCTTGTATGTAAAGTTGATATTGAAGATGTACCCTACTTTAACGCACCAATATTCTTAGAGAACAAGGAACAAATTGGTAAAATCGACGAAATCTTCGGTAATCTACGCGACTATTACGTGTCTGTAAAGCTAGGGGAGAACATAAAGGCGAAGAGCTTTAAGGAAGGTCAACAGTTTTTTATCGATCCAGCAAAGTTGTTACCGTTAAAGAGGTTCCTACCGCAGCCACCTGGTGCTAAACGAGGTGGCGGGGGCCGAGGTGGAAGAGGCGGTCGTGGAGGTGGAGGAGGCTTCGGTCGTGGAGGTCGCGGTGGCGGCTTCGGCAGAGGAGGTGGCGGTCGAGGCGGAGGCGGAGGTTTTAATCGAGGAGGTGGAGGCTTTGGAGGCCGGGGTGGAGGAGGATTCGGAGGTAGAGGGGGACGCGGCGGTGGTTTCAGAGGAGGCCGTGGAGGAAGATAGTGCTAAAAGTTATGATTGTTGACATTCAAGATTGATGTGTGTGGATGCCATTCCAAATTCAACAAAACACTGGTTGGAATTTAACTATAATAGCTCAGTTTATTCAAATGTCCATGAAGATGTGAAGTTTATATAATAATAAACTTTATTTCAGCCTTGAGATCTATATACAATTTATATTTTATAATGTGGATAAATGAATAGTCTTAAGTTTTTGTTTATATTTACAATTTCTGTTCCCTGCATCTGTTAAGTAAAGAGATCTCTTGTTTACAATGTACAGTTAAGGTGAGTATATTGAATAAAAAGAAGGAATTCAGATAAATTTATAAATTATTTTCCCACCATAACAATATTGAGTCATTTGGACATATTTAAGGAATTGGACTGAAAATCTAAATGTGATAATGAAAGACTACCACTGTCTAAACCACAATTACCATGAATTTTATTAAATAACTGGCTACTATAATTAATAAAGGTACTTTGCATTAGGTTGTTACTACTTCTGATGCAAGGCAAATTTGCTTTTGTTTTCAATGGAAAAACTTATTCTTTTAATAAATTTTAGCTCAATTAGATGAATCTTTATTATATAAACAAGGCTTAATTATTACAGGTAAACCACATTGAATGGTTAACAATGTCTTCTTTTAAAAGTATAACCTCCCCAAGATTCTTCTTTATTATTAACTGATGTAATTAACTATATTTATTAAATATGTAAATATTATTTACTCAAAATTTTCTAAGTCTCCTTTCCCTGAGGATTGAACATAGTCAGAACTCAATGCTTTTTGTCTGTGGTTAAATATGTAGAAAGATGGTAGATTCATTTGTGTTTCCCAAGTTGAGTTGTTTAATTCAGCAGCTGCTTGTATTTCTCTCAAATTTCCTGCTACGCACATAACACCCCACATTATGGCAAATAAACTTCCAACAGCCTGTATAACTATCTGAAAATTCAGGTTATATTATTAAGGACTTTTGAAATACAGAAAAATATATAAGTAATTTTATTCCTCAAACTGCGATGTTTTGGAAATGTGAGGAACACATACAAAGATAATCAATAAAGAATTTAATTAGAAGTGATATCAAGAGTCAACAACTGTTTCATCTTATTCTTCACTTGAACTTAAAAAATGATAGTCACTCACATCTAAAGGTAACGTCGTGAACTCCTGGGATGTAATGCGAAGATAAGAACGGTCTAAAAAATAAATAAAGATTATTTTTCAATTCAATAAACCTTACGACACCTAAAAAATTATTTCTTACGTTGAGCTGCTGAAAATGCTGAGTGAAATAATGAAATGAATCCAACTGTTAATAATATTCTCGGAAAAGACATTTTTTATAATGGATATAAATTTCTTAATTTAATTCTTCAATAAATATTTTATTTGTCTTAATTATAAACTTGATAAAATACCAAGAAATTTTATTTTTAAATATTAAAATCTTGTAAAATTGTTTTTACAATTTCCCACAGATGTGGTTGTGATTAGAATAAGACAGCTGACACTTAACATAGGTATTATGTGAATGAGAATGTAGTGGAATGACACATATGAATTATTATGTGATTAATAATAGTCCATGCCCATGGTAGAAGAGACTATAACAAGAACAGACAATTTTATTTCAATTATTAAATAAAATCGACTAAGAGTGTCTTGGCCAATGTTTCTCCAATCGACTTCAGCCGCACATCCAAGTGTCAGTAAGCAACCTATCATCTTATAATGGCAAAAGAGGAAACTTATAATACACCTTATTGTTGTAAAATTTGTGAATTATTTTCATAATGACAAACGAAAGAAGAACGAAATTTAAAAGAAGTTGCTGTGTTGTATGATTGATTGACACAAGTTTCAAATAAAATCTCGTATCAATTCTTCTTAAGTAATTTTTAATAGGGATACGGATTTATAACTTAACAAAATCTTTGGATAGGCTTAAAAGAGTAAACACCTCTTCAGAGTATTTTACTGTATAATACTATTGTCTTGCGTATTTCAAGTCTGTGGAGTGTTGATGGGCTAGCTAATAGTAAAATAATTAATAGTTATTTATATTCTGTGGTGTGGATAAGACTAACAACTGTGTACTGTGTAGTAATGTGTTGACTGTTGTGTTGCAGACGGCGGTTGCAGTTTGCAGTATAAATATATAGCATTTTTACGCACATTAGGTAATTTACAGTTTAGAAGAAAATGATTCGAAATCCCAAACTAGAAGAATTTGAGATAGAAACGAAACCAAGAAATTTAGGAAAACAAACGTTTTCAGATTTTGTTTACAATGATACTACAGGGGAAATTTTCGGACGGACGCCTGAAAGATGGGGTAAGTAAAAGTGTAACAAACTGTTCAATTCTTAGTGAAGATGTAAATTAATTGACGTAACGTATATGTTGTACATAACTTTGTTCCTATATATGTATTAAAAGTTCGTTATAGAAACAGTTTTTGTTACTGGGCGTGGCGTGCGTTACATTCAAATTATTAGTTTATTTTCTCATACGATTAATTTTATGAGTTACAATAAGAAAGTCACAATTTACTAGTATTAATTTCTTTTCATGGATTTAGTATATTGTGAAGAAATATTTTTTTGCTACCACTATTTATTGAAATGCCTTCTATGAAAAGCAATATAACTTTAAGAAGCATGTATTTTTCAATTATTCAATCTAGGCATACAAAAGTATATCTGAAATCACTAATCAATATTTTTAAAATGTTAGTTTAATCTCAGTTTAAAGTTATCAGGATGTGGAACTCCTGTTATATGAAATATAGATGAATATTGGATGTTTCTTAACTCATATTCAAAAGGGCTTCCAAGATATAATAATGTAATATGAAATATTTTAACTTATTAACTATATTAATTGTTTATTATCATTTCAGGGAGACTTCTTTTTTTCTACTTAATTTTTTTTTCGGGTCTTGTTGCATTATTCTCAGTATGTATGGCAACATTCTTGCAACAATTTATTAACCCTAGAGTACCTAGATTACAACAAGAAGGTAGTTTGATTGGTAGTAGTCCTGGGCTAGGTTTCCGCCCCTTGCCTGAAGATGTGAGAAGTACCCTAATTTGGTACAAAGGCACAGGATATGAAAGCTATAAATATTGGGAAGATGAGCTTATTGATTTTCTATCAGGTAAATATGAAAGATTACAGTACTTTGTTATATAAAATAATATTTATAATCCAGTGATGCTACAGAACTGTTATTGATTTTGTATTTAAGTTTCATAGATTTTCACTGGCAAGGACAGATCATTCTTCTTTGCCTGGTGCATATTGTATGTTTATTGTATTTGCTTTCTCTAGATTTCAATGCAGAAATTCATTATTAATTTTGCATGCTTCCACACCATCCTAGTTTGCTGATTTCAATTTAATTGAAGTAATGTTGAAGTATCAATAATATATTGTTACTTATTATATTTTTTTTCAATGTATTTATATGATTTATACATTGATTGAAAAAAAAAAAAGAAATTGAGATTAGTACCTCTGTAATATTATTGAACTAAAAGTATGTTGCATTTTTTTACAGTTTATAAAAAGAAGGGTCAAACTGCAGGAGCTGGTCAGAACATATTTAACTGTAATTTTAGAAACCTGCCACCACTAGGAAAAGTATGTGATGTTGATATCAGGGGTTTTGATCCATGTACAGAAGAAAATCACTTTTCGTTTCATAAGTCTTCTCCCTGTATTTTCTTGAAACTTAACAGGTATGAATAATTAAGCTTAAATTTAAAATGTATAAAATTTCATGAGTGAAGAGTAACTATTTATAATTGTAAGGTTACCACAGCCACAGTAGTTCATAAAGATATTTATTGTGTTCTATTGGAGGTTCATAAAATACTGATCATATCCTTGTTTATTAATTTTTAAAATGCTGAGCATTATGAGCCCCTGCAGAGATTGTATTATTTTGATTTAATTTGAATTGATAGCCATAGTATTTATAAATCCAATGATTTGTTGAATATCTTAAACAAAATTATAGAATTATTATTTAAATTTCAGAATATATGGATGGAGACCAGAATTTTATAATGATACAAACAATTTACCAGTAGAAATGCCTTCTGAACTTAAAGACACCATCCGGAATATCACAGCATTTAACAGGGATCATGTATGTATACTGTACCACAAAGATAAAAAAATATTTGACATATTACAAATTATTTATACTAAAAATGTTGTTAAAAGTAGTTTAAGTAGGAATTAATACTGTCAAAAATAACATGTTTATAAATTCATTAATATTAATAGTGTAATTGTAATTAGTTCAACTTTTTATATTTAGCTTACATCTAAATTACATTGCATACAAGAAGTAATTGAATACAATACTAAGAAACTGATTAATTGCATCATTGCTTTTGAAATGAATTTCATATTTTCAAATTTTTATATACTTAGAAATTTGTACACAAATGTCTTCTCAGAAACAGCTAGAAATTAGCTACTACTAAATCACAGATGTTGTGCCTTTGATGCAGAAGGTGCAGATGTACAGGTATAATTTTCAAAGGATATTTTCAGGCTAACATGATATGGGTCTCGTGTGAAGGAGAGACTCCCACAGACAAAGAAAACATAGGACCTATCAGATACCTCCCACATCCAGGATTTCCGGGATACTTCTATCCCTACAACAATGCTGAGGGATATCTTAGTCCATTAGTTGCAGTACATTTGCAGAATCCCAAAGGTAATATTTTTATTATTATTATATGTTATGTATACTAATAATAATAATGTGTGTATAATTTATTAACACTCTTAGATTGAGTGTGCGAATGGTGTTCTAAAAATTTGACATCTGATTATCCAAGACTTATCAATTGAAGTAAAAAAATAATTGATTATAATGTTTGTTACCTAGAGTCACCCCAGGACACAATTTGATAGTGACTATTGAGAATGTATAAGTCAAATATAAACATTCTTATATATGTGTAACCAGGGCCTTGATTATTTTTCAGAGTTTTTCGTTAATTGTCAAACTATTAGTTTTCAGTATTAGGATGAAGAAAGTAGTAGCGCCTCCAGTCTAGCAAAACTAAATCATGAGGAATTTTATTCAACACAGAAATTTTACATTAGATTGTAATTTTGTCGAACTAATGGCAGAGTTTCAGATGACATTATTTCGACTATTCAATATTTTATGATTTAGTTTGATTTATTAATTATGATATCTTTTATTTCAGCTGGCATAGTGATAAACATTGAGTGCCGAGCTTGGGCACAGAACATTAAATATGACAGGAGAGAAAAACTGGGTGTTGTACATTTTGAGCTTATGATTGAATAGACTGCCATGATGTTTTTATTAAGCAATTGTGCACACCGATAGTGGCTTCACAAATAGCCATTGTCATTGTAGAGGTTTATTTATAGATTAATTTTTTATACTGGTTTTGTAAATTAATGTACTAAATATTTCACAGCGCATTATTTGCGACAATTAACTCACTATGACAATTTTAATAACTTTCATTCGAATTATATACCTAAAATATATTTGCAATATTTTAACAAGCGCTATTCGTTTTAAGTCGTTTTATATAAACTTATTAAGAAGGAGTCTGCAATAGGCTCTTGATAAGTGTGTGAAATATGTTTAATAGTACAACAAATAAGCACCGTTATTCGTAATGAATTACAAAATATTTGTTTAATTTAAAATTCTGATAGACCAATTCATTAGCAACATTTCACGTAAAATATATTTTTATGCAATCATATCTCTTTAACAAACGCTTTCTATAGAGGCAACATCGATTCGTACGTCGAAAGTTTAATGTTTTTTTTTATTTCTAATTCATTTCTAATAAATTGGTCTATTAGAATTGTTTTCTAGGGACTTCTGTAAAGTGATTCAATTAATTAATTTAAATTGTTGAATTTAAAGCTATTTGACATATTTATACTATTCTTTTTGTACTGCCCTTATGACGTGTGTTTTAAACATTTTTTGTACTTGGTTTTATAATAATATAGTTAACGTAGATCTGATTAAGTGATAAGATTTTTTGAATTAATCATTCCGAAAGTTTCTGGTATATCAGAAATATTAAGATCCGTCCAAAACTGTGCCTGTTTATTAGTTGGTTTACTATTTTGAAATTAGTATTTAAGAAACAATTTGACTGAATGCTAGAAAATGACGTCATTAAAAAATACGACTATACTCGCTGTTTACTATCGCTATTTCTTGCTATTTTGAAAATCACTTATTAAAACTACTTTTCAGTAATAATAATATATATAATAGTAATAATAATATCGACAACCGATATGTCTACACCGCTTCCTTCTCTATAATATAATGACATACATATTAAGTACCCACCGTAGTTTAATATAACGTATATTTTTTACCCTAATGTACCATTTATTATTTTATAGAAATCTCGCTTTTTATATTGTTTGGATGTTGATGATTGTCCAATCAAATTACTTGAATAAATTCAATAGCGCAGGCGCAAAAATCACAGTCAACTTTATTTATTTTCAAGGGCTGTAGACAAATATAGTCTTGATTACCATTTTGTATATAAGACTTGAGTTTTACACAAAATAACAAAGTTTACATTGCCATTGTACGTTTGTATGTTCATTTTCTATATTATCGAATAAGTTTTTAATCTATGTTTGCTCGTACTTAGAAAATAATGAATCCGTCCAAATGGGTATATTTTGATAATAAACGTATTGATGAACATTTTTGTTTGATTTATTTCGTCGTTATTCACGTACACCATAAAATTTATTATGTTATAATAAAACCTTCAAAGATACATAATGAATATATGTACATAGGTCACACAAAAAGTTTCTGGAACTGGACACTTACATATTCAATATATGTACTACTAGATTACAATTTCGAAATAATTTTTGGTTGTAGAATGATTTGTTTTATCTGACTGTAATTGCTTTTACTTATTGGCCCATTAAAAATTGAGTTCTACATATTGGATTTAAATCGGGAAATTTTGGTAGTATGATTTTCTATGAATTTAAGTGTAATTTGACAGCTCAATACAAGACTAGTAGTTTGCAAACTTCTTCTTTTTGTTTTTGTTGTTCACAGCAGCTGTGAAAAACAAAAACACCGATACTGTGCCCTTTGATTGAAACAGACACTGATGAAATTTGCGCTCCCTTATAGGTATGATTCCAATACAATCAGTCTTTCAAAAACATTTTGGTGCCATGGTTATCAGATTCTAGGAAGGTTCAAATTTGTTGTGGACCAGGAATTTGTTGTGAAACAGGATTTAATGTTACGATCCTAAAACAAAACAGTTTCCAAAATGAGTTTAAGCGAATGCAGAAGTACATTTACAATTACGGTGTATATTTTGAATTACAATTACAAATTCATGTTTTAAAATAAATTTTTTTTTCTAATTGTCCAACGATTTCCATGTCCACAAATTGTCTCGTGCCACCTTCTCATTTTGTATGACTTCATTGGTTTCAATAATCTGATCTGAATTTCTTGTTCGAGAGAGAAAAAATATTTATTGAGTATAAAGTTTTAGTATATTTAAAACGTATTTCTTAGCAAACAATAGAATTATAACAGCGAATGTTCCCCTTAGCCTACTAGATATAAATCTAGTTTGCCAGTTTATTACATTATATCATCCAAACATGTTCCTTGTTTTTTTACAATGCATTGAGAAGATAATCGATGGAATACAAATATTCACTTCAGTCAGAACGTAAAACCTAAGCATTAAAATGTTTACTGCCGTTTTGATTAAGAACATGTAGTGGTATTCAATAATTAATGAGCTCAACCTACGGGAAAGCGAAAATTTATTTTTGTTAGCTTAATATAAGATGTTCAAGTATTTAGGTAAGAAGTGAAGTAGAATGTTTAACATTGATTCTAATTAAAAATTACAAATTGTGATAAAATTTTCGTGGCTTGATAATAGCCGGAGTAAAGAAATCTTTCTTCTTAAAATAAAAATAAACCGTAAATTTCAGGTATTAAAATCCCTTCGTCGAGGCTAAGCTTATTTATAAACCAAATGAAATGTGGGCAGAAGAAATGCGTTGTGTACATCTCGTTCCCATATGTCATGCGATTCTAAACACGTGCGCGCGCGCAGTCGCAGTCGTACCTCCGCGATTAGCAGACGTGTATAAAATAAATAAAATATGGCGGGTAAATCGAATGGTGTTGATACGTCAGATTGGGCTCGAGCTCCTCCCTCTTCAGGGCCCCTTTGGGAGAGGATCTGTAAGGCGATTTACAATCCTGAAGACAAAAGCTTTTTGGGCCGGACGCCGAAACGTTGGGGTGAGTTTTTTAAACCTAGAACCTGTTTGTTTTAATTGACAGATGTCTGTCTGCTACCTACATTTGGGACCATAATTCTCATTAATTTTGTAAACAGAACATTTTATACACAAGATTCAAATTCTTTTGCAATTTTCCAAATGTACTATTATATATGTCAAGTATACTTATTATTGTATATGTATATCTGTATATGTAAAGAGCAAATCTTCTGATTTGTGCTCTTTCCATGGTCATACTTAAAAAAATATATCCAAAAGATGTAATAAGATACATCGATCGAAATAGGTTAAACAGTTAAAACATGCAGGAGTATACAGACACGCTTTATGACTATAATATAATAACAACAAACATAGTTTCATGAAACAAAAATATTTAAATTGTTGATTATTTATATAATTATATTCATTTATACGTAACAATTTTATATAATATCTGTGCATATACGCGTAGTACCTTATTAATATTTAAATAAAATGTCCAATAACATACAGATTACTACAGCACAATTTGGACGTAATGTTATGTATGTATAATGTTAAACTAAATTCTTCTGTGAGACTATTTCTTTTTACAATTTGTTTCTAATCCAAAGCTACAAAATCTCGAAATTATAGTACCTATTTGATTTTAGTATTGTGATGAAGACCTTAAGATAATACTTTTTCTTATCAATTTTTAATCTACGGCTGCTTAAATATCTATTACAATTATAGGAATGTATAAATATGAACCTATTACATTACCAACGGCGTACTTAATATGACACGTTGAAAAGGTCATTAATTAAAATTGCAAATAATCGCACAATTTAATAGCACATTATGGTGTATATAATATGGTACTAAAAATAAACGTATGAACATTTTCAGCTATTTAAAAAATGTTTTTTTTAGTCCAAATAAGTATGACCTTTTTCCGAAACTTTTCTCGGAAGGGTCGAGGTCAACAGCTTTTTATGAAATTAACTACGGTTAACCGCCAGATTATTGAAAATTTATGCCTTTGAGAGTTGTTTAGTATAACCTGGATGGCTTCGTGTATAAAGCTCATTTATACATTCCGGTCAAAAATAACTGTTTGGAGATAGCATCCAAAGACCTACTATCCCTACTCTTATAAGATATTATTTTGAACTAGATCCATACCTCAATCTAATTTATTGAGGTTTTGTTTTGGAGAAGATGCTACTGTTGGCCAGAAGAGTTTGAACAGATCAGCCAGGGCAGTGCAAAAATATTATTAACTTATATATTCTACTTATAAACCACTTAGGACAAATTTGGTCATTTATAACATTTTTACTTAACGTTATGGTAATGAATACATACAACAGCTATGAATCTTGTAAATAGAACGTTTATAATTTATTACCTCCAGTCGAATTATTGATAGAAGCAAGCTATGGATATATAACTATCCTAGGAAACTTGGCTAGCTTTCCGGTTACTACTTTAATGAAATAAATATTTACACATTCATCTTCCATTGATGATTATTGGAATGGTTCTGAAAATTAAACTACAAGACAATTTTTAACTTAGAATTTTATCCAAATTCATTTTTGGCGAATTGGCATTCGACTTTTTTACATTAAATTTAAAACTCGAAATTCTATGTCACTCACATTAAAGTGTTAACATTTATACCTATACCTTGCATCCTTTCAAGCTGATTAAATAAATCATATTAATTAATATGAATTGAAATATTATGAAATTGGCGTTTCGTCGTATTGGCCAACTAGATCTCAAATAAATACCTTTTGGTTAGAAATTCCAATTTCAAATTTAAAAAGTTATTGCCAAATAAAAGATACTTGTGACCGATTGGTAGTGGTTATCCTCGATCATACACAACAGACTGCTACCTATTTTTAGGAGGTTCATTTGGAAAGATTAAGAATTCCACCTTACCGTACTTTGTTACAAAGTTATTAGAATTTTTTTTCGGAATTTGAATACCTTTTTGCAAAGGAAAGAACTCAGTATAGTGAAAAAGCAGTCTAAAGCGTAAAAAAACGACTTTATGTTCCTTACAAAACGCCAATTTCATATGGCGTATAATTTCCTAATATTATATATTGCCATTTGCCGTGACAAAACTAATTGCAAATGCATAGAATCCGTGAGCTATGAATGATTGTTTATCAAACACTGTCGCATATTTGATGTAATACGATACGTTCATGTAGGCTAAGTATGTTCTACGAAATTCAGTGCATATGCATTACATAGCCTTCATTCTATAGAATATAGTTGTCTATATTGTAACAGTCAAAGTTAATAGTGCGTGATTATTAATCCTATTTATAATGTAGGATAACAATTCTATTTCAATTTATTTATTCATAATATTTTTCGGTTTAAGGAATCCAAATCTTATGAAATCAATCTTATGAAACCTCGTTGCCGAGGTTGGACCAGTTCTACATATTATATAAATATCTATTAATTTAAAAATTAACAATTTATTTCGACAACAATATTTTTGCTAAACAAATTCATTTTCGATGTCTGCACGTCATAATTACTTACTGGAACAGATGTCCCAAGAATATCTATGCTAATATTAAAAAGCTGGAAAATTTATTTGTAGCTGTGGTTGAACGCGCTAATCTCAAGGTTTGTGTTGCACACTGCATATGCATATTAAATTTGATGCTCGTTCTCGGTGCGCATGGATCTCTTTTATTTATCATTTTGTCAAATAATCGAATACTTACTGATACACTTATATATAAATAATACCACAATAAATCCTTCTTCAAATGCGGTTGTTTCAAACCTGAGAACCGCAATACTTACTTAAAATGATGTAACAAATATAGGGTTATATGTTTTACAAAAGTTCTGATTTGTAACATACGCTAACACATTTTACAGAGAGAGACGATCGAGTAAGTAGTTAGGATTGCAATTAGATGCTAAATCCATTTGTGACAAAATCTCCCTTTTGCTTCTATCATAGCCTTTGAGGCAATCTTAACAGCTGTTTAAATAACCTAAATTCCGACCCTTGATATTTAATTTGAGCTTCAACTTTAAAACTTGGGGTTATGGAGATAGATGCAGTTTTTCTCAACTTGGATTTGACGTTTGAACACCGTCTGTAGTCTGTACCAATGGATTTTCCTTGGCACGTTGAATATGGGGACGAGCTAAATAAGTTACGTTTTGGATTAAAACAAATAAGACACCCATGTTCACTACGATAGAGCGTTAGGCATATTTGTGCTTATAGAATTACGAATTTTACAATTTTTAGAAAATAACCGTTTATAATAAAAATTCGTTTCAACAGCCTTCTATACAATTTTTTCGCTCAGGACCAAGCTCGCTCATTATAGGCTAGGTAAGCGATAGCTGTAACTCATACAAATCTCCTTCTCATGAAGTGCATTTTGTATAATGGCATTTATTTGTTAAAACATTTCTCACCCGCCTTAGAATAATGTTATTATAATTGTATTTACTATTCATATCAGCTTAAGCACACTTATCGTATATGTGGTCTTAAAAACACATATTAACACATATGCATATGCATATTGATATATTATTGATTATTATAGTACCTAAAGATAATGTATAAACTTAACTTTGTAGGATAAAGTATAAACTTATTAATATTATGCTGCTTAAGCTACGCATGACTTTTCGGAATACACAACAACCGGCCATACACAAAATGATTTCTAATTTACTATGTAAAATACCATAATCTGTTTCTTATCTTATCTGTTAAACTATTGTTATGACGTAATTGATCTTCGTTGGATGGTCGGTTCTGTAATTTAAGCGCAACTTGAGAAGTTCTATTGTTTCGAATATAAGTTATTTTGTTTCAGTAGATTTATTATTTTATTGTATGTGTAAAATTATATAAAACATAAATGGACGAATAAGCACACTGCGATTGTTGTCAAAATTGAAAAATAAAGAAAATTTTTGTTATGCATGTGTATAAAATTCTGTTACTACTTATTAATTATACTTTATTTTTTGTTATCTATTAATTATAAACAAATTTCTCGATTGTATTTCATATAATATCTTATTAATTAAAGTTTATTTCATATAAACAATTTGTATCTTAATGTAAACGTGATGATAGCCTTTGTTAATCTTTTAGCGAATCTAATAGCAAGTCTTTTTTAAATTCTTTAAAATTTGCATATTAGAATTCCATTAGGAAGCATTTTTTATCTATATTTTTGGGATGGATTCCAATTCCACCCATAAGTTCTATTACAAATGAAAATTCATATTTTTAGTTTTTTATTTATATAATCAAGATACATCTCGATAATTGAATAGCAATTTGAAATTGGAAAACCCCTTGTCTGTTGGTGTACCAAGTAGCAATGGTTGAAATAGGTGACCCTCATTACTCTTGAATGGCTATTGACAATCTGATTACCATATGAATAGCCATTGCCGGTCCTTTGCACGTTCAAGGACTTACATTGTCATGTCCTGAATGACAAGGTAGGGTTATACAATGAGTTCGAATCTCGGCGAAAGCGATTCTTTAACCAACCCCAAAAAAACTTGAGAATGTACGCGTAGGTATGTTTTAACGATCAGTTCACGTTCTTAGTGATTAAACAAATAATAAATCTAGAAGGAGTACTTATATGTATCTTTGTTGAACCTAAATTAAAGGAATTGTAAATTTTACTTGTTTTAGCTGAATATTCAAACAAAAATGTAATTGGGTGATATACATTGTTGTGATTGTATTATATAAGAATTCGTAATGCCTATTAATTTCCGCCATCAGTTAGTAACGGTTTTTCGATTTTGATCGATTGCTGATATACCTATATATAAGTGAATCATTGAATCTATATTGTAGAAAAAATCTACGTGTAAAAGTTTATACTTCTATAAGATTTTACGAAGTTTATCAAAATTGTGTCAACAAATACATTTTACATATATATTGGTTTATTTTAAATTTAAACGATATAAATATAACGTAAAGTATAATAATGTTCGATCTTTAAATTATGAATTATAAATATTAGGAATATTTTCTCACCTTCGTTACTTATATATCGATATTTTTGTCACTATCAGTGTTTATGTTAACCATACATAGGTATGCATATATTATTTAAATATTCTTATAAGTTTTTTGCAGTATCAGGTCATTGTCACAATATATTTGTTTATTTATTGTGATACTCATGATATAAATATTTCTTTTACGTAACGTTCTTACATAAATATATATTTGTGTTTTACAATCTTAATAGTATTTATATGCGTATTATTTTGAAATATATTATTAGACGGAGGCCTTAATTATCTACTAAGTAGTATATGAGGAACACACTTTTGCGTTTGTATTGATTAAAGTTCTTTATATCGTACGATAATCATGTTTATGTCGATAATATTGCGATCACACAAAAATTTTACTTCGCTATTAAATTAGGTAAAAATAATTTCTTTAGACAATACATCTGAATTTGGTATTTAAACAACGAGTCCCGAAAGAGGTATGATTCAAAATAGCGAAATTTTCAGCAGTTTCATCCTTATTCTCAAATATCATCAACCATATATTATTTAGTACGTAATGTTCAGTATGACAGTGTTTATGACGTAACGAGACTGAATGTACCGGTATCCGTACTGAAATAGCTCGCGGACGCAATAGTTCACTGTAAATAAATAGCCGCGAGAATTGACCTGATTATATGAATTTTTTTGGGTTTTCTTTAGAGAAAAAAAGAATATTAATATGATTCATTATCCATATATAACAATTTGCAATTATTTTATAAGGTGCTATAAAAACAGATCGGCAGAATTGCATCGTTTTAAGGGTTTTAGAGTCATTTTACATTATTGAAGTTTTCACATTATTTCCAGGTATCGTCTTGGTGTTCTATCTGGTTTTCTATGCAGTGCTGGCAGCAATGTTTGCGGCCTGTATGGGGGTTTTGCTGATGTTAATGGATGAGAGAAGACCTATGTATACCCTCGATAGCTCACTCATAGGTAAGTTGATGAACAATAGTTTCGACTAATGACGAGCCAGCAATTTGAATGGATGGATTCAGTACAAAGTTGTAAATTGATCTTCATAAGAGAAAAAAAGAAAAATCCAAGTTTCTCGTTAATTATAATTAGAGTGAATAACACAGGTCTGAGAAAAATTTATTTTTCACAAAAAAATTTTTCACAAATAATTATTCGTGAAACGCGTTTAAGAACTCATCTAAATGGTATATCTTTATTTAACTTTATTGTATGTGTGTAAAATATGATGTGTTTCTTATACCGTAAAAAATAAATATAAATAAATAAACCAAATAACATGGAATTAGATATTTCACCACGAGGCTAAGAACAATATTTCCTTTACAATAATGCTTAGGAACTATAGAATAGATTATAGATGGAGCAGTGGAAGTCGCACTTAATAATGCATCACAACTATATTCAACGACGAAGGTTATGAAGTGGAGGATTAAGGTTTTGCGGTTTATCAAAATAGTCTGACATTTATAACCATACGTCATAGGTGCAACAACCGCGTAGTCTGGGCTTTATTTTCTGTATCTGTTTCAAGTTCTTTCCTATGTCTTTTTTTTATATTTAAGACCTAAATTTATATAGACTGTTATATCCTATTTTAATTCTCACTAAAAATTTAATACTGTAATTGTCTCTCGCCACTAAAATGCTACATCACAGTCAACAGATGATTAGGTGAATTTTTAAATTGAAAAGAGGACAAACTACTACGTACGTTGTAATTCTAGTTCTTTTAGTATATCTTCTGTTCTGACAAAATTTAGGAGCGAATCCCGGAGTGGCATCAAGGCCGCTTGTGGAAGGATCACTCCTCTTGGACAACAGTAACACAAGCAGCTATGCTTTCTACGTTGATGAGTTAACAGATTTCTTTAGCGGTAAGTTGTTTTACTAGTATATCTCTATTTAATATAGGAAAAGCAATTTATTTAAAAATAGGATTTAATTGCAAACGAAACGTGTAACTCCTTGTAACGTTATTTAGATTCTTAATCCTAATTTCGTCAATTGCAATTATTGAAAAACTATGTAATACTCAAATACTCAAAGCAACACTTCATGCAAAATGTAAAATTTACTAACTGGCTACTTAAACTTTACAGACTCTTGGAAAATAATTGGCTTGAGTATTTTCGATATTTACATGAACAAAAGGTGTAAAATGTTAGGAGCAAAGAATTTATTACTTTTCTGTTACACTATTTCGTGTAGTAACAAAACAAGCAAGCTATATTTTGTCTAAGGTATTATTTGCTTATCTGGTATAAACCGAACTGGAAAATGTGGTTTTAAAAAACATTGTTCCAAAAATATTGTTGTAATTACATTAGATAGTTTTTAATAAATTGTTTTTATAAATAAAATATATAATTTTCAGATTACGCCACCGACGAGTGGTATTTATCGAGGAAAGGTTGCAAAGAGGAAGATAACTTTGGTTATCCCAATTCACCTTGCATTTTCATTAAGCTGAATAAGGTCAGTGAAACACATATTGGCACTTTTACAATATTTTCGTGTAAGGGGAACGTACTAGCATGTATTTTTATGTAGTAAATGACTTCTGCGAAAACGACTTGCGAATTTACATAACGATTTAATATCTGACCTTTTTCATAAACATGCATATCATCAAACTATTAAAGCGTGCATTTACAGTATGCCCTTTACTAGAACTACGTAATTTTAAAATTAATATAATTGTATGGGGTAAACCGACAAGAGGCTGATTGTAAATTATATCGCCGGTCATGGAAACACACAATGCCGGAGGGCTCCCAAGTGCATTGACGGCCTTTCAGATGACGAGACGATCTTTTTTTGAAGATCACTGAGTAGTATTGTGCCGGAAATATCTCTATTCGTAGCTGGTTTCATATACATACAAGTTATAATTGTCTATAAGCATTGTAAAAAATCCAGTACAATTACAGAGAGTTCTCCAACCTTTCGTAGAGGCAATATCCTGATAATGCTCCGGTGTCGAAGCGAAACGTGCGTCGAGCGGTTGTGGGTTTTTCGCGGAGTATTGCTTGTATATTGGTCTACTGGGATTTTGTACTATGGACTACCGCAAGGTAACGCCTGATTCTTTTAATTATATAAGCATTGTAATCAATATCCTTTCTTATACAGATTTACGGTTGGAAACCACAGTACTACGATGCGAAAAGTTTACCTGTAGACATGCCAAATGATCTCTCCGATTATATTTCGTCACTACAAGACATTGAGGTGGGTAATAAATGTTGTTCTTATACTTTCATAATTATATCGGCCATAATTTAATGAGTTTTGTAAAACTGTTATTTAATGGCTATTAAAAGTAAGTCTCGTACTCGAGTGTGATTATCACGGGTTACTTTTGTAGTCCAGTATATAATCTTTATTTAACGGCATAAATTTTAAATTAATTTAAAAAGCTAGAAAGTCGTAATAATGGTGCCAAAGCCACAGCATATACCATAAAGCATAGAATAAAGAAATAACCTTTCAAGAAAGCTTTGAGCCATTTAGTTTACCTACATCTGACATTTTTGTTGATTGAAATTCTACTATGTGTTAATCGTTACGTGAAAAGTAAGATTTTACTGAATTTACTTCTTAAAATAATACTGTTTACGTATCAGAATAAACATACATACATAGGTTACAATTTATAAAATATATTGTGTGAATTGGCAAAAATATCATGCAATCACAAAAATATAAAATTTCATAAAAATCAGTCGAGGCGTTTCGGATGAGTTCAATTATGCACACCGTGACACTAGAATTTTATTTATAAGATATCTTTTGTATCCGCCATTATAGCTAATAAGTATAGTGAATACGAGTACAAGAAAAATTGATAATTTACCTCAAATACGCATTCGGTAGTAATACATTGATTCCTACATGAAAAAATTTCTTTTGTCGCGTCTATTTATATTCAATTGTATATATAATTATTACATATAATATATGTATTTATATGTAATGGCGTGCAAGGGTCTCTTTAGTAATGAGGGCGAAGCCGCAGGGATAATTTAGTAAATATTTGTTGTTTGAGCGTTTGTTTGTTATTTAAATTCTGAAGTGAAATGTCTCACTTTCATGTTATAATCTAAAAAGGGAAAATTATTTTTAAAATCCTTTCCTCAGAATCAACAAATATGGGTATCCTGCTTGGAAGAAGTGTCAAATGCCACGAGCATCGAATATCCATGGGGTCGCGGTCTCCCGGGTAGATACTACCCTTACCAAAATGAAGTTGGTTATTTAAGTCCAGTTCTGGCTATTAAAATTACGCCACCTGGTGAGCAAAATCTTTATAAGTTTACTTCCTATCGGGACACTAAAGCAGCTGCATCATAAAAGTATTTGTACGGAAAAATTCAAAGTATTACTTTTTCATACATTTCCTTATCATACAACAGTGACCTAAGATTATTTAACCAATTAAGGCATAAAATACGATAATGAACACCGTTCATTATTGTGTCTTAAAAAACATGAGAATGTTGATTATTTTGTTTGCATTTTAGAAAGTAATATGATTACAATTATACAATATGATACAAATCTAACAAAAATATAAATTTTGCAGTGAACACCTTAACCTCGATTCGATGCAGAACATGGGCTAAAAACATTATTTACAACAAGAGTTTGAAAGAGTCATCTGGTTTCACTCGCATACAACTTCTTCTCGAAGATAAAACTAGTTTTAACTCAACAGACACAGATGGCGTGGAAATCAAATAATGTAAATATTCTCAATATTTATATAATTTAGGCAATAATAATAATGGCGACATACTTTTATTGCATTAATTTAGATTAACACACAGCTATTAGATTTTAAAGTTTACGTATCTGTAATTAATAGGTTCTATTTATGTACAAAAGTACTTATGCGATATGTTTTTGGAATATATTCATGAAAAATCTTATTCATTTAAAACGCTAAGTCGTTTTAAACGAAATTTATTGTGATTTTGGTCCTAGTCCACAGAAGAAATTTAAATGTAATGATACCTTTTTAATTGAACATTAATTAAATTAATTCTTAAAATGTACCCACCTTAACAATTGGAAAATTATTAAGTTAGCATAAATTATTTAATTATACCTGAATGTTATTATTTCAAATAGTTTAATATTAAGATAAGTCA
This sequence comes from Pontia daplidice, assembly GCA_963693355.1. Lineage (NCBI taxonomy): Eukaryota > Metazoa > Arthropoda > Insecta > Lepidoptera > Pieridae > Pontia > Pontia daplidice. The sequence goes on from CAVNZL010000029.1 coordinate 839,205, forward strand.
ATCATTCCCATTTTATTAACACAGTAATTTAAATGTATAAGAGTGTGTTTAGTTTAGAATTAGTTCAGCGTCATTGAAATATAATGTAATCTCAAAGTAAAATAGAAATAATAAAATTAAAATATTGATTCCATGTACACTTCATTAATTACTCTTTATTATACAATTATTGACTTTTAAACTTATGTAAATAATTTATTTAGGACTCGTATCTACGCTTAATTGTTTACATTATTTTCGTTTGTCTGCATACTACTAAGATACAGGCCGAATCTAAGGAAACCTAAATTCTGTGAGGCGCTGCATTTTGATGACATTCTAATAACCTTTTAATTCAATTTTACATTTATTGAGTTACAGTGCAAACATCGTTTTATAGCATACCAGGTTCTATAAATTTTGATAAAACCAATAATTATTTATTGCTATCAAACAAAATAAAAAAATTAAAATTAAACAAAATTATGTTTTCTTTCGATATTGAAAGCTACGTAAAGGTTCCCTAACTAGTTTATAACTTATATTTAATATGCGGTTTTAAAATTTAACTTGTTTCTTTTGTAATCATACATTAAGTGTAAGTTAGTCCAGAAAAAATCGTTAATGTGACACTGAAACCTTTTTGTACTTAAAAAGTTGTGTTTTCGTAAATGTTCCCCTGTTATAATAAATACTAGAGTATATTTTATAAAGAGTACATAAACTGTTTGAAAAATGTAAGAACTTAAATATTATTAAATAAGGAATTGTTTTATAGTTACTAACAACTTTGACGTGATATTTTATCTTTTGTCTATAGGTAGGAATATCGTATTCATTTGCAATCATTTAATCATTCAATGTCTCTTCGTAAACTATTATTATAAATAACCTGGTTTAAGTACAAAATTGTATGTTGTACATTATAAGTATTTATTAATAAATAAGTGCCGCCCTAGTACTATTTATTTTTTTAACAAAAACTGATTAATTGCCTTTTCTGCATAAAAAATACTTGAATATATACTATTTTTTAATTTTTAATTTTAATTTTTTTAATTGGTAGAGATCGATGGTTTAGTGTGGTCACAATAAAAATATTAGAAATGTTACCAGGGTTAAATTATGTCTCTGAGGTTCGATGATAATTCTTAATGAAATTGAATTACCTACTTGTACTTCCATTAGCTAGTTCAAACAACACTGCCTTCGTCACTTAGCTAATAGTATCGGGAACTAATTGGTCAGGGCTGGGCGGGCGGTTGCTAGCAGATTTGGGCGGATCTGGGCGGCAAAGACTAAAGTGTGTAGTTACTACAGATAGACCACGTCGGTAAAACTTAAGAAAATATAGTAATTATACTAGAGTTGAAAATAATACTGAGCTATCAGTGTTATTTTTCAAATCATTTAACGATTATCGAATTTCTATGAATTTATGACTCTATGTTTGTGAAATTGTTTTTATTTTATATTTACTTCTACATTTGAATTCTATATACATTAAATATTTTTTTCTTAGATAAACGTTAGAATACTAATTTATACCTTAATATTACTTTTGTAATTGCTTGAACTTCGTTATCCTTGTTTAAATAACCTTATATAGCCTTCACGAGTCTACAACGAATGTGGTAAAAAGTAATTTACAGAGGATCTGAATAGCTTTACGTATTCATGCATTCTATGCCGCTTTTCTTGGTCAGTCCAACTCGAGGGGCAGAGCAAGATGGGCGTGGACCATGCAAATGGTGTTGCGAACTATAACAGACGACCACCTCAGAGACCCTTCCTTCAAAAGATACAATATGCAATCTGGGATCCGGAGGAACGAAAATTCCTTGGTCGGACACCAAAACGTTGGGGTGAGTGGGCCATTATTTTGAAGTATTTTTAAAATCGATCACGTATATCGTTAATTACAATACTTTTATAAAAAATAATTTATTTTAGTTATCTAGCTAAAGGTCCTTGCTCATATACTTTCAGAACGGTGAATTTATATATTCGTTAATATAATTTTCAGTGGAATTGTGTTCTAATATGAAAGACCGTAAGAAGTTGATTTCTTAGAAAGATTAATTTTCAAGACTTGATGCCATTGACTCTATGCCAAGAACCCCAAGTTTTATCGAATAAATTCACAATTTTGCTTACCTGAGCATCAAAAAATTACAGTTATGATGGTATGCGCCATAGTCCTTTAGTTCCATATAGTGTTCAGAAATAATCCTTGTCAATTTGGTGTGGAATTTTTTGAATGTTAAGTGCTCTGTCAGCTTCCTGAACGTAGCAGAGCACTTGTTTGAAATGAAATAAAAATATATATTTCTTACCACCTAGAGTTGCTCATTATTATAAGTGTCAAAATTATTTTTATAAGAAAAATATTTAACGATTGTAGTCTCGTAGTCTCGTAGATTGTAGTCTAGTCATGTTAGTAGCGTACTAAGTAAATCAGTCAGGAAAAAGTGCAAATAATAAATACTTTCCTTATTTAAAAATTAGATTTTATTTATAGTATTCTATCTGTGTTTATAATTCCATAAAAGCAAAGCTCTAAGATAGACAGAGAGATTCGATTAAAATCAGAAATAAGAATAATGAAACTGGGATTTAGAATAAAAAAATATCCCAAATTTCTTAAATTTTTAAAATCGTATCACATATATTAAGGATATACAATGCCATTTTATTTAATATAGCGCTTAGATACACATTTACTCGGTAAAGAGTTTATTCTACTAAGAAAACGGCCCTAATCTTTGTTTGAATCAAACTCCCATTAATTCTAAGATATAACTATAAACCTAACCGGAGCACCTAATAAAATTTCTTTGAAGTGATTCGATCACCGATCGAAATATTTTTTTATAAACTCGTATCGAGGCTAGATCTAAAGTAATGCATTCATATTTAACGTTCAGTTGAAACATGCTTTCAGCGTCTATTTTGGAAGCCATAACTCAGATTACCCTGAACACTAGCCATTTATACCTAGCTACTTATGAGAGTATCTATACTTTAAAAAACTATATTATACCTACGTATGTTATGTAAGTATACATTTAAATTCGGATGTTATGTTTCGCTGAAATCATTAAAGAAAGAAATCTATTATTCTATTCATAGGAAGAACGACTAAATCAAGAAACATTTAGAAGTCACAATATTGAACTTTACTTTTCAATTGACCACTTCACACATACAATAATATTAGCTACGAGGAATAATATAATCGCTTGGGGGTTCTTCTTGTGACTAGAATAAATTATAGGTAGCCTTAAACTTGTATAGAATGATTCAATTCGATTCTATTATAAGTAAATGCAAGTTGGAGCTCGTTGATACTTTCAACAATACTTTTTTATTAATCTCGATCATTTACTTCAAAAACCTTCCCTGATAGTATACACAATTTTTCTACACTTATATGTTTATTATCATCAGTGAAATAACGATAAACTTTCCACACCTATTATTTTTGTCCTGGACATGTAACAAGTGTGTCAAGAGGTGGGGAGAACGACAACCTTCCGATGGGAGAGGCTCTATTTGTGTCGCGCGTCAACTCATATTACAATATTACAAATCGATGAAGGGTCTTTACACTCACATAAATTTGGTTAACAATTTTATTTACTAATAAAGAATATATACTAATTTGACCATTATGTCAAATATGTACCAGAAAACATAAATTATGTACCTTGATTAATCTTCATGGAAATCACGACGCACGCAATTAAAAATTAAAATGTAAAGTATATAAGAACATATAAATGATAACATTTTTTTATATTGATGCGAAAAATTGTAACTTTGTTCAGGGAACGTGGAATGTTTGTCCTGACCAATAGACATGGTGTTTGTAGCTCGCGACCATTTAGTATAGACGTTGTTGAATATATATTCTAATATTCATTGTGATCTGGATATATTTATGCTAACCCATAAAGTATGATTTGCTGTGATTTACGTGAATGTAAACAGTCCCTGACCGAGCTATTTCGACCACGTCCGGAACACGTCATTTAGGATATTCTCAGAAGAATTTTTGGGAATTAGGAGTCAGCCAATTAATATTCGATTACACACTAATATTAAATACCCCTTATGTTCAACGTTGATTACTATTGCTAAACGAGGGTGCTAACAGCCCTGGAAGTTTAGGATCTTCTGAACTTCATGTACTGTCAAGTTGGATCCAGCCAAAAATTGCGCCCATAGGGTAGAAAAAGTAATTGTAGCTTGACTAATGAATCTCAGTAAGTTTCAGTTGCTTTTGGTATTGTTTGACACTCAAAGTACTAGTGAGATATAGTTTAGGAATGTAACCATTTAAAAGAACCTTGTATACTTTGTTATGTATTTATTGGTTCAAGTGATAAACCCTTTGTAACTTATACATTCATTTCATTAATCTATTACTATATCAAGTTCCATGACCACAAACATAGTTAAATATTACTATGTTTATTTCAATACAACCACAATATTTTATTACATTGTACAATAGTCATCACATACGAGTACCACATTTCAAAAGCTATCGTTCTAATCACAAAGCTCTTCTAGTTTTGTGTGCGCTTCCGCAGATAATGTCTTTTGTCACTCGAATTACGTTTTAAACTCGTGAGCCCTCTGATAGTATGATCATGAGCGGCGGTAACTTATCTCTGATCCTACAACCCGTTTAACTATAAAACCCTATTCATAAAAATGATTTGAAATAGTCTAAACCAATTAATAAATTTGATTCAATGATTTTTAATAATATTTTTAGGTTAATACATTGTAAACCATTAAAATTCGCAAATGTTACAGGGGTGATAGGCCTTATATACCTGGTGATGTACATCTGCATTATCATATTCTTCTCCATCTGCATGTGTGGTCTTCTGGCATCAGTGGACGAGCATATACCCTACTTTACTCTCGCTGACTCAATTATTGGTAAGTATGCATATATTCTTAAGGTACTTTAGATCTTAACTGGACACGGTGCGTTCGGTGCATACCTGTATAGATTTAAACTGAAAGATACACCGGGGTGCGAATGCGATACAGAGTTATCCCAAGATGTTCTACACTTGCTAAATGACTGTCCGATTTTTGGCTCCGCTAGATACGACCTGGAACAGAAGAAGAGTACTTTGCGAAGATTGTGCGAGTAGTAAAAATCATAAATAATTTTCCTTGGGGGCCCCCCCCCCACATTGTGCGGGTGTCGGCAGATCCCCATAAATATTGTTGAATATTTCAGGAGGAGTCTCAATGGCTACCTCCTGTGAGCTTGTTATCTTAAAGATATAAAATGGCCTGGCCCAGAGGTCGGGGTATGCGACAATAAATTAAAAAAAAAAGGTACTTTAGATTATAGGAAATCCAAAAATATTATTATAATGAATAAATTTGAAAAAATCTATCTTCAGGTAACAATCCTGGTATGGGACATAGACCGGTCGTGTTTGAGGAGGGCGCTCTTATCTGGTACAGATTGGACAATGCAACATCGTACAAAAAGTATACGGACAATTTAGATGAATTTTTAGCACGTTAGTATTTTTACTTATAATAGTAAAGCTTAGAGTTATTTCTTACTTACTTGTTTGTACCAATTACAGTTACATAGCCTTATTAATCTGGTACATTATGTAATAAATACATAGTAAGTTCTTTATTTAGGTTACTAAGTATTTATAATTATATTATTATTATTACATGAGTGTTAAAGTTTTGTGACATCTAAATATGTAATAAAATATATAAAATTATAAATGTACTTTATTTGGTAAAGTAGGCAATTTGGTTATGTGTATAAGATAATAACTAATATTTAACTGATATAGCTACATAGTTTGTGTGCCCCAATGCACGAGGAAATGCATTTAATGTAATTTATTTATAGTTTTACTTTGGTTAAGATATATGGATCAATATGGCTCCATCTATATGCAACATAAAGAAAATATTTGGCACAGTAGTGCAAAAAGTAAGCGACATCTATTTTGTTCGCGAATACATTATGCAGTTTGGTTGAACTTAAAATGTAAAAATGGGTGTCAGCTTAATTTGTAAACGAGGGTGTGCAGTTCATTGTAGTTTAGTTTCTATACTTTAGATGTAGACTTAAGAGTTTCTAACAAAATTTGTGTTAGCATTTTTAAAAATACTAAAAAATTCAAACTTCCTAAAAAAAGCCATGATCACTCATGAGCTCATCAACTCATCGTAAAAATTAAATCTCCTTTTTACTTTCAGCATATAAGAATAAATCCCTTCTCATCAACAAAGGGGAGAATCAAGTGGATTGTCAGCAGAAAAGCCCCGGCAATGGTGAAGTGTGTGCCTTCGACACATCTCTACTGGGGCCCTGCAATAGCGAAAACGACTACGGTTTTGCCGACGGAAGGCCCTGTGTTATTATAAAACTTAATAAGGTAATCATTAATTGTAGCCAGGGCAGGGTATGTTTTGCTGCTCAGCTATTTGGCAAGCATACAGTTCTTCTAGCTGTATGCCGAAGTTACGTTAATAATATCCCTTTAAATGTTTGCGAGTATAACACATTTAAATGCAACTCCGTTATTGATCGATTAAAGTTATTAATTCATGTTTATAGCAGTTTTATTATACAGATTTTCTGAACAAGTTATGAAACAGAGAAATAATCATTATTTATATATTTTTAACACTAAAGGATTAAATAACATGGTCGTTAGAAGACTGATAATTTTATGTTTGTAGATATACGATTGGCAGCCACAGTTTTACGACGACCCTGGGGATTTGCCACCTAACATGCCACCAGATATCTTGAACTACATTAACACCACCGAGACTACGCAAGAGGTAAACCCCATAAATACATACGTGACAGAGTTTGGCTAAAAGAGCGGTGTCCCTCATTGTACCCGCACAATCTTACTTTACAAATATATGTTTACTCCAACTTTTAAACAATTATATAAACATAAAGTTAAGCTAATGTATAAGTGATGTGGTAAAAAGTGTATTTTATCAAGCACACTGTTATTTGAATCAAAACTTGAGTGAAGTGAAAAAGTCTTTAAAATTTTTAGCGACGTCAAGTATGGCTATCATGCAAGGGTGAGCGGCCAGCAGACACAGAGTCACTAGGACCTTTACGTTACTGGCCGTATCCTGGGCTACCCGGGGTCTACTTCCCCTATAACAACACACCAGGATACCTTAGTCCTCTTGTCGCTGTGCAACTCTTGAATCCTTTACGTGAGTATTCATTGACGAAGATACATGTCAATTAATAGTGTTTAGACTAAACTGTATATATTTTCAATAATTTAAAAAGGTTTTTAAAAAACAAGGTCATTTAGAAGGTAAATTGACCATCAAAAGAACTTGGTGTGCTCAGTAGCGAGACATTATTTAATTTCATTCCATAGCTTACAATTTTATAAAAAAACACCCATCCCTAGGCGGAGGCTCCTCAGTACCAGCATCGATGGTAAATACTTTTTAAGTGACCCTTTTTTGCCTCCTGTCTGATAAAAAAGAATTACACAACATAATGTAAGTTTCCTTTCCGAATTATCTATGGGGAATAGAATTCATATGAATTTTATATTTGTTGATATAATTCATTTAATTTAATTGTCTACCAATATTATTAATCGATTAGTTTGTTTCAAGGCTTTAATCTCAGGAAATATATAATATTGGTTGGAAAATTATTTTTGTGTTACCTAGTTAATAAGAAGACTACAGCTATATACATCCTGCTATTATTAATAAGAGCGCAACACAAATGAAAATGTTGTGAAAATGGGGCAAAATTGTTCCATTTCGGATTACGATGTATCTGCTGTACGTTAGCATCGAGATAAAACATAAATTTTCTAAAATCTCTTTCCAGGTGGTCAAATAATAAATATCCGATGTAGGGCTTGGGCGCGCAACATTGTCTTCACAGAGAGTTTGAAGGAGAGAATGGGTTCCACTCACCTCGAGATCATGGTTGACTAGGTTTTCTATTCTATATTCAAGGGCCTCAAAAAGCTTCATTGCGGGTAAAATCATAATTTTTCGTCTTAGGTCCTGAAGGCTCCACGGATCTTGTAACTTCATTAGATAATTGTATTTTAATATAAGTGTTTGTATTCCAGCCATGTGCTTATTCCAGCCAAGTATTAAGGCAATCATTGAGAGTCGTTTTTACAGAATGTTTCATGTGAACTTCCACAACGTAACGATGTCTCATGATCTTTAATATAAATATAATTTTCATGCTTATATCTTAAAATAATAAAATGAAATGATTGTTTTGTTTTCCAGTTATGTACTGAGGCTATATTGATTAGTTTTTATACAGTTGTTTTCGTTTTTTGCCTTATACAAATTGTTTTATGCCTTTTCGTCATATCCTCGATATTTATTAAACTACGATTATGAAACTTATGGTAACCCTTGTTCTATTCTAGTAGTGCTTTTTGCTTGTTGCACATTTTTGTATTTTCACAGAATTCACTAAAGAAATCATAATATCTGATAATTGTTAAATAGATAAGGAGATGTCCTAAATACGAACATGGATTGCATTTGAAATCGGTTAGGACCTACGTTGTTGGGGAAATACTATGATATCGGAATTTTAGACAATTCGTAAAAATCATATATAAAAACTTATTATGTTTAAGTTAATGAAGTATATGTCATATAATCAGTTATGGTTTCTTTGATATCATAATTAGTACCTGAAACTATTGTTCTGGCCGAAATTTAAGAAGGATTGCATGTTTCCTACATGGAAATATTTCCTTAGGCTGTAATCGGTGTCGGAAGCACTAATATAAGCTGTTAGATGAACCCAGTGCCTTGAATGTGCCTTTGGATATATCGATTCCAAAAATTTGATAAAAATCTCATATACTTGTACTTTGTTGTAATGTGTAGTAGATAAATGCACGTTAGAGAATTTCTGTTTATTAAATAATGTTTACCACAATAATAGTTTTATTGAAAGTACACATAAGATGTTACAGAACAATGTTATATTTATTCCGTATGTGAAATACAAACACAGGCAAAATATAATTTATCTGTGTCCGTTTTATACGACGTATTTGTTTCTGGGAATATGAATATTATTACTATTAATATCCTGTCTTACAATGAATCAAAATTAAAATAATAAAAAATATTTCAGTTAAAGAACACTTATGAAGATTGCGTATTTAAAAAAGGAGTGCACTAAGTACAAAAAAATGGGAATCCACAATAAAAATACCAATGCCATTCAATAATTTACTCAAACATTCATCGAATACACAATAACTACAATTCGTCCTACGTTATCCAGTAAAGCCAAAATCTAGTCTCGAGATACACAAGTACACTTGGCACAAATCGAACAACTAAAACCTGTGTCTGCGAATCTATTGTTTCGTTCGTTAATCACGTGTCTTGACTCCACACTATTAATGAACGATCCCTCTGTAGGGAATTATCAGGGACATATGTATAGATACCGCGATTCCTGCATAGACTTGATAGTTCTTAAAACTAGATATAAGGTCGACTGGATTTGGGAAAAAGTTATTCGACCATTATCTCAATGTGCACAGATCCCATACCCTCGCCTCGGTCATATTTGATGTTGTGGGCCCACGCTCTGCATTCTATGTTTATGAGCATCCCGGCTGTAATAGCAACAATGTAATTGGGTAATTTATGTACTAACTAACGTAGGCAGTTTAGCTGGTGACGCATAGCGTGTACGCAAGGTCTAGTAAGCTTCCCACGTAACATTTATAGGAATTCAGTATTGAGTTTACAAACCATTCCATGCGTTATTAGCGCAACGTATACTGAACGAAGTAAATAGTAATTTACTTCGTTCAGTATACGTTCTGAAAGTTCCTTTCGATCACAGTTGTTTTATCGTAGACTTCACGCTAATAGTGGCATGTACTAACTTGGCAAGCATCGTGGAATAAAGTTACCATAGAAAAACTCAGTGTACCATTCATATCTAATGGTACATTGAAAAAAACGTATAGGCTATATCTTAACTAAACTAAAAAATATAAAGTATGGATAAGAAGGAGTCCATTATAATCTGTGAGCGTTTTTTGGGATAAAATTACAATGCGATTATGAGTATATGAATACTTTTTACATCGAAAATATCCTAAGAAAGTCATTGATTTAAATAAAGAGCCTAGTCTGAGAGCTTTCTATAAAATATTAATATTGTTTTGCTATGACTCACTTTTAGGTCTTTGTAGATGAACAGCAACTAATGGACTCAGATAACCTTCCTGGTTTGTGTACGGAAAATAATAGCCCGGAAAACCTCTATAGGGCAAATATTGTACGGGTCCAATGTTTTCTCTATCAGCCGGGTTCTCGCCTTGACATGACACCCACACCATATTTAACTAAAAGGAAACTCGTTTTTCAGAACAATTTTATTAGCAGCAATTTGAATTGTTATTCCACGGACTTCAAATTGATTGCCAGAGCCTAGTTTCTTGTTTTCTTCTTTTTCTTTTGTGGGTCACCAAGTGATACCGAAGCGGTCTGCTTTCCTTGAAGAAGAATTCAGTGGCCGTTTTGTTTGTAAAACACATTTTTAATATATATCAGGACACATTTTGGTACACGGTTCGGTCTATTTATTGCTTGTATTATGGGTACACAACTATAAAGTTACATACTTATTAATACATATTTAATGTCACCCAGAACACATCCAATCTGCACTCCGGCATGATTACAAAAGGTCGTCAAATATTTCATGGCATTTAATGGTAAACATTAAAACCTGATTTATAATGTTCATAGTGTTTTTATGCCAAATATAACTTCTCTATATATCTTATAAATTTTTAAAGAACCATTTTTTTTTATTTATGTTAAAAAACATATAAAGTAAAATTTAAATTTCTAATTAACCTTTTCCCTTTTTATATTAAAAGAACTGGCATTTACTTACATAGTTTTTGTCATACGCAGTCATGTTTTTAATATGATCCTTCAAATCAGTGGGCATTTGTTCTGGCAAATTTTCAGAACTGTTGTAGAACTGTGGCTTCCATCCGTATATTTTGTTCAGTTTTAAAAAGACACACGGTGTTGATTTATGATAGGCGAAGTTATTTTCTTCTATACAGGGGCCCCAAGCGCTGATATCTACATCACAGACTTTACCGGCAGGGGGCGGTAACTTGAAATCACAGTTGTGAATATTTTGCCCGGCACTTGTTTTCTTTCCATCGCGTTTGTACGCTGGAATAAATACATAACATCACAAAAAAAATATCGTAAAAAAATATATCTTTCTTGTTACTTACATTATACCATTTAAATTATACAAAAACTAATAAAAACCCAAACGACAATTTTTAAATGATAAAAATCGTACAAAATAACTTCCCAAAAAGGGGATAGGAATCCATTGTGTATTTAGGTAATCATTTCATGCAGCATACCTATTGATGATAATCTGATCTAATCAAAACACTAAGAATAAGAAAAGTACCATTTAGAAATGAGGATAGCTCCTTCACCCACAGTTGGTAGCTTCCTGGATCGTTTCCCCGATACCAGACAACGCTGCTGGCGACTTCTGGGGGAGTAGGCCTGAACCCAAGACCTGGGTTGGTTCCAATAATGGAGCTCTCTAGTTGCCACCTCGGCTGACGTGAGTCAAGCATTTGGAGAAATGTCCACATGCATATCGAGACGAGAAGAGCCAACGCCGCATAGAAGATGAAATAAAACAAGGCAATTTTTGCTGAAAAGTAAGAAACTTAGTTAATTTATTGTGAAACATCGTGTTTGAGTCTTTGTTGCTTAATAAGACAGTATTTTTTATTAGCAATATTTTAAAAAAATATTGATTTAAAATTACATAATAACATGCACTGTCCCACATCACAAGCCTTTCCCACAATGATAAATATATAAAATACCATTAAAGAATAAGAAAATACCATTAGACAAAAAAATAGATTATTTAATGAATCATTAAATAAAAAAATAATGAATATCGTTTGTGAAAGCCACAAAGCATTCTATTGTCGCTTTCTATCAAATTGTATTTATGGTACTGGTAAAGTACTTTAGCCGTCCAATAAGACTAACTTCATTTTAATAAGTTGGGGGCAGATTATACGAAAGGAAATCGTCTGTTTAGAGAAGAACAAGAACAAGTTTGGCATAAAAGCTTCTGAAATTTGCTGAAGCCTTTTCTTATAGTGTCAACAGAGTTAATATCTTTGAATAATATTAATTTCAAGATCATACTGGCCGCTACTAGCCACAACTAGTGTGGCAGTGTCACAGGATGTAGCAATGAGTCCAATTCTGCGCCGGCGTCGCTTCCGGCGGGGCCGTCTTGTGCGGACCTTGACTGCTCATACGTTCCTAAACTACCGAAATCCTAATGATAAGTAAAGTAAGACGATAGTTTTAAATAAACAATCCAAACGAACGTTGATCTGTACTTCAGTTGGAAGTTGCATGAGGTATCGCTTGCTGACTCGTCCGCCAATATAAGATTTACAGCAATGTTACTTTCAGAGACAATATTTGAACAGTATAGTCAGCTGTTACAGCTGTTTAGTTCTCTTGTCTTTACACAGGAAAGCGATGTGCTAAAAGCAACATAATTTTTACCACTTTGCCAAATCATTGAGTCAAGAAGAAAGAATATTTTAGCTTTGATTACTTACACCAACTAGCTCCAGTCCGGCCACAAAACTGTCTTGTCTTAGGGTTCCAGATGAACCGCTTCATCTTTTCGCTACTTGGTAGTGGATCTTCCTTCACCCGGTAATACATGTTGAACCTCTCCAGACTGGAGAGGTCTGATGGACGCTTTTTCACTGTCATTGTTGTGTCTACAAGATAAAAATGCTAGTATAGTAAATATTTATTTACAAAATGCGCTGCTACTATTTTTGGAAACAGAAAATTAAATATTAATTCATCCAAATTGTCTTAAAATACAAGATTTGTTTAGCCTCACATTTACGGTTTTTACAGTACTTTTTTTATCAGATAATAACATTTTTTTATAAATGTTCGCAACTTACATGTCAGGAAGACGGGCAGAGCTGTGTGCACGCAATGAATGCGCCCGCGCAATCGTCAAACGACAGGATAATAGGACGATTTAATGCGTCACTGGACAATTACTGACCTTTATCGTGATTCTGAGAGATAAACATGCATATAGTATATTATTAAAAGTATTTTAGATTAAGATAAGGGTTTCAGCTTGTAGATTAAGCAACATTTAATGGAATTAACAAGGCATTCAAACGTCCTATGCGTGGCAGTGGAGAATGATTGTCAAGAAGGCCTACCATATCGTAGCCGAAATTCCCCCAGCGAATTATTATCTGTTCTAATTACTAATTGAAATCAATACGAAAGAAATAAACAATTATAAAAATTAAATGAAGACTAGACTAGACTAGAAATGACCAGCATGTTATATTGCTTGATATATAATTTTTATTTAATGAGAAATTATAATGGAAATTCTACAATATGTTACATTTAAATTAATTAATCATAACTTAATGTGAAGAAAAACATAGTAAATTACTTTTTCAGAAGGTTGGTACATAACTGCAAAAGGGGAGGTCTCTTAGGTGTAGACTATTTCACTAGCGTCATCTGGTCGCTGTCTCTCAAATCCAGGCATGATAAATAGGGCTGTCATAAACTAGTCCAGGAATTCCCTTCATCATTATAAAGCAATGGGTCGTTTCTGCATTAAGCCATCCCTGACCCCACAAAGGAGTACCGAGCAATCTCACCTCCCGTTTATAATTTGAGAAGTCATTTAATTAGTTTTGCCTCGACACCAGACTATTTCATTTATCGCAAATGTGCTATACGCCTGACGTAACAGAACTTAACATTAATATTATATCATACCCATACCACTTATGAACGGAACTCCTATGCTTGGCCTTTATTATGGAATACATTTCCATAATAAACTAATATATTCTAGTATAAATCTTAAAATCACTACCTAATTAATATAATCTCAACCGCGGCTCGGCACATGTTCCATCTTATTATCACTTAGGTTTTATTGTCACTGAATTTATTATTCTACCTGCTTCTACGATAGACGAAAAATCCATCGTCTATTTTTTTAATTTATTTATTACACATTGATATATTTTTAACGCTGTAGATAAGGTAATATATAAATATAAATTGTATTGTTATTTGAACCAAGTCTGTATTTTTGCGTTTTGTTATTATTAAAACCTATTCAAATTACAATAGTTTTTAGCGAATATAACGTTGAACGTAACGTATGTATATTTTATTGTAAAAAATAATTAAACGACTTCAAGATTTTAGATCCGTTTGGCCTACATTAACGTAATAAAAGTTATTAAAACACCAATGGTTGTATCGCCCCTGCCCCTTGCCATGGTGGAGCCATAGAAGCCATTAAGGCATTAGTTATATAATAACAAAATTTATTGTAAAGAAAAACACTTTGTAAACGGATTAAGTTATGTATTTTTATAAAATTTAAGTATATTACATTATTTTAAAATTTTCCAACGTTTCGCGTGCTTTACAGCGTGCGTGGTCACGGTAGACTGAAGTCAAAAGGTGTTAATTGTCAAAATAAGTGTCACAGCTGCAGAGAGGTAATGTGTTATCTGTATTTATTGCCTCGGAGTTGGTATCGACTAAAACCGGAAGGATTTTTAAAAAACTGTCTCACGGTGTCCTCCATTTTCCCGGATTGTTTTCCATGTGATTTTAATTTAGATATTATTGGATCCCAGGTGTTTGATAATTTTAAGCCGTCTTCTCTATTGAAATTCGGGTGTTCTTTGATTTCAATTGCTTCTCGTATCAATCTTGGGAAGAATCTTTTTTGTTTCGCAAGTACTTTTGGTTGGTACATAACTTAATCCGTTAACGTGTTTTTTTTTTAATTAGCAATAGTTATGTTAATGAAAGACAATATTAAAATTTATTGTGTAATTTACGGCTATATACAACATTACCATTTACACACCTAACTAAATACAAAACTACTTCATATACGATAACCAGATGTTCCAAATGATTTACTTATCCTTAAAGTCATTACATACAGTACGTAATTTTAAAATCAAATTACCTCAGAAAAGCGCCTTCCGCGAATCGGATCGGGGCTAAGATAATAAATCCTCATTCGACAATGATCAAGTTAATTTTATTAAAAAGAAACAAAAAAGTATTTGTATCGAACGGATTGCCTGGCTCCGGCGTCAATCAGCAAATTGGTTGCCTAGTGCTGTGAACTAACATCACATCGATATATATAAATATTCGTTTCTTTAGAAACCTCCATCTTTGGTTATGTGTTTTTCGAACAGCAGAAATGTGTAATGAGTTAAATAGTTTTTAGAATTTATTATGTTACCTTTATTATATATATTTCAATTGAACTAGCTAACTTTTTAAATTAACTTTCTTTGTCACCATGAAAAATACCCTTAGATGTACATCCTTATACTTAAATTATCGAAAAAGCCCCCATTTCACAGACTAAATTTGCACTCCGATTCATGTGACATTCTGCTAGATGTTTCACCAACCAGATTTAGAAAAGGTAAAATGCAAAATGTTTCTGACAGTTATTATCAAGTAAAAACTTTATTTTACCGATAAAGAGTTCGATTTAAATTATAACCTTTAATTTAAATTATATTTTTTTTTTAATTTAGATTATAATTTTATCGATATCGACACTAACACAACACGTCATTTTGGTATAGCGGGACTAAAGGCCACAGGGCGAGATATTTCGCGCACCGCCTCCTCGATCACATCGGTACATCACTCAGATACAGAACAACTTACATTTTTATAGGGTTGTGTAAGTTAATATGTAATGTTATGTTCATAATTACTTTCTTAAAAGGTATTTTTAAATATTATCGTTAGCTGACCCGACAAGCATTGTCGAATTTGAACTGATTTATTGTTTACAAAAAGGTCTATTATGGTAATGTTCTATGATACCCATCTTTCTTTGTTTCTAGTGCGAATAGTTGGTTTTTCAACATGGGAACAAGATGTTACACTTAGGTAATATTGTATATTATGAATAACTCAAGATTCCATTCAAGTGTCTTCATTCTTGAGAACCTTCAACTGACGAAAAATAAACACTATAAAAAATTATTATCGAAATCGTGCGATGACTAGGGTGAAGTAAGAGATTTGTTTAAATATATATACAGATATTAATGTTTCTCGTAATTCGATAAACTAGTTTATCAGTGTTTGGTGCTGTGCTTTTAACAGATTGATGAATTATTTCACAAGGAATATGCATTATTTATGCGGTACCAATGAGTTGATAAGGTTCTTTATACTTATTTACTCTTCTATTCAATCATAAATATGATTTTAATTATATACTTTTAATAATTAATAATTAGTTGATTTAGAACGAACAATATTCAATCAGAAGTCCAAAAATATATTACATTTATTAATACCGCTATGAGCGCTTTCATTCAAACGATTGGCAGCCCTAAGAGAATGTACAGAGGGGCAGGGTCCTATCTTGTCGAGTGCAATATAAAAGCGCGTCCTTGGGAAATTTCACCATCACGGAAGGAACCTTAGTCAGACGATATGGAAGTCAAGTACGCAATCTGTTTAATTGTGAGTTATTATAACATAATTATATTTCAAGTTCCAACTATTTAAAATTTATTAAATTCTGATTTAATTAAATCCCTTAAAATTTTGTAGTTACATTTGCTTTAAAGCTAGTTTTAGTTAATCGTATTTAACATAAAACGCAGTTTTACATGATATTTTAACTTATAACATGAGCGGCCTTAAATTGTTGGATTCTATAAATTGTATAATAGAACAGAATTTTATTAAGAAAATGACTTTATTAATTATTTTTTAATTAATTATTATTTAGTAAAATTGTTTTACCTTGACGAATGATTTGTTAGTATTTATTTTTTATAGTTTGTCATGAGTTTAATATACTGCTTTTGTATTAGATAACGACCCTAAGCCGCGATGTAGTCTCAACAACAACGACAAAGGATGTTCGTACTGGAGTTCTACTGCCGGAGAAATTCATCAATGGAGTAATAGACATAGTGCAAAGTCATAAAAACAAACCCACACCACAACCTCAGCCGTACCCGCAGTACCAGCAGTACCCTCAACAGTGGAACTCACAAAACAATTACCAAAACGCAAATTATCAGAACGGCTTCAATGCGCAATCGCAATATCAAGGACAGTTTAATGCACAGAACCAATTTACTTACCAAAACGGTTACAATCAACAGAACTTTCCACAAAACGGTAATTTCCAAGGCTTCGCTGGCAATCAAGGATTCAGCACACAAGGCCAAAATCAGCAGTACCAAGTTGTTTACCAAAATGTTCCAAATCAACTAAACCACGCTGGTGGCCAATATGGAACTGGCGGTGGACAATATTTGGGAACAAGTCAAACCAGCCAAGTAACTGGTGGTCAATATCCAGGTGGTGCTGGCCAATATCAAGGAACAGTCGGCTCTTTTCAAGGAAATACGGGACATTATCAAGGTAATTCTGGGCAGTATCATGGATCGGGCCAAGTCCAAGGTACAAACGGGCAGTTTCAAGGAAATGGCAGCGATGGGTCTGGGCAAATTAATGGTCAAGGCTTCATGTCCAACGGCCAATCAGGGCAGGGACCCACATGTGTGTGCCAAGCGTGGACGAAACCTCAAACGGATGTGATGAATGATGCTCCGATTCCAGATAAAATTGAAAAAGGTGCGGACGTTATGCAGGGCAGAATTCTTTAGGGATGCCTTTTATATCTATGTTTGAAACCGAGGCGAAAGTTAGAAACGCGGCGTTGGAACAAGAACAAAACCCCATTTAAGTTGACAAGACGTAGTTCATTCTTAACTTATATGGAGTTAAAACTACTATTTATAATCCCTATTATTTAAATATAAATCAAATTAAATGCCATAAATGTACAATTAAAAGAAGTTGCAGCGATTTAAAGTTATCACCGATCTCTTTTCATCACATCAGTGTAGACACAATTTGACCAAAAGAGTACTAGTTTAGTAAAAGTGCATTTTTACAAATTTAATACATCTACAAAATAGAGCAGTTCAATGCACTGTGTTAACTTTTGCTACGATAAATATGTCAGGCGGAAATTTTTCAGCTTTTGTGTTGAATTTGTGTGTACCCAATTTTATATTTGAATAAATTTATAGTTTTAATTGTATTTTTATTTTAAGAATCGGTTAAAATGTATGTAAATGTTGCCATACAAGTAGGTCAGTCAAATTTTAATAGATTAACATGATTTGCATCGTGAAACGCGTGAAATAGTTTCTGAGGAGAGGGATTGATTATAATTTTACTATGTGTATATACCATAGCTTTAATCGTAGGTCATATTCTTAGATGGTTTGCGACTGTTAAATTGTCAGCAGGCAATTTCAATTTCTCGTTGTAATCTAAAAATTGTAAGGCTATCCAGAAAGTATTATATGAAACCTTTATAAATTGATTTAATTGCCACTCAAACCCAATAAAATGTATCAAACTTTAAAATACATTCAAATACTTCAATACCGAAGCCTACTTCGTGGCCAGTTAAATCTGACCTCCCTCTTGCTTCCACGCCCTACAGTAGCTGGGATATAAAGGCGGGATTTTCACTGGTTTCAAAGCTGCGCGCGCAGTGTTACGTAATCATTACGTAACCGTCGAGGGTTGCAGAGGGTACATCGGGGTGCGGAGGGGCCTGAAGAGAGGCGAGAGGGTGCACAGCGGTCACAATCGATTCCGCACCGCAGTCCGGCTCAGCGTTCGACCATGGCAGACAAGACTAAAGTAACTGAACAGTATTATGCACCACCACCAGATCTGGGAAAATGGGAGTCCTTGAGGATTTTCCTATACAATTCAGAGACGGGGCAGGTCCTGGGACGCACGGGATCGAGTTGGGGTAAGTGTTCACTTTGTGTTATTTTGGAGGGAAGATCGATTATTGATCGTATGTCAGGTTTCCTCCTTCGTAATACAATTTGTATACTACTCCTAGTAAAACGCCAGGATTGGTTTTGGGGACCAATCAGTTTGAGACATTAACCTCGTTACATAACATGCTCTTGGTTCCGTGATTTTCATTACCTTTTTTAATCTTCAAAGAATGCTACAACAATAATCTTTATACGAAAAGATTTTACGTTAAAAAGCTTAAAACATTACAGTAATGGTGACTATTACACTAGGCTCACAGTGCATCTGTATAATATAGGTACTTTAACTAGTGAAATAATTATTTAAATGAGTTCAATTGATTCGTAGTCGTTATATTGCACGGAATAGAAACTGCAATAGAAGAGAATAATAATAATCAATGAAACAAAAAGGCTATTTTTTATTATGCTATAGGCATAATTTTGTTCAGGTAATTAGCATATTAGATATGTATAGTTGTGCAAACGCAAATCTCTACCGGAAGTTGAAGCGCGATAACGATATCACAATAAAAATAAATATTTTTAATTGAAACGAGATTTCAGATTGAATTTACTACATTTTAAACAATACTTGTTTGAAAAATTATTAGAAGCACTTTGCATTCGGTATTGCGCGGAAACTTCATTTAGAAATATGTGTCGATTTTTAGTGAGTTTCATACAAATTTTTAGAAGCTGTCAGAACAGTAGGTGTTCCTAGTATGAATGTAGGTACAGAGATAGATAATTAGATACAGACATACATTACGGAGAAACTTGCAGAAGCAAAACTTAATCGTGTACTAAGTTTATGTATGACCAAAGCAATGACATTTTTTAATAATACATAGAACTGACATTTCCATATTGCGAGTCTGGAGACTCAGGATGTCCCGAATCCGCGGAGCTCGGTTTGCGCACCTTAAAATATAATATTATCCTGATCATTATCATTCAGTTTATTCTAATTGATATGGAATGGAATTTAATGAAAATAATACGCAGATTTCTTTTAATAAATCTTGAAATTGAGTTAGGTATAAATCCAGAGCATCTTATATAATATAGAAGAAGGATTAATATATTAAGATGCAATCAATGAAGATAAAGGTGATTATGATCACGTCATGACATTAAGCTATAAGCAATGCCACACAAACGACAACTTCTTTTTATGAAGATGTTTAACATGTTTACGTAAATCATTAAAATTTTATACATATTAGGATACAAAGGATTTTTATCTCAAATATATTTCATGAAGAACCTACGAATTATTATTTTCCGTTTATACAGTGGTTGTCTACTGAATAATAATAATTGGCAATCTCTTTATGTTTTCTCATTTTAACAATCCAAATAATTGTTTCATCATTTATACATTACGTCATTTGATACTGTCATTTACAACTGTTGTAATTAAGAGTAGTGGCACCTGCTAACAGTTTTACTAACTAAACATAAACATTATTACATATACGAGAGATTGTTTTTAGACTCGGATGTATAAATATTTTTGAAAGAAATCGCAAAGAAAAAGTACCATAAATAGTATTAAAAGGAAAATGCCGTAAGGAAATGTTACATTTTTCGAATTAATCTTAGATCACTTTATCAAAGAAATAGTTATTCAATTTAGTTGTATAATATATTTTAGCACATGTTCTCGAAAATTGTCCTTTTGCATACTAATTCTTCTACAGAAAATCTTAAAATAGACCTCTACCAGATGAAGTAGCGAATTCGTATATAGCAAAATAAGTGTCCTTGGATCGATTGGAGTTACGCGCATCCGTTTGCGCAGCCTTCTGACATACAATCCTTATCAGATCTTTTACAAAGACTATCTATTTTTACATTTTAGTATTGTATTTGAAAACAATAAGATAAAACTTTGTCGATATTTGTAAAGCTTTTCCAATAAATATATAGAAGTTGTTTGACATGCTTTAATGATTCTTGACATGGATTGGATTAAATTAATATTTGAAATACAGTAAAGGGTTTATATATTTAAATGCCAACATCTTATGTAATACATTTATATTTAGATGCATAGTAACAGGTGCATTCGACACTGGACATGGACTACGTGATTTCTATTGAATGTATTCCAAATTCATCTGGTATTACTATAAAGAAAAAGATATTGTTCAAATCCCAAAGCCCAGATGTAGCTCAAAATAGTGTACCAATGTGTAATGGTAATCTATCATTGCCAGATATGCGCTATTTTCCATAGCAAACACCCGGTTGTTATATTGCAAAATTCTGTTAAAAACAGAATCTGATAACCGCAACGAGTGCAGCAGATAATCGGAAGCATGAAAATCATAATTAATTACTAATATGTCACAGATTGAATGCAGAGACAAGAATTCAAGATATATGTTTATATATATATGTATTAGGAAATCTTAAATATTCTATTATCGGCTACGTCTTCAAATAAATCGGCTATTTTCAATTGAAATCTATTACCAAAAGAAAAAGTAGTGACAAAAGCAATAAGCATAACTGGGGTAATGATTCACTGGTTTCCCTTTGGTGACATACCGCAGTACATATACGCATGCGCCGAACACTTCATGACCTAGATGACCTAAAACAGATGTTCTATGATACTTCATTTGTCACGAATACGATACGTAAAACGTGTCAGTTGATGATGGCATATTTGGTAGTTAGAATCAATAAAGTTGTAATTATTCACCGTGACTGGTTGATAAAAGAATCAACAAAAAATATCATAAATTCCTACAGATGGTATTCAACCATCTCTACCATTTAACTAACGGCTAAGCATGTATGGTTAACTATCCTATTTTTGTTATTATCACACAGTGTGTTTGTGACTCTAGTCTAATGAGATCTAATTAGTTTGTAACACGTGTCCTCGCTCCATCAACGGCCAGTAATTATTATGCAGGTTAGATATTTAAAGGTCCTTACAGATCTTGGTAGATGAGAATGTTTAGCAATAAAAGTCGGTCAACGTTCGTTTGACAATTAAACTGTGTTCGAGCATCATCAAGAACAATTAGCAGTGACTATTGTAGATTGTAGACACGCACATTGCTTTCAATTCATCAACCATATTACGCCTAACATTTTATACCAAAATTTTAGACAAGATTGTAGTATGATGTATCAAAAGCGCCCTTGAATACTTAAAATTATAATCTACATAATATATTCTCTCGTAGACATGAAACTATTATTAGTGCTATTTTTGTTTTGGCCTTTATGGAAAAGCTATATACATATTTTATTTTCCTTCTTAAAGTTATTATTTGTAATGTTGTTAAAACAAAGTTAAAGTTAGGTACTATGATCTACATAATAATAATAATCTAAATAAAATTAATGTAAGAGGCCTAGGACAGAGTGCTATTAATGATGACAGCGTTTCCTCCCAGTATTACGGTACTTAAAAATGTTATAAATATGCAACCGTGTCAGCAGAATATTTTTTTTTAACTCATTATAAAAAAATATTTCCAGCCAAAATCCTCCTATTCTATTTGATCTTCTACTCTGTGCTGGTGGGTTTCTTCGCGGGAATGCTGGCAATTTTCTACCAGACGCTCGACTCAAAGATGCCTAAATGGCAGATGGAAGGTTCACTAATTGGAAATAATCCAGGTAAAAACAGCCGATAGTTTCTATAAGAAATTGGTGTGTATAACACAAAACTAAAATAAATTCATCAAAAATTTTAATTAAATTTTAATACAAATTTAATAAACATTAAAATTTAATACAAGTACAGTCTATATTTGCTGAACCATGACATGTCTTCTGAAAAGCACTTTTTTATATAGAAATTTTTCCACAGGTCTCGGCTTCCGGCCCATGCCCGACTCTGCAACTGTGGAGAGTACTCTCATCTATTACAAAGCTAACGACAAGGGATCTGTGCTCCGATGGGCCCAGGTCATCGATGACTTTCTTGATGGTAACCATCTATTAATTTATAAGAATTCTTATCATCCAGTATAATTTGTAAATTTCTAATTTGGTGTAAACATCTAAACTCAATATCGAAGAAAAACTAACCTTACAGATTTATACTTATTATCGGTGTAAGAAAATGTCTTTAACTTTCAGACTACCGCAAAAAGGGTAGCGGAAGTGGTGAAGCCTCGGGTGCAGAGAACCGTGTGCCGTGCAGCCCCACTTCTGCTCCGGTTGGAGAGCACCAAGTGTGTGATGTCCCCGTTGATGACTTCAACCCATGCACTTCGGCCAAACAATACAACTTCGAAGAGGGTGGTCCATGCGTTTTCCTCAAATTGAACAAGGTACGTAATCATGATGCTTTTATGCCCACCTACTACAAAAAAGTTCTCGCAAACTGTTTGTTAACTTGACATTTTTTGTTTTCTTCTTTTTTGCGTCTTTTCCCTTTGCCTATTATCATAAGAGTGAAGCTTAGAAAACCCCTATACTGTACGTAAAGAAACTATATATTACAGATTTTCAATTGGACCCCACTCCCATACAACAATACGGAAGGATTACCAGACAACATGCCCGAAGATCTCAAACAACACATCAAACTTGTGGTACGTTGATATTATTTTTATTGTCAAATCTGCTATACAATGTGAGCCAGGAAGAGAGCGTAACACTTAATTAGATTACTTAAGATAATGAATATTTATAACTTGTGCAGTCTGGCAAGCCTGAAGCAAACACGGTGTGGGTATCCTGTGAGGGTGAGAACCCAGCTGACGTGGAGAATATTGGACCAATCCAGTACATCCCTCGCCGAGGCTTCCCCAACTTCTACTATCCTTTTACCAACAAGGAAGGTTATTTGAGCCCTCTGGTTGCCGTGCTCTTCGAGAAGCCCAGAAGTAAGTGTTGTGGTGCAATAAAATATCACTTAGAGGGTAAAACATTTATAATAAAGTCATATATTCGTTAGTTAAATGTTCAGGGCAGGTGAAATATCTTAAATTAAACAGGGTTAATGACGTATCACGTATTAGCATAACTCTCCATCAAAGGTAAAACAACAATAAAGGATATATTGGATTATGAATTAAATGTTAATTATCTTTTTCAGCCGGTGTCCTCATCAATATCGAGTGTAAAGCGTGGGCGAAGAACATCCAGTACGACAGATACGAGCGGCGAGGCTCGGTGCACTTCGAGCTGATGGTGGACCGCTCTTAAACCGCGGGAGCTTGGTGGCCAATCGCCCTCGGCCAACTCTAGTCAACGTCCAGTGTTCGTGCAACCTCACTGCCATTCCGAGATTGTGATTGGCCAATCGGTTATTGGCCACCACGTTAGTTTGCCAATTGGTTAAGTTTCTGTTAAGTCACCCCAGGACGATCAATTTAAATGTTAATGCTGTTTATTTTCTCTTTAACGCGTGGCTTCGAATCCCAGGATTGCGCAGTAGATGCCTGAAAAATATTGCGCAGTTTAAAGTTGCTCAATTTTTGTTTCATACACTATGTAAGCGCTGAGGACGCGCGGGTCTCTGAAGGTCGTCTGGGGGATGGCTAAGAACCAGTTGGCTAAGGCTGCCATGGTCCCACCTGGCGCCGGCTGCCGGTACTTTAGCAATAGCCACCTAGTCGGCAATTTATTTATATTCGTTTTAGAATAGCCACACGGCAACACAGTTTTGTTTACACGCTTAAAGATTTAAAATTAATAATTAAATAAATGTTTAATATTTAATGTTTTCTGGACGATGAGTCAATAAATATGCAATAGTTGGTTCCAATTTAGCTTTTTTGTGTGTTTTATTTATTAGATCATTATTACCCTCCTTTTATCTTTAATATTACAGCGAATCCTTAAAGACATATAAAATAGATATGTATGCATAAATTTATAAATAAATTTTTAGGTTAAAATAAAGTTTAACCATTGGATAAGACATATGCGCCGTGAGTTTTAGATAATTAGTTTAGGGCATACGTGTGTCCAAATACGTGTCAATTAACGCCTTGTTAATAAGTGAAGATTAAAAAGTATATTAAAAGAAAAATTATTAATAGATGGAATGTCCAAAGAGGATAGATAATATATAATAATTTCGGTGCATATTTCACACATTAGCACCAAAGTATTTATGGCTTGTTCTATGGGTTACACAACTGATAAACATGTTTCTATAAATATTCACACAGCTCAGCTCACACAGATGTTGACTGTGCCGGAGATAGAACCCGGGACTCTCTATTCATTAGTCCGGCATGGTGAGTATTACGCCAACTGAATCGACATCGTCAAATAACTATTATTTAATATAATATAAGTGTGTTTATGATGCAACCCTGAGAGTATTTTTTTGATAACAGCTTTTTGTTCGTAATAGTCTATAGACACTTAGACAAAATAGTAATAGTATCCTAGTCGGTGGTCTACGAAGAACAACACTTTGCGTAGGTATTGTGTACCCACGTAGACTCAATCGTAGCATTTAATAGTGCTACGCGAGAGGTACCTACAATTTTAGTTGCTACTACTTTAGCGTACCTACTGCGTAGACGTTAAATGTATTTTATAGTTTTATATAACAATTATTATAAATTATTAGTAGAAATAAAATTATTGGTCTTCATATTTTTGGGTTATAAAACCAGAGGAGTGACTGTATATTAAATTGAAGTTATATCAATAAAACGAGTCAAATCATTTATGACTAAATGAGCAGATTTGAATCGATATCTAAGATTTGTGTAAAAATATTTTTTCAGTATTTTTGAGATCCTATAAATACCGTTATTATCATTATACAGTATTACATAATTATTTTGCTTGTTCTATTAATAACTAATAACTAACTAACTAACTATTATTTACTAAGCAAATGTTGTCGAGTTCAGTAACACTTGGCAAAGCCTTCTGGCGCCGCGCTGTCGCGAATTCACCCTCAGCTGTATTCAATGTATATATTACTTGTATATAGTCTATTGAATACAAGTTAATAAGTGTATGTATATCATATGAATATAAAATGTAATTCGGTTATAAGTAAAATCTATTTCACCGAAAGCTCCTCCTCTGCGTATAGCAAGATTTAAGAAAATCGCAATTTTTTAAATTAACGGATAATATTTACAGTGAGATTTGAAGATTTGAGAGATGAAACGTGGCTAGAGCCACCTATTTTGCTAGTTTATAAATGTATACTTTTGTAATAATGTAATTAGTACGAGCTGACTTTAGGGTACGCAGTTAGAAGCGTTTGTTTTCGCTCTCGGCGCCGTACTGTCGCCTCTACTGCCCTATATTGAAACATCCTAAACTTACAATGGATTATCATCATTAAATCCAATAATGGGTTTTGAGTTAATTTAAATTGGTTTGTCGGTAATATTTCTCATCGTTATAATGATATACTGACGTACTTTTGGACTTTCAAATTCGAGAGAAAAGTAAATTTTCCTGTTAAGAACTTATGTAATGTTGGTTCTTCAGAGACTAATTATTTATATAATAAGCTCTTACAAGTTCTGTGTTGGATAGGAGGGCCTACAAATGGGGCCTAATTCTAAGTCTCTAGATGTATTGAGATAATACGTATCGTTTATTAAAATGAACTGATAATCACTTACCTCACGTCTCATGTTGAAAAATTGTGTATTGTGTAGCACAATTCCGTCAAGTTGTAGGCGACGCAATGTTCTGATTTGAATGACTGTTAATTACGTAAACATACATGTCTGAAAACAGAAGACATTACTTGAACTTTACTAATTTTTAATCAATCTGTGAAATAGCGACCAGAAATCAATCTAAACACCTGATAAAAGTTAGTTGAAACCTCATATTGACGTCGCAGGCTGATTGACCTATAAAGTGCAAAATTGCCATTTGACAACAAAGACGGGGTTTTGGTTGGCGCCGAGTCGTCGCCATTGGCGCCGCGAGTCTGTCGTATCACCATGCTAAGAGGTTCTCCCCTCTTCCCACGTTACATTGATGATTCGATACTATAACGTTTTTGCCTTTCAATTGACATAATAGTAAAAGAAAAGTCGCTTATTTAGAAAAAATTCTTAATTTAGTAGTATTTAAATTTTTCATTCGTGCTGAAGTGTGTGGCCTTAGAGCCGAATAAGAATAATTTTAAATTTATTCAAAATTTAACCCTTCCTTATTTATTTTTTAATTGATTATTTGTGATCCGTAAACAATGCAAGATAGGAATGAGAATTAAACAGAAATTAAAAAAATTTCCTTTGTGCCATTATAGACAGGGAAATATTTCTTAAAGCAGACCAAAACTTTATTAAATAAACGCTAAACCGTCAATGTACACCGTACATTCCCGCTGACCTAGTGTATTCGCCCACCCTTCTCCAGAGAGCAGTTTATCCCTGACAGTTACTCAGTACACTCGCAAGATGGGAATGGACAAGCGTACTATCAAAATAATAGTGGCAGTGGTTTCTATTGTCCTAGTGCTCGGTAAGTACAATGAAATTTCTTTTAATATAATAAAAAATTACAAACTTTATGCTTTAAAATGTTTGTTTTATTATAACTTTTAGACAGGCATCATTCGAATACTAGTATTTTGTAGTATGTACATAGATATATACATACATACACAAACCTAGTCAGTTTTCTATATTTTCTTGTGCGTTAAGGTAAGTTAACAAACGTTTTTAGATTTGAAATATTTACTTATGTAGGAACAGATTATTTTTCCATAGTTATATGAAATATGTTTCAGTTAAATATAGTTTAATTAGTTTGTCTACTCATGTGTAAGCCCATTACGGCTGCAACAGGGCTTCTTTCATTGAACTGAAAGAAGGCTTTGCCTTTTTACTTGTAAGTGAAGCTATTTGATGTCTTATAGGTACTAGGTCATAATAAGAACAAACTGGAATCAAAATACATACATATACCCACCATAGACCAAAACAAATTCCTTTTAGGTTCATAAACCGGATACAGGCACTGCGGGCTAACTTCGGACAGTGTGACGTGAAATCGACTTTTTTTTTAATAAGAATAAACCAGGCGGTAATTAGGGTGAATAACCATTAATGTAATTAATTCACAGGTATTATCCTGGGAGTACTGCTCGCTGTATTCCTTCCGTATCGATACGTGGGTAAGTGGTTAAACGAACTCGTAGAAGACAACTAAATATCGTATTTAAGATTTTTACTAAACAGAGTCTAAAGTGCAATACTAAATCACAGACAAATATCTAAATGTAAACAACACTGTACATTACTTAGTAATGAGAGACTTTCCTTTAAATCTATTACTTCCATTATTTCTTGGTCATTTTCAACCTTAGGCTTTTACAAAGAATTTCATTACCACAAGTTCAAATATGTTTATTAAGTTAGTTTGTAGATAGCTGTTCCGCGCGGTTTGCCCGCGATAGGGAAGCGGCCCTCTGCACGTTTTTAGCGTATTGTGCTTGGCCATTAATTTCTTGTGGAGGTTATTTCAGAATATATGGGATTAAATTAAAAATGGTTTCAAAGGTACAACATTCGAAACAAGAACACTAAAATAATTTTTCAATTTGAATCAGCAGAGATAAGTGCATTCAACCAGCCAACGGGCCCGCAGATTTATAATACTATTATATATTTAGATTGTCACTAAAAAATATTTATTTATTATTTATTTAATAACAGCCTAAAAGTATTTGGATGGCTACAACAGAGGGTAATAATATAAATTCTTGTTTATACAGCCTTCTTAAAAACTTTTTCTCAACTTTTTCTAACATTAGCGTGTATTTTTGCTCATAAGGCATCCACACGACCGCACACATCTATATCCGACGGTAGACACTTACCGTGTGTATTTTTATCCATTCTAATCAGAGAAAGGCAGTTAGTTGTATTTCATCCATGACATAATATTTTAAAATATAATGGGCTACTTTTAACGCAGAACTAGAAGTATGGCCACGGTCAGAGGAGTACAACCACTACGAACCTCTGATACACTTCCGGGCGGGTGACCCAGGCAGTTGGCATGTCTGGTTCAAACGGATCAATGACTTTTTACGTGGTATGCTCTTTCATCCATATTTCGATACATCTCTATGGAAGATGTAGTTAAAAAATGACATCCTTGCAGACTACGAGACAACAGTGCCTGAGGAGCCTCCTCGAGCACCTTGCTCTACGCATCGTCACGACCAGCGTCTTCCAGTACCAAGTTGTGAACGTGCACTTAATATGTGGGCGCCCTGTAATGCTGATAACTTCTATGGATATGCAGCTGGAAAACCTTGTGTCTTTTTAAGGCTCAATCACGTAATTAATCTTATAAAAGAAATTAATAATACAAAAGTCGTACAAAAATCATTTTTTTCTCTTAATTGTAATAGATTCACTACTGGGTTCCGGAACCGTACAACGTGTCCAAGCCAATGGAGATTCCTCAAGAAATGCCCAACAATATTAAACAATTTATGGTGAGTAGAACTATGACGTGTATTTATTGCTTTTAAGTGATAACGCAACCGTTAACATATGTTGTACTTGACCACTATTTTACAATATTTTGAAGTACCTCCAAAGCTTCGTTATCTTCAAAATAAAAAAAACGAACGAAACAGGCTAGTAGGAGTTTTAATTGAAATACTAATAATATAACCATTTAAAAACAGTTTCATCATATGCTAAGCATTCATATGATATTGACAGTATTCAGGGATACGTGCTTGTTTGTCTGTAGTACATTATGATAGAAGCATAATAATAATGGAACTGCCGTTTTAGCAACAACGCCCAGCCCATCACTACGGTGATTACGTATGGGTCTCCTGCAATGGAGAGTTCCAGTCGGATGAGGAGAATGTGGGGCCCATACAGTACATCCCGGCAAATCTGCCACCAGGATTTCCCACAAACCGGCTGACCACTGCTGACAGGATCCCCTATTCAGCCCGGAACCTACCTGATCAGATCCACGGACCCCTTGTGGCGGTGTTCTTTGAGAATCCTAGACGTACGTCCTGAACTGTTACTTGTGAAAATTCACTATATATATTATAGACATATATAGGCTAACAGATCAAATTTTCGAATTTTTCATTACATTCTTGGGTTAATATTTTTAATGGTTTGAGTCGTTTCATTTAATTAAGATTTTAATTAACTTGATAAACATAACAATTTTGTTATATTGTTAATAGGTGGAGTGGTGATCAACGTTGAATGTCGAATTTGGACACGTGACATCATCTACCGCCGTTCCAGTCGAGTGGGCCATGCTCGGTTTGAACTGTACATTCAATAGTCAGCTACTACAGTTTACCTCTAATATTTGATACAGCTGTTCTTAACAATATTTTATAAGGTTCTATATGTTAATGTTCAAGAGGTGTAATGGATTGTGGCTATTTTATTCAGAAAAACCTCAAAGCATTATCATTTTCAATTTTACAGCGTTTACTGTGAGGTATAGAACGCTGCCAAAGCCTCATCTTTTTCCTTAGAATCGTCTGTTTAATAATAACAACGGGAACATTCGTGATGAATAAAATCTAAGCATGTTGTTCTTTACGCTTAATATTTATAATTCCGTTGTCTTAATGTTTTTTAACCTATTACTTAAAAAAACCTTTAATCGTTGACTCAAGGTCAACAATAAAAGTTTTTCTAATTATATGGACGTTTAAAGACATCATAATGTGCCCTATTGTTAACAAAATGATGTAAAACGTGGCTTAAAGTTATGCTTGTTGATGGTTACCATGGGGTAAGAATTTAAATATTCGCGTGTAAATATGTTAAATGATCCAAATGCTACATAGGATAAATAAAATTACAATATTTGAATGTTTGCATGCACAATATCTATGAATGAAAAAACTGAACATCGTATTCATTGTTTACGTTATTGTGGTTTGAAAGCAGATTGTTTTTTGCTGATGTTAAAATCATAGCTATAAATTTTGTGTGAGTGATAATTTTAGTCTCTTATAAATTAAATACATGTTTGCTAGTATTAATAAGTTACAAGAAAATATTTTAAAGTTTCGTTTGTAAATCTTAATATGTTGTCTTCCTAATTGCAGAATTATATAGTTAGTTTTTTTTGTATATACTCGTATATCCACAAACGTCCGCATATAAATAGCAAAGTTAAATAAATTAATAAAGGCCAATGATTACTTACTATCGTTATAATTAATACAACAACTTTGAATACCTTCATTTACTATTTTTTCTATCTCTTTGTAAAATTACAAAAGATGTCTTTAATTCGGACGTATTAAATATAAATACAGATCTAGGTATTTTATAAGTGAAATTTAATTATTAAATACATTTACAAATATAAATAAAAATTGCATTGTTTACAACCATTATTTTTCAATATTGTCTGTATTAGAATGTTAGTATATAATATCATACTGGTTATTTGTGCAATTATTATTAAGAATACATGTAATCTACTGTAAGTTTAATTAAAACTGACCTTTACCTTTAAAAATACCTTTTTGTAATTGACTGGTCTTCAATTTCTGTGTATCATACGACGTTATTCGAAGCATTTGCGATTAAAATAAAAATTCATTTAGTTTTAACAGTGAACTCGAGTTGTGTAAAATGTTTCGCTATGGCGGGAAAAAAATAATCAGTTTTCTTATGCGCGCGCAATCCAATCGGCCACAGACTAAAGGGATGTGGTTGCTTTTTATTAGCATACTAGCTGTACCCGCGACTTCGTCCGCATGGATTAGGTATAACAACTTAAAAATACTTATTTTAGAAAACATGTACTATCTACGTCACTAATTAAATAAACGCAAATGTACTTTATTTATAATTATTACTTAAAGACAGCAAAGATGAATCACAATATTTTGAATTAGACTACAGAATTTTATTTTAGCTTTTTATCGGCGTAGTAAATACACATATATCCGTGCAAAGTTCCATCTTCCTAACACTAACCGTTTCGACGCTAGAGTGACTGGCGAAAGGACATGACGAAGGATTTCTTTACGAAGACTACGGAACCCTAATAAAAGTAGCCTAAGTGACTCCTTATTACATCAGCTACCAATCCAACAAAGTCCCGTCAAAATCGGTCCTTTGGTGTATATATCGTATATATATTCATATGCAGGTAGTAAAAACCGGTTATTTCAATATTAAAAACAGACACTTCAATTTTATATATTAGTATAGATAGGGAGCGCATAGGATTTGCGTTTATTCTGCTACGTACAATTTACAATATGGGGAATTTAAAGTTTTCTTTTAATACAGAGAAGATATATAAGCAAAACTTTTATTTATTAAAAATGTACGAGTTCAAATTATTTATTTTAATAAGAAGTTGCATGAAATAAGCAAGTAATACGAACATTATTTTATTTGTTCAATTGAACAAAATCTTTTTTTAAAATACTTTTTAAGAACAAAGCAATTCAACGAATAGATTTATTTAGTCACAGTTTGATTATGGGTGTCATTCTGTGTTAATTGCGGTGACCATAGAGCCATTTTATGAGCAAGTGTGTTGAAAATACATTTATTCACACAACGCTACAGTAACAGTTTAACTTAATCTAAACCCGTGGAAATCTTAATCCTACATTCTTGCATTCGAAAGTAAAAAATAAAACATTATTGTATTATAACATAGCGATCAATTCAGTTTTGTCTAGTTCACTTTATCAAAGGCCTCGATAGATGGCGCTGTATGGTTTTACAACAGACTAAAGAAATTGACAGTTACTATTCTATATAAATATACTATATATATATAAATAATCGAAATCTTTGTGGAAGTCGATAATCGTTATAGTTTATTAGTTAGTTACGTATTTTAATTACTCTAAATACTGGATTTGTTCATTTTTATCCACCGAGATTTTAAAACCTTGCGGACGAAGTCGTGGGCATCACTAACTTATAAATAACATTAAAAAAATAGTAACTAATAAATAGCATTCAGTTACAGATAGACTATCTATTAATTGTTTGGTGTCGATAGCCGATTCGATAAACAGTACATTCTTAAAATAACAACGCTTTCCTATTAATATTAAAGTACATAAAAATGTATTTCATAAACTACTGTTTTGTAAATTTACTTTAAAATCATGTATTTCGAAAAAAAAAAAAACAATTTTTCTATTAAATACATATAATGCTGTCATATCAGAATTGACACGTTGTCAATTTCTAAGTTTGATATTCACACTGGTGTAACATTATGTTGATCATTCAAGCGTAATTGTTAATGTCAGATTGGGACGGTCAAATGTCAATATCAAATATTCTCAAATCTCATTCATTTTGAGAAGTGGATTGTGATAGGACAAATAATTTTAAGTTTCAACATTGATTTGAAAAAATTTTACGAAATAAAGTTTTATTTTCATCAAAATGTCACAATTTAAATATTTCTTAATTGCAGTTGTGGTCTGTAGCTTAGCGGTATTTGGTAAGTCCATGTAATTCTAAACAGTATTACTATTTTCCATCCTTCATTATATATATCCATTTTCTTTGTTAGTTATCAAGTTGCAGCTATATTCGTTTTTGAGTTATTCACTGAGTCTATGCGTAAACGATTATTGTTCAGTATTCAAACTTCAAAGTGATAAAAAACTTAACACGAAGTTCGTGATTGTTCGAGAAAATTACTTTTGAGCTCTTTCTTTTCTTTATTGCAGGCAATGGCGAATTGACTCCACCGACAACAAGTGAAATTAACTTGCTAAATTTGGGTGTATCAAATGCTGTGCAGGCATCGAGTACAAATGTTTTATCCTCCTCACCTCTCCCGTCATCACAATCACCAGTGTCGACTTCCTACTCGGGTGTATCAAATGCTGAGCAGGCATCGAGTACAAATGTTTTATCCTCCTCACCTCTCCCGTCATCACAATCACCAGTGTCTTCAGTGGAGACTTCCTCCCTTTCAGCTGAAGCGAGCTCTGCTGCGGTATCGGTTTCCAGCCTTGAGCCTTTAAATACTACCACATCTACTTCCACAACCACACCTGCACCTACTCCAGCTCCAACTCCATCCCCAGCTCCTAAACCCCTCCCACTTCCAGAACCAGGAATGTGGGCATACACTGAGAAGACTACTAATGTCACATGCATTTTGGTGCAGTTTGCAGCGCAATTGAATGTCACTTATACAAAGGAAAACAGCAGTAAGTATTGATTGCTTCAATCTCAACTAATCTCTTTTCAATTTTTAAATGAATTTATTCTAAATTATAGCAAATGCAGTTGCAGTAAAAACATATGTAGTTCATTTACTGTTTTAGGCTTTACTTTTAAAAAATGTCTTCCTAATAATTAATTCTTCAATTACTTCCAAATTCAAAAACTCTTTTAAGGACTCATTCTAGAATATTAATTATAATGTAATAATATAAATTAATACATTATATTATGAGCATATCATAAATGTTATGGTGTACTTGGATATAAGACGCTGTTGACAGTTTTTTTTTATCCTGTGATATGGGATTTGGTATGCTATTGCTTTTTCACAAATAAATATATTGTACAATTACATAGTCTTCATAACAATTCCAACAGACATATGTCTATCTCTTGGCTTTATAATAACAAAACATTCTAAATTAATGTTCCTTATAATCCTATTTTGTTTTGTCAAATAAGAACTAGTGTCAAATTACACAATGGGAATAAAGGATGAGCATATATATATATATATATGCACATCCATCATAACAGATCCATTTAGGGTCTGTTGTTAGTGTGTTGTGGCTAGTTTAATGTATTTGTTACAATAAGGCTTTAATCTATCTGGGGAAGGCTGATGCAGGCCCATCACTTATCAGTATTTCATTGGATATGGTTATATGGATAACAATATACTTTATTGTTTTGTTAATTAACAATAATGAGGAAATTATTTAGTTAGGCATTTATTTGTTTGATATGATGACACTGAAATTTACAAAGACCTTGAGTATATTTATTGGATTTTTTGATTAGAAATTATATATTTTGTAGATCCAGCGCTCATTTAACTTAATACATGGGTAATATTACTACCTATTCTAATGTTAACGGCACTCTTGCGTGTTGAAAGTTTCGTTTAAAAATAGATGTTTAGTTATTTGTACACATTTATGTTAATGTATGAAACTCACGTCCATCTTCACGTGATAATTTTATCATAATTTTACCTTATCATTAATTCGACGTGTTTGATAATATTGAGTTAATACGTAACTATACTTTATAATTACCGGTTATAATTATTGTCGTTCTACACTTAATCAAAATTCCGGTTTGAAAAAGTATATAGAGAATCTTTGTCATAACACGACTTACATTCTACCCTCATATACAAGACTTAGTGTTCCACCAGAAGACGGTTATAACGGAAATTATTAGTTTTCCTTATTTTTTGGCACGGCACCCATTAGCAATTTAAAAAGGCAACCTACATCCGAACACCCGGAGTGACTGCGTTATACATGAGTCACAATGCAGTTTTCACCCGATCCTTGGATGCTTTGATCTGGTTAACGGTGTTTAAAGGTCAATCTATTTTAATGGAATAAGTCAAAATTATGTCTGTTTAACGTTATAGAATTTTATAAGTTTTCGAAATAAAATAACGTTAACTTCGAGATTATATTAGTTAGAAATATATAGGTGTCAAATTTTATTAACAACTGCTAAATAGCTTAGATTTAGACCAAAGACATTGATTAATAACCGGTTTTTAACTTATAGCTATTATTAGATTAAGACGACTTGGTCTGCCACATTTACAGATAAATTAATTGAGTCTTACTTCATTTCACCGTATCAAAGTTCATCACACTTAACCTATGGAATACTTGTTATTCTATTATAGAACGTTAAGCTAATCTTTATCACATACACCACTACAACTCTTTATATACCTACACACTATTGCAAACATTACAAAAAGACATGCTTTATACATGAAAAAAATTATTACTTGTAGATACACGATCTGACACGTAAACGCTTATATGTATTTTTTATAAATTATAATAAAGGTGGAGCGAGGGGGTACATTGTCGGCGAGTAAGTTCAGATAACAGACTTACGTCGCCACACTGTGAAATTTGTGTTCATATTTATTAATTCAAAGATTGTGTCATTGGAAATATGTATCGGGTTTTGTTCAGATAAGACCTTGCAAAACTAGTTTGATATATTTTGTTTCGATGTAATACGATGTTTCTTGTTTTACAAAACATTGGAACTTTTAGTTTATGAAAAAATAATGAAAAGTGGATTTATTCTAACTTGGTTACAGACTCTTCTTTTTTTTTTTTAACAACAATCGCTTTCGCAATAACTAGAATCCTGCGATGAGATGTTTTTAATTTTATAGCCTGACAAAAAGGATATAAATGCACTGATTGCTAGTGAATTATTAGTATTAGTTATTAACAGGCCATTTTTTAAACCGTTATGAATTTTGCAAATAGTTTACTCCATTGAATTGTGCATTAGTAAATTGTCGATATCGTCATAACGAGTGAGTCACGTTGATAAACCGTGGTCTGTTTAAATATCTGTTTTTATTTACAAGGAAGTATAATTTGTTTTTACCGTTTTCAATGCGTTTTTATTTATATTGATAGTGTTTGTTTATATGTTACACACACTTGTATAATAAACTATATGAGTATATTTTATACGGTAGAAAAATAATTCAACGGTTGAATCCTAACGGCATCTCACAGAAAGTTTCTTGCAGCTCTCACTTTCGAAATAATTCAAATATTTTTTTTAGTATTTGCCGTGTGAAAATGACGTATATGCAAGCACATTATTATATGCAAAGAAAGTAGCATAGAGTATGTTATATACTTTTTTCAAAATCATCTTAGATTTAGCCAATTCTATCAACCGTTTAGAAAACAACAATCACGCGTAAGACCATTGCTTGAGAAATACATGTAAAGCACACAACATTATTACTATCTTATGCCGTACAACTTAAACGCGATAAGATAATCATAAGCACACGTTTTATTTTATGCTAGCTTTTATCTGCGAATTAGTTTTCGATTAAACTTTTGTCGCCTGATTTTCTGAAGGGTAAATTTTACAAAAATATGGTTAACCCAGCATCTAGACTTTTTCTGATTCACAATATTAGAATATATTGATAGTGTTATCATTTCAGAAGTTTACATTAACAATATTAGTGATATTGTTAATTCGACCGTCTGAAATGATAAGACTATCGGCCGTGTAAAACGTAGACGAATTACAGTACCATGGCGATAACCAATTTACCAATATCGTACCGAGGGTAAGAAACGCGCTACGTCCACCAGTTTCCAAAAAGGCGGTATTCGTCAAAATTATAAAATACCGTCATTTAGTAGCTTGAAGAAGTAGTTCGTATGCGCGTTTATCTAATATCACTTATCCTATTTTGCGGGAATTAGTTTACGTAATGTAAAGTGTATGTTTATAAAAAAAGTTAAGATTAACTGGATAAAGGCAAGGTCAGACTCACCGCGTGACGTCGTTCAATTTGCAAGAAGTATTTGCATTTCAACATTGCTTTTTATCTATTTTAAGACAACAATGGTTTCTCAAACTGATTTCGATCGTTGTTAAGAAACCAGTGAGTGATATTTTCAGACAAATGAATTTTTAGGTTATATATCTAAAAAAACGTTATTTCTATTTGAAATAAATTGTGTTTCCGTACAAGGCATTTTTTAAAACCTTTTATTTATTTAGTTACGTATTAACATTAATAACGGTCGTTTTTACATATATTAATTATTAATTGATTTTAATATGTTTGTACCTTTTACAACGGTTTATATGTTTGTATAAACAGTTGTAAAAGGTCTGCATCCCGCTCGAGATAATGTGCTCTTGACGATCGATAAAATTTCTTGCCTCATCATTTAGTATATATAATTTATATTTTTTATCCTCACCTGACATTTGCTCCAGTACTGGTCATTGACCTTTATCTTTTATTTTCATTAAACTACAGGCCATGCATTTGTAGGAATATCCTTTTATTTATATTGCGTATCTTGTTTGTTGATAACGTCAATCGTCAAATCGACCAAATCTCACGATAAGAACTTTTTTCAAATATTTCTATTTTTTTTAATATTTCTGATATAAGTATTTTAAGTTCATCTATTAATTAAGGAAGCAATAATGCTTATACCATTTTACCTTTCATTAATTGCATAGGCTAAGAAATAAAACCACCAAACAAAAACAAAAAAAAAAAGATTAAACCACCTATATGAAGAATAAAACCTCATGCCTCATTATTTACGGATTTACTGATCAATATTTTTAATTAATTTGATGCTCCTATTTATTGATGTTATATTATTAATATTGTATCTTCTTCCAGACACAACCGACCACTTCCAACTGAATGTACCGAAAAACGCATCAGTGGTGAATGGTAGCTGCACAAGCGATTCTCAATGGATTCAGCTGAGCTGGCCGGCTTCTGAGAACAGCTCCAACAGTATGCTTCTGGTGTTCCAAGTTAACGAAACTACCAAGTGGTACGAAATGAAGAGCCTTAACGTCTCCCTGGTGCCCGAGATGTTCCCCAATTCATGTGAGTTGTTTTTTTTTAATAAGTAACTTTAACATAAAATTTTCTAATATTACACGATAAAATTGAATTTCCTTAAGTTGTCCGTTCATGGAAAGTTGAGTGGAATTTCCCTCGCGGCAAACTAATGTATCAAATCGTGTTGCTGTCTTACTTTAATTAAAACGGTCACACGATGTCTAGCAGTGAAGTGTCACACTTACTTACGTTACGTTAGGCAGTCTGATTTCGAATGCTATGTATAAATTTAAATCATTATATTATCCATAATTTTTAGTCTGTATAAGGTGGTTAACCGTTTAGATCTATGGGTTTAACCTTGAAAATTATTAGGAGGTTTCCCTTACCCCACAGATAGGATATAAAATTTTCGATTATGTCTACTTTTTTCGATCCCGCTCGACTTCAGTTGTCTTTTTGGACAAGCTAAAAATTATATCAAGTGGCTAAGTTATGAAAAGTGTGTTGAGTTTTTATGTGTCAAAGTTATATAAATAGTTTTATCATGTCGGTTAACGATACATATATAATTATTCTGAAAAAATAATAATAATAAGATCTTCGTATCCTTTAAGTTGAGGAAAATCCTTGCTGTGGCAGGTCGAAAGACATGCTAATATTCTTTGTTCTCACGATAAAATGAATGTCTTTTGTTTTCAAATTTTCACCTGCTTTCGTCAATCGTGTATATTACAGCTATTATGGAAATTTACGTATGTTTTATTTATATTATTCAAAATATTAAGGTTTTTTTATAAATAAAAGATATCGATTCACAATAATAGCTTTCTGTGTTATATTTTGCTTAATCTTACCTTTTCTTTCCATGTTTCTTTTTAAGGTACGTTTAAAAATAGACGTGTAAGGTAAAGTAGGCAAATAATAAAACTGAACTTTTTATTTACTGTTCAACTATGGTGTTGCAATTTGGCAAATATTTATTTCGACAGAATATTTGTAATATATTTACATCATTTCGTAGTGCAAGATTTCGCAAATTTCTAAAGAATAAAGTATTAAGGAATACTGAAAATGTGTGCAATGTACATATATGATTTTAATAACAAAAAAATTCTTAAAATAAATCGGCAATTCAATTAAATTTAAATATTATATAATAAATAACACATTTGTTATATTTGGTAAAACATCTTTACGACAAACAAGTTCTAAATAAGATGTATTAATAAATCCATTTGTCCCTTATAATTTTAATAATAACCATAATCTTTATTATTAAAAGGGATACATTTATTATAGCCTTGTTTGATGTTGTTTTAAAGCGGAAATCGGAGAATGGCTTACCCAAAAAAATTTAAACAAAGCAGAGTCTAACATTATTTTTGGATATGTTCATCAGTTCTCGATGTATTTTTTATGGCAATGGCATAATAAATAGTCATTAATTTTTATGCACTATGAGGTATAAGGTTTAGCAAAAATAGAGTATTATAAAAATTTCAGCCAAGCCTATTATTATAGCCGGTAAATAATTAAGTAGTTTGAATAGTGGATTGCTTTTTTCAGCTTTCAAAGATGCTGTAGAACTCTGGCACGGTGTGGAATGGCGCAGTCCTCTGGCTACATCTTACCGCTGCGCACCACCCACCTTCCTTAACATGACCGGCGAAGCCGCTAATGTCGTGGCCAAGTTGACCCTCAGTCAGCTCCAAGAAGAGGCTTTCAGGACCAGCAAGGATAACTCGTTCAGTGCTGGTAAGTTTTTCGAAGCTTACAGAAAAAGTACTTCCATTAAAAGATCATATTGATAACTGATAAAATTATAATTATATTTGATAAGTAGTCCATAAATTTCAAAGGTAATGTTCAAAAATATTAACTACTTTGAATAATTATGAGTTACAAAAAACAAAATTACATAAAATCGTTAATGATCTAAAACCCAAAATTCAAAAATTCATTTAATACGCAAAAATCGATCGGTAAGTGTTAAATGATTGTGGACTTTTAATGTCACAGAAACATGTACCTACTGATAAACATATTTCTGCGTGTACAATGTTGTTATTACATCCGCAACGTTGTTATTTATATAGAATTAAAAGTATAATTAACTTTATCGCTTGAATATATTTTAAATGGCCTATTGTTTCGAATGAATTTCATTCCAATTTTAATTATTTCATATAAGTCCTGTTATTAGTTTTGAAAAAGTTAATTAAGGAACTGAAGGCATTAATTAATTTCAATAAATTTCGTTTTGCAAAGCCAAATAATGAAACGACATATTGTACTTGTCGAGGACACGTGGTCACAAATATTTTTACATTGGTATTCGTAACTTAAATTGTTATGATTCCTTGTAATAGATATAAGCCATAAAAATTATGAGTAAACAACACTTAAAAATTAGATTAGATAGAAATTAATTTTTTTCTATATATTAATTATTATACACATTTTTTATAGTGTGAGAGACGCGTTAAAATATGATCGTCAATATATTCTTGTAAGCGTTTTATTTATATATATGGTTTAATGTGAGTAAAATATATAAGCGTACAATTGTTATTGTCATTTATATAAGTCGGTAACACGCTTCGTACTAGTCTTAATGATGATACACAAATACAATGTAAATAAATAATAAAGAACGAATGTTTGTACGTGAGCTACGTGACATCCCTGATTTTGTTACGCGCGTTCAAATAAATTTATATTACATTCGATAATGTGTCGTGATTCAAAAATTAAATTGCATTAGCGTGAGCATTTATGAGTCACTACAGAATGGAATACGTGTATTGACGAAAACGCATTTAAGAACAAATCTTGATTGATTCAGTTGATTTCGCTGTTTCGATGTTTTGAAAGTTTTGTATCTGACTAAGATACAGTTTTACTGTATGATTCAGATCAGGTCAGGTTAATTATCAAATATAACATTTTGATTTGAAAACCTCAGGTAACATTTATCATTACTTAAACATTGACCACAGCATTGATTAATATGATAATTCTTAATATATTCGTACAAAAAAGAATTTTTACATATCCTTTTCTTACCAGCTACAAAGCAAGAAGGAATGTCATCATAATGTTGAAGTATGTCTGAAATGAATTCTTTGTTACAGCCCGCGAGTGCGGCGGTGGTGACCTCCCCGACGCAGTGCCAATAGCCGTAGGCTGTGCTTTGGGCGGTTTGGTGGTGGTGGTTCTGGTCGCTTACCTTATCGGACGCCGCCGCTCTGCCGCTAGGGGATACCTCTCTATGTAAACTGTAGGTAAGAAAAGAATAATTAATGTTTGGACCATTGTATTCCTATTACCTAAGGTAATGGACCTTGTTGTTTAGAAAGTGATATATGTTAGGTATCGGTTATAAATATAAAGACTAAATCATAGCCATTAAGGACGTAAATAAAGTAAATAGGGCCTGTCAGTTTGAGGTATGCAGTCGTCACGGTGACATTATAGGTTCTCTATTACCTGAACCCGAGGAAAAGAAAGCGATAAACATTATATTCTCGTGTTTCGAATTTGCTTAAATTTTCCTTCTTAAAATATTACCCAAGGAAGTTCAATAAGAAATTGTAATTTATATTTGTCCAAAAATTACATACATGAACACATGAATTTAGGAACAAGGAACACATATTGTAATTTTTTTTATATTGGGAGTCCAAAATTATTAACGTAATTATTCATTTTTTCAGATGGCGTGTGAAATGTCGGCGTAGTAAATAAATTAAATATGACAACAATTTATCTGAGAGTAGCTCTTCATGGTATTTAAACAGCTGTGAAAACTGAATTGTTTTCCATATATCTAAGTTACATATAAAATACAAACAGTGGATAGCGTTATTTTATGTGCTCAAGGCGTTATTTTGTTAAATATTTGCTTTATTTGAAATTCCTAAAATATATATGTAGATAGATAAAGTAGACGTATAAATTATTCTTGTAATTGAAGTTTTAAAGTGATAAAATCTGTCATTATTATGCCGGTATTCAGTGAAATACTGTTCGCATTATATATTTTTAGTTTTCAATATTAAATATTCATGTCATTTAACATTTTTAATTTCATTTATGATTTCCAAAGATTATCCATGATATATTGCAGTATGATTTTCTATCTCTAATGATTTAAGATGGTAATTATTATGATTAAAATGTAGCCTTATTCTGTCTGGGTAACATGCAATTTTTTATTGAATATTAGAATGAACAAGTTTTATTTTCCAAGGCCTTATTTTTCAATATGGAGTTTTTTAGTTTTTTAAATATGTAGAAGATTAAAAATTGCATGTAGCCCAGTTGCAAAGTCTAGGTCACTAAGTACTGAATTTCAGGGTCCGGGTGTTTTTGTCGCTTTGTGATATAGACATTAAGACTAACCGTTATTTAAAAACAAATTGGAAACTAGTTCTATAAAAATTTAAATTTTAACTTGATTATAATGACTACAGTAAGTACCCAGGCTTTTGAAATACTATGATACAAAAATGAAATTCAACACCTATTAAAATTCCATCAATAATATCTTGGTGCTTGCAGTATTTTATTGTTTGATAGAATCTCTAATTAGAACATCAGTCACAAAGCGACATATTAAACAGTGATATGAAAAGAAAAATAAACGTTTTTTATTGCCAAAAGTGTTTTATTACAAATCCTCATACAATAAATACATTATTTATATACAGTTATGTACTATTTACACTAAGAACACATTGTGTAACGTTCACACGTTAACGTTCGAGAAAACAATAAATTGTAAGTTATATAAACTACAGAGGCATTATGATGATATATGATGGGTATACTTCGAGTTTTCCAAATAAAATTGCCTTCGTCAAATCTGATTACATACCAAAACTTGATAACTATATTTTGGATTCTATGCACTTCATTTTGAAGAAATTTTTATTCCCTATCTAAACTCTATCCGTTCCTATTAGACCAAGCAAATGATTTTAACTAAATTATTATATAGCTTAAAATTATATTTTATATTGAGGCATGTACTTTAACTATTAAAGCTGTTCCCTAAATGTAATATATACAAACACATTTGTGACATAAATGCAAAAATGTTATAACTTCTCCATATTATTCCATTTGCACGGCAAACAAATATAGAAATAG
Source organism: Pontia daplidice (assembly GCA_963693355.1). Taxonomy (NCBI): domain Eukaryota; kingdom Metazoa; phylum Arthropoda; class Insecta; order Lepidoptera; family Pieridae; genus Pontia; species Pontia daplidice. Next base: position 882,908 of record CAVNZL010000029.1, read on the forward strand.
AAAAGTATCAACAATTCTCTAATTAAATGAATACTGGTTTGTGACATAATTTACTTATATAAATGAGTATTTAATAATGGAAACCACAAATTATCTACTTCAGTTCATATCACTTATAGAACTTAACATAACTAGCTACAGTTTGGAAAGTGATAGTAAATTTTATAAGTGCAGTACCCACAATTTCAGTAGACGACTCAAACGTGCAATCCGGTACGATATCAAATTGAACGTAATTAAATAAATATAGTAGCCTCTTATCAGCCTCGTTGGCTTCGAAGATTATCTCAAAATTAAGTTAAATTATAATGATATATATATTTTATAGTAAAGGCAAGAAACTTAACTATAATGACTGTTCTTATATAATACAACTACAATCTACTTACACTAATATAATACTAATGGTTTTTAATCAACTTAAGTCACCATATATTTGTGCCACAGATGAGTTTTATCTATATTGAAGTTTATACAATATTAACACGTAACTCGTCTCAAAAAGTTATTTGGTCAAAAAACAACCGCGTAAATTCATTGTACGGAAGAATAAGAAATACAAATGTTTCTTTGTAATCTTTCCTCAACTGATTTGTGTATTTAGAAAAAATATTTTCCCTCGTTACTATTCGATTTGTAGATAATCTAGTTGTCATCAAAGTCGTGGAGTGATCTCTTACGAAGTGGGACATGAGTCAAGTAAAACGTGATGTAGCGATTGCATATTTGACCATTCCCGCATCACTCCGCCCACTGAAACCTCGCGAATGCATCCCTTAAAGTTTTCACGGTTTTCGGATGCGTCCACAACGCCCTCTGAAATAATGTTTAAAATAATAACATTTCGATTGAACGTTTTTTATGAAATCATATTACAGATTATTTTGACAGACTGACAGAGATTTTGACATCTTGCAACAAATTGATTTAAAATTTGTTGTAGCACTTATCGGCGAAGCTTGTGAGCTTTTCATACTAATTGTGTGGCATGCTAGATAACATCAATTTAGGATTTTGTGCACATGAAGTTATTATTTATTTTTAAATAAAGTTGAAACAAAAAAAACTTAGTTCAATTATTACAGCTTTTTTTATTCTGGTTTAAAAGGAAACAAACAATATTTTAAAATGTACTCACCAGGTAATCCTCCTATATAGAGTGGAGATATGGTAGGAGCATCGACATTAAAAAGCGTAGGTGTAGAAGCTCTTTCCTCCTCAGCGCCATCTAGCGAGAGCGCAAGGGCCTGCGCAGAGATGCGTGCGACCACCGAATGCCAGGCGCCATCGCAGGCCACGCCATTGTTCCCCGAGCCGTGCCATTCTGCGCGGGCGCCGCCACCACTTAACACCACCTTGTAATAAAGATTCAACATTGATTTTGCAACTGAAAACGAAACTGTAAACATACATATATAGTTTATAATTAAATATATTACCATTCCGTTTTTGAGCTCCAATGTGGCTCCACTTCCAGAGATGATTACTCCATTAGCAGCGAACGAGCGAAATTGCAGCCGCACCTCGATTGCTTCCGACTCCTCTGTCCACCATTTATTGGACCACACTGCGTATGCATCCCCTGTGATTTTTTTTTGTAAATCATTAATATGTTATAGATGCATCATATTTTACAGAATAAAACTTCAACTTTGTCACATGTACTGGGTGGCGCAAAAGTAACGATCCTATTTGGTTCAGTTATAATATTTTTCTAAATTAGAAAACTAGATTATCTACCTGCAAAATAGGCTCCGCGTTCAACACTAGGGAAGCACTGTCCCACTGCGGCGTGCGCACGCGCATCCCGGACTAGGTCTTCAGCTCGACCGCACACTGATACACGACGAATACAACCACGAAAACTGCCTACCCGTAACACCTGCAGACGATTTGTTATTAATAATTTAAATTTCTAAGACTATTTATTATTTGGCAAACAATTTGAATAATTATTCTTCAATATACAATATGTGGCTTTATCTCGAATCTTTTATCTCTTGTATAATACCCACATGGTTTAAGAACTAGTGAAAAAGTGTTTCTAGCTTGAAATTCCAAAAACTCACACTTATAAAATTTATAATATAACCCAAATAAAATATACGCCTTAGATCTAAGTAAGAACATGCGAAACATACCGAGTTAGGTATATTGGGAAGCGAATGTCCGGCAGGAAGGCCACCCACAAATATGCGATTAGCGCGAGAGTGCGCCGGCGCACGCGATGTGGCAGCGGCGCCGCCACTTGATAGTACTAGTCGGTTGCGGGATATACGCACTGTAACCTGGAAAATTGATTAGGTAAAACCCTAGATAAAACTGCTAACGGACCGTCGGATGTTATCAAACTGTTTTAATCACATTGCTACATCAACATTTTTAGTGGTGTGAGGCAATATTGTCACATTTTAAAACTGTTTTTAGGTGTGATAATATCTTCAGACAGTTTGTGGCCATTATATTATGGAGAAAACAAGACTTATATGTTTTTGTATAACTGTACGTAACGCAATATGCGTTCAAGGATTCATTGATAGCGTTTTTACTTACCGATCTCCAAGTGCCGTCCGCGAGAGAGGTAGCTAGAGATATTTCTTTCCTTTTCCTTCCGCGCACTATAAGACGCATTTTACCTTCATGCATCAATAGAGCTGTGTAATGCTTTGCTTTCAGTTTTGATCCCTGGAAATAGACATTTTTGTTCCTCATACTCCCCTTTCTGTTTATTGGAAAACTCTTACTTTTTTTACAGAAAAGATAAGTTGCACTTGAACTTATTTCTGGTGCAGAGTTTAAAAGGTGCCATAACTTTACAATGAAATAACCAAATATAAAACAAGACAAAATATAGTATAATTTTTTAAAATATAATAAATGCTTACGGGTATCAAGAATAATATGCCTTCAGTAGCAAACGTTCGAATCTGGAGTGTGATAGAGAATTCAGCCTTAGCACCTTGTCGCGGCAGTTTAAGGGAAGCGTAGCTGCCTACTGAGTCACCGAATTTTACGGCACCCGCTTCCACAGTGTATGATGACAACTAAAAATTATCATTTTGTTTCATTCAAAGTACCACGAATATATCTTTAATAAATAACATTCATTAATAAGTAGTGGTCAATTATATAATAGTATTACATAGAGTAAAAATATACAATATAATAAAAATGATAATAAAGTTTTCAGGGTTATTTTGTTTTCTTTTAGTATTGTACCACATAAGGTACACTATGCACGAGAGATGTGTCTTTTCTATTATATAAACTTTTTTACCTTAGTACACAAAGTAGCCGAATCTGCCTGCGGTTCAGCGGGTGGTTCTATACGAGCGTCACTGTCAGCCCGACCCACTCTTACTTCACCCCAACTCATGCCATCTTCCAGACCCAATAGTCTGAAACAGAGATCATAGAATTATATTCATATTTTACACACAATTTCCTTTTTAAACACGATTCATTACTATACACGAAGTATATTTATGACTATATACGACTACAAAATTTACATTAAAAAAAGAATGTCAGAATGTTTTCTACTATAGTTTTAAAATGAAACGATTCTTTAAATAAATTACCAATGAATGTTATCAATAAAAGAAAATGTCATTAAACTTACGTAGAATCAACGATGAAGTCAGTGATGGTTCCAACAAAAAAGTTGGCGGGTAACACTACGCTCGACCGTTGCGAGGGCGGAGCACCTCCCAGGAACAAGCCTCGCGGTCGCGGGCCGAATCCTCCGCCTGCTAGGGCTCCACTGCCCGCTGCCTTCTCGTCGATCCACACTTCTAGCTGAAACCGAAGTTCAATTTCACTTTCTACGATTTATTGGTATTTTAGATTCAGATGTCACCTTTTATTAACTTTAAATAATATTTGTAATTGCGTAAAAGATACTTGATAAAAATGATTATTACCTGTTTATGTGCTCGTATCAGTCTCACAGTGTGCAGGCGTCCATCGTCCAGCTTTGTCCCGTTGATGCGCAGGCGCAGCGCTCCTTTTCCTGCCGCTGCTATGATCTCTAGTTCTCCTAGCAAGGTCACGCCATTCGTTTAAATACGTATTATTTATGTTACACTTATTATAACGTTATATCGATCGTGCTAAAATATAATAACTTTTTCAGGATTTTGACAGTAATTGCCATTGTAAAAAAGTATCAAAAAATTAGGAAACCTAAATTACCTTTAACAATACCCATAACCAGGTAGTGTCCATCGTCACCATCGTCTTCATCATCAACTTCGTTGGAGCCAGCAGCTGGTGCGCGGTACACCAAAAGACCTGATGGTGAACGACTCCTGAAGGACACTCCAAGGGAGGACTTCCTCCTGATAGCTGGTGATGGCATTTCGATGTAACCTTCGCCTTCAAATATGGCCGATCGAAGGCTCTAGAATAAGAGGTATAACGTTTTATTTTTTAACTATTAAATTAAATTTGCCTCCGCAATAAATATGTTTACTCGAAAATCGGTCACGATCGCTAATATAGGTAAACTTTCCATACAAATCAAACCGCAATTTGTGGAGCTAGGCTTGTTTAATTCTATTATTTTCGAAAGGAACTGGTCAGTCCATCCTGAAAACTCTTATCTTTTGGAATTGACATTATTAAAAACCAGTGAACTATTTTTAATACCTTAGCTGAACACCCAGGCTCCACCCCATGTCTAGTGGGCGTGTCTAATAAGTCGTATCCCTCTCTGTCCACTGTAAGTGCTCCGATGCAGCCCATAAGCGAAGGTGGTTTCTCCCCTGGCTGGTCACCAGGGGGTGTTCCTCCAAGCCAGTAGACGGCCTGCTGCAGGTCCGGTAGAAGAGCAGCGCTTTGGACTGGGGGGGAAGGCGAGCCTAGGGTCTCTTCACCGTTTACGCGCAGGCTGCCTGGGGACCAACGCGCTTACATACACATTCTTTATACCGTAGCCTCTTTGCAATGATCAGTTAGAGAAAAATTGCTTAAGCCAATATCTTTAATTTACTAGAGTAAATACGTATACGTAGATGAAATTATGATAAATTTGGTTCCTATAACTCTAAAACGATAAGAGGTGGAACACAGTACCTCTTTCGAGACCGTTAAACACTCTGGTGGCCTGCACATGAGCGCCAGAGCCATCGCAGTGGGCAGTGCTGGACGATATTTCCAAGAGCGACCCTCCGTACTGAACTGCGAACACAACGCGACATGACCTTAGCCATACGCTCACTGACCGATTCTGAAATGTAACATAATTATTGACTTATGAACAATAACAACTAACACATTTTATAGTAATGCTTGATTAATTTAAAAAAAAAATTATTTATTACAACACAAAAAACCCATATTTTACACACATACAATATAGTCAAAGATATACATATGCATTCTTAAACGTGTTTCACAAATAATTATAGAGCATATTTAACGGGACACAAACGAGACGTAAACATGAAAACAAAAGATGAAAAATATGTTTCAATGAAAATTTAAATGCTATTTAAGTTTTTAAAAAATACATAGGTTTTACAAAATTATTGAACAGTCCATTAGGTGTATTAAAACCCGTATAGGAAAGGATTATATCATAACTGACTTTTATTATTCAAATTATTAAACTTTGAAAGAACTTTAAATTATCAGTATGAATGAGACGTCACATGTTCATTACCTTCTAACATAACCTTATTCATTAAAATTACACACACTATAATTATATGTTATATTTAGTACTAACATTTATAGTGTCGAGTGCCAAAAATAGGAGGGCGTTATGGTCCTTAGTGCGAAAGGTAAATGCGATGGTAAAACGTCTGCGATCAGCGGGTCGAAGTCCCGACCTCCGAACCTCAGCATACCCCGATCCACTGAACTGCACCCAGCCGCTGGATCCCCGAGATTGGCTTATACGCCTGTATAAAATTAAGAATTGGCCGTGATATTCACAAAGAAATACTTTTCTAAATAGTTTCAGACTATATTTTTAACTTTTATCTTAAATTTGACAACCGATATATTTTGTTTCTTCTAATATAAATTCATTCTGATAGTTTTGCTTATTTAAAAAAAAACCTGGCACTTAAAGTGATTAGTTACCTATGTGTACATCCAATACAGTTAGCATTTAGGGGCTGTTTACTAAAGGCCCACAGTCCTATCGCTCCATTCTCATCCTTCAGGGCGTGGACACATCCCGGTAAAGGCGCAACTGCCTCCCCGAGCCACACGAGAGAGGTCCGCAGTAGCCCTGAACTTGCAACACTCGATGTGCTGTTAGTGGACGTAACAGCAGCGCTGCCTGATCTTTCCACGCGTAGACGAACCGTACTCCATACCCTGGAGGTTAACTTGATGCTTACAATGATCGATAAGTACCTCCTCTCTTAGGAGTATAGTACAAGGTAACGCATAACAAATTATTATAAATATATAATGTATCACGTACATAGGTATGACAATATTTATTATATAATATAACTCTTATACCAAATAATCATACATAGTTACCATTCACCATACCATCAATAATGAATTAAAATATTCAATATTTTTGAATGTCACAAAATTATATAGATAACAGGTTTGCTTATAACAACTTACGAACGTAAAGATATTCACCTCTCAATGTCAATAGTGTACGCGGTGTGGTCAGCGTCATCGAGGGTGGACTGCAGTGGTTCCGGGTGAACCACAAGCCCCTCGTCACCACCGACGTTCCAACTGAGACGTAATCTGTTATTTACCACAGATAAACGCATGTAACGTTCCGACGCTTCCTGGAAATATCAAACATTAACAAGGGTTTTTTACGGTGGGCTAAACTGCGACCAACCATTTATGACGTTTATATCTACAGATAGTAATGAATAATGAACTGACCTGGTCCTTTAAGAAAATTAATGTCCCATCCTTAACATCACCATCGAAGCTGACTGCGAGAGAAAGTCTGGTAATACTAGGTGCATTCCACATACTGTATGCGCGTGCACATCCGACACCCGAAAGGGGTGAACGAACTGACACAGTGATCTAAAATGTATGAAATGAAGATGAATCATAAATAATAACATGTCATTATATATTATATTATATTCATATTTAAATATATCAAATGAATTATAAATTAAACCATCTGTTTATACAGATATTACAGCTAAATAAAATTGTAAATATTCTTCTGTATTAAAGTTTTTCGTATGTTTATAAAATAACATATTCCTTGTAAAAGAAGTTCATCTCATTTGTGAGATAAGAGATTGCTCAAAAGCGATAAGGCCATTAGAACTAAATCCCCGTATGTGATTCTTGTAATGGTTCTGTTAACGAGTATACGTGTGTAATAATTAAACTGACAGTGGCCGCAGCATGTCTGGCGCGCTCGACACGTTCTCGTAGCGAACGTAGAGCCGGTTCCAACGATGCAGATGCTGCCGAGTGTTCTCGAGCGCGAGCAGCTGCCGCCGCCGCTAATGCTTCAGATACTTCTGCGCCTCGGAGGGTATTTCCACGGATTTGAGATACTATAAGGATAACATAAACTTTTCAAGTATTGTTTCCAGAAACTGCTTCAATTATTGTGAAACAATTAACTGCAGGTGGCGCTTAGAATTAAAAGATCAAATTTACTAAGAGAAGAAATATATTTCTGATATTCACTAGAATTTTGTGATTGATGTAGATCAGATTAAATTGATATGTAAAGCAATAAAAGATAGTAGACATGTCATAAAAGTTACTCTTATTTTGTTCATGTACCATGTTCCTCTGCAGCACCAAGCGCTGTATCCCCCAGCCGCTGCAGCGCTGCAAGTTTTCTCCGCAAGTTGTACCTCACACGTCGTCTGAGCTCGGCTGCTTCGTCGTACAGGGCCCTGGAGACAGCGAACACTCGTTCAGCCTGCTCTCCAGCGCTTTTTAGCGACGTAAGTGCACCATTGTCAGTACCGCCTGTATGACGTCGTAAGTTGTTCAAATGTGTTAAGTCTAACTTTCATCGCTTTCGATTATTATTTGAGATAAATTATGTACCCATATAACCATGTTATAGAGATACTACGATTATGGAGGTATTGAGAGTTATCGATATGAGACAAGGACATACCGAGTCCCGAGGCAGCAGTAGAGGCCCCAGCAGCCAAAGATCGTTCCCTCCAGCCTAACGCGCGCAATCCTACACTGATCGAATCTATGCTGCGGGCTGCACTGTCTACTCCATGGCGTAATTCTGCAAAGTATTTGTAAACTTACGATAGTGCGAAACTTTTTTAACAATAATAATGATATAGGTAATAAAAATACATAAATTTTTCTTGATATGCATGAAAAATCTACAAATTATTTTGTTGGTATAATATAAATAACGGTAAAATTTATGTTATGTTTACCATCAGCTCTAGACAATACAGCTGATCCACGCTTTTTAAGTTGCTCTGAAGCGGTCCAATGCCCATGGGCGGTCTCAATCAAGGGCTGCTGACCCCTGGCTAATTGTATGGCTTCTGCTGTGGCGGCAGTGGCATTATCGACAGCATCCCCGGCATCTTTGACGGCTCTACTCACAGCAGACCAAGCACCTGCAGCTTGGACGCCCAACGATGCGGCTGCGCGAGTCCCAGCAAATAAACTGTATTCATTTGTAACATTTCATTAATATTTGTTATATGTTATATCACCGTTTAACATGGAAAAGGTAAATTTAGAAGTCTAAATCACTGAAAGGATATTTTTCAAAGTGACACAAGAATAGCGGCAAATACTATTTTTAGTTGTGTTTATTTCAATTCAACAAAACGAACTCGTTAATTTATCTTGATCTAAACATGATCTAGAGAACGAAGCCAAATGTATTAACTTGAATATAGGTAACGAAACTATAGAAATGTAATATTAAATCACTAACTTTTTATATTCCTCCGCTTTTCTATTCAGCATGGCGGCATGTTTTACAACTGCATCCAAATATTTCTTTCTATAAACCGGTGTGAGATTGTACAGAATACCTTCTTTTTCTTCAGCAGCCGATTTTAAACTTTGTAATTCGTCAATCATTTGCGGAAGATGGTTAACGTATTTTTTGCTTTGCGCAATGGCTATTATAGCTTCCTGCGTCAGGTTTTTGATGGGCTGTTTTGCGATTTCCTATGACAAATAGAGTATTATTTTTATAGCGAATATTATTATTGTCTAAGTAATACAAAATATTATATTGAAAACACATGTTAGCAGCACACATTCAGATATACTGAATTCAAATAATTAATAACTTTGATCAATGAATAGTAATCCTCATATTACAACATTTACCTCTAGCATGATTCGACATTGCAAACCCAAATCCCGTAACCTTATAAGACTTTGAGTGACTCTCTTTTTTAGCTCGGTAACGACATCTCCCGAATTCCAGACAACTTGCGACAGTTTTACAATGTCATCCATTTTGTTTTCCCATTGGTCCAGATCTGCTTCCATTTTGTGCACACGACGATATATATCTTCTATACGATATGAGTACTCGTGGATCGAGGTCGATTGCAAATTTGCCTGTGATCACAAGAACATTAATTTGCCATAAAAAAACAATTATTACAAGATAATATTTTGATAATTAATTAACAGGTTTGTAATCAACATTGAAAAAAACTTACAGAATCAGATACGTCGGTAGCTCCAGCCATATAATCCACCAGATTGATTTCTTTTATAGCCTTTAAGAGCCGTCTGGCATCTTTTAAAGCCCGATGTGCACTCAAGTGTTTCTCTCCACGTGCAAAATCATCCAAACTAGCTACTTGTTCGCCCATCACTCTTCTTTGTTTTAGAACTTCTTCTAAGCCACTCATGCTTTCTAAACTTAAATATTGAGCTTCCTTTTCCCGTCTAGTTGCATCTGTTTTTAGATCATGTGCTAATGTGAATAGTCTATGCTCCGTTTCTTCCAAAGTATTCATAGTGATCGATATGATACGGGACTTTTCTATGTCAGTTTTTAAATGTCGTAGTTGATTATGTAAGTACGATGCGTTGTGTTGAAATTCTCTTAGAGCAGGAAATGGTTTTGGTATTTTTGTTAGTTCTGTTATATCGGCTCGTCTATGAAGGTCTAAAGTCATTGCTTCGACGGTGTCAAGAAGTGTTTGTGTACAATTATCGCATGCTGGAATTGAAGAACAAACAATATTTCATTATTTTAATGTTCTAGATTAGATGATATACAAAATAATTACCTTTCAATATTCTACATCACACTCACCTATGGTGAGTTTAATGTTTTAATGTTTTTAGTGAAACGTTTCGTATTATAGACAAAAGCTTCTAGATTCTATGCAGACTGTGTAAGGAATAATAAGTAGATATTTGTATATTAGATGACACTTACGTCTACATCCCCCTTCATCCAAATAATGCCGTGTCAGGTCACACCTGTCACACTTATCTCCTATTACATGAGTGCGACAGTGACAGCGAGCGTGTGCGTCACATGTTTGCGTGAGTGCACCGCGCGTATCACACGTACAAGGCTCGCAGTCTCCGTGCACGTTCCGCACCCATCCCGCTGCGCAAGATTCACAAGCGGTACCAGTATAGCCTGTAAACAATGATATGACTTTTATTACTATTATAATGATAATAAAAGCAGAGTTCGCAACGTAGTTCCAAACGCACTATTTTTTTGGTCTTAGCAAAACACAGCACTAATTATAACAAAAAGTTTTGGCATAAAAAACACAACTTTGTAATGGAATATTTACGTATTTACAATTACGTATATACAATTTACGTATTCAAAACCCACTTTTTCCAAATTGGTGATTCAGCTAAGTAGCTATGAACATTACATAAAACATAAAATGACTATGATACGACTTCTCAAAGTTAATTGTTAATTTTTTTGTGAGCATAAATTCTTTAACCCTAAATTATATTATGTATATTTTTTTTTTCTTGTATCTTACAAGAACATCAGCCTATCATCATCATCAGCCTATACTCGTCCACTGCTGGACTTAGGCCTCTCCCAAGGAACGCCACAACACTCGGTCCTCGGCCTTCCTCATCCAGCCACTACCGGCTACCTTCCTAAGGACGTCGGTCCAGCGGGCAGGAGAGCGTCCCATATGATGTACTAAATTTCAGAAGTACCTGGCCTACAATAGCAATGCAGTCGATTATGTCCTGGAGAACAGGTTATCGCTCTGTTCCTATGAGGAGCTGGACAGGGGCATGGCTGACACCCCCCAAGGCCATCCGGGTTGCCGAAGAACCCGTCTGCACAACGCTCGCAGTGACTGCCCGATGTGTTGGCAGTGCAATTCTGTAACATGGTAATGCTTGATAATCAAAACATCGGCAAAGTTTGTAATATATATAGCTATCTTTAAAAATACGTCTGAGTGCTGAGGATAATCGTAGTTCTATTGACTAACCATTTTGTTTATGATAGAAGTATTTTTCGCTTCTTTGACAAATGTTCTTTACTTTACTTTTTATACTTTGGGCCAGTAATACAACCACTAGTATATGGGCTGCGGCTGTTGCCATTTTGGCCACCCCTATTTTATAAAATAATAATAATATACCGAATTCAAACGATGGAATATAATCTCACCATACAGTCGCCTGTAGTGGGATGACATAATTTCGCACGATGATTACAATCACACGGCTTTGGAGTATTGTCCAAGTGAATTAATATAGTCCCTGCTGTCTGTCTCAACCGGGGTGGGGTGGGAGGTAACCAGAAGCCTGCAGCTGGTTTGTGACAAGACCCGGAACTGAACCCCGTACCACATTCACACATTTCCACTCCTGGAGCTGGAGCTCCTCGAGACAAGCCAGCGACGGCTGTTTCGAGAGATACGTTCAGTAACCTGAAAAGTATAAAGATAATTAGTAAATTTAATACATTCTAAAATCCTATATGGAACGAAAAATCTATTGCATAATTAATTTATATTAATATTATATAAATGAATCAAGCTTATGAATGTGAGTACTAATTTGTGGTGTATTTAATTGAGCTTACAATATGTGTAGTGGTTCCTGATAGTTGGGCATTCTAGTGGACACCCGTATGAAGACGTGTTGCAGATCCTGCAGCACCAACATGAGTGCTCCTCGCGACGCCACCGCATTGCGCCCGCGCACCTCCCACAGGGACTCGTGCAGGTATACCGCATACGAGCCGTTTACAGCAGGTAAGCGCTGAAAGTGTTATTAAATAAATTATCCAACAATTAAATTATAATAATAATATTTTCGACCTGCTGTGTTCCTTTTTGATTGAAAGGTTTTATTGATTTTCCAACAATAAAGGCGAGGCCGAGATCAACACTTCTTGTAGAAAATAGAACGAATAAATGTAAAATTATAATTCAATGTGAATTATTCTAAAATATTATTAATTAACGTAGTCAAACTTATTCTACGTTTACATCAATTCTCTGATCTTTAGAAAGTCATAACTATAAATACATATAGTTAGTATACCTCAAAATGGTCCAACACCAAGGACCCTCCATATAAGCTGACTAGAGGAAATTTGGATAGCGTGTGCTGGGGCAATGGTTCTCCTCCCTCTTCTTCTACTCGGAACCTGAGAGCTCCACCATACGACATGACTCTGTCACCAAGGAAGACCTCTCCTAATTCAGCGTATACAGGTACTGGTGGCCAAGGGACAGATATCGTCGCCTCCAGGTTTCTAGTGTGCACTGCTAGAAGAGATTCTTGTTCCACCTGAAAATTAGCAAAGTGCTTATGAGCGCGTTGTATCGTGCCAAGTGAAATTATATAGGTATGTGTCTTGAACATATCATCTGCATAATAATGATACACAGAAGTGAGTTATTAGGTTACTAGGGTCGGAGAAAGGAAAGCTTTAGGTAAGGTCAGAACATGCTCTGTTAACCATGATGTTCCAGACGAACCTGGGTCCTTATTCATAAATTATATCCATAATATTTTAAACTTTATTGGATTTATCAGAGGTTCAACACGAAATTAAGATAATATACTAGATTTTTATTTATTTTGAAGATAATATACATACGTTAATAATATCTCCCCTCAACAGGGTAAGATGTAAAGGTGCTGCAGCGTGTAAAGCTGCTCTCACGACATCGGCCTGATTACATTTCGCAGCGCGCCCGAAGCAGAAGCACGCAGTACAGCCCACTGGATTGGTCTCGGATAATCCAAATGTTCCCTCAAGGCATCTATCACATTTATCACCTACTACGTTTTCCTGAAAATATCGACATTTTTAGAAAAGTTTGTGGTATTACAAAATGTATAAACTAGAGGTATAATTTGGAGGTTATACATAATAAGAAGGTTGGTCTCATATAATATATTTCCTTTATACTTAACTTACGCGGAAAAAATATCATAAAATAATGTACCTTACAAGGACACCGTCCATTCTCATCACATTCACAGACATCCGTACATCTTGTACCAGCTGTAGAGCATCTGCAAGGGCGACATCGCGGACCAAAGTAGCCTTTTTCACAGCGGTCGCAGGCCCGACCAGTCCATCCTACACGACACTCACACGTTCCAGAGACCATGTCACATGTGTCTGGAATTGTATTGAAATATTTAAAATCCTAACTAATAAAAACATCCTTAAATAAAAAGTAAGCTGAGAAGTTGGATAGATAAAACGGTGCCGGATTATTAGCGACGGGAAGACATTTCCCTTAATTGTTAACAGATTCTCACTTGACACAGCTCCAGGTCCACAAGCGCAGGGTTTGCATCCAAGCTCTCGACCCCAGTATCCCTTGGCACATTGCGAGCAACCTGGCCCGCGACTTCGACCGGGACACACGCACCTGCCTGTCACTGGCGAGCACACTTTGCCATCCAAACATTGCGGGCATACTGAAATTATAAGAGGCTATGATTAAGGTAGTCTAAGGTTCAGTAAGGTAATTTGCATGTATACTTTTTGTTTACTTGGACCCTGAATTTTTTCTTTTGTACTCATTTAAAAGAGTCATTAGTATAATTATTTTAATGAATCCTAGCAATACAAGTATTTTTATTAAAAATTATTGTTAATTATATACTTATAAAGTTAGTAGAGTAGTGTAATGTAAGTCATATATAAAAATTACTTACGAAGACAACCAGTGGCGCTGAAGCCATAGTACCCCGTGAGGCATCGATCGCAGCGTGAGCCACCCACGCCTGCCGCGCACGCGCATGCTCCACTCACGGGGTCGCACGCCGCTGCACCTGCGCCGCATTCGCAGCGACGACACTCTCCGCGATCTAGGCCCCAGTAACCTTCCTGAAATATTGATTAAATTGATTCAGAAAATGCATAATTAAAAATATCTGTAAAAATTAAATAAAAGTCTATTAAATAATAAATAAACATTATCAGACCACGAATAGAATTCAACGATGATATCGTAAACAAGAATATGAAAATGAAATGTTTTAATGATTATTTGTTAAATTTCTTGACTTGAATTAAAATGGTATGTTAATGTAATGTTTATTTTTTAACCAATACTTAACAATAAGGCAAGCAATTCCACATAAATTCTTTTTAATTCTGGAAAAGACAGAGTCACTTAACTTATTTGTATAAATATATGTCGAAGTAGACGCCGAAGTAAGATTTGCGCCGATTTATAAATTATAAACAAAAACCATTAAATGATTACATTTAAGAATTACTAGTCTTGTTATTATATGATATTATATTATGTATTTTAATTTGCATACAGTATTACGTCGCGCCAAGACCATAAACTTATCGTATTGCCACTTGAAATTAATGCGCTCTACAGTACACCAATGTTTAGAACTAAAATAGGATAAGATTATGAACTACTTATAGAAAAGTTCGAACGCTTTTGAACCAAGTACAAAAGCTTAGATAAGGAGTTTTTCGTAAGTTCTATTACTAGTGGGCCACTCTGTGAGTAAATTTCTTGATCAATTTGGGATAATCGTAGAGTAAACTTGTCTCTATGGAGGATATAAGGCGTATTCGGCTAAAATCTTATAAATTATTAAAAAGCTTTGATTTGCTTGTTATGAGCTTAACATGCCACAGTTTATTGCGCCAATATGGAAAGGATTACACAAATTTATGGTACGCAGATAGAAGTCAATTTCACAATAAGCTAATGTCGACAGTTGTCTTGCAAATGTCCCCTTGGTATTTCCACAAAACACGCTTTTGAGTTTAGCGACGTGTTGAAAAACGATAATAGATTGCCATCTCCATTAGACATAAGATCGAAAGAGACTGGCGCCCCCAACACAGGGTATCCTAGTGGGGGAGCTAGGGATCTTAGTTTTACTAACTTGTACTTTTTTTTAATCTAATAAAGAAATTTATTATTATTATTAACCAAATTACTCTAACGAATAAAATCTTTCGTGGCCTGGCAAAAATGTATTAATTTTTCGATTGTGGGATTTAACTGAATTTAATTAAAACCATATTGTTTTATGATTACTTCAAGTTTCTTATTCGTAGCAATCATGTAAATATTATAATTAAAATAACAACATTTATGATTTAGAAGACAGGATAAAACGGAATGTCCTTTTACAGAATAAGTAGCAATTACCAAGTTGTCAATGGGATAAATTGGTCGACTTGTCAATAACTCTATAGTAGACCGTAATTCGCAGTTTAAGTGGTGATATTGTCAGTTAGTCGAAACTATAATATCTAATATATTCTCGTGTCACGAAACGGCTTGACCGATTCTCATGAAATTTTGTAAGCGTATTGAGTACTTCTGAGAATCGACCAACATCTATTTTTCATCCCCCTAATTGTTAAGGGTAGTCCACCCCTAAATTTTTTTATTTATTTTTTAGACAAAATTTTTAGTTTCTATTTTTTTATGATAGAACACACAAAAATACATACAATCCTAAATTTTCACCCTTCTACGATCAACCCTTATTTTTTATTTATTAATTGAAAATTGAAATCACATGTAAGCAAAACAACGTTTGCCGGATCAGCTAGTGTAATGTATATATTAAAATTCAGTTACGTCAGGAGACATTTATTCAGCGGTTTCTTTGACAATTTTCCTATGTCAAATTTGAAAATTGACTATAATAGAGAGTTTATCAAACACACAGGCAGTATTAGAATTATAACACAAACATTTTTTATATAATTGTTATTTTTTAATGTAAAACATGATAGGATTCATTATAATCAGTCTCAAGATTTATGTACTTACACACAAGTATTAATCGTATCAAGATAAAAATAAAATATTAGACCATTTTTGTAAATAAAGCGCTATTTTTAAAATTTTCACTCGTTACTTGTTTTATATTGGTATTAAGTTTGCTTGAAGTTTGTATTGCAATTGATAGGTACCTGTTTGTGTCACACTTAAGTCGGAGCTTAAGTGGGAACGCAAATTACACATAAATTCGGTGTTAAATCGCTGCTAATCTAACTTATGGGCGTTGTGTTTATAATAAATCTATTAAAACTGTTATTTATGAAATAAATGCTTAATGCACATGGATTCGATTAATAAACACAATGTATATTCTTTTATCGCTAAAAAGTTGTTGTTTGCATAATCTTACTAGTTCTTATAACAGAAAACACCACCTATGAGAATGTGCCAAAAGTTATATATTAATAAATAAATAATTTAAGATATATATAAAAATATTGTATTGAAAAATTAATAATAATTTTAATCAATAATACATCTTAAGATCCAATAGCTTGAGACAAAAATCTACTTTGCAACACACGCACCAAAACATTTTGTTTGTAGTTCTAGACTAAAAGTTTACTGGTTGCAATTCGTGTAAAATTTTAGGCAAATTTTTACATTTCTATTCATATTCACTCGTAAGATACCTATATAACTATAAGTATAACATAAAACTGTAAGATAAAAGGTAAGTGAGACCAAGTAGGACCTCGATACAGGATTATTGCGAATCTGGATTATTTTTGTCATTCTATGTAAATTTTATAAATTTCAGCAAGAGAGATTTATGAAACTGGTTTAGCTACTTAAATAATGCCAAATCAGAATCTTATAGATGTTTATAGTATAATGATGAGTCTCATCAATTCATTTCATTATGATGCAATGTAATATTGATAATTTTATTACAACGGTAATTTCGACGTAATGGTGGATGGAAATACTTTATAGCTTTTGATTTCAGCATATGAGAAATTATTATTATTGTTAATGTATGGAGGCTTACCGCACAAGTGTCGCAGGCTCTGCCGGTGACGTGCGGCTTACAACGGCATTGGCCGGTACGTATGTCACACACATTGCTCTCGGAGCCTGCTCTCGAACAATTGCAGCCTGAAAAAATATAAAAGCAATGTTGAATTTGTTGGCTATAAAGTTAGCTCAAGTAAGTAAGTAAGTAAGTCGACAATTTTATGTTTATTTTTTTCTCACATAACGATATGAAATAAATATTAGGACACATACATTCACAGACTGTTCCCTTTTATTGATTAAATACTTAAAACATGCACTCGTTATTAAATATCGTGTAATATGAAACGGTAACTGAGCACCTGCATGTGCCAGTAGTGGCCATTGTTTTGTAAGCAAACCCATTGTTGCAGGTTATAACAAATCTTATAATTATAGCCCGCATTGAATTGCACGGCTTTATTAGACTTAAGTTATTTATTTGTAATAAGGCAGATCAAGTAGAACTATTTTAGGGTATTCTAATAAGGATTATAGAAATATTGTTCATCAAAAACTAGTAAACATTAGAAAACCAACATACATTAGATTAATTTAAAAACTGACTAAACCTATAAAATAAATATTATAAAATTAAAATCAAAAATATCATTGATCGTGTCAAAGAAAGTGATCGCTTTTAAATCTTAATATATTCTATACAATCTTAGGTCTTTTTATAAATATCGGAACAATAGTACAGGCCATCAAATAGTTTCTACCGTCACTTCTATAGTTTATTTTTATATAATAATATAGTATTGTAAACACATATTATATTTACATTGGACAACATCGTAACGTAAGCGTGGAAGATTCAATGTACGTCTTGTATAACATTAGCCTTATCTTCTATCATTCAAACAGCACAGCAGTTTATAACATTTTCAGTCTAAAAGCCTATTTCAATGAAATCGCCAACATCAGACCTCACCGAGTCGATAAGCGCGATTTAGAGTGGAGTTAACCCTAAACGTTTAGATAAAAGCTTGTAGGCCGCTTGTAACCGTCATTACTGATATACTTAATTAAATTCAGCATTCCAATGGACTTGGATATTTATATACTGTTGCGATTATTTTAACATTGTTGCTGAGATGGTGCAACTGCTCAATGGAGTTGTGGAGTTTAAAGTGGTTGAGAGTTCAGCGCTGATTTTTTCTTTTTAACAGTTAAATAAAGGAACAAACTGGAATGTGTTAGATCAGTTATTACTAAGCGTGGTTTAAAAAGATAAACACTTACCTACAGAAAAATGAAAAGAATACAATACAATAAAGTTTAAATTAAACCTTAATACATCGAAATGTAGGTGTTTTAAGATCGTTCAGATAATTAAGAGCTTGTGTTCAATAAAACAAAAAACGTTCGTATTTTTTATATTAACAAGGATTATTACATCTAATCAGTTTGCAATCCATCATATGATCATAATACATGTCAGGCGCGTGACTGGTAATATAATTAACCGTTGTGACAGACAGACGGACGTCTGACCTGGATCCCGGAACAGATATCGTGTTCTATGAACGTCGTTTGTGAGTAAAATTAAGATCTTGGATGTTGTGGCATTTAATTCAGGGGAGTGCTCAGATTATACCGATATGATTCATAACAAAAACTAAACACCTATTTCAGGCATTATTATAATCGGTGTTTTCTTTAGTCCGAGTTTGTTTTTTATATTTTACCGTCGAAAAGAAAGAAACAGTATAATGGGAGATGCAAAATTTTATAATAACATAAAAAGCGTGATAATTATATATTATAATAATTCTAGCCATAATCCCCACTGTACCGTAAAGTGTGAATTATGCCTAGAATTATTTTAGTTTTGTAGTGACACTATTGCTCAAATATAAAATAATTTTCAAACATTTCGAGGTCTGTTAACAATAATTTATGGAAGTGATATTATAATTTATCGCTTTGTTGACATGTTAGCGTGTACTCGTAAATCATTGCGCAAAGACGGAGTACCCGCAGAATAGAGGAATTACCAGCTAAGTATTTTCAGTAAATATATTTTCATTACGTGTCGAAGAATACAAAAAATATTGTTAAAGGAAAAACCAATTTAAAAAATAAAGCAATAGAGTTTATTGATGGCATGATATTTTGTGTTAAGATATTGGGATTAGCTGAATAATTTAAAATTGTACCATCAGCATTGGTTCAAGGAGGAGGTATATACGAGAACTTACAAGAAAAGAAAATTACTAATCGAAATTTAAGATAAGATATTAAGAAGTTAAACAGCTTAGTTTAGGAGTAAAAGGCTTATATTCCTCACTCGCACCTCGATATATTTTGATGTTGAAAGGGTAATAAATCACAACGGAGCTATAGCTTCAATTATATTTTATTGGAATTACAATTTGGTTTATGTAGTGTAATTTTTTTTATATATTTATAATACAAGAAAGCATACCAAAAATTTCACTCGCGATTTGGTAGTCATCTTGTACTCCATGATGATTTCTCCTATATCTTGCCTTGATGTTAAATTTGTTTATCAGATTAGAGAGATTACTAAGACAATTAAAGTAGAGTATGTATGTAGAGTATGAAAGCTGGCATTTGAGATGTAAAAATATCATATAAATATAACCAGGTTAAAACGTAGTCACGTTTGAAAGGTACAGTACGACCAATATAATATATTGACTATTGGAAATGAGAAACAATTTTCCCTTATAGGATTAGCTCGACTTTTCGAATGAGTCACGTAAGTCTAACACTTCGTTTGTCACGAACTATAGCTAATGTCAACGAAAAGGACCTATTTCTAAGTTACTTCCAAGACTAATAATGGTATTTTAAAGTCTAGTCATGTTTTAACAATATACTTCTTATTTGAAAAAAAGTATTTCGTTTTTTCCTTAATTTTGTAATGTTTCGATATCGGCTAATATTTCCATTAATTTATCTATAAATGGTAATATATCTATGTTATTTTCCCATTTCTAGATAAAATAATACTATGTCAAATTCGTTAAAATAATTTTAATTCACGTGACACTGCTATTGTATAATTCAATTTGTAGTTCAGACCATTCGTTCTCAAATAATCCGAGATTTGAACGTATAACTGGAAACCATGATTTATGGCGAACTTAAAACAATGCTCCCATTATATCAAATCATAAAATCAAACCGGACTGTTTAGTGTTTACACGGACGAGTGGTAATCATCGCATCTGCGGTTGGCTACCGTTTGAAGTTAGGGTTCTCATTTGCCTATAAAATTATTGTATACACAATATCTATAGCTATGAATACCATCTGTTTAGTTGGTATTCATAGCTATAGATATTGTATATAGAAATCCCACCCGTGAATTCTAATATTTCTTGTAGCAACCAAAACGTAAGTTTTGTAGTGAAGTAAAGATTTTAGAAAAATTCGTTTAGTTTAAACAAATTCAATCTCTATATACACAAAACAATACAATTTAAACTTATTATATGCAAATTAAGTATTATAAATAATATTATCGCATTCGCAAAGTGACAAAAGGATGCGTAAATAGACCGTACTTCGTTATGACAACTGACAACCCTATAACTTTATGTTTGAAGTAACCACCTCGCCTGTCCTAGTTAATGCATTTAACGTGTGCACTAGTTACTAAACAGACAACGATCAAATCTGTTTTATTTAACATATTTTGAATCTCTTCACCGCGAGAAACGTTAGTATAGTTTTAATATAACACCATCATTGTTAGTCAATATCATTTCGTTTGCATAATATGCAATAGTGCATTTGATGTATTCAAACCCAGATGTAAAAATTTTTTTTTTTTTTCTGTTTTTTTTTCCTGGGGGGGGGGGGGGGGGGAAAGGGGGGAAAAAGGGGGGGGTTTTTTCAAAAAAATTAAAAAAAGGGGGAGGGGGGTTTTTTTTTGGGGGGGGGGGGGGGTGAAAAAAAAAAAAAAAATATTTTTTTTTTTTTTTTTTTTTTTTTTTTTTTTTTTGGGGGTTTTTTTTTTTTTTTTTTTTTTTCTTTTTTTTTTTTTTTTTACCTTACATTCTACCTACCACGCTTTAAGGTTAAATATAATATGCGCTTTACCCTTTAAGGTTTGAAAGTCAAAACTAATTAATATTTCCCCAAAAAATACCCCCCGGTTAAGGACCCAAGGAAAAACCATCACGCCTCTTAGACTTGAAAATGAATTCATACTAAATACTTGAAACAGCAAAATTACTAATAAATTTCCCGTTCAGTCATCAATTTCAGATGCAGGTTGTATACGAGTATTACGGCCGCTCATGACAAAGCTATAAAATACGGAATAAGCTAAATAAAATTTATTGCCATGAAATCAAATAACGCTCAATTAATCCATAAATTCGTAAACACTAATTAGGGTTTTAACATTGATTTAAGATTATATTGTCGCAATAAGTTATTAAATATCATTAATTTCCCGACACACGAATTCAGGGCTTATCAATGACAAGTTGAAAAGGTAAGATTAAAATGTTTTAGAGTTTTACATTCGTTTTATTGGTTATAAAATCATTTATACGATAAACGCCACTTATATTTCGTTTCGGCTCATATTCTGGTTTTTATACGGCTTGCTTCAATGTTAATCGTAAAACTGTTGCAACACTTTAATTTGGGTAAATATCAGCACTTGTAACGGAAATTTTGTGTATAAAATATGAGTATTTGATTGAAGACCTTTTTTGTTTGAGTTTACAGTTGTCTTTATCACTTGTTTCGTCTTTGTTTAAATCGGCCACTAGGATGATTTTATATATTAGATAAATAGTTTGGACCTAAATAGAACGCCACGGTAATTAATTTAAATGTATTAGCTCTGCTTTACGTTCAAAGTAAAGTTCGTACATTTATTAGTCTGTCGCTCAAACCGAGCGCAGAATTGTAACACGGTAATTGGACTAGTTTATAAATGATACATATTATGGTGGCTAACATCATGCTTAATAAGTGATGTATTAGATTGTTTACGCAGACGTCCACTGATGACGTGTATAGAATATAAGAATCGTTCGAAAGGAGGTCAAATGTCCGAGATATCAATAGTTTTGAAGATTTAATTGATATAAAATAAAGAAAGTAACTACGAAATGTTGTCCATTATAAATCTATTCAATATTGAGTATATTATTAATTACAAAAGCTTTACAAAGAATTTGCCTCGTATTTACAAGATGGCATATATAAATGAATATATAATGTATCCATGATGTTTGGATGGTGACCTCGTCCAATTGGATTATGGATTCATTTTGAGAGGAATAATAAAAAAATATAATTTTGATCAGAATATAATAATAATTACACATAATTAAAAGTTTTGGCGCATATTTAGAAGTGATTATGAGTACATCCCTAATATGTTATTTTTAATAAAATTAAAAGATATAATAATAATAATAGGATGCATTACACACATGGTCGGTTATGCCCAAGGTAAGCATATAGCTTGTGTTTTGAGTAGTAACACAATCCTACTGATATACATGCGTATAGATTTTTTTAATGATATTGAAACATTCAAAACTATTTTGAACACATTTAAAAGGGTGTATTAATTTTCATCTTAAAACAGATGCAGCTCACAGTCTGCTATTAATTATATGTAAGTTATCCTTGTTTGGAGTCAGTCCAATTTCTCATAAAACAAATGAGTATTGAAATGGACCGTTTTGCTTTATTCCCAGAACTTGTATTTTAAGAAGCATTGATTTCTTGAAATTAAGTGTTGCAATGGAGATTTCATAAAAATTCAGTAAATAATAATCGGTAAAAAAATAGTTCCAGTTTAAAGCGATTTTTCAATGTAACCAGTTGCCAAGGAAGCATGTAAAAGGCGTAGTATTTTATTTAATCACCAATAAAACTTTATTTATTTGGGCAAGGTATACCGTAATTCGAAAAACTATTATACAAATTAGAACACTGAGAAGTTTGATGGCGGTTTATGTTAATCACAAATTAAGTAATCCATAAAGGTTTTAGTGCCGCCATAAACAAAACCCAGGAGATTCCTAGATTAGATAACGTTGTGTTTTCATTAATTTTATAACGTTGCTGTCAGGCGTGGACAATCGTTTAGGATTTACTGTTTATATATATAAGCTTAGAAAGTTTCGCAATGCCTTAAATTAGGGTTGTCAAAAGCTTTTACATTTGATTCACCAATTTTTACCAGTTTTTGTACTTATCCCCAACATGTATGGTATTTTTAAATTTGTGTTTACAGTAATTCAAAACCTATTTCACCTTGATACTATATGTTTGCGTGTTTTTACCACTATACGTATAATATAGATGCTTCTGGTGTTAGTTGAAGCTAAACAGTTTTTTTTATTTTACTACTTAAACTATTTAACTCTTTAGCTCAGTGAGTAGTGCCGGATTATAGATATTTCCGTGCCCCATAAAAATAAATTATCTTACTAAAATAAATGAAATCGGCAACCCTGTTTATGTGGTAGGTAATCAGATTAGGTGTTAAATTGAACGTTGTTCAATTTATATTGTTTTGTTAATCAATTGTATAAACTATTTAAAATAATTAGACACTAAAATAAATGGTGTATAACAACTACAGGTTTTTACAGTTGATAACATTTAAAAATAACAAGCCTGCAGAAAAAAATCATACAATTTAGCTTCTACGGAAAAATAAAATTTTATAAATTAAAATTGGTAATAGAAAATGGTTCTCAATTTAAATATCTATCACATTTTCAAAATACCACTGTAATTCAGACGTCTTTGGGAATGGTGAAATACAAATACAAATGATTAATATTTATACGGTCACTTAATATAGAGAGTGAGTGTAAAATAGTACTGTATCCGACCTCTTTCACAGAGGCCACAGGTTAAATTAAAGCCCTCAGCCCTGAATTACCAAGTACGCCTTCAACCAGTTCGTAACAGAAAGGGGCAGTAAGTTGCGATTATGTCGGTATAATACAAACATTTCTAATTCCGTCTCAGTTCGGTATTAAATTGTGCGCTATTCAACGATATATTTATACGATCGGATAATATCTGGTGGGGCCACATAGCGATGAGTAAAATATAAGAGTTTACAAAAACGAGTACGAAGTTGATTAGTTTTTTTGCAGTTAAGAATTACAAGTCAGATACACCACTAACCACCTAATAACATTTCCTTCTGTCGTAACGCTGAAGTAACATAATAGAGACATAAACTTATAACAAACATATAGATACAGAACTTGTGAGTTGACTAATATATCAAATCTAGCGTAATATCAATTGTTCGGGAAAATTAATTTCTTTGCAACATATAAGCCTATTGTAAACAACTAGGTTACATCAGTATGCATTACTGCGAAGTCGTGACTGTGGGGAATGTCCACACTTCGTACCTACTACAGCTTGGTCCTCACTATAAAAGCTTTTACTAATACTTTAAACGATAATTTTGTATTTACTTAATGTTGGCCATGAAGAACTCTTTGGTTGATATCTAATATTTCCTCGTGTAAATATTTTTTGAATATATTTGCAATATTAATTTATTAACATATTTGATGATGCAGTTGGCCCATACACACAGGCTCCACTACGGTTAAGATTTGCGTGATGAGAATATGTTACATAAATATATACATAACTTAAATTAGGCCCTTATATATACTAAAAAAGTCCACGTTACTAATGCGAAATAGCACAATTATGTAAAATAATCATTGTAAAAGTTAGTTAATAAAACATGAGGTTTTTAGCCTCTTACCATGATATGGATTAGCTTTCTAATAAATTGCTAGAAACAACTGTCACCATACGTTATCTTAAAGACAGTTCTTTACTTTCTTGTTTATATAACCTTATATATTAATACTAAACATGTAAACAAATTAAGAAATATGTTTTTGGTTTTCAGGAAATAAACCAGATACATTTCATTAAAACAAACAATAAGAAGAAAAACAAACTAACTCTCGATAAACGAATAGCCCATATATTGAAAGATTCTTATCATATGTTAGCTTCATAAACCATTTAAAGACAAATTTCCGTATTTGTATCTGTACAAATAGATCTGGCACATCCCAACTGCAATTCATATTATAAAGTTTATGAGTACAAAATCGAGACTTTAAAAAGATATTTCTGCGTTTAGTTTGCAAATCAAAAGACGGCGGACTCAGTCCGGAACTTGTAACTCGTAGAACAAACATTGGTTTTCATACACCTTTGCAAAGGATATGCAAATCTTATGACGAAAACGTTGACGTGGACTTGTTTTCTTCCTCTCTTGAAGACATAATATATAGTCTTTTGTTAGTAGGATATGTTATTTATTGACTATAAGTATCTGAATTTAGTTAAGTGTATGTTGGTATTGTTTTGCATTTGCTGCAATAAATAAATAAGCTAATTAAACAAATGTTAATCCTTTTTTTGTGTCTGTATAAGTTTTTTAAGTAGTAGTTTATCATGCTCTAGAGATTATTTTTGTTATTATATTATTCTTGTCCTTTGTGAAACATGTTTTTGGGATACATCAATAATTCATTCGTTCATAATTCTAGCAATTATTGTATTTGTCTTTATGTTTTGTTTTTCATTTATGTTTACTGCTTGATGTAATACTACAAGTAAAAGTATTTAAATAATTAAAAGATTATCTCCGTTGCTGAAGGATAAAGGGCTAGAATAGGAGTAATCATCTCTTATTTTCTTAGAATGTTAAATGACTTTTAATTTAGTATTCCGTTTCATATTAACAAAGTGTTTACGATAATTTACTCTCCATTTAACTTTAATCCTCCCAAGATTGTGTATCTTTATTAAAACTGCCTTTATGTTTGCCTTATGGTATTATCCTGTTATACATAGGAAGTAATGCAGGAGATAATTCGATCAGTGTGAGTTATAGCTGCAGAAGCGCCGCGGGTGATTAGCGTGTTTGTTCATCATTAATAGACTCACTATAATCACTTAATCCATTTAATCATTGGTTTAACGGTTAGCAAGATTAACAGCATATTTTGATTTCTCAGGTTCTATTTCGGACTGGACCAAACACGAGCACTTACTGAGTTGCTGAGCGTTAAGACTATTTATCAACAATTCTATGAAAAACAAATGCATGTCAATGCAAAACACTAAAATAGTAAGCGAAAAGCAGATATGAAGGTATGAATGATCTGCGTAGTAATGGAATTGCGTAGGCGCAGCCAGACACTACATGTAATTCATTCACGTTCAGGGGTGAATTGAAATCTTAGATTGTCTGAATTACTCCTACGTACGTTATTGCTCATTTCCAACTTTCTTCTTTGTATTGTGTAGAGAAATGTGATCGTAAATTGATTGTAACAATTGAAATCTTTGAAGTAAGCTATTATGTTTTTATACAAGAGATTTCTTATAATAATAAATAATATCGATATGAAGATAGATCTAGTCCCCTTTTGTACGATGAAATAAGTGTGTCAAATATAATTTTCGGCTACTGTTTGTCTTGGCAGGTACAATTTTTTACTGTGAAATTATAATACAAAGTCTGGGAATAGAATTAGGGCTTTAAAAAGTCGGAATATTGTGCGTAATCTTTTATGTCAACTGAGTTATATCGTTAAAATAACCTAATATATAATAGAAAGTTTTAATAAACCTTAAAATAATTCAATTATGATTATGATTAATTTTGTGTGGCCTTGTAGCAACCAAAATTATCGCAATGCTCCAACGCCTTATCCATGTAACTAATTAATTATCTACCGAGTGAAAACTGTAATTAAATTCAATCACGACCAAGATAAGAAACCATTTTAGCGAGTTTGATAACCTTAGAGCTATTTGATTGAATGACATCATCGGTCATTATATTCAAAATTTAATTTGAATAATAATAATCTTGTAAAAACTCACGACTATTAATATATTATATGCTCTTAGTTAATATTTCTTTCCTATGTTTACCTTTATACTAGAAACTAGGATTCCATGCCGTTTCTTCCGCGTCAATTAAAAGATCCGTGCACTTTATAAGGCGCCCAAGATGCTTTATAATAGTCTAGCCTTGCTCGATAAATGTGACACTATCTCCAATACAAAACGATCTTCAAAATAACGAGTTCAAGAAATTAAAAAATACACTGTTCGACATTGTTAGATTTCATGACTTTTTATTATTTAATAAAATTAATTTTAGATATTTCTTTAGTTGCACTGAATCAATACAATATAATTACAAATTCTAGACCGAATGAGTTTGTTAACCCCTAAGACTATGACATCACCCGACCATACAATAATAGACAAGTAATTACAGGTTTTTGTTTGTTGTGATTAACTTGGCGTGACAATCTTGTGGTTATTATGGCTATTGCAAGATAGATGAGCTTCTTGATCTATTGACATTTGGGACTATAATTCATAGTGAGCTCATTTGTACTGTTTTTGTTTTGATTAGTATGTAATAAAAAAAAGTTTCAAAGATTTGTGTTAATATCATAGTTTTAAGATTTATGTGAGATAAATGGAAATATTTGCGTAGGGGCTGTATAAAAGTGGCCAACGTATTTTTACGAAACATTATATCTTTATTGTGGGCTGAACTCTTCAACTCTGATCGATTTACGCGTGTCACTTACGAGAGTTTCAGCACCAAATCGATGCAAATAAATAAACAAATGAAATTCATGTTAGTGATTTCATTACTGTTAAATAATTAATAAGTAATTTTAGTTAACGTAGGAGTAGAATGGTTGACGCCGATAACAATCGCGATATAAACAGGTTTAAAGTTTGACGATCACTCAAAGTTTAATTAATAGATAATTAAGAGTAAGTCAAGTACACACATTAAACTTGAACAAGTGATACAGCCGGCTCAGACTGCGTGGGTAGCCTCCTACACAAACACATAGGGTTGTCAATTATAGATCGTAGACCCATTGTTCTAAATAAATAAATTTTGTGCATTACATGTTATACAAATTTCTACAAAATCCCAGTAGAGCAATATACAAGCAATACCGCGAAAAACCCACAACCACTCGACGCACGTTTCGCTCCGATACCGGAGCATCATCAGGATATTGCCTTTACGAACAGCGTTCGATGAGTATGTACTATGGACTTCCGCAAGGTAACGCCTGATTCTATTAATTATATACAATTTTCTCGCAAAGTTTTATAAGTACACAATAATAATTCGATAAAAACATTTTCGGATAATAAACTTCAATCAATATAATAATACTTCAATACGCAGAGCAAGTAATGGCACGTTCATGGTGCGTAATGTGTTTTGCTTACAGGCCTATACTGTATAATAATTTTAAATTTTAAAGGATGTTGATACAATTTTGAAATTTTAAGAAAAAATAAGAAATAATGGCGCAGTGTAGGCCCTAGATCAAAACCAACAGACCTACTGGTGTAACTAGTCTAGATACACTGGGTACAATGATTCATTCATGCTAGTACTAATTTCTAGGTTAGGAACACTTCCGCTCTTGTAAATGTTTTGTTTCGACAATATTTTATTCTGGTTTTGAATCATAAATGAAGTATTAAGTTTTGGATTACAATTATGAAAAAGGAGTGTATAATATGATAGTAAAAAGAACCATTGTTGAAGTGTTACATATTTTACGGAGATAATTCAATATCATACTTATCATTTTATATGATATAAATAGGCATTAAAAGAGGCTATTTGATTGTGAGTTTGTGAGAATTAGATAATGCGTATCTAAAAGTTCATCGGCTAAAACTAATATAAAATAATTATTCAAATGACTGATAGGATCATACCTACTATTTAAATATCACGTAAACGTATTTAGCTGCAAAAAAGTTATCGTCGTTTCTCACGCTGAATTCATACGTTTTGTAATACCAAGTGTTGGGATAAAGATCGTTGGTCACGAGTGACTTCGGGGCGTGTGCGCAGATCTGACCTCTTATCACGTGACGATCGCCAATACGATTGTGGGACTTTTAGAATAAAGATACATAAAGGCAGCATCTTTCCAAGTTACAACACAAGTATGTACTTCATAAATGGTCAAATCTTATATTTTATAATAACATCGGGACACTTTTCACAAGATCGAATTATACGTAGGAAAGACTTATTATATAACCGTAAGAGCCTATTTCTAATAAATATCGAAAATTTTGTATTTAATTTATTATCTTTATGGTGTATCCGGGTATGAAAACAACTGTTTGTTTATAGAGAGTACCCAAACTTAAATATTTCTCCTTGGTTTATAAAACATCGATAAATTTTGCTTTAAAATAGTGTGTTTCAAGTTACATATCAACAAACGTTTGAAGATTGTCGGTCGTTATATAGAAAAATAATTTAAAAATTCTTATACGACTTTTATTGATGATTCCTTTTCCAGATAGTGGCTTAGGCTCCCAGTTTCAACTATGCCACAGAAGCATTTTACCGGCATTTCTGGCTAGATTATATCTCAAGCTCGTTTTGTTAGCTTCAACGGTCACATTTCTACTCGCTATTATTTTAATTGTCACTGCATTATAACTGTATTAGCAGATTTGTTACATTTATCCGGAGACAGGGTAAGATTTATGTTCGTTTAACGGTGTTTGTACTGTGAGTCAACTGTGTTTAAAGGATATCTTTTGAAAAAGTAATAATAGTAACAGTATAAAATAACAATGAAATACATCAAACCTTTAAAAATTATGCGTAAAGCAATAACGACGGTTGTAATATGAATGTTATTCTCTTTCAAACCGGTTGCGGTAAAAATGCTATATTGATCATTAGTATCGCATCATTTTCATTTAATAATTCGCTGCGTTTCAATATCTAATTTCTTCAGAGCCTGGTATTAACTGACATCAGTAAGATAAAGTTAACTTCTTAGCGAACACTTTTGTTCCGTTCATATTTTCGTGAGAGAGTTTTTTAGAGGCAAGACAAAACAATTACCTAATACTGTAAATTCGGTAGAATGTATAAGATACTTTAGTATGATAATCGAATTAAAAATAAAGTAGTTTCAGCGATTAAATTTCAGTTTCCTCAAAGGCTATTCTACCAGGGTCCGCTGAATTTGACTTTAATAGTAGCCTATTTCTATGACTCAGGCGTATTTCCTATGTTCAATTCTCCATGAAATTAGATTTTTGCGAACTTAACATATTTTTGTCAATATAATGGTAGACGTAATGTCTATGAATCCCATACATAATTACGTCTTTAAGTACTTTACGTGGATTAGAATTAGCACCATTGTGAATAAACGTTATGTACATGAATGACGCGAGCGCTTGAAGAATCGATTCGTCCTGCTAGACTTGACACGCGAATGGTGACATCGATGATGTAATCGTGTGATTTACGCATTGGATATAATTTGTATTAGAAGGTTTGAATGAGTATCGTGCAAAGGATACTCATGCGCAGAGGATGTAAGACATTAAAATAATATTAAGTAGCACACAAGTGTTCCTATCCAGTGCAATGCAATCAGTTTTTTATGTGATATTCGTCTGGTCCATACTTAAAAATAAATAATATTAATCTACACAAAGGCGTGTCCACTTCCTCAATCATTAGATTTTCACGAACTTTACCTATTTACGCGGCGCACGTACAAATACCAGCTCTTCAAAAGCTGTCTAATATTTTTAATTCGCTACTACTATTATTAGTTAACCAATGTTTTATACCCTAATAACTCACCTTTATTCGTTACGAGTATTTAAAAATACAAAGCTTGTCTCTTATAAATTCAAAAATCAAGAATGTTTAATTTCTGAAGCTTGACGTTACTTAATTATAATTCAAAAGTTTATAGTATTATGAGACGGTTGCAAAACCTAATGTATCTTCAGTACAATCTTAAAATAGTTAATCAAAGATACAAATGATAAAAGCAATCTTGAACAACAAACGTGGCCATTAATTTATCAGGTCAAACAGAGCTTACACAGTCGACGTCTATAAATTATTTTCACTGCTTCAATTGACGGTATTTATAGCCTAATAAATACTGATCATTGCACCACACCTAGGATTTGAGATTTTAATTCATTGTATCCGAAGCATTTAGTTAATATTGCAACTGGCTTACATTGTTCGGGTTATAAATAAGACGAGCGGTAGCCACGCAAGTGTACTCTCAATGACTAGGATTTACTAATACATCGTCCGGTTAGTGAAAACAATACAGTATATCAATATATAATACAGTGATAGGACGTTGTTTTCTCATTTTTGATGAATAGAACGCATTTTTGGTGAAAAATGGGCTGAGAGAATACGGGAATAAATTAGTCAATACAATACAAACTCCCTATACAGTTAGACAGGGCATAACCCAGTAAAGGGTTTATCCTGTAAAAATCCTCTGTGGATATTGGGTGATTGTTTGTTGTGTGTAGCTAATCTCAGAACTTAGTATCATGACTTCGAAGTGAAATTGAGGATTCTATACTATCGAAATATTTCATTTACAGAATCGTCTTAGAACTTGCCAGAAATAGTTGGTGCCATTACGATAATTGATTCTCACCTTATAAATCTGAATAACAATATCTTATCGAACGCTCGTTAGCAAATTGAAGTGATTTGAACTGTGAGTCTATTACTATTACATTTCAATACCAAATCGTAGTGTGAAAACTACTGATTGTTATTTATTGGTGATTTCCATTGATTTATTGGTAATTTCATAGATTTATTGACCGCTCAAAATTCAATTTCAAACTTCCAATAACAAGTCTAGTTTAGGGACCATAAAATATTAATAAAATTAATGAAAAGTATATTGTATGCCTTCCTAAATGTTTTCGCTATATTCTTGATTGTTTTTTCTGAGAAATAAAACGTTTTAGTAACAGTTATTTCTGAAATAATTAATAGAAGCCTACAAAAATTACATTATCCATACATTATCTTTTTGTTTTTATAGTTTCAAATTATTTTTAAAAATAATGTCTCTTTATCAAAACTAAACTATATTTATTATATAGCCCTTAAATATGGGCGATTTAACGATACAGGCTTTAAAGCTGGCCTGGCGAAATGCGGCCATGTCATTATGTTTGCTATTTCATGGAAAAAATATTATGCCCTGTATTACAAAAACTTACCGGAAGCTCATTTTACATAATTATTTAAATGTCTCTAACCTATTTATTCTCTGTATGACTCAACGTTAGTGACACAGCTTAAGACAATATCCTGACTTAAAATAAGAGCTCAGTGTACTTAAGGGTCACATTTGATATAGTACCAAGATTCTGAGAATTATTATAATGATAATGAAGCAGTAATACAGCAATCATGTGTCATTAGATGAATACAAGAGCATTGATCATAACATTAGAATAGCCAGTTCTGCTTTGCTCTACATTCTCTATACAGATATCAAGTGATTGCCTGGTTAATGTGAATTGAACAGGGATGGATCCAATATAATACTCTAAATAATATAAAAACGTTTTTTCTTTGAAAGTACAAGCGCAACTTTTCCACATCAGGGTAAATCTTAATTTTGTATATGCCGAGTCACACCTAGATATGTTGATACACCATTTCAGTTATTATTTACCATTTTAATAATTATTAAAAAAATCGGTGGGCAAAAAAAATACTATGCATTTTGGTTCTGAGAATTTGAAAAATTATAAAGTGATAGGGTTTTATTTTACTCAAAGAAATTTCAATGATCCGTCCCTGGTGCATAATAATGAGGTGCGGTCAGAATCGACATCTTATAGTAAATATGAGATGAATGTTCAGAATTGCTTAATGTTTAAATAATTACTTTATTTATGCTTGTTTATGAATATTCCCGCAGATAAGCTATTCAACGAGGAATATATTATTAAACTGAATATATTATTGTCATTTGCGTGCTTTGGACTGGGTCAGATTGGATTTGATTTGCAACGACTTATTTAAGGACTCATAGATAGGTACCAAGTGTAGAAATTAAATATAGGTAAAATACTTTTTTCTTAATAAAAGATTACAGATTATATATTATAAACTAGCATCTCTTCGTCATATTTTTAAAAGCAATTTAATTTACAATGCGTGCTGCCACTTTTGCCCGTAGGCCTTCGTTCGCCTTGAGCTGTGAAAATGACTTAACACAATTAAATAATTAGGCCTAAATTTCTATCAAATAAGGTAGTAATTTTAACTGCTATTTTTTATCAGTGAATCACTTTCAGAGATTAAATTCTCACTCATACTTAAACTATTCAGCTCATTGTGAAGTTTAAACATGAAGTAAATTTATACGTAAAGTTTATTCCGCCTTTCTCATAAAACATCGGTACAAGCCAACCGATTTGTAATTTGATCAAAATACATTAGCACCTAGTCATGAAAAGTCGTGGTCAATAAAAATTATAGTCATAATAAGTGTCTGCAAAGTGGTCAGCTACTGGTTGATAGATGGTGTGGTAAATGGAGTAGAAAATCATTAGAGCCGGTAAAGCTAAGCCGGCGTCTGCGGTCCCGACCGGTTCAATGTATTGATTTGCTAATGAAAGATTCGCAGTGTTTATATCTTTTTCAAATTTAACAATGGCAAGATCTGACTTTTAATCTATCTTCATTTAATATAAGTCCGGGAGATTAAGAGGAAAAGAGGAAAAACAGTTTTTAATGAGATAATTGTTATACCAACAATACAGATATAATGACTATTTAAGTTTGTTATACGACCGAAAGGTCAACATGTAAAATATTTTAATAACTAGCCATTTTGTATGCTGAATTTAGCGATATTAAACAAATGTTGTTCATAAATCATTAAAAATCGAAAAGGAAACTCAACAGAGAAAAAATAGATCTTCTATTTCGTCTCATACACGTAAAACCAAATTTCATTATAAGTTCAAATCCTATGAAAATAGACATACATAAATCTTTGTATTTAGGTCTTTTGAAATATCAAAACTAAAATACACTTTGCACTGTAATATCGAAGCCTATAACATTTTATGTCTAGGCTGCGCTACCACGATCCTAATCTCGTTTTCAACTAAAATTTCACTAAATTAAACCTCACTGCGGCACAGATTAAGGTGAATCGTTGGAATTGTCTAAATCTCGTAAACACTCAACCGTATTTTTATTACAAATTGTTTGAATTACAATTTTACGAAAGGTTTAAGAGTGAAGATGGTTAAATATAAGTTTTAATGAACGATACAAACTATTCCCTAGGTCCATCGTTTATGATTAATACTGTATTATTAATATTGTACCGTTTAAGTCATGCATTTCCGAAGTGTTATTTTTTAAGAACACTCCTCTAACAGTTTCGTAGGTTGCAACTCGTCAAATCATTCTCTGGTTATTGGCAATAGGCCATACAGCGCACCTGCGTGAAATTTAATAATAAATTGAATTTATTGCTACTAGTGGGCTTAAATATCGGGTAAATAACGACAAGTTAGGACTCAATAATGTGTTTAATGCAAATTCAATATCAGAGGGCGAATATAAATTACTACGTGAGAGTATCGAGTTGAAAGTCGGTGGTAATCTTAAGTATGTATATTATTATTACTTCAATCGATTGCTTAATAACACTTAACGCGCATCCACAGGTAATTAATTCGTATGAGGGTTTTACTTTTCCATAGATACGTCTAATTCTTCCTGACTTTCACTATTTGAAAATTCAAAAATAGAGCAATCAACATTCGAATTACCAAAAGTAAATCAAGGTATTTTTCTAGTTAAATACATCTCCAAGATTAACTTGTACATTGATCCCTACAGTAGCCGTAGTGCTAATGTCTGTGAACGAGTGCTAATCAGTGCACGGAAATGGGCACCATCAGTGTAACTGTATCGCGGATATAATTACTGAACTAATATTATTTCATATGTCTGCGTCTGTTTATATCTGTGCAAATTAATTAAATAAAACGCCCACACAGTCGGTCGCGTGTTCAAACTTCACCAACAAACTTCTTAGGTGCGTACATATTAAAAGTGTAAATATTATCATCGACCCACGAACTAGTTGTGTTAAATGTTGAATATTGATTAATATACAACCTTATTTGAAGATAGATAAGAGTTACTTGATTATTTTAAAACCTCTTTAAGAAAACTAAGGGCCAGTATAACCGAAACGACTTCAGAAAAGACCCGCACTTGAAGGTTCCCCTGGGGGTGGTTAGGACTTTATTCTAATTGACCTGTTCGTATGCTACTATCTCATAACTTGTTTAATATATATATATACATAAGTCCTTATAAGTATTATAATACGTTTTTTCATTCGTTTGTTTTTTTTTTAATTGACGAGTGTTCTCATGAATCTAATGATGCTGGATGTAAAAATAAATTATATGATTGCCATCCACCACGATCTCTTGACTATTAAATCCACAAAAACTCCTAAAAGTGGGCGGAATGTCTGTTTTTATCGAATTAGTTAGCATGATTGATTGCTTAAAAAAATATTTTTAGACTAACATTTTTCTCGTCATGACAGTTGTATACGACATCTAAGCAAAAACAGTTGATTACAGTGGAAAACTTAAATGATTATATGAGAAAATAGTACGGACACGATCTTTTATAACATTTTGGTAGATTTTACCCGAACTGGATGATTTTATGTCAAAAGAAACTAAACATTTCTCAAAACATTAAATTAGTGATTTCCATATTATAAATAAATAAGATTTTAGCAATTTCCACCTACAAATATTTTCCCGAAATTTATCTTTTTACTATTATATTTAATTCAAATGGCATGCTTATAACTTTGCCTCAAGCGAAAGCTCCACTAACATAAACTTCTATAATCGGACATTGCTGATTTTAATTAAATATTAATGCTAATTCATTGGAAATCGATAACTTTTCACTTATTACAACCGGGAAGTGCTTACTCATTCCGTGATTCTATTTACAGTCTAACGCGTATATTTAATTAATAACTACTTATTCATTAGGAGTAAGTTTATTTAAACTTATTAAAAATTTAAGTTGTTAGTAGGTATGTGTAGTGAAATATTGACATACAAAAAAAAACATATACCACTTTCTCTTTATAATTAAATATTAACTAAACCATAAATAGGATGTTTTGCATTTAAATGTCGTTTTGCAGAGTATCTAAGCGGCACTATCATAATAAACCTTTTTAATTTATTATCAACCTGCTCTATAACTTGGTATTATGGCCGATATAAGCGGTATATATATCTGTAACGGATACTTTAATAAACAGTTGGGGACCAGGTCTGAAAACAAACGTTATACAATTTTAATACCAAATTGTAGTTACCACTTTCCCCCACAATTTAATATATTCATAGACTTGAACAAAGCTTTTTTGGAATGACCACTTATATTTAGTATGGGTTAATATTCAATCAAAATGAAAAGAAACGAAACAGTACTTTTTGTTAAACAGTGCATTAAGATTTATTAATTGTTATGAATAATCCTTATATTCTAAACCTCTTAATAAAACCTATAAAACACAACTTTTTGTGTACTGTTCTAACAAAGGTCTCATGTGTGAATTTAAATTTTCTTTAATATTTATTTATAAAACATAATCAAGTATCAAGTACGTACAAATTATATAATACATATTTGACTCACGTCCAAAATCCTGAAGCAGGAAGTATATAATTCGACTCGTTTTTGTTTATTTAAAAGATTAAAGAACGCGAACTTTTATGTTCAGAAATATGAATAACCTCAGATTGTGGTATAAATGTAGGGCGATTTCATTCCATTTAACAAAATTAAACAGCAATTAGCAACCGAAGCGGAATGTATTTAATTTATTGCGGCCAATTGGGGAATGGAATGCAGCGGCCAACATACAAGTACCCTGTACGGGGACAATCCTTTTTGGGTATTTCAATACATGTTTTAACGAACCATAAAGAAGAAAGCATATCATATAAAAAAATATCAAGTGGCGAGTTATTTCTTTCCTTTTTTTTTATATTACATTAATTTCTACTAATCATTAATCAAACAAAATGTAACACCATTTGAAATATGGGTTCACTAACCTTGTAAAAGCCACAGCCCCTTTACATCCCCACAATACCTAATACCTAAACCTACACTAATACATCGTCATTCACCTAGTAGTTCATCAATGCCATTAATCAAATTTTTAAATTTTTAATGTGCTCCCCATTCATACGGACACAGTTCCATCCCTTATAAATTCTGTAAATTAAAATCATGTCCGTTACTCTGATGCTGTATATCGGTAATGAGCATTGTAAATAAAAAAACAAAACAAACTTAAATCTAACACAAATAATAAGCGTCTATTTTCACACAATTCAACAAGTCACTAATAGCACTTAATTTATTACTGTCGTATCACTAAATTAAATAACCTCCAATTTCTGATAAAATAAAACAAACTAAGTCTAATACTAATAATAAATAAGCTCCAATTTCCACATTCATACACAAAACAAGCCCCTCTTCAAAGCGCGCTTCAAAGGGGCCAACCAAACAAATTATTAATACGACACTCACAGATAACGCAGACCTTACACACTACACACTGTCGCAAACATGAAATAGAAACAATCAAACCTTCATTTCTCCCTTTCCCACATTGTTTATTGTCTGTTTAACTGTGTGTGTAGAACTATCTACTTTTTATTTTTTGGTAATATGCTTTATGACTTACGTAATGGGCATAAGGTATAAAATGAATTTGGACTAATTTGACTAAGATTTTTGACATGGCAGTTGACAACATTATTTGTAAGCGTACCTACTATAACCGGTATTAACCTATATGATGGCGTAGTAAATAAATACGGTATGTTGTAAATGTTCAAAACAAAAAATGATGTCCAATGACTAAACTGTTAGATTATATGTAATGAATATTTGTATACTGGCTAGGGACATGATGACTTATACGGTGTTTAATTTATTGTCGCATTGTCCTCTCCACATTGTATAAGACTTCGTTGTAGCGGTAAGTTCTTGTAAACAATATGACAGACCAGAAGAATAAAAATGATGAGTTTAGAATACCTACACTGAAAAAAGCCATAACAAACCTGACGCCTGTGAATTGATGTTACATTAATATCCATAGATTATAACTAACTATGTAAAGTAAATTATGTAAATATTATATTTTTTATTTTCTATTTCTAATATCTCTAGCAATATACATATTTATCCGTACTATTATCTAAGTAGGTATCTAACGATCCTAGTAAAGGAATGCACAATGTTGCAATTACATTCAGGAATCCAACGTAGATAGGAAGAATAAATAAAGGATTGTAATTATCTGCCTTGTGTAATGTTAGCAATGATAATGACTTTTGGGTATTTTTACTCATTCATCTTTTCAACTTTATAGCATAATACAAAGCGTATAAAATTAAGAGAGTTATGAGATTATAAGGTTTTATTTTAACTGTTCCATATTATTATATAAAGTCATATAAAAGAGTAGTTTATAAAGGAAAGGATTTTTTAAAACGCAAAATAGTCCCTGAGAAGCGATTACCAGCGTCATGCTCAGAATTAACAAATATTTATATAAAGGAACACAAGGGACTGCCTTTGTCCATATTAAGCCAACGCTAAAAAAAATAGTTACTGTATGACCATTAAGGGGCCCGACTATAATAAAACAATATGATATAGCCTCACATTACAACACCAAAATTCCAGTTTGTAACCCGATACTAATACATCAAGCCAGTGTCACTCCGGTCCCAGTGATTGACGGACATACAGACAGACACGCATTAGATACGGTATCATTAAAGGCCGGTGAAAGTTGAGACAAAGCCTTTGTGACACGCCCACGCATTGTATCAATTGAAAAAACCTAAATATTGTATAATTATAGTTTGCCTATTGAAGGCTCTATCGAATATTAAAAATATAGTCGTTTGTATTCTTAAGTCTTAAATTACGGACTTAACGCGTTTCTTCTATGGATAGGTAGGACGGTCATATGTATGCGGACATTATTCAAAGTATAGTTTTGTTATTCTAAAATAAAAACAAATGATAATTCTTATTTTTATTGTTCAGCAAAAAAGGCAAAAAATGTATGTATGACAAAAAAATGTTTGCAACAGTCGATATGTTTTATAGATTACGCATTTGGCTTAATAGACCGTATCAACGGCAAAAAGTATATAAATTAAATTGCAGACTATAATTTAAGGATTTACAAGCGATTTGCAAAAATTACTGTCATTAAAGCCGTTTAAGCCTGACCTCAAGGTCAAAGCGGTGCTCGTACATCTCAACTCGTATCATTTAGTTTCATTGCCTATTATTAAGGTAGTGTAGTTTATATAAGGATAATTGTGAGTTCAGTTTAAAGTAATTGAACCGTATTTTGCCATTAGTTAATACTTTTTGATGCTCTATTCTAAGTTCTAAGTTTAAAAAGTAACTGTACTTATTAATTGAAAATGTTGTATACGAAGTAAGATAACGACTTATTATGATATCTGATAATAGCCGACAACACCTACTTGTATTCTGCCGCAGTGTTTTGTTTTCTTTTGTGATTTTTAGTAGTAGTATAGTCTGCAACCTTGCAATACCACACTAAAAGATTTAAGACTGACCATTGCCTTGTTGCCACAAATAGTCCCTTTAAACTACAAATATTTTAAAGCTTATTGTGTGGTTGTGTGATTGATTAAGTGTGCTAATCTGGGACGCTACTGGTTCGAATTGAAAAAAATCTTTATGATGATTAAACCTAGTGGTACATAATATAATAACTAATAAATATTAAACTTACATCAGTGTGTTCAGAGTAATGAAACGATTAATAAATTTAATGTATTTCAAATTATAACCTGGATATAAATCAATCTATTCTTATCACAAATTGTAACACTTGTTAATAGTCAGGAGATATACTTATTTATTTAATAATTACGGAGCCCTCCTAACTAGTAGTAGCTACTGTAGTTACAATAAAAATACAATATTTAATAAAGAAAAACAATATAGTATAAATGCGCCCATTTTTAAGGACTGTCAACTTTCATATTGACTTTCCTAACCTAACAAAGTGATTATAAAATATTAAGTTAACAAAGTAAACTAAAACACAATCACACAATTGCCTACAGAAAAATAACTGTATGTAACAATCTGAAGTATAAATATCATATTTTTATAAAAGAAAGTCGGCAGTACGAAGTATAAAGCGTTAATGCGAATTTCCCGGCCTAAAACTCAATTGACTTATTGAAAGTGCTAAAACAAATACGCTTAACCGTCTTCTATGATTTGTGTTTGTTGAGCTTTTCTTAACCGTAAATGGCATATAATGCTTGTTCAATATTCATGACCGTTGTTTCAACTTCACGAAACCTTTACCACCGATAACATTTCACACGATTAGGTCACTTAGAAATTACCTATGACAAATTTTATGGGCCCTTAATTGTATGTTTATGTTTCTCATACCATTTAACTCTAGATCGTAGAATGCTTTTATGTGTTGTTTTCAATCATGTGGGTAGTTGAAATACAAATTCTTTAAACTTGGAACTATTTTGTGTATGAGCACTTAATTATTACGAATGATCCCTAAACATATCAGTTTTTAGTTAGACAATTAAAATGTATTTCATAGCATACCTTAAAAACCTAGTTGTGAGATTAAGAAAGTATTTTTCAATAAACATATAAATGTCGAATTCACTTTATAATATACAATACAATAAATGTAGTTTTAGCTTGTTACTAGAACCGTTTTTTTATCGGATAAACAAGCAAAGATGGCCATAATGGCCGAAACAATGTGTTCTCTATAGTATGTTTCGCACACTTGTTTACAATGTATCTGAAGGATGCTTGGCAAAGAGCCTCCTTGTTCTTAAATAATTCAACAAATGCAGAGAACTCATTCAACTGCCCCGTTCAACCATGACCCAGATAGGGCTACCAATGAACAAACCCTGATAAGTTCTAAATATAATGTTGATTGTAGCATTTACAAAACAATTCCCACATAAACTTGTACTTGAAGTTTTATAAACGGAAATTTCTCTAGTTACATAAGATTGTTGGCGATAGTTATATAGATCGTACCATAATTTGTTTCTTATTAAGGTGACCAAGCCAGATGGACACTCTATGATATAAGACAGCCCTACTCGAGGTCAGAAAGGGTCACGGTGATTTTAAAGTAATCACACAACAAAGCAGTGATCCGGTGGATAAGCGAGAAAAAATGGTACAGGACCTCCCGACGTGAGGTCATCGGGCTCTGATGACGGCTAAACTTTACTGTTCTGTTAACTTACTTAGTATGGAATTTGTTATAATAACTTTGATACGTTACAAATGAAAACTTTGAATAATAACATAATATAATACATAAATCATATATCGATATATATATATGTGGTATACGCATCATATATATATATATATATATATAATATATATTATTTCAATAACTACTCTAAAATAGCCAAGTGGTAGAGATATATTACATAGTTGAGAATTACTTCCACTTATCACATACATATAATATAGGCTTTATTATAATTACATAAATGAAATAAGTTCTATCGTATTAGTAATTGTGAAAAGATATATATAGACTAATTAATAAAATAAAAAGATTTATACCTGTCTCATCCACACAATAAATAAATATAAATTAAACTTAGCCAATCACCTGAACGATTGATCAAAAAATGTACCTCTTAGTAACAAATATTAAACATAATATGTATGAAGAATCTTTAAAAACCTTTTAAACTTTACTCTAATTAGGAGTTAGCGGGTAATGTGAAGGAGCTAGAAAAAAATTATCGCGTGGCGCAAGTGTCAGTATCATAATTGATTGGTTTGCCAATGAGGCCTAGGCCAATTCGCTTAGTCAATGCATCACTAGTGATGTGCTGTATCGATAAATGATTACGTTGAATAATTTACTTGGGTCAGACTGACTGAGGCCGGCGCACCGGTTTCGCCGCGGGTGAATTTTAGGGCTGTCTATGACAGTTTACATTGTTTTTAAGTGATTGTGCCTAATGATAATAAAGCAAGGTATCCTGCATACATACATATTTTGTCATATTTTAATTTGATTTTATCAACACTGAAGCTGAAGACAACACACGGCAATCAAAAACAATTCATGTTTACCGAATACTATTTCAGAAACTACCCTTTCTATCTTTGGACTTGTCCTCTTAATATCTTCACTACAAGTAATGTTTCTAAATATAAATCCCATCTACTACAACCCTGTTGATTTCCGCGTGCAGTCCTCAGATTGATAAATGTCGACGTGATTGAGTGCTCTTTCCGTTGTATCTATGACACCGCACTGCAGCTAAGTACCTTGGAATTATTTTGCTAAAAGTTTCATGGTTTTATTTTTACAGCAAAATCACAATGTTTAAACAGATCTATAATAAAAAATTGAATTATATTATTATTATATATAATACCACAGTTAACACAACATGAGTGCAACTCTCATGCCTATGTTAAAAGTTTTTAGATACTCCTAGAGGGCGCTATATGTAATGCTAAAGTTTAAAATTAATCACGAAGAATCTATCAATATTATTTAACGAGAGGAGAAGTTGTAAAAATATTAATTTTTTTTTATTAATTAATTCCAACGTGTACCCAGTGTCAAAATGCCCGGGGGTGAAAAAAACCCCTAATTACTTGCAACAATTTAGATTTACTGACAAAATTGATTTTTTTACGACGAAGGAATGATGAAGAAAAGGAGGAAGATTCCTTTTTTAGATGTTCCTAGAGGGCCGCTATGTATTGGACCATTAGTAATTTCTCAGTATATATAAGTTAAACAATGTAAACCAGAGTGTTCCCCAAATCCACGATTTATTAACGAACAATTATTTAAAGTGGGAACTTGCTGTTTGGAATTTGATTTATGAACAACATTTAACGTAGCTGTGCTAAACTCTTAACATTTACAGAAATAAAATTCATATATTAATGTCATCGGATTTAATTTTTGTTTACTGAACAGAAATCTAATAATTTATATTCAAAATATAAAATTGAGAGGTTTTAAAATGTATAAATAGTAATCGATCACAATTGAATACGTCCAGGGACTTAACTAAACAAATTGTAAAATCTCTGTATTTTAACCTAAATAATTACAGTCTAAGCTCGTTTTGTGAAATCAATAATTGCATGGAATGGCTGAGCCTTGAAATGTCGAAAAGCCAATTATGTGCTAACTACGTAATATAAGAACTAGTTGGTCACGCACAGGGTTGATCAGTATGATGAGTACGAAGCAG
Organism: Pontia daplidice; assembly: GCA_963693355.1. Classification (NCBI taxonomy): domain Eukaryota; kingdom Metazoa; phylum Arthropoda; class Insecta; order Lepidoptera; family Pieridae; genus Pontia; species Pontia daplidice. Next base: position 926,446 of record CAVNZL010000029.1, read on the forward strand.
AAAATTTTGCTTTGAAGATATACCCAGTAGGTTCATGGAAGTATTCGGGTTACTTCAAAAAAAGAACCCGCGCTTGATATTATTAAACCCCTTTAATATGTTGAATTTTGATTTGCTAATATAACCATTCTGATAAAAAGTTGGTTTTGTGAAACTGAGAGTTAATGGTTCGCTTACTATGAGCTATATTGGTTTGGCCATAATGTATAAGATTTAGAAACGATTATACAAGGAATCTCTAAGCAACCATCGCTCACGGAATCCATTTACTTACTGGAACAGATGAGGTCACCAGCTTATCTAAAAATCCGTTCTAATAACCTCATGTAAATTATCAGAGCTATATGAATGGAATAGATTTGGCAGCGACACAAATGAACGGGGTGAACGTCCGGCGATAACTCGATCTTTTGCCCTCAATACGTAAGGCTATGAATTCTGGAGCATAATTTTCTTTTTGATACGCGAAAATAACGACGGTACAGTCGGGTACAATGCCATTGTTGTTAAAAATAATTTAGGAAGTGGCGATAATACACCTGAAAATTACATTACAATTAACTAGCTAGACTTTGGGATCAATTATTTCGGATAATTTGATCTGACTTCATCACTCACGTGTTACTAAAGAGTTTTGACTTTTTTTTAAGACGCTAATGAATGGGTGAATGAGCTTTTATTATAGCATTAGGTACTGTACTTCTTAGTGAGAAATCCATCTCAATTCATATCTGAATAATTTACATGATTTTATATTTATGTAAATCAACAAAATTATTATATCCGTTCCAAACGTATTCTCACATTTGACCCGAATAGTACTGCCTACACATTATAAATTTGAACCATATTTCCTGTGTAGAAATCTCATGCTCTTTAGAGATATGATTGTTAAAATATTTACACTTTATAATGTCGTTAAAAATTTAAAAAATTATTACTTTTAATTAGACACAGTCACGGAAATAGGCAATCACAAGTAGACCAAAACAATTATTTTTGTGCCGTGCGCTCCTAAGTTGGAAATACATGTTTTTGTAAATTGTTTAATATAGCCGTTTTGTTTCGCATAAAAATTACTTCATTATACAGTACAGACGCAAAAAAGAGTTCTTTTTTAACGTGATTTAACAATAGTAGAAACAAATGTTTGTGTTTTACAGTGGCATTAATTGATTTTAAAGCAAATATATTTTTACCTACATTTACACCCATACAATATCTGGATGTGTACTATTGACATTGAATATATAATATATTGTACCTATTTCAAAAGTGATTATGTTGATGACTGTACATAGGTCAAGCGCCAAATTAGTATGAATTTCGTTTTTCTCGATGGGCGTTAACAATAAAATTTAAGTTTTACGTTATTTTAGCAGAATCCATTCATTTAAGACAGTCGCTTTTTATTTGTGCAGATAATCACATTTTTGATAAACGTTGTTTTGAACCAAAAAGGGTTTTATGATCCCGTTTTCGGAGATAATTAGGTTTCCAAATCGCTTTCTTAATATGAAAACAACCGCAAAATATCCTTGAACCTAAAATTAACGCTAAGAGATGGACTCGAGATAATAATTATATTAGGTCTCAGAAATACGAAAAACAAAAACACTTAAATAAGCTTGTTAATTTGTCTAATTGAATTTAAAGCAATGGACTTATTAACATGATGCTGTGCATACACAACCCAGTACTATCAACTACGCTGGTGGAATATTTTTATAGCCTTTGAACCACCTCTTTCGGGTGCTTTGAAGTATGATAAAAAGAAAAAGTGCAAAGCTCTCATCTGGGTATATATTCTTATCATGAGATTACAAAGTCTTCTCCAAAATCAAGCACCTGTTTTGATAACACGTGCTTGCGAAATACAAAAGCTGCCATTAGAAGTCATTAGTGCGAGCTTTAATTACGTCATAACATGATAAAGCGCTTCTTCTACTATTTAGGATGTATGATAAAAACGAAGTATTTTTTTAAGAAAACTCAAGGGTATAAGACAAAATAAGACTTCATCCCAAAAATACATGAGTTGTTGTACAAAATGTGAAACTCTGTTTACTTTGTGCGAACGTCTAATGCTCTTGAAAAAAATCTATCTTTAAAAGGAAAACGTGCCAAAACATTCACTTAAGTTCAAAATAAAGTTACAAATTATTTACATTTACTACATTTAAACAAAGGATTTATTTTCTACCATCGAAATAGTTCTCGTGTTATAGTAACAATGTTTTAATAAACTCAAGATAGTATAAAGGGGATTTGATAGAGTTGATTCGAAGTTTCCCACGTTTTTTGTACGTATCAGTTCAGGTTTCATTTTAGACTTGACCAAATTGGTTACTATTACTAATATAGATTAGAAAGAATCTTTTATTTGGCGTAGCAATATAAATAAATGTTTTAAAAATGGGTTACATAATGGATTCCATATTTAAATTTGTGCTCAATTTTTATATATTTATACAGCACTTAGTTTCCATATCAAGTTGTATTGTTTCGATTTGCAGAGAAATTTGTAACTTTTTTGTACTTCTTTCATTAATTTTTTTTTAATGCGGTTTCAAACTTATTTGCTTTGTTTAATCACTATTAAGTAACTATCTTTCTGCATGATGAACAATCCATGAGGTATGTCACGTATACGTATAAGACGTACCTTATACGTATTTTATTATATGTAGATGATATTATTAATGACTCTAATAAAGGAACATACCATGTTTCAATCCATACCACGTCTTGTGGAATGGCTGATACCGCCTGGTGGTCAAGTTTGGTCGCGGTCGCCTCTGCGGGGTGCAAGATGCCGCGCAGCATAGATAATAAAACCTTTTGTCGCGGACTTTTTCAGCAGCCTTCAATCTCTCCCGGGCGAGCCGGCCCGCACACCTACGGGGTCCAGTGGTTTCTACAACCACTGCGACAGCCGCTAGTATGAGTAGCCAACGCATCATGTGCACATCACGAACACAACACTATCTTAACATTGTTATATTAAGTTGTATTGGCATTTTTGTCTTTTATTGTTTTTGAATGAGTCGCATTATTGGAGACACAATTACGATTTATCGTTTTGTCTTAGTAGTTTGTACACGTGCGTTCACGCTAGACACAGCGCGCGAACTGCACAGATTGAAGAATGAAGCCGGCTCCGTGCTCGAAACGCACAACTTTTTTACGGGACCCAATTGAGGATTTTATTAAGTGTCAAACTCGTTTGTCTTTCTACAGTTATACTAATTGGAGCGGTCATTCGCGAATACCATTGATAACTGCAACGGTATTGAAAATTATAGTACTTCAGAACCGCGAACTTTGATATATGTACGATATTTTAACTGGAGTGATTTTTGCTAATTTTATAAATGTAATTTTTTTGTTACTTTAGATGCTTATGAATGTACAGTACTATCCGAAGACTATTATTATTAGTATGATTAAGTACTAATCGAATTTTTATAGCATAGATAAACAGGTCTACCTTCGAGACGAAACAGAGTTTCTCTGATAACATTATATTTTTAACGAAAACAGATAGTAAATTCCAAATCTATATAAATATATGCTAGTCACTAATTTTCTTATTATGTACTTCTACCGCCAAGTCTAATGAAGCCGGTATCATGAGACTGATAAACCGTGGCGGGTGGCCACCTGATTCACAACTGATAAATTGCTAATTCTTCAGATTAAGACCCATCAAGCTTATCATTGGGTCATATACATTTATTTGCAACGTTATTATGAATGATTTGATTCCCTGATGCCACTAGAGTTATTCGAACTAGTTACAGTTTCGTTGGATCTAAATATGTTACATAGCTAGTTAGTATAATATATGTTGTCAAAATCATTCGTAGACTATTGAAAATGCCTTTTTTTTAAATTGTACTTTTAAAAAGGAACACCCTTAAAGTAACTATATATTTTAACAGTCAAAAATGTAATTCGATTCTTGGACAATGAGATCAGTGGCCGTAAAAACGTATATACCACTCATTACACCTCAGTAACTTGATACTACATGTCATGGAGTGTTTGTTTTTTATTTAAATGTGTCGGAAGAGTGTAGTTAAATAGGACATAGAGGTAGGTAGGTACTTATTTGACTGACAAATTTGCAACATTTTAGTATTGTTACGTCACTTTCTTATATACTTGTATCCAATCTTGTATGCAAGAATCTACGCAAACAAAAACAAGTTATGGCCCTAGGGCGTAGAACATTGTTATTAATATTTGTCTATGGCCATTCAACGTGACCAAGCTGTTTACCTCTAACGAAACTGTTCCTATAACCTACATAGCAATCCTTGACATGCTCGGCACGTATTGAAATAGACTATTAGCAATAAATTCTCCCTCATTAAATGAATTAGATATACGAGTATAACCATTAGTTCCTTCGTCATTAGCGAGTTTTAAAAGTAACAGTGAATCTTTCTATCATATTAGACAATTGTATGATATATTATCTATGGCGTGATTTCCTAAGAAAAACAAAACAAGAACGAAACACTTTTTAAACTACTGTTTTACTTCATTAGATGGCTGTTAATTAGGCCCTATAACGGTTGCTATATGATTTATCAAGGAGCGGTACTAATAAGAGCATAAATCCAGACTCTCCAATGATCGCCCGCGGTGTTAGACTTGACGTACCAGACTCGCGGGCTCCGTTCTAGGTTTAGTGTCAGGTTTTGTGTTTCGCTATTTCTAGACTGAATTTTATGCGAAGGTGCGTTGAGTTTCTGTTTGTTGATTTTAAATATTTAATAAACCCAAAGGAAAAGTTAACACTTCTTAACTATGTATTGCTGTTATTGGATTTAAGGTTCCAACTCGACGAAAAAAAAAAAATTGGTATTTTCTCAAATTCAGATTCATCAAAGAGGTTTTACTTATTATCGTGGATGAATTTTTTCCATCCTTTTCTGTAAATTTACAATTTACTATCAATTTTACATTATGTCTTAAACTTTTCACTTTATTGTTGTTTTTGATTTAATTTCAGTCTACATTTAAAAAGCATTACATAAATTTATAAACGCAAATAAACTCACGGAGATCGATAAATTAATTCAGTCGATACACATGCTGTCACATTTATCGAGACTAGATTACTGTAAATTATACCTAGTTTAAGACATCAGTGGCAGAATATGTTTTGTGATTAAGATGTTTATGAACTGCAAACATAAAATAATCTACCTGATATAAGTACACTATTAAATGAAGAAATGAGAAATGTGTGACCATTATCGTGAAGTAGAGAACTTAGAATACATCATATCTCTATTATGTATTCTAAGTTTTATTATTATTCTATTTACTGTTCTTAGTTAGATTCTATTAAGTATTTTTAAGTAAATGTTACTTCTATACTCAAAGATTTTTTTTAATATGTAATAGTATACTAAGTTAATGCGAGTTTGTCTTGTCATAATTCTGATAAAAAGGAATTGAAGATTTCACAGAACTAAGGATGCTATTTTTAAATTTAAATATCTGGGATCTGATTTTGTGTACTGTAATTATATGGAACACAAACCCTTCATTGATAAAATAACTACACTGAGTATGTAATTTTGTTTTCAGCAAAAATATATCATCGAAAGACTGTAATTGGTATCAATTTATCAAATGTTTGTTAAGTATTTTCGCATCAAATATTTTAACAAATGAATTCAATTTGAACTTTGTAAATCCCTTTGTTTTGTAGATCGTATGAAGTGTTTAGGTACCTGAATTAGATATATTCGTAATTACTGTTTAGTAAGTTGAAGATAGTGGACATTCGCCATTAGCTGTCATCATGGAATCATGATTAAGGATAATCAAATTATAAATTCTGTTTTGCTTTAAGAAAGCAACTATCTTCTACGTAAGGAATACCATGTACAACCTGGATGGTATAAATGTTTAAAAATTATACTTGTGTACGGTAAGATGGCTTCTATACGGTAAGTTAACTCATTTATATACTATTAGTATAGTATATTAATACCTTTACCACAAAATTGCTTGTTCGCTGACAAACCCTCCTGGAGGTGGTATAAAATGGTATGACTGATTGCATTGTATATTATACAATTATTATTAATAAACGTTACCTCGTTATCCTTCAAAACCAAGGATATATGAAACCCGTCCCAGTATAATACCTATCGATGGTAACAAACGCTTCAGTAAGTGCTCGAAATTCGTTCATTATATATGCTATTTTGTTGGAATTATTAAGACAATATGTATTGATGAAATACGTATGCACATAAAGGTCTTCTTATCGGGACTTGTGTACGTAATCATACATCGTAGGCACATAAAGCGATTGTAGTACCCAAGTGATCAAACCCGGCGGCGTCTCCTCGGTGGGCCGACATTACGCAAATTGCGACTTGCGCCTCACAGCAATTTTGTTATTATTGTAAACAAACAATCGCTCACTGTGTATGGTAACATTGAATGGGGCTTTGTTTTAGAATGTATTCAATGTATAAAAGTAAGACAATCATCACTTTTATATGTATATTCTTCTATGTTCCTTTTAAATATAAACAAGTATTTATTTAAGACGTTATTACTCATTAGTCGTTTTCTTTTTTGTCTGTCATATATTCTACATAGTCTTGAAGCAACATTAATCTTTATTCTTTAAAATTATTAAGCAAAAGATTTTGTTTGGTGGAACACGATTATAGTAATACTTTTTTGCGCCGAAGTGCATTTATGAAGAGTGCTAAAGAATTCCTTCATCCTATGGGCAATATACGATCTCAGAACTTGTATGATATACAGTCTTAATTAACATAGATGCAACAACTTAAAAACTTAACAAATTAAAGCTACTTTTGTAAACTTACCTATCGTATATAAGACAAAGCACTTACCTCGACAGCCGTCAGCATTGAGGTCCCAGTACTCTAATTGGCAAGTGTCACAATGCGGCGGCAAAGCGCCCAGAGCGCAGTCGCAGGCACCCGTTTGGGTGTCGCACACTGGACTAACGGCTGCGATGCCGCAACGGCAGGTCGGACATCCAGACTCCACGTCTGTTTTATAAATACGAGATGATAGTAATAAATATAATTTTTTCCAAAAATATCTTTTGGTAGTTAAAATACATATAGATCCTATTGTCAGCGAATCCTGCTAGTCTAAGGCATCATTCTTCAAATATGTTTCAGTAATTTTTTTAGATTTGTTATAAAAAGTAAAATTGTTGGCTATGGTTTGGGCACTATAACGTGTATTTTGAGAAATTATATCTAAGTATATATTCATGAATTGTGTTATGCAAAATAAATGCTGTGTGAGTTTAAAGTTTAAACTATTAAAGGCGACTTTGACGAAGTTCGTTCTGCAACGTCTTTCAGAACGGCAGAATTAAGCATATCAAGAAGCAATTATGAAAACTTATGAAATTAGAAGTCTACACTGCCAATTTCTACAGATATAATATTGTCTTTTATTAACATAACTATTATTCATATTTTAAAGATAAACACTTTGTTAATGGATTAAGTTATGTATTTTTTACAAAATGTAAGTTTATTACATTATTTTAATATTTTTCTAAGTCTACCGTGAAAATTTAAAATAATGTAATATACTTAAACTTTGTAAAAAAAACCATAATTGAATTCGTTAACAAAGTTTTTTTTTATACAGATTTTTTATGTATACCTAGTCCGCCTTAGTAAGGACTGCATATATAAGTACAAGTGTCAAATCTTAATCTAACACAAGTTTCCTTCCACTATACCTCCATATCCTTTTGCACAGTTATCACAGGTTTGTCCAGCCCAATTGGATGCGCAAGCACATAGGCCAGTGCGCGCATCACACGCACTCGAGAGCGCTCCGCGACCGCACGAGCATGACACGCACGAGCCATCGTCGCCTCCAGACCAGAAGCCTTCCTGTATACAATTAAAATTCAAAATAATTATTCCCTTTGACTATCCATGAAAACATCTCTGAAAAATTTGTTTTGCAGCACATTTTAAACCCAAAAAGGAACTTCACGTATATAGGTTAGCTAGGAAGTACGTCGAAAAATCTCTGGTAAAACAGAGTAAAAGTTTTAAAATCTCCTTTAAGAATGTATGTGTTATGAATTATGCTCTATCTTATATAAAAATACCGCAAATTTAAATTCAGAATACGATAAAAGTCGTACCTGACATTGGTCACACCTTTCCCCTTCAGTGTGTGGTGGGCAAACCAGACAAGCTCCTGTGTCTGCATGGCAGGGCCCTCCGCCGCACGAACAGGGGCTACAAGCGCCTCCAGGTACAGTCGGTGAGCCCCAGTAGCCGGAGTCACATCTACGAATTATCCAAGACATGAGGCTTCCGAAATCGAAAGTCGAATATTATTCGTAAGTTTAAAGCTACTTTTTAAACCTGTTTTAGGATAAACTATGTTAAATTAGAAGATATTTGAAAATTTCGTCAATACTGTGAAAGCCTTACTAGTGATATATATACAGTACAATAATAACAATTATTATTCGGGCTAGAAATATAATATAGAAGTCAATTTAAGTACCATTAAGTAAAAGATGATAGTCTATGAGAACTGGGATAATTTTGCAAATTTAGTAATGTATTTTATTATTATTTATGTGTGAAACACATAAATATATATTTAGATTAATGTTAATTATTTTAAACCATATGTTTCCCAAAGAATATGTGTATTCGTAGTTTACCCTACCCTGCAAAATTCCGTGATTAGAAAAGTTAACAGATAAAAGACTTACATTTCACAATGGTCTCCTGTATATCCGTCGGGGCACTGGGTGCAAACAAATTCGTCTCCTTCAGGTCCCGCGAGTGCGCAGTTCGGACTGAAGTTGTTAGTCACTTCGTATAAAGGACACGCGCACGGCTTGCAGCCACCCTGAAATACGTATATCGTTTAGTTAGAATTATATTATTATGGACTCTTATAATATAGTAAGATGTTGACCACCTATGAAGGTCATACCGTAACAGGATTTCCATAGTGTCCGGGCAGACAGCGCTCGCAGTGTGGCCCTGTTGTATTGTGTTGACACTCACCACATGGACCGTCCACTAAACAAATTAATGTAATATGTATGACAAATTTAAACAATATTTTCATGAAAATTCTCATCACATATCTTCTATGAAATATAAAAACTAAACAGATCCTGTACTCAGTTCATATATTTTAGTTCAATCTATAAAATTTATCCTAGGGGTAGATTGTAGGGGCTTGAATATACCTGTATTACACCCAGCATGCATATTACACCCACAAGGCACACACTCAAACGATGGCAGGCTGCCGGAAGCCCGCTTAATCTTAACGTGGGTCCATGAACATTTGGAGCAATGTTCGCCCTCGTAACCATGGGGACATGAGCAAACTTCTCTAGCGGCATGAGAACTTCTAATCTCTACGCCTTCCAACCTAACCTGAGAAAATACGAAAATACTCGTTTTTTAACAATATCTTATAATTCCCCTTCATTTTAATTTTTTTTAATGTATATTGTATAAACGATATTAAAAAATATATTGAATAATACCTCATCTTGATCATTATGAAAATGAGCCCTTATCATAACACTCCGTAGATCACTGAGGACGTCCAGCAGTTGGGTTCTCGTTGCCATTTCACTGTCCTGGTACCAGCTGCCCTCACGCAAAGAACCGATTAACTCCAACTGCCCAGGATTCTCGTGAGTACTGTTAATGTATGTAAGTTTTTTACCACCTGGAAGATGAATTTTAAAAAATTCATTATATTCGACCCGTGGCTCATCTACTTACCTGCATCTTAAAAAACAATGAAAATAGGTACATGTGTACCGACCCAATTCCCCATGAAAAGGTTATCAGATATACCTGTTAAACATTAGTAGTATTGTCATCATAGGACTACATGTAAAACAGTGTAAAAGGAAAGATATTGTTTACATGAAAACTGCCATGACTCTTGACTGAAAGCATGATGTGCCTTCAAATTCATTTATATAAAGTATCTTGACATTTCTTAAATATCTAATATACATGTTATCATCAGAAGAAATTTGGCGGTTCGAGTTCAGCGTACCATTAGTAATAAGGATGAAGTCAGGTGCAACGGTCGGGTTTCCTCCAGTATCACCTCTTGCTACGCCCCAATAAAGACTCGCTCGGATTTCACCCCCATAAACATCCAGTTGCTCTCCACTGTAGGTATTGGTCAGCCAGTAAAATGATTCCCATCCTTCGACCTGAAAATTATTCAAATAAGATGAAAACGTAATATAAATTATTAGATGACCTATTGTCAAACATTGTTACACTATTTATTTTTTAGAACAAATTTTTGTGCAATAGGAATATACTTGTAATAAGTGAAGATTTTCTTACAGCCGTTGGCGACGATTTTTTTCTGTTACAGTTTTTCTGAATTTTTTTCTGAATTATTAGGACTTAATGACCTTTCCTTAGTCGCTTATCGCTCATGAAGTTCAAGCAAACTTTATTAATATTACTCCCACAAAATTTACTCATCGATTACATTTTACGAGTTAATTAATATGGATAGTAACAATCTAGGATAGTAACTAGGCAGAAGTAATTAGGCTTATTTTTCCTTACCTCATAAGTGATGAAGAAAGGTTTTCCCTGTTCATCCAACGAAGGTTCCATGGTTTCTTGTAAATCGTCGGCGCTGATAACCCAGGCCTCACCCAAAGGCAACACCACCTTTCCTCCAGAACGAACATTATTACTATTTTAAACATTTTAAAAAATAAATAATATATATTAATATAAATTTAATAAATATAATTAAAATTAAATAAAAGCATTACTTTGTCAAATTATCGTTCACTGTTTTCTTTTCAAAGTCCAAATATACAATCATAATATACCTTCTTACCTAGCCTAGGTACTTAGCATACAATTATATAATATAACTTATCAAACTCACGTCTGGATACAAATGAGGTCTTCGGTCGATGCGGCATGTGTCAGCAAGGTGTGAGCAATAGCACGGCAGACAGCCTTCTAAAATATCAGCACTTAGGCCAAAGAATCCAGGCGCACACTCATCACAACGCTCGCCTATTACGTTGGTCTAAAATAATTAGTTAATTTGACGATTGTTACGAATATAAACGGAAATCAAAATATAAAACGATTAGATCTAACTGTGAAATAACTATTCACATTGTTTACTTCACCATTTATTTCACAAATATTAACCAGAGGCTGTCTGGTTATTAGTTAGTATTAAGCGAAAAGTTGCTGAATGGATTTTAATTACACTTTACAATATGATGAAACCGCGTGAAATAATCAGTAATAATTAATAAGTTATAGTATATATATAATTTTTTTTTCAGTGGATTTATTTATAAATGAATAATCACCTTGCACTCACAGACGTCATCACAAACTCGGTTTGGGTCTACAATACCCCTGGGGTCACATTTGCATGTCGGAGTTGTGATCTCCACTATGCAGTTGGGGAACACTGCATTTATGTCCTCACAGGACTCGCACTTTGGTCCCGAGAACCCCGAGTGACACGCACACAATACTCGCTGGTGGTTTCTGTCCCATATACAGGATCCTTCAAATATATTTTGTAGTCATGAGCATTATTTCTTTGTCAATCAAATCTAATAATTCAGGAAAAATTTGCGGATTACCTCTAAGTTCAAATACGATTTACGATTAGTTAGTTTATTACCTATACAAAGCAGCAAAAAGCAGGTTTATTTAAATAAAATATGTAAATAAAAATAAACATTAAATGAAACCATTATAAATAATCTTTACCATCGGACCCCTCGGGGTCACAGTCACATGGTACGCAAGGTCCATCAGGTATAGCGTTGTAGAATCCAACCAAACAATGATCACATAGCGGTCCCGCACGATTTTCCTGAAATAATTTGATACATTTATACAGTATAGAATTATACATAAGTCGATATTTTTCGATATGTTATATATTCCAACGAAATTATTACAAAAAACCACCATAACCACGGCGACTTGTAGTATCTTTTGAGACTAACTTCAATATGTAGTAGATAAAAAATGAGAAAAAAGAGATGCAAAAGTGTGAGCTGTATCAGTATGGCCAAAGGCAATATTTTTCAAGATATACTATGGAGTTATTCATAACGTTGTAAAATTGTATAATGTAAATAGAACACATACATTTTTATATCAAACTTGGTTGAAAAACCATTCATGAATTCGTAACTTTCGCCGGTTAATTTTGAATGTCTCGACCTGAGGCCCTCAATCATCAAATTAATGGAAACTTTTAAATAATTATATTTTATTTTATTATTAAATAAAAAAGGTATTCTACTGATGTTTTAACAGAAGTACATCTCAATGTATGACTAGCAGTGGAAGTCCTTATAGGGCAATTGTTTATACGTAGCAAAAGGGTAAATTTCTGGAAAAAAGGCCATTATAGTATTCCTTAAGTACTAACCGTACAATTAACACAAAGTATATCCCCGTTATCGTCTACTGTGCACTCTCCTCTTTCCCCACAGGCGCAATCCCCGGACGCCTCGCAGGGCTCCTGTGGCCGCCATTTTGATCCTGAGCAACACCGCTGACAGTGACCACCACAAGTACCATGCTGACAATCGCATTTCGCGCCCTGAAAGAAGTATTTTTCAGCTTAGTAGCTTAGTGCGTAGTCTAAAAACTCCGGGTTCAATCGAGCTACAGATAAAAAAAGACCCTGTCCCATGACCCAGTGGCAAAACGAGACCATAGATATCTTATGTGATCACAATTAATAATAAATATATATATATGTGACATGATGTAGAACAAATCAGACCTTTCATGTCTCATTTTAAATAGTTACCTTTGCTTATCAATCTATTAATTATTTCTTTTATAATAAAATTCTTAATATATTACTTAAGAAGTTAGTATGATTTTGTGGATGATTACGTCTGACCTCCTCTATGACAGAGCTTGTAAGAACAAAAATTTATTAGAATATTAATATTTAATCTTTCTTGAAGGTTAAATTAGATATTATTTTCTCCCATTTTTACGAATACCTGGGGAATACATCAGTCTAATTACACTCTTTCAACTGTTTATCCCTTTCTGTCGAAATATGTTTACGCTGCAATGATAGACAGCCGAGAAACTTTAGTCAAAATGCAATTATGAATTATAATACCCCGTATTTATGATGCAATCGATATTATATATACCTTCCGATCAACATTGCAGTGTGTAGCATGCCCATGGCAGAGACACCTGGCAGCCAGAGTCAACTCTCGAACTGTGTAGTACTGGTGAAGTGCCGCGTGAGTAGCACGAAACGATACACGCACGCGCCGTACACTCACTCCTTCGCCTATTGCTACGTGCATCTGGAAAGTGATAAACAATAATAAAATTTTCTTTTTCATTAAATTCTATAATTATTTGATAATAATAGCTGAAATTTTTATTATTACTTCGTTAGAAATATCTGTCCTACTTATAATTAAAGGTATAAATTTTTTTAACGATTCAATCAGTGTTGAAAATATTTTTCTATTTATCAAATCAAGGTCAATCAAATCTATCGAAGTGGAAGAAATAATACTAATTACTTTTATAGTGAGTCAAGATAGCACTGTTTTTTTTTATAAAATAGGGGGGCAAACGAGCTTGCGGGTGGCCCAAGCAGGAACAGCCGCAGCCCATAAGCACCCATCAATGGATGCGTTGCCGGCCCTATACTATAAAACCTAACCTAACCATTTTACTATAAAAGTAAAAAGCTTACAGGAAGGTAAATACCCTGCAAGTAAGTCTCGTCTAGATTATATTGCTTTATCACGACTAATCACCTAATTGATAAAATACACATTTTAATTTTATGAGTATTACAGTATTATACAACGATAATTGTCATCGACTTCCTTCAGCAAGTCATTGTCTGATTGTTTAATTTCAGTTAGAAACACAATTTTTATATACAATTTATAATATTTTGTGATTTTTACACCGTTTCACAGATTTCAATAATAAACTATTTCCCTATGCATATGGATACATATTTCAATTTTTAACTTCGCGTGCTACGGAGACTTACGGTGGTTACATCTTAAAATAGATACGTCGTCGTCGTACCTCTCCATTCTCCAAAGGTTTCGGATTCGCAAATTGCGTGGAGCATGCCAGTTTCTCTTTTCCTTTTGCTCTGGCCTTCCTGCGTTTTCTCTCTGGACGCAGATCCCACAGGCGTTTGCAATGTTCCCTATCTCCGAAAGCTCTGATCATCCGCCAATCATCTCCTCCTGGAGTAGGGGATACCTCCAATGACCACGCCAGAGGCCGAGGTGAGGGCCCCGATTTTATGATAACATGCAGTAGCTCCATTTTCTGAAAATTATTATTTCAATATTATTTTTAAGCTACGATTAAGATAAAGCACATAATAAATAAAACTATCATTATAGAATTTATGTTAAAGGGCTGTAATTGTAGACGGACGATTAGAACAACCAATAATTTCATTATTTGATTATTAATATTCATAAACAACAAATAAATTACAACAATTACAATGTAGGCGATCATTAAAGTAAATACAATAATTAAGTATAATATTTCTAAAAGAATATATTAGCGTGCGCATGAGCCGGGCGTCATCCTCGTTAAAAATCACCCTCAGTCGTGATTGAAGCTCCTACAAAGACTGTATGCAATGTTCAACTAAGCAAATATCGACACGCCATCTAAGCACTATTCTCGTACACTCCATTAAAAACAGAATGTGTGATGTAGTTAAACGTGTGTCGCCTATTAGCACGCGATAGGGTTGATAACTTTGTAATAAGTCTACAAGATAGAACTAAAGATTCTCTCAAATAAATGTAATGCATGGACATTTGCTTATAAGAACGGTCTATCAGGTGTAGCGATATTATATTCCACAAAATACGAGTTCTGCAAAAAAGAAACGTCTATGCGAGGATACATGAATGTGACAGCCCTGTGTGTGGGAACGATGAGATCTTAAGAATAAATTTGTTTGTCTTTTCTGTGGTGAAGTTTAAAGCTACACAGTGGCAAAGCAAATAATTGGAATTTATTTTTAGCTTCATAACTATTCACTTCGCGTTTAACAATTAAATTTATTTGTACAGGTTAATCATGAAAATTCCTAAATTGTTTTGTGATATTGAGTGTCGTAGTTTATTTCCGTAGTAAAAATAAAATTTATGGATATATCCATAAATTTTACGAAGTACTTAATCTTTTAAATCCCAGCAACGATGACACATGTTGTGAATATAAAGGCTTTGTTTTCTTTTTATGTTATCAGCGCAAGTGTTATATCAATACGCATTTGATAATCAAGTTTTAGTTGTGTCTATGAACTTAGCAGAGCATAGGAGTTTGAAGAAAAATGGCAATTTTTAGTATAAGAATTGAAAAAGTTCAAATAAATTATAAAGACCTCCAGACATGGGAACTCCGCGGTTCATATTCGATCTAGAACATGTCTAGGCATTACAATTAAAATCTAGAAGTCTGCGGCCTTAATCTTACGCTAAATAAAAACAAATCATTATTTGATATGTACTTATAATAATGTGTTGTATAAAAGATTTATAGACGTCTTATATTTATAGCCCCAGCAGGTGAAAGGCATTTTGTAATGGGAAGAATTTTAATCCTACTGTACTTAAATTTTACAATTTAAAATAAAATTCATGCAATGTACATGAATACCAAGACGTTTCCCAATCGATACTGTTCCCATAAGAAAACAACACATTCTTCTCATCGACTGGTAATAAATCACATGAGTGAGCCGTATGAGGCCCGCGCAAAAACCGCAAGGATGCCCGCGAGATGCCGCTAGCTTCGTTAGCTCAGCCTTACATGGAGGACTTGGAATGTTTTCGTTTTAAGTAATGATAAAAGTGATTGTATTGGTAAAATATTGTTACTCGTAATTTTCAAAACATACCAAAAGGTATTAGGTGGTGTGTTAGATATAACCAACGAATACATAACAAATTTAGTTTTCCTTTAATCGAAGCGTAAACACAATTTGACAAAAGACGGCTATAGAGAAGAATGTTATAATACCAATTTTAAATAGTACTCCGCCAAAATTTTAGATTTAAACACAAATCTATTATGAGCTTAAATTTGAAACTATTTATACATTTTTCGCTATTTTAAAGATAAAATATATTTGAAAATACACAAACAAACTTATCCGCACTATCAGCTACTATCCAGATAAGATATCAGTGATAAATCGTCTCAGTGTACCTTGTAGCTTTGAAAATGATATACATAAATTGTTTTGTTTTATAATGTCAAAGGCCGACGCTAGTCCAAGTGTTCAGGGGGTAAAGGTAGACCCCCAGTACACCTACGACAAGAGCAGGGGTCAGAGCAGAAGTGTGGATTTCGTGTATGTGAACTCAGCTTACGTTGGAAGTGTTAATGATGTGAATCAGAGTCGATTGCAGCCTCCTCCTACGACGTAAGTAATAACATGATTGGGTCTACGTAGAGATTAACGATTTGCTTCGTTTTTTAGTTAACCGCGAGCCATTAAACTAGACATAGAATTTTAAACGAAAAGGCCTTTTACTGACATAGAAATTATCACTTTTGTTAGCTATAGAAATAGCTACAAGAAATGTGTTTTTATAAACCTATATGAGTATATTGCAGTTTAAGGTATGGAGCTTAAAAGGCTTTGTGTTATACCGATAATATATCTCTGAAGTGTGTAAACGACTTTAATCTGCAGCTGCAAAATTAGACAACAAAGTTGTTACTACTAACGATTGATATTATTATTTTTAATCTCCTTAGTAATTTACGTCAAGAAGTGGAAGTTTAAGTAATTTTCAAGATTACGTACGAAATCTCACAAAGAATTTTGAAACTTCTTCAATTTCAAATTAATAAACTGCTAATATTTTTGAAAATACTAATTTAACGCAATAAATAAAATTTCAGTGTGATTAGAGAGCAGTACTGGGCGTGTTCCAAGTGGCCACTGGGTCAACGAATCCTAGCAATAACTGTGGGCGTCCTCCTTGGTACTGTGATTGGTCTGACCATCCTCGTGGTAATCAGAGGAGACGATAGCGACTTTCCCGACATCTTGAGGAAAGCACCAGTAGAAGACTGAATGATTTTTGGGTACAGTTTTTCTCAGGGAATGCTTATGTAGAATAAGTTATTGTTGTGATTAAGACAAAGAATTAAATTTGAAGTAATTTTTATGCCACAAAACGTAAGAAAAATTTCGCCGTAAAATGTTTACATGTTGAATGAAAACAGGCCAGGTTTCATAGGAAAACGTAAGAAAAAGGAACTCAATACTGCATTTCAAATTACACATGAAAATAAATGGTACGATTGCATATGTTAATGTTACATGTAATATTATAAAGTGTACAAGATAAAAATTCCGATACGCCAAGATTAAATGGCTTATCATAGCGAAATGCTCAAAAATGTTCAATTTAGTTACTTATATTGCAACTAGGAAATATTAAAATACAAAAATTATCTGTAAAGAACAATGATCGTAGTAATAGTATAATATAAAAACTCTCAATAAATAATGTAGGTTTTAATATATTCGTTGTATTAAACCAAATAAAATTTCGTCTGCTGTAAACCTGAACATTTTAAAATTTATTTCAGTCTAGACGAGTAATTGAGATTAGTTGTAGTAGACTATAGTTGACTACTGACCACAACACATGTATCTATATCTATTTTCAATAGGCTTATAACTTATAATTCACATTGGTTAACGTTATTAAGTTTATATTTAAAAAAAATGAACATTTGTCCATACGTTAGATATTATAAGCATCATCCTATTAGACCCACCTATCCCTAAAACATGTTTTAAACTATGGAAGTAGGAAGTAGGAACTATACTATTTTTTTATTCAGATTAACCATTCTAATTAATACGTTAGATCTAGACAGTTTTTTCCCGCTTTATTTTATATATATATATATATACATAAATAAAATTAATATTAATGTTTGCTTGTTAATGTTATGTTTGAATGTAAAATTCCACATAAAAAACGAAAAGTTTTTGTAAACTTTATGAAATGTACGAGTACTCGTATGTATGTGTGTAATACCTATGTTAATAAGTAATATCTATGTTAAGCAAATGTCATCTTACTTGATTGTTTGAAATTACAATTTCAAAGAATGTTGCTGTAATAAATTATGTAATAAATTTTTTATTACTTCGTACCCAAGAATTTACCGATCAACCCTTTAGGCTTGAATAAAGATCATCTATTTTAAAATTATTATATATTATTAAAATTAAGACCATTTTCATTATTCATTTCAGGTAAAAAAAATATTTAGCAAAGAAAAATTCATCATAAATTAATCAGGCCAGACTAATTAAATATTGGCGGCCTTAAAGAGACATTATCTCAGACGGAAAATCAACAACGTTTTTAAGACAGTATAACTTTTATGTATAGTTTGTTTGAAAAAATCATTCCACAGGATTATCTAATCCTTTTTGTGAACCGAGGAAGATTCAGTTACTCATCATAATTTTTTTATGAGACACCCAACAGGCGGTTTCTACCAGTGATCCTGAGTTAAAAAAGCTAACGGCCGCCCGTAGGCCTTGCCAACACCTGGAGGATAACACAGTAACTCTTTCAAATTGATATTTATAGTTAATACCACTATAATAAAACGGTTATATACATCGCAGCCACACCAAAGAGACCATCGTGGTCGCTTTCGCATTCCACTGGGACCAATCCAAGTGAACCCTTCAAGATAGATGGTACCAGACCAAAAATAATTACTAATTTATATTCTGAAAAAGTTTCCAACGCTGGGCACATTCATTTTATAAAGGTTACAAGAATTTTTACTTTTTATTTCAGTATGCTTGCTGGCAAACATAGCTTACATATTGTATAGGTATATAGCTTCCCAGCAAAACGAACGATGCGACCTTTTTGAAAATTTGTTATATCATTAGAAGTGCATTACGTAGTTAAGTTATTCAAATCCAACTGAAGCATTGGGCACAGTCTCCAGTGTAACGAATTACACGACAAAAAAATGGGGTCATCCACATACATACTTATTAGAATTTTTAAAACAGGTTATTATTTCGTTGAAAAATATATGAGAGTATTGGACATAAATTAAAGCCCTGAGGTACACCAGAATTTGTATTTAGAAGGGTATCCCCTAAAGCCATTAACGACAGCAAACAATTGACGGCCTTAAGTAAGATTCAATCATTTCAATTAATCAATTCAATCCATTTAAGAAAAGTGAAGATTTACACTATGTAACTGTAAAACATGAATGTTATACAGTATTAGGTCAAATTGTGTCAAATTTTTGCTGTAGAAAAAAGTCAACTCAGGACTTGTAAGATAATGATTGATACACAGAAATATTGTAAAGAGTATCAGAAATATTACAGGTTATTTAACTAAAGGGAATATTTTAAAACAGGCATCGCTTAAGCGTTTACCATACCCATTTAGTACTAGAAGCCTAAATTATAGAGAATGACCGTACGTTGGACAGCCTAATTGTTGGAAGTACAAGAATTCATTGCCAGTTCGTGACCATACGTTTATTGTGTTAAAGGTATCTTCGTTAAAAAACAAAAGAGTTGAATAAGCATTTAAATTGTATTTAAATTTCGTTTCATATTTTGCATCTGATTTTTATATATTTTTTATTAAAGGCGTGAGCCTTAACGATGAATACGAACTTTGCCTGTAGTTTTATATAAGGCTATTATTTTTTTAAATAACGTTATAATTCATTTAAATGAAATACAACCCCAATATATTACAAAATATATTATGTAATCTATGTAATAATACATTTGTAAAAAAAATCATAAATTTCTGTAACAATTTATCATCAAAATTCTATTTCATTAGCGAATTCCGTATCATTTTCCAATAACACACAAGTGTGTTAACAATTATGTTGCATAAATGCCGCTTGTTAATTAACTTTAAAGGGCAGAATTGCGAGAGCAGTTAAAACACCAAAAAGCAAATTAAGATTCGTATCTCGTTGAAAAATGGCGCTATGTGGCTACCTCGTGGTTTTCATTAATCATGGGATCTTTATTATCCTCGTAATAATGATGAAATATACATAATGTCATGACATTTTACAGATTATATGGAATACAAAAAGTTATGTAAGTAAAATTATTAATAATAGAATTTATAGTTGAGAATCCCGATTATATTTGTATATTTCAGTTCCCATAATCGTCATTAGTTAATCATTTGATTAAAACTCTGACATTTGAATAAAAGGTGATGCATTTTATGAAGTATTTTAGGTCATTCTAGCTTTCAAAAACAAAATTGTTTTGAGATGAAGAATGCACCACGATATAAATAAAGACACCGTGCAAATAAGTTAAGTAATGGTCACCCTAAAATAGACGATCTTTATACATGATAAACTATTTTCTTCGCCCATTGTTCATCGAGCCATTGTTTAAGAAACTTATCTCGTATAAAAATACCTTACCAACAAAGTGTTTTACGCAAGTTTTGTATCTATCAGTTTTTATCTAAAAATGATACAATTGAGATTACTGTGGTACATCTGCATTGTCATTAGTGGTGAAAATTGGTATTTATATCTAATATAGAAGTACGGTAGAATGGTAAATTGTTAGTTTAAAAATACTACACTAATAATAAATTGTAATAAGTCTTGAAACCGCGCAAAAACGTTATAATACTTAAACAGCGTACAAGTTAATTTTGAACCTCAAACAAATGACAAAGTATTTAAAAAATTAGATTTACACTATCTATGATTCATGAATAATGTCGAAAATCGATTCCGATTGCGCGATTAATTAAATGATTCTATCACGGTTGATATTTTAAACACGTTAGTAAATGCTTTAAAATTAAACAACTACATTTTATGTACGTTTAACTTCTTATACGTATTGGCTAAGATAATAATTAACGAATGTAATTCAGCATATTCACATCGATCTTCAATCGCTGAATCGAAAAAAATAATTTTTGACGGTTAATGTTTTCGAATATCATATATGCCTGAATATCCGAAAACCTATTATTTCAAATTCTAATTAATTATAAGATTTTATATAATAATTTCAAATAAAAAAATATCGTTATGTACACCTAAACATTAAGTTAAAATAAGTTGATTTTATTAAACTTATACATAAAAGTTTAATAAAATTAACTTTCGTCTTTTTGATGTAGGTTGAGCGGTCTCGATATGTTCCCCTAAATAGCCCATTGTGTAAGTGATTGCTACAAATTCTTAGATAACGCCGATGGACCATTCATTATTTTTTTATGGACAAGAGAAGGATAAAAACCACTTAACCATTGATAAGTGAATGTAAGGGATGACAATAAATTTCAAATACCCGGCCTCCTGTGGTAGCACGGCACAAGGAACGGACAAGAAATATTGCTTTTCGAAATTTACTTAAATATTTTGGTAAATAAAAACATGACTTGGTAAGTTGTGTTGGTAATAAATTTCCACATCATCATAAAAAATATTATTTGAATTTTCTTTAGTATGAAGGAATTGATCAACTTTCAACAGCTCATTATTTTGTATTGGAAGACTTTCAAAACGTTAAGAGGAAGTTTTTCGGAGGTCAAAAACACGACTTAATCAGTATCGTATGAAAGTACTAAAAATACCAACGAAGTAAATACAATTTTGAAATGATCTGCTTAATATAAAGGGATTTAAGAACGAATTTAGAATGTTGCGACGTAATTTTACCTTACTTTATTTTAATGGTAACTATTTAATAAGCTTGTAATTGGCGCCAAAAATGCCGCCTTATTGCGGTAATTTTTCACGAGGCGGGTCGTTTGATCCGTTAATTAGAGCCGCCGAAATATTTGCCAAATACTTGAATTTCACCAAGTATTTAAGTGTATTTTAACATATTTTTGTACAAACGAAGAGTTCATATGTTCTATAACAAAACTGCACATTTCCGAAATAATAAATATGTTTAAGCTTCTTCCTTGGAACCAACGTTGATTTTGTCAATGCCATTTATATGTCACATCAAGTATTTGTATATATACTTGCATGTTTCAGATGAATTAATGTTTAAATGTTTCACGATATTCAATTTCATAAGAGCATGAATGGAGCTGAACCGCTCATGCGCTAAACCGGCCAGCTGACGCAGTGTTGTCACAGAGATGGCGCGCCTCGCCTTAAGTTTCAACTAATGAAACTGTTTCCATGTAAAAAGAGTTTTAGATGGATGTTTGGTTGCATATGAATCCATTTCCTTAAGTTATATCGGAGCTTACTTGTAATTATTATTTTTATGATTGAGGCGCGACGAACAACAATACTTATTAATATGGTCATCGCATTAATAGAAACCAACAATTAAGTATACTTTACTCATTACTCAATTAAACGCGAGCTAATTGTTACCGATTTGAAATTAACGTGGTTTAATAATTTTAATCAGAAAGAAATTATTCTTAATGATTTGATACGGATTGTCAAGTAAAAATATTTTAACACTTTACCCATTAAACCACATCTCACATTCAGTCAAATTGTGTTTACACTGTGAGAAAGGAGACAGACGAGTATTTCTGTTAAAACGATGCAAATACACTGATTTTAACCAGACACTTTATAAACAACATCGTATTTATTACGTATTACGGTTTGAGTTAGACACGCCTACGCACAGTCTGTCGTGGATTATGTAGGAATGTATAATAGATTTATTCAACTGTTCCTCGTACGATATCATAATTTAATAGCCATAAGCATTATGTAAATTAATCAAATCATATTATAATACGTATCTTTTAATACTAATAAAAAAAAGATTATAATTTGTCGGTCAACATTTTGACCAATATGAATAGTTTGTCCTTGTAAGATATACAGTAACCATCTATATATTTTACGAATTAAAAAATATAACGTGAATGTAACATTGAAAAATACACTAAGATTATTCTTATGCCACATGTATACCCCCTTATAACCCCTTAAATACCCCCTTAGTGAAAACATGGTTATAGTTATATTAAAGAGTGAATTGCATCAATCAATATAATAGTGTTAATTAAAGTTTGAGTTCAAATATTAATATATTATATATGTAAAACATATAAGGACGTGAAATAATTAAATAACCTACATCTGGTAAGGTCGCGACTAGGTCAACATGTTTGTATTCTTCTCTAGCGGCCATTGAAGGACTTTGCCACCACGTAGAAGGGTCTCCGTCAATTGCCAGGGTTGCAGGGTGACGTCGTGATGTCGGCCCCTCAGGACCCTCACATACATCACATGCTATACCACGCCTTAAACAGAAAATACACACACTTACTTAATCTTGTTAACGCAAGTGTGCAAAGTTAATGTTTAACAGGAGAATATATAAAGAGTATCTACTCTCTATATATTCTCCTTAAGTATCTAGTTTAGATAAATCAAAAGTCGTCAAGAAGTCGTACTATTAAAAGTATTAAATTCAAATAAATAAATCACTGGAAATGTTACTTTTTAAAAGATAAGTATCAATCAAAATGATCAATGATCAGAATTTGGTAAACACCGGTCGAATACTTCTACAAAAATTCGTTTTAGTTATACAATAATTAATAAGCCACCTACTTGCCAGGTGTCTCTCGGCAAAATTCTTCGGTTCCCATATCACCACATGTAGCATTAGCCTCTATGGTAGAGTACGGGGCAGCGTCGACCGGAGCGGGCAGCAAAACACCCGCTCCGCTTGTCAACGTCACTTCGCTTAATGTTGTACTACGGAGACGATCAAGGAGGGCGCGACCTGAAAATAATGTAATAGGTAAATATTTCTGTGTATAACAGCTTCTTGGTAAACTCACTGTGTAAAAACGGTCCTCGCTTCGTTTACTCATAACGCTCTCTGCGGGAAAAAGCTAAAGGAGGTAAATATTTCTGTGTATAACAGCTTCGTTGTGAACTTACTGTGTAAAAACGGCCCTCGCTTCGTTTACTCATAACGCTCTCTGCACGAAAAAGCTAAAGGCTATATATCAATTTACAATAACGACTACTCTATAATAACAAAATATTTTTCGTTGCATTATTTTAAACTACACATTCTTGTTTACATGCGAACAAGCTTATAGTACAGATGAGGTAAATTATTTAAGTACAGTAATTTATTTGACATAACTTGTAATGTGTTTGTCACATTTTGACTTTTAACGTTAAATAACGGCCGAGTTAAGCTGAGGTTAAATATTCTAGTATGAAAGCATTTATATATTACAAACAACTATTTCACAAAGATTTACTGAGAAGTTTAAAGCAAATCTTACATAGATAGAAACGTTAATTGTCAAGAATAACTTTTTGAACGAATACAACGAAACTGTTCCCACGCAGGAATTTCTTAGTTTTTGGAATATTTTAACACTCTTCTGCCTTTAATAACATTATAATTATTTGGCATTTAATACTTTTTTATATGTCTGTATGTAAATAATAAACTTAAAAACTGTTGAACCGGCTCAAAAATGTTTCGATATTAAAGTAGCAATATAATTAAGTTGTAAATTTAAAAGTGTACGACGTGTTATACAAACACCGAATTAAATATATTTTACCACCCACACAGTTAAACTGTCTTTAAAGAAGCAGAATAAATATTGTAAATAAAATTGAGTTATTATAATTTTAATTATATCTCCGCAGGCCTGCCTACCTGTCTGTCTTGAACGACCACCAGCTCACCGTTACAGCGATGATTAATATAATTACAACATAATTACGTTCAAAATATATGTTTTACATTTTTCAATATAACTTTTACATATTAAGCTTACGCGATACAGATTGAAAGCTTCAACTTCTTACAGTATTACAACGGATTTAAGCTTATATTTAAATAAATTGAGATAAATACTAAGTTTAGATAGTTAAATCTAAACATTTTATATTTGTCTTAAATTAATATGAATCTAATATGTTATACAATAGTTTTGCATTTGCAGTTTTCCAAATAATAAATAATCCACTTTTCTATGATATGACATTATTAAAAAATGAAAGTAAGATATGAAACATGTTTATATACAACATTAAAATGAAGCAGTCCCAACTCAAATAACCTTCTCAATACAAAAGTGGGTAAAACAAATCAGGTTAGTATCGGATGCAGGTGGTACGTTATTCATACAGCCTCCATCTGGTTGATGTTTTTTTTTCTTGCCTTATATAGATTCGTAACGGAGCTATACAACTTTAACTGTTTTATATAGAATGAATGAAGCTTTAAATTATGCATTTGAACTTTCTACAATACTTGGTATTATAATGGAGGAATTTGAAATTTTATATTTTCAAAATCTTTATTTTCATTGTTACAATAAAGCATATAAAATATAGCATTGTAACGAGAAAAAGAATCATTATTTATAGGTCTGTTGCCTTGTGGCATAGGCAATCAGCATTACTTAAAATAATTATCCATGACGATATTTTTTACGTAAAAAGAAATGGTGAAACTTACAAATTTTTGTAAGTCATAGAAAGTTTAGGTAAATAAAAAAGCTCACTTATTGATTGCCATAATTAATTCATAATAAATACATAAAATAGTTTTGAGTTCTGTAGATACGTGTATTAAGAAAATAACTAGGTCAGCCATCAAAATTGAGCCCATTGAGGGATAACCTCGAGTCAAATAAGTATTTTTCTTAATTATGTCTTTCTGTAAGCTATTCGAGTAGTGTGACGGTATAGAATTCCTTTCATTTTTTGATAAAGATGCGGATATAACTGTTACGAGTATATTATTTTTATTTTATTTATAAAAAATTAGACTTGTGCTCCAAAATTATTAGTCTATTGCATTTCTTCATTTATTTATTTTATGTATTTTACTATTTAATTATTACTTTGAATTCTCCTGAAATATGATCGCATCTTTGTGGTTTTTAGAGATAAAATAAAAAAGTAGCGTTTGCTCATTCTTACTTTGGCGGTAACGAAAGCTATAAAAAAACTATATTTTATTCATTCTAGCGAAGGTTTATAAAAAGCATGGAACCACGCTTCATGGTAAAGTGCGTGTGGTCCCTAACCACAAACATGGCACTTATTGAAGAGTTAACCCAAGTGAACAGTTGCTCATTTTGAAGTAGAGACTGTATTTGATTACTGAATATTTCCGTCGTAGCCCCATCGCCTTTTGGCCCTCAATAATTATTCAGTATTGTTGTACGTTAGCATGAAAGTATACAATACTAATGCAATTATAATTACATCTCTTAATCCTTCCCTTTTTACTAAATTCATTATTCATAAACTTTATTTTTCAAGCACATTCTTATTACTGTTACTGATAAGCTTACCTAGATTATTAACTAACTACAAAACGAATTAACTTAATAACTTATTAATTGGTTAGTTTTAAATTCTAAAATAACCATAGTGGAATTTAATCAATCAAGGTATACAACAAAAGGGCATTTACATTATTTAATTTTTCCACACAGCAACAATGAAATACAGCTTTTATATAGATGAAGGTTAATTCTACTTAAGCTATCATAATCGTCTGCTGTTAACATTTGCAATCTTTACCTATTCAATCTGCTCTAATATTATCATCGATGCAACAAGTAGGCGCAGTAAGGATGCATAAATCGTGGGCTTTATTGACCAGAACTGAGCGAGGATGGCAGGAAAACTCATTATTTTTATTGCTTTTATTATAGCTTCGACACTTTAGCTGTAAATATCGATGTTAGGCCCATTATAATAAGTTTTAGTGGTCTATTCCTGACACAGTTGCTTTAAATACCTCCTTCCTTATTTTAAAAAATCCTCATTTCTCATTAAGAAGCAGTAAATTTGATTTTCGATATGAATTATTTATGGCAATCAATAAGTGAAATTTTTACTAACCTAAACATTCTCGGCCTTTTACAAGAGTTAACCTAAAGTTAAGACCGAGTGTTTTACCATTTCTATTAAAAAAAACTTATTTTAAGTAAGGCCGATTGCTTATGCCACAAGGTAACAGAAATACAAATGATGACTTAAGATAAAGCTCATATCTTTATCTCGTTACAGCGGCGGATGTTTTAATTTAATATAATAATGAAAATAAAGATTATTTGAAAATCTAAAATTCTTAAATAATAATAATTTTTAAAGTCCACAGACACAACAACTGTTACACCAACAATATTTTAGTTGCCCAGTCAGTCAACCATGTCATTCCAACTTTGCGATCAACACTTCGTACAAATATATTCCGAGAACAACATCAATTCGTTTGAACAATCTTTCATTTGGGTTCTTTGTTAAGCAGTGGTAATGCCAGATAATTATAAAATAGTCTATCTGAGAAAAACATATGGCTGTGTTGGAAATTGATTTCTAGATTATACTATATTGATAAATTGATTATACTTTATTTTCTTATTTCGCGGTTCGATCTACACTAAACAACAACAACTAGCATGTCATAATAAACGTAAATACATTTCATTCAAACGTTGTATGGTCAGGCTAAGTTAAAATTAACTAAAGAATGAGTAGCGTCCGTCATTACTCATTGTAAACTATAAACAATGGCTAGTACTTAGTGAATAGAGGAAGCGTGTACTGTAAACTACTTATGTATTTTAAGTAAGGAATGTTTATTGAACAGGGACGAACTGCTTCCTCATAAAACCCTTAATAATTTGTTATTTCACTGTTTATAGCGATGATTTTGTCAATGTGAATATGTATTATCACTTCAGAGTCTTTGTCAACGCCCTAAAACCTCTCTGCTGTCCAGAATTCAAAGGAACATTTTTAATAAGGCAAGGTAAGTAATAACAATATAATAAGGAGGCATTTGAATGATTAGATTTTAGTCATAAATGTAGTTTTAAAATAATGTAAAAATACTTATATGATAATTATTATATTGAAATGTTATAATGCGAGTCATAATTACTAGGATATGTATAATTTTCTATTAAAACTATAAATTCTACGACTCAGAGATAGCATTTAGAACATAGTCTCACATATTCAATTCTAACGTTGTTATTGATATTTGACACAATTCTCAAATTAAACTGCATTAATAAAGATGCTTAACACTAATTATAAGTAAACACTAAATAAACTTCCTTATAATGAACGTTTAAAGGCTAATAGTAGATTTTGTTGTAAAATAATAATGCCAAATGCATTCTGTTTGTAATTTATAGATTCAAGATAATTAAATTATAAGAAAATAAATCATAACTTGTCGGACGCAAAATTATTGTACGTATATGGTGACAGTTCTGATTAATTGCTTACTGATAATAACTATTTATTGGTAAGCGATCAATATTTATAAGGCTATTGAGCTCAATCAAACTTAGGTAAATTAATATACTTTAATTGAGTAATTCGTTGTTTACTTTTAAAATATATATTGTATATCTAAATAAAACCAATTATAATCTATGCAAAGCACACTTGGAAATTACTCCTAGTCATAGTATTTTTGTTATTATTTTAGGAAGCTCCAAAGTATACTCGAAATTAGTTTTTCACTAAGGCTTATGACTTGTAGTTAGTTCATTTGCGTATTGTTTGGGTAGCATCTGTCAAGTTAATTACTTCCTTGCATTCCAATATTTACGTAAACTAATGTTAAAGATCCATTAAATTTTTTATGTTTACTTTAAGAATATGAGGCTCTCTGTTGATTTATCTGTGAAACATTGTTCTTTAAGTACCTATAACGCTGACAACTAACAAGTAAAAATGAAAGTTTTATAATGTCATCTCAAAACCAAGAGACGTTGACAAAACTTTTACGAGAAAACATTATGTATAGGCCATAAATGTTTCCTACAGCTTAACTTTAGCTATGTATATGTGTTGGGTACTGTACTGCCTTATGTTCTTCATTTAAAATTATATAATAAAGAAATATTTTCTTCAGATCTGAACTTTATTTATGGAGCAGTTAAGAGGCATAAACGATAACAAATAACGTTAACACGTCAGATACTAGACAGGATAACGGTGTCGATAAAATAAAACATTAGCACTGAGCACGTGTTCTGCTTTCAACAGTACGCCGGGAATCTATGATCTATTTATAATGTTCATATACTGTGGTTAGTACAGTGGTTCCAAAAAATGTGTCTGAAACAGCTATGGACAACAAAAACGAAAGAATTAGTGACAGTAATACTATGAACAATAAATAGAAAAAATAATAGTAACAACTTTATTTAACGTATACTAAAATATAATAGTTACTATAAAAGAGCATATAGGTCACGTAGAATTAAGTGATAGACATCGGAAATTAATATCTCAATAGGGCGGCTGGCATAAAATTAATTTATTTTCAGTACATCGAGAAGAGTGGATTGTGGGACTGGAAGACAGATTCATACTTTTCTGGAGTAAGGGTAAGTCAGAAGCAACCATAATCGTCAAATATTTATAATGAATAGTCTACAAGGATCGCAATAAGCGAAGGTCTGTAATCTGCGTACCTGTCTGCGAAGCATATATAATTGTACTAAACTAAATATAGTTTTGGCCACACCGTAACAAATGTGGTAGTGGTAGGTAGTTTGACAAACCACACGGTATCCGAAGAGGTTACAATAGTACAACAGTATATTCGTTCGTGTTTATTTCTTATTGTTATTACATGTTGTAGAGCAGTTATGATTGAAGTCTGATGCAACTGCGGATCAACTATTCAAAACTGTTTTGAGAACAAACTGTGTCCAGAGTAAAAAAGCGTAGTGGCCGTGGGATCGGCATCATTAGCTACCGCCAAATATGGCCAGACGTTTTTATAATTCATCCGATGTCCAGCGATCGGGTTTTTTTTAACGTAATCACGTTAGATTCCATAGAGATTGATCTGAAGTATTGCACTAACGAGCCCAGAGCACCGACTGACGGCTTTTTATGACGTTGTTATGAAGGTTGACCATTTGTGATTGATTCAAGGATTCTGATACCAAAAATTTTCAAGCTACATATTGATGAGGAACTTCATATTAAATGGTATACTAAGTAAATTGAATTTATTTACAGGGAGGAAAAAATACTCTTGATAGATTATAAAATAACATTCTACAGCAAGTAAAAGAGCGATTCCTGCAGAGTAATTTTCATAGGGTAGGCATTTGCAAGGGGCATTTATTTCAATTGGTTTATTTTGTAATAAATATACGACATGTTGTGTGACTTGAACATAAGTATATGTTGAGCTCTTAAGAACTAGTACTAAAAATTCTAGTTATTAAATTCCAGGTTGCGGTAAATTAAATAGCAATTTCGAAAGCTTTGTGTTTGTCACGGCTATTGTTGGTGTCGGTGGGCACAAACGGACCCATAAATTATTAAGTCTTGTGCTAATGTCGAATGCGCATGCGTCACACGGCACGGCGGGGAGCTATGTCTCGGCGTTATGGAAATCGCAATTAAAGTAAAAACGTTTTTTACATGGGAAACGTATATGAAGAAATTAAAATATATTACTCAAACATTGTCATATGATATTTTTATTATTGATATTTTAACCAGTAAGCACGATAGTAAGTTAATTATGTCTGTATTCTTTGATGAAGACTTAAGATGACGTTACACGATTGGTGTATATTAATATGCGGACTAAATGTTTATAAACTGTTTACTGGTATCTTTAATATCACAAGTAATTTAACGCTGTAGTTTTGTTATTAAATTTAAATTATATAAACCAATGCTAAAACATAAACTATAAAATATTATAGAGCGAACGTAAAATGTATTTGTACACTGTTTTGTTTATATTGAACGCCACGAACAGTTGAACACTTATATGTTGTAAGCTCATTTGTCATTTACTCGAAACAGATCATTAAGTACAAGACGAGCTTTGTAATCCTGCATTACTTGTTTGATGACTAAACTGCCTAAAAGAATCGGTAAAGTTTTATATTTTTAGTTGAGGAGGCACTGCTATGTGAACTTTAACATAAGAACAATATTAATAAAGAATTATATACATAATATTTACGAAAAAAAAACCTGTTGACAGTAATTTACGACGTGTTTATAAAATCATAATCCGAGTTTGCCACATAGTAGACTCCGCTGTCCAAGAGCATATCGACAATCGTCCCCGCTCTGCTTGTGCTGATGTTCTACCTTAAGGCAAATGTGTGATATAACCCGCAAGTTTACAAGCGCCGCCCCCGGCGCCGGCGCCCCAGGCGCTTGCACAATGCCCGTTTACCTCAATCCCTTTCGCTAACATTCGTTCCGCTCTATTGGACATCAAATTGTCTGCTACAAAAACGTTGCAGCCTTTAAGGTTCTCATTTCACAATGCTTAATGCACGGTTTAAAGAAATGAGAGCGTACATTTCTCTTCAATTTTTATTACTCGCCGATGAAACTTGCCATAAGAAAATCCACCTATTCATTATTATATTGTATTGAATCTTTGTCATTTGATGGAAATTTAGTCAGCATTCCTATAGCCTATAACTATGAACGTGCACCTATTCTGTGCCGTTAACTTAAACTTATCCGCAAAAAAATCTTCCACAAGGAAAAAAAGAAGGAAGGTTTAGAGTCATCGATACAATCAAACAATGCGGAAACTAAATTAAAGTTATTGCACTAATTAAAGCCACCATAGAAGGCCTTTACTACATATATTATGGATCCGCCTCCTAGAATCTTTAAAAGGACTTGGGATCCTTACCGGGAATAATGACACTCCATTGAAGCACTT
Organism: Pontia daplidice; assembly: GCA_963693355.1. Taxonomy (NCBI): domain Eukaryota; kingdom Metazoa; phylum Arthropoda; class Insecta; order Lepidoptera; family Pieridae; genus Pontia; species Pontia daplidice. Next base: position 958,300 of record CAVNZL010000029.1, read on the forward strand.
TTCAGATATCTCAAGAATTTTCAATCGCTTGATTGGATTTCATAGCCTGTATATAATTACATATACAAATTTTAAAAACTATTCGAATATAAAAATACCAGCATTGACCGTGCACAGCAATTCATTACAATTTAAAAGTTCACAGGTGTGGTAACATAATCTGTGGGGTCGCGACCAGCAGTCACAGAGCATTCATCGTTAATGTCCTTTTAACTTATCATGAAACACTCGACAATCAAAGGGGTTTTTATGCGTGGGGGTTTATTTTTATGGGGAATGAATGGTCTGTTGTGAGAACTATTAGTCGAGGGACGACTCGGAATTTAATGTGCGTCATAGGTATTAATAGATCCATTATGCTTCTCAAGAGATTTTAACGACTAACTTTTATGAATGCTTTTGAATTGTTTATTGAAATTGGAGCAATAATACTCTACATACATGAAGACACTTCACGATGCCGACAACCCATAATGCGATACACTATATGGGTATATTGAAGCATTTTCATAGATGGTGCGTAATGGATAGCATTTCTTCACTAAAAAAAAGTTATAATCGTGTATAAATTATTCACAGTATTTAAAGGTAATCTAGTTAAAAATGTATTGTAATGTTGCGATTGTTTTTTATTCTAATACATAGTCTATAAAGTCTAGTATTAGTAGTTATAACGATCTAGTTTTAGCCATCTCAGTAACTGGTTCAAATCGAAAAAAATTTTTTGTATTGAAGTTTGTGTTGGTCAAATAAATTCTCATTCTTTTGTATAACGTGCTTGGTTCAACTGACGCGAAAGTAACTTCAAGGAACCAAAGGCGAGTAGTTATAAAAGTATTTCAAAATATGTCGGAAAAACATAGACAAAAGAGTATATAGTATGAAACTTTGTAGGATCATCAACTTTATTACTATTTATAATTGGGAGCGGTTGTATGCTTTGATCGTTCGAATTAATATAACCTTTAAATTAGTGGAGCACTATTGTGATCGAGAGAGTAAAGTAGCGGCTGAGAAGTCGGGAATTTTAATCACTTGCCTTCGTGGGAGTTCAGACTACAGATCCTCGTCAAATTTTAATTTTTGTATTCTATAAAGTAGTCATCGAATGGAATGTCGGTTGGTAAGGTACTCTGTGTATGGATTCTATTCAAGACAAATGCTTTTAAACTTAACTCATAATAGTTTTATGCTGACCCGTATAATTTAGATTTCCAGTTCAGCAATGCCAAAGTAATTTCTCGATATAATCATTGCCGGATAATAGAAGATACTACTCACGTAACGTACTGCAGAAAGTAGTAATTAAATATAAAGTAAGAGTCAGGCCTTGCGACAAACCCATACTGCCATTAAATTGACGAAGGTTCTAAGTTATTGTTAAGCCAAAATAAGAAATATAGAAACAATCTTTTGTTAAAAGCCTTTGAAATAAACAGTCACCATATTCTAAGGTAAAGATGGACATGGTTATCGAAGGCAATTGTGCCCCATATGGTTACCTCGTTATAAATGCCATATTAGGGACCGCTGCGCTTGCGCTGAACCCTACAATTGGGCTAATTAGCTTCCGATTTGGTTGCGGATATTTATAGAAAGGCGAAATATTGAACGATGTATCTTGAAAAAACTAACATAGTTTCTGTAATAGCAAACTGGGCTACATGAAATATTAATCAACAAAACGTATTTATTTATAATTGTAATTGAATTTTTTGTTATTTTTCTTTTAATGTCAATATGTGATGTTGTATCGTATATGAATTGATCGTTTATTGAAGAAATTGAATACAAAAGCTATATATTAGTATAGGTATACTTGAAACTCAATTGTACTGATCACTATGTTATGATGGCAAAATGGGAAATTACCATCATAAGACAGTTATCATGTGAAGTATAAATGCGTGGGTAGTGTGGTCTATTGTGAACTAATCACATGAAAGTTCAGTCCGTTTAAATAATATTGTTCGTTACCTGAGCCATATTGGGACCCTCAAAAATTACGAAAGAAGCTTATTGAGTTCAATGGTTAAGCTTCACAATCAAGTCAATTAGCAACAATACACTACGATAAACTATTTGGGGATATTCGTAACGCTCTAAGTAGCTTTCCTAGTCAGTTGGTAATGGAGAGTACTTTAATGAGAAACAAGGAACTCAGCGAACAAAGTTTCGGTGTAGAATGCAAGGTAGACGTTCATCAATTTTGTTTACAAGGCATATTTATATTTATACGTACTATGTAAAGATAAGCTTTCTACTCTTAACACATGGTCTAAGATTTCGCAGGTACATTATTAGTAGTAGATTATAACTGATCTATGGAAAAGGTTGTATAAATGCAGTTGCTATATAACTGTATGGTTCCACACTTCACTCAATAATCAAAATAAATTGGAAATTTTTACAACAGTTACAAACCGTGCTACGAGCGCGAGAACAATCTTAATAACACCTATAATTTAAGTTCTTGACAGCCTAATTACATATAAATATAATCTATAATAGTTCAGCAATTGTAATCTGTGGCTGTCGGCGGTAACCGACAAAGTACGATCTCTTCATTATTCTAAATGATTTGTGTTTTGTGATGATGCTGTGCTACTTCAAACATTAAAGATGTTGATAAAGTATCATAGTAAAAATATTACGGTGGTTTCATTATTTATCTGATTTAGTGTCTTTTCCTAAATGTGACAAGATTATAGAAGAATTCGATAATGGGGGACTTAGCTTTTTTAGGGGGCAATAATAAATTTATTTTCAATGCAACTTGCCAATATTATTAGCGTGCTTATAGCATGCATTAACTATGATATATTAGATTACCAAGAGCTACTTCACGATATTGTATATTCCGTGCGAGCTTACAAGATTATCCCCATAAAGACGATTGTGGGTCATCTAGGTTGTGGGTCTATCTTGTAAGTCGGTCAAAACAATATTGCAACAAAAAGGTACTATATTGTTGAGATTAAGATTTTGGGGCAATTGACATTGCCGCTCAGTGTGCGCGTTTCCGTTCAGTGTGAAACATTTAGTCTCATGATCATATAAACCATTAGTCTTGGACAGATTATCGTCAGAGAGCGCCACTTAAGTCTGGAGTTAGCCCGTGGGAACGCAATTTCGGAAGAGCCGCCGTACAAGTTCTAATCTTCACAACCATCACATGCATTTTAGTTTGAATAAGAAAGAAGACATTTGAATAGACACTTTATTAAATCTGATAGTTAACTTATGTATAAATATATATAACTATACTTAATACTATAAATCTTAAGAGTTGATTGGATCTCAGGAATGTTCAAATTGTACTTGGATACGATACCAACGATTGGCTAGAAAATTCAACTTATAGCCAATAGCTTCACCTTATTAACCGGTGGAGATTGCGAGGCACAGCTAATCAATAAAAATATGTATAATAAAAAAGCAAATTGACCAAAATATATACGTTAAATGAACATTATTCCAAGTGAAAAACTCGAAATAACAATTTTTTTTTGTGTGTGATTAGATTTTAACAACCTTATCTGTAAAATAAGTAACTTATGCGAATCAAGATATTTATTTAATTCCCCATGCGCATTTTACACCTAATGTTCACGACCAAAATCAATAAGTTTAAGGGATCCTGATCTTGTATTATATGTATATCTAATATATAAAATTCTCGTATCACGGGGTTCGAACTTGAACTCCTCCAAAACGGCTTGACTGATTCTGTAGTTGGTTGTAGTAGTGACAACCCGAACTCGACGGTGAGGCCACACCGTTTTTGTGTTCCGTACCACGTGTCTTAAATTTTCTGTACATTTAGATCATTAATATCGTTTATAATTTATATTAAAATATCGCAAATAAGTTGTAGTGTTTATAATTCTGAATCCTCTTCATATTAATATGACTTAATGTCTAGGAATGGGAAACACGAAGACCTGAAGATTGAAACCGGTTACATGATCAGTAAGTATCAGGAGTATTTGTTAACTCTGTAGCTAATTAAGTATTCCATAAGTCTGGCATACTTAGTTTAGTTTTACTTAGGAAAGTTACTAAGTTTAATAGGTTTTTGTGTTTGCATTTAATTTAAATTACCTAGTGACTCAGTTTACTAAACAAAGATTTCTACTACTCCAGCAGCAGTAATTAGTAACTTAAAACGTTTAAAGAGAGATATATAGTTTAAAGTTTAAAACTTGGTCGGACATATACATTGTAGCTTAAGACATCAAAGGTTCACGGCCTGTATCCATACGTCAAATTCCTCCGAATAAATGCAAGGAATATTGGTAGTATTGGTCCTTTCAAGTGTGCATTGGAAAATAAATCTTAACAAAAAGCAATAAAGAGAAATTCACGAATATATAAAGTGATGAAACTCTTAACAGTGATAAGGAATTTCATTTACGGAATACTTTCCAGGTTATTTACTTCACATAGGCAGGTAATGTTCATAACGCGATATTGATCTGAAACCGGCTTAAAACCGGCTTTGCCATGCTAATCTGTTATCAGTTTTATAACACAAATAGTCATATTGAAATATGTTAAAATAAGTTCATCTCTCGCAGCAACTTCGTAATAATAATACAACCGAAAGTGTGTAGCATTTACTAAAGCCTATTGTGGATCGTACCTTGAGTAGGTATTTTATATGCTTATTACGACAAATTCATCACAAAAAATAATGGGTAACTATTTTTATTTCCAAAACGGACTTAATATACGCTTATTTATTTATTAGCGATACGATAAACATTGTACTTAAATATATAATATTACTTACTTATTACCAAACACTTATTTTCTTATATTGTAAATATTAATCATATTTAAATATTATATAATTTCATAAGGATTGAAATATATCAGACCTTACACTAAATGTATTAACTCTTTATTGTTATGTTTGTATCAATATTAAAACATATCTTTATTATAAAATTAATGCTGATTCAATACAGTAGGTATAAAATGCACGTGGGGTTACTAAAATAATAAAGTTAACAAAAAAGGATCGCAAAATGCAGTTATATGAAAATGTATCGTTGCGCTTATCTTGCCACCGAAATATTATGATAACATGTATCAGTCAAGTATGTAGATAATAACACATCGTAAATTATAATAAGGAAAATATTTTAGTACAAAAAAATACGAATCACTCCACCCAGACACAAAAAATATCTAAAATGTGGTTAGTTAGTAGACGAGTGTAGAATTCAAACGGAGCGCATAGTGAATTGGATCACACCCATTTTTATTGTTCAGACTATAAGAACTTATCTACTCGCCACACGATTAATTTACTTTAATTTTTTTACCACAGAGCTGACGCCCGTGCACTAACACCCACCCCCTATTATTGAAAAAATCGAGTGTTTCGGCCTTAACTGACCAGACAGCTTATCACTTATCAGGCGGTTAGAAGTGACGCATAATAAACTTTACTCAGTTATTATTTTGGTTTCGTCCGAATATGTATGGTGTTTAGTGCTATAATTGAAAATGGAACACAGCCAAGTTGATGCTGGTGCAAGTGGAAGGGAGGAGACAAATTCTAGGTAACACGCAAAAAATGCAAGTTTTTAAAACTAATCTTTAAACTATGTCCTTTTCAAATTTAAATTGTTAATAAAGATTTATAGTATCGTTTTGTTACAGCGCTCCAGTTGAAGTACGAACAAAGCCAACGTTTAATCCAAACGATCTCTATTATGACATGAGCGGATTGAAATATTTGTACATTTTTAACCATTATAAGTTTCAAAAAACCAAATATTTCAAGTATGTATTGCTTTTTATAAATGATCATGTACTTCTTACGATTGCGTGGATACTAGCTCCTTATCTAGCGCAAAGTACATCGTCACCAAAGGTGGCCAGATTTTGTGTCGTGAAATGACATGTAGTTAGAAGGAAAAACAAATTAAAAAACTTAAACTTATAATTCATCTCATAACGCGTCTTAAGCATCCTACAAAGGAGGAACAAGAAATCCTTGGTCCTTTGTAGCTCTACCTATGTATATTAGATAAGTCGGCTTGGGCGTAATTATAAATTAAGTATGATATTATGGTTTCAATATACGACGATTCAAAAGTGCCTACTAATATGATTGATTGTATTTTAATTTCGCAGTAATAAACAACCCTCCACAAGAGAGGGGACTAAAAAAGATGTAAGCAGACTACAAGAAGTTTTCGGGACCCTGGGATTCAAAGTGAAAATATTCGAGGAGAAAGAGCATCACCAAATCTTGGAAGAGATCATAGAAAGTTTGAAATATTTTGTTTCTTTAGTATAGGACTGCCAGCTATGAGCCTTAATTACTAACAATCAACTTGTTATGACCATAGTTGGCCTTGTTGGCGGTTTCAACAAAAATAATTATTAATTACATTGATAAAAACAGAGGCAAATTGAAAACTAGAACCTTATGAATAGAATACACCTGATATAGCGATTACGGCTATTTCATATGTACAATATATTTCATAATACGATTCCAGTAACTTCGAAAGATCACACCGAGACATCCTGTATCTTCTTTGCATTTCTTTCGCATGGTGACCACGGTGGTGTCATTTACGCGGCAGACCGTCCATACCAGTTCAAAGACGTTCTAGCTCTACTAGAGAATGGCCATTCTACATTGGTTGCCAAGCCTAAAGTCTTGTTTGTTCAGGTTGGTATAAACAATCCTTAATAACATATTGTTATAACTAAACAGCGAAATTGTTGATATTACAAGTGTTAAATTTATGTGCATCTAAGTACAAAGCAAATACAAAATATAAAGGTACATATAAAAAGGGAAAGGTAAGACGGTCTTCATCAGAATCTCCAAAATTATATTCATGGCTTAGACTACGACGAATTTATTTTTAGACAACGTTTTGTCAACAGGCATGCAGAGGCGAACTTATTGATAGCGGTAGAAGAATAGAGCTAGATGCATCTGGCCGTGCTTCTTACCTCATCCCCACACACGCAGATTTCCTTGTACTGTACTCAACTGTTGAAGGTATTATCATATTATAAACTGAACAAAATGTTAAGTTTATTACAAAACGAACCATGGGCTCCAGCCGGCCGGTACCCAGCTTTGACCTGGGGGGGGGGGGACAAGTTATTTTTTTTGTCAAATCATCTGTGGCGCTTTTCACATCACTCTGCACTCTAGAGGTTAATGAATCCATTCGAGTAGTTACACGACTACTACGAACCCTATGACTATAAGTTGAGTGTAATGGGTTTTTTAATTTATCCTATTGGTTTTCAGATCACATCTCGTACAGGAATGTAAACGGTTCATTTCTGATCCAAGATCTATGTGACATTATCGAGGCCTACCACGAGTTCTATGACCTGCTACATATACTGACGTTGGTGCACAATAGAGTCGCTTATCACCGTTCCACTTATTCTCCTACAAATTACAAGCATCACAACAAAAAGCAAATGCCAGAGACTAAATATTCCCTTACTAAGTTGATAAGACTTTAAGACTATAACGATTGGAGAAGGTTTATCCTTTCCTTTTTAACTTAAGTATTATTATTATATCTTAAGTTTAATCAAGCATGCATTTATCCTAAGCAATTAACATTATTACTTCGAAAAATGGTCTAATAGAGAGTGAAGTAATTCTCGGGGTCAGTCCCTCATAAAGTATTGAGGCAGTTAGTCAATATTTCTTAGAAATGGATCTCTTAGATAATCTTTTAAAAGTTTTAATATGGGTACTAAACATCTATCATTGTTTTCATTCTTAGAATAATGACCACGAAAGTGGGCCATTTATTTCTAAACGACAATAACTAAGATGGTCCCATCGTAATGCCTTAGATATTTTTGTTGCTTCCGGAGGCATCATTGAAAAATAGCTTTCAGATTTATCAATAAAATGAACTTGATACTTTTATAACACCCAGTTCATACAAATGTCTGGTAATTGTTAAGAATAACGAATCAGGTTTCTAGTATAATAAATATTAGAATATTTGAAATGGATCCAGCACTTTTGGTGTGAAAATATACATACATGCAAATACACAAATGTTTCCTTTCTTTATAATATTAGTTTAGACAGCCGTCGGTCCAACTACAATTATTATTGTTTCACTTTGAATGATAAATTTAGTAACCATTGGATACAGGATCCAAGAAGACCGAGAAATAGTTTGAAGTTTTGAGTACAATTTTTAATTAATTATAAAATTAGGCCAGTAAGATGGAAATAATTTAACCCTTTCTATAAAAGCATAACTGTAAACTTAACCCCGCAGCCGAGAATGCAATGTAGAGCAAAAAATAAAATCGGCCCCACGCATCGATATAATTACAAGATTGAAACGTGTCGCATGGAGGTCTGTTGCTTTACCTTAAAAACATTGAGCCAAATATATGAAACTTGTAGAAAACTTATAATAGGAGATTTTCAACTTAATTTTACTTTAATTTTTATTTTATACGATGATAATGGTATCGTAGAGCAAAATTTCATTATTTAAAGTTCCGTAAATGATGCATATTTCTTAAGTGTTTCTGACTAAATGACAAATTCGTATAGTACCTAAATTAAAATAATGAGCATTTGTGTATTATCGAGTATCATTTGGCTCTTGCTTCAATATAGATTTACATTAGCCGCAAATCCCACTCTCTTATAACATAGACCACACCACGTCTTCACAGTTTGGTATGCCTTAAACAAAGTTACTGATGTGTTTGAATTATGTCCACGTTTAGGGTCTCAATATCAAAATATACATCGGTTTAAAAAACAAGTAGTAGGATATTGAAAACTTGTCCTAAGCATCATTAATCTCAGTTATTTGATGACTATGATTTAGCTTTTTTATGAATTTAAATACTTACAAAATGTAACTTGTACGCCTAAATGTTTACGATTAGCAAACACTTTTATCTACAGTCGGCGCGTGCGATCAGTCTTCGATCGGCTTACATCTATGTAAAACTGGTTCTCAGACTGGAAGCCTAAGTGTTCGTATTTCCAAGTTGGGAACAGCCACTGAATGCCGCGATACGCAGTTTTTACTATGCATTCAAATTAAATACGACCGTGATATAAATATTCAAAAACCTCGAAGAATTAATGCAATGTTTATGGATTACATTATGGATGCTTCACTATACAGCCAGTGTAAAAAAGCCCATAAAATGAGCACAATTACACATTTGATTACAATTCAGTAATTCTATATTGACGAATGTTATTTTAGTCGGTAGTCATTGTCAATGGCCCTGTCACCAACACAAGTTTCACGTTCTCTTGAGTTTATGTTTTATACCATACGTCTTGTCCAGCCGCGGTATGCAGTATGTAACCAGACCATTGGACGCCAACAAATGGTGCATATTACACATGAACTAATTTGTTCCACTCATCGGCTTGTTGATTTAACGCATTTGCATAGTTTGAGTTGATAGAAAAATACAATAGATTAAATTTTATTGTATTTTTCTATCAAAATAGAGCAACAGAAGTGGTGCTATGGATGCAAGTTAGTATCGACTTACTATAGAAACCAAGTCTAGTGACGTTATTCTAATGTAGACAGACATTTTCTCTTTGGAAAATAATGAATTGGACTGCGTATAGGCAGTTACTTGAGAATTCGTGATAATATATCTAAGAATATGGCTCTCTCTAAAGTTAATATAACAAACCATAATTGTAGTACGCCTTGACATATGTGTGTGGAATGTGTCACAGTGTGCTATGCAATCATTAACGGGATCCTAGGTATATCCAGTCTGGGTCTTCGGTGCCTAACCAGTTTCAAACGTTAGGAATTATGATTTTTAGGTAAGCTAGGAAAAATTTCAAAACACCGTGATTACATTTTTGCTTAAAGATTAGTAGCCGTTTCCAATATGCCTTAATGAACGTTTAATATGTTAGGGGCTACCGAAAAGCTGTTATTCAACTGATCTGAAAGTTTCTTTTGATTTAATATTTTATTCAAACGAAACATGGAAAAGCAGTGTCAGTTTGTACCTAACTGTCTTTAAAATTGTCCACTCAAACAGTGTTTAATTTGAACATTGTTTCGAGCCAATTAGCCGAGAGGAGAAATAATTGGGATGGAACCAGTTCTCAAAGCCATAGAGCTTTTTATACTTAAAATCTTTGACCGCACGACCACGACAACATACAGATATCGTAACTGGTTGATGTCTACGAAGAAATATTTGAAACTAAAACGTAAATAAGTACCAATTATAAGACATAGTTTCGTTCGTAGAAAGAAATTACGCTAAATTTCAATTTTGATGATAGATTGTTGATTAGCAGTCGTATTCTTGATAAGAATATCTATAACAGTTTTATAAATCTATTATTTTTCGAAATATTTTATGAAATACATATTAGGTAGTAATAAGAACCAATAATAATTATTTCTTTTATTTTTATCTTTCTTTAATTTCTTACATTTCGTCCTAAAATTTAAAAATCTAACGGATTCAGTGCTCTAGCACTCTTATAATAATAATAACACAGGAACATTCTATATTAGTAATTTCATTCTAAGCATCCACCAAAATGATTAAATCGTATTTCTCTAAAATGTCTCTCAGCTTTCCTGACAGCTTAATCAAGTTACGACTACGCCGCCAAACGCTACCGTTAAATGTTATTACAGAAATAAAATGTGACGATTAGTTTCTTCTCTTGTCCTATTAGGTTCATAAATAAAACATACAAATATCGTTAAATTTAATTATTTCCGTCTTCGATGCAGAGACTTCGATCTCGCTAATCATATACAATAGATCCGTTCTACTCACCGTCCGTTGCGCCGTTCCAACTAGAAAGTACACCTCTTTTATTCCCGAAAACTTCTTGTACTATTATAGTTAAAAGAGTACAATTATACTATATTAGTATTTAGATGTTTTTAAAATAAGGTGTCAACAACTCGAATATTGTATAGAAAACAATAAAACTCATATACACATAACATGAATTTCAGGTATCGATAAAATCAGTAAAATAACTTTAAAAAATAGACAAAACTGGAATTAAAACGTGTGTCATATTTTCCGATCATCGGTAAAAAGTAGTATGAAAGGGTTTTATTCAATATATGTACAAATAAAATAACCTATTTTGAGATTAAACAGTTTTCGACACCTGTTAGTATTTATGTCTGCACTGATTAGCTCTCGACTGTCGCGCATGCGCATATTAATAGCAACTGATTCACTGCAACTGACTAATGTAGTAGGTGTCGTTTTGTAGTACATTTTGTAAAATTCCTTACAAAACGAATTATATTTTCAAATAAATTTACTAAAGAACTTCAATCATCCAGTTCTTACGAAATATACAATATGTCAGAATGTCTAAATTCTAAGCGGAAGAATTTAATAAAATACTTTTTTTTTATTTTATTGATTTACCCTTTATTTTTATATATTTTTTATATCTCACCATTACGTAACATATTAATATATATAATTTAAATAACTAAAAGGAATGCAAGGGCCGGCCTAATTGTTAACAAACGATCTCTTCCAGGCAACCGTAAATCCGTGAAGTTTGTTAACATATAATAAAAAAATATTTTCTAATGTCAAAACTAGAGACTCATATAACCTGTTCATATTACTAAGTTATATTTTATTGCAATTATTGTTTGGTAGGATTTTACCATAAAACAGCAACATTATCGCATTCGAAATTTAAAATATGAGTACTGATACTAATATCATATACTCAAACTAATATCACTTATTTCCGCTTCATTCTAGATTCTGACAGAAAATAATATAATTATAGTATATATATCTGTAATTATTAATAATTATCCAAAAGATTATCGCATTATATTTAACTGGACTATAGATTCCCGAGTTGTCAATAATGACATGTTAACGGTTCACACTGACTCGTCAAGTGAACAGGTACCAGGTAGGTGTTTCCAGGAACGCATTGTTCATTAGACACCCTGACAGGTTGATTGTTCTATGGGGTGGAGTAGGCTTGAGAAGAGCCCTTAGTTTTTACATGAATTATTCCATCCTAATAGAAATATACTTGATAATAGGTATCCTACTAGCAATAACGGTAAAAAATTTGTATGAGTTTTTGAGACAACATTGAGACTGTGGATTGTTGTATGTAATGATGAAATATTACCTAATCTAAATAACATATTTCCAAGTCGTCATACTTAATTCAAATTAATTTGACACAATGAAAATATTATTTATTATTGAATTTTCATTTAAAATAATGTCCAATGAATAAACCGTAATCAATAAATTATCATGTTATTAATATACGATGTCATAGCATTACAATAAATCAACAGACGCATCTATCATCGCAAGTCCACCGCCTTGAAAGTTGAAGCGGCCGGATTCAAAATTTGCGTGAAAAGGCTCCAAATTATTGGATGGCTTGTATAATCCTAAGTAGTGTACTTTTATAATAAGAGGTTGAGTCATATTATAATATCATAATTAATAGGCCGTCGATTCAATTAGTATCCAAATGTACATCGAGAAACTGAATTAAATTGGATCAAGTTACTGACGGATTACGTTTCTATATCGATCAAAATGGACAGATGGTAATTCGAACTGTTTAATAATTTTTATTTAGACATGTGTCTATCAAGATAAATAATATTAATAATAATGTATGGACATATTTTTACAAACGGTCAGTAAGCTCCAAGGTAATCTTAAAAAATATACTTACTTTAACTATATAAAAGTAAGTCACCTTTAACCATAATTTTAGCCAGCTCTGGGATAATTTGGATGGAAAATTTATTAACTGGAAAATTACTAAAACTGGAATCAAGCGTAGTAAACAATAATGGATATTGTTATTATTTAACTAGTTATAGTAAAAAAATCCTCCAATTGATCATTACAGTCTATAGGAATTTAATGAAATTAAGTTCTGATGAACGTGATATTACGTGCGTAGCGTGATGATATTTTACGCTAAGCCTTTGAATCGATATCTATCAAGCAAACATCAATATACAAACACTACCTGTAGTCTGACAGAAATTTGTACATGCACGAAAGAAATTACGCGTGAAGTTCTGTCACCATAACGCTCAATGAATTTCTAAAAGTAGGGGCGCGAATTTAGTACTAGACAGCGAGAGGGAGAACAGATATAGATCGACCTGATTCACAAATGTGACATATCCCTCAAGTTTATTTAGCAAATGTCATCCCTATAACCAAACAATATAGCTTAAAATCGATAGAATTTCAAAATAGATAGGTTCAGTGAGTCAGCGGTCACTTACCCTCGCGAAGTGAAAATAAATTCGTAATTATTGTTTTTTGTTCTCGATTCGTGAGATTTTTACACGTTCGAAATAGATACACAGTAAGAAACATTGATTGATGTTATGAATAATAGTAATATTTGTCATTAAAAATATCGTATTTTCTCTATTGGGCGAATTTAACTGCATTCGATCTTAGCACTATTTATTGGATATTTTTTTTTATAATCATGGATACTTACAGCTTCTTATAATCGTAGGTTATAATTAACTACTACTATATTTAGGGTTATATTATTATTGAATACAAACAACGTATTGCATCCTTCTCGTAGTGTAAAATAGTATTTTAATAAACGTAACGGTAAAAAGCGATTTCGCGTTCAAAATGTGTTTGAGAAGAGGTTAGCTGTCTGTTGTGGTGTAAGTGCGTTCTTCCGCCCATTTTACCTGCTCAATCATTCTCAATTTACATAAATAATATTGGTTATACGTTCGATGGTAAGGGATCCCGTTGCGTTTAATTAATATTGAAACTTTGACACAAACTATAACTATAGCCTGCTGGAATTTGGAGATGTTTTAAATGCAAACAAGAGTGAGTTATTTGTTAAAAAAAAATAATCTATAGAAATTCTATTGGTGGTATCGGTTATGTGTATTAACCTATTATAGCTGGGAAACAGAGTGACAAAAAATTGTAGTGGCTATAATTAAATGTAATTTATATAATGATTTATCAATTGGCCATGAACCGAGTTCCTGTGTATTGCAATTATTAAAATACTAAGTTTAGCATTGTGTTTACATACATGTGGGATAGCCGTACCTATATTTTTACATTCATAAAAAAAGCTAAACAACATCTGCACATTTATCGAATACATCTGAAATTAATCGCAATATTGAAAACGTAGTTAAAAAAACAATCACACGAACGAACTCACCGATAAAGTCCTTTGGACTGATTTTTTTCTAAACTTATTTGTTATGTAGTTCCAAATATACATAAATGACTCACATTAATTTTGATGTATAAAGAAAACTGTCGTAACACAGCGGTTTGTTAAAATAGTTTTAAATAATTACAAGAAACTAACGATGCAGTTATTTGCAAGGAATTGCCGCAAAAAGTGGTATTTCTTAATATGAGCCCACTACGGTCACTCGTCACCGGCTTTCTTACTGTACTTACAGCCCATCTTGTTGTGGTTATTATTTTTTATAGTCTTAACTATACATTACATTTAAAAAAACCACCTTTGACAGATTATTAGAAGTTAAAAAATTCAAATTTGCGAGAAAACGAAAAATAGAATATACAATTTTTTTTTTGTTTTGTCTGAAGTTAATAAACATTAGAGAACCCCAAAAATTAGTCTATGAGTTAACAACAAATCTTCTCGAGCATTGTCCTGTATACACTTTCATAGACTGAATTTCATGCCAAATTACGAACAAGTATCTAGATTTGCTGAAGTTCAACGCATCAAATACCGATATGGATTTTCATTAGGATCTATGACTAGCAAAAGATACATTACCAGGTAGGTAATATTTTGTAATACAACACGTTTCCCGTTTAAATACAAACACTTTTAGACTGGTTTAAAAATAACCGAGAGGGATTGTAGTCCCGGTGCGATAATTATCCAGAAGGCGATAATTGACGTACCGGTCCAGCCAGGAAGTCGGGATAGTCGTGCGCTCCCCATCAGATTGTGGAGAGCTGGGAGGTTCTTTGAAGGATGGTTTTCGAGGTAATGTTTTTCGTTATAAAATTATTTCACATTTGTTTGATTTTAGAACAAGATGTTAGTTCTAACGTTTCTCGAAACTTACCTGTAAAAAGCAGTCAAACAAGATGTCTGCCTTTTTTTAAGACACAAAAATTATGCAAGTGCGAGTTGCGGCTCGCTCAGGAAGGATTCCATTTTAGGGAAAAATCACGTTCTCTGTGTGGTAGCGCTATTAAATATGAATTTTATTATTTTTCGATAAGTGGCAACATACCTACCTGTGAACTTAAACTTTCAAACTTTGTATAATGGTATATGGTTCATGAAATAGGACATGTAGTCCTGAGAATCGTTGCTAAGTAAAATCTTAAAAATCGAACGAGATGTTTCGTTTAAAATTTAATAAAATCTTACGTACCAGGTTTTTGATGTCTGTGTTTCTTTTCTCTGCCATCAGCGGTGGTTAGCAGTAGCATAAACAGAATAAAGGGCCACATTTTTACCACATCACATTCAAAAATGTATAAAAAATCACTTATAAAAATTGTACCACATTGTTAAATTTATTAAGCATATTTAATTACACTACAAGATGCTTAAAATATAATAAACTTATAAAACTATTCTTTCGCTTGAAATATCGTAAGTATTTCGTAAGTAATCGAGACGTGCATCAATATGCCGACTAAGTCAATGGTTTGATGTTGAACTGAGAAGGAATAAGTAAAAACGTATACAACTCTGGGTTGCCATCTTATATACATAGAATTTAGAAGTAGCCGAAACTTTACTTTCTATTAGCATTACCTTCAATAAAGCCTGGAATAAAGTATTTATCTTATAAATTTGTATATGTATATTGAATTTCAAAATAACTTTATCTAATAAATATATTGTTTTTACAATATAAAGTCAGAACCGTAAAAAGTAGTTTTGCTATTCGAGGACAGGTGGCGTGATTTGCAAGTAGTTATAGATAAATATAATCACAAAAAAATTATTAGATTAAACCAATACGTTTTAAAATATATTTGCAAAATTTAAAGACATATTTACCTAGCATTAATAACTTAATTTTTTATTTCTATCGGTATGTAAACGTGTGGATAGATGGCGCTAATATAAACCACACAGGTTTTTCTTACAGTTTTTATACAAATTTAATACTTGAATCACAATAACAATGACAGTATCATTTAAATTGAATATATAGTTTCTGTTACTTACCTACATGTATTACGTAGATAATCAAGATTTTATCTTCTTTTTTTAGGAGCGTGTACTAAATCTATATTAAATTGTTTCTTCAAAGCTTACATATCATTTAGGAATAAGTAGTAGTACAGTATAGTAGTAGTATCTGCCATATCCTTGCTTCAATCCATATGTTTTAATTTTGGGCCACTCGTTATTCACGTAATAATTTGATTCAGGTTTATATACAAAGACAATAATAAGCCAAAAATGTTTAATGTCATAATAAATTTACACTGCGTTAACACCAAAATACACGACGCGAACGTTCGCCCACTAAACGAGTTTATCTAAAAAAAGTCCACTAAAATTATTTACTTCATACATTCGGATAGATTCATCAGATTACCAGCGCGATAATATTATACAAGATCTATTCAAAGGTACAAACATATGCTTCAACATCTTATACCGTTTAGGACACACCTTACCTAAATTTAAATTAAATGTATACATACAATTCTTCTATACTATGATTATGAGTCATGATTATGTTTTATAATGCAAAATATTAGGAAACGTATAAAAACATTTGATCTTAGTACCTATAAATAGTTTATTGTTTCCACTAAAATCGTGGTCGATCCGCGGTCAGTAAAGGGTGTCATGCAATGGGCACACCAAGATCACAATAGTTATCTATAGATCTTCTAGTACACTTGCTGAGATAAATATATCCATTTAATTATTTTACTACCGCGATACAACCTCTTATTAATTTAATATCGCAATAGATATGTCTAGAGCAGGTAGGTGACGCGATCCAGTTATACATACACATACATTAAGTTCATATTATGATCCTACAGGTTCGCGTACGTTATTTATTTAGAAACAGTTCATATCTATTTTCGCTATGTCGAAGTAAAATTCATTATTTTAAATTTTGAAGAGAAAGGACTTTGAATTTAATTCATCGGATATTTAAACATATGATAATACTAATAAATTTATTAGTAATAGTGCTTAAGAAAACATAAACTATAATCAAGAAGTTATTATTGCTAAAATGGTCCAGCGTTGCTTATTTTGAACTGTCAGACACAAAAGAAGGGTATCTAAAAAGGTACGGAACCTTTTACTTTTAACAAATAGCTTTAGTAAAAATGATATGTGAATAGAATGTATACTCCGACACAAATTTATTATTTATCAGATCGTGAAAATATTTGAATTTAGATATTTGGAGATTTTATCAATTTTAATATAGAGTTAATGACAATGTTCACATTATTTTTAACATACATCATAATTTTATTTACTTTGCAAGTTTTTTTTATGATATAATTACAAACGACTTATTACACTGTTTCGTTTGTAAAAAGTAAAAGGTCGAAACCGACCTCATGTAAACTTAGAACGCGCCACGTAGATATAAAAAAGAGCTAAAAATATGTATAAACTTTTCCTTATAACTTTATAGATTTTCTTAAATATTAACAGAAACTTAAATGAACTCAAAAATAATAATAAACGGTCTATCGGGGCCTAGCGATCACAAACGACTTATAAGGGTATTCAAACACTCCTTTTTAGAAAAATGTTTATCCCATCATCAACACGCCCTTGTAAATGTAGAGTATTTGTATCGGTACTGTTCCCCTTAGAGTCGCAAAAGATATTGCGCTATGCCAATTACAGTAAGAACTTGCATGCATTCCACGTGTGGGGTGATGGATGGATCATGGATGTATAGATGTTGTGTGTCGGATGTGTGCGGTGTGTGGCCCCGTAACTGGGTGCGGAAGGGGGCCGGTACGGCGCCCCCGCCCTGCGGGCCCGACCGGGCCGCCTCAGACGAACCACTCGTCTTTGTGCGGGGCGGCGCCGCTCAGCGCTGCGCCCGCGCCCGCAGGCGGCCCGGGCGCGCCGCCCTGTACCTGTAACGCAGCCCTAATCCTTACACCTTGTTATACATTACACTATCGATTAGAGGACTTAACCATTTTTGTCCCACAAGTCAAGTTACCAAAAACCACTTTATTGCGTATAATATTTAAAGCTATTTAAGCTACTAACTTGTAGCAGTGATTACTGTGTCCAGATTGAGTTTTCGTGCTACTAAACTCCAAGATGGACCATTATATAGACATTCAAGTGACTACATCTGACTTGAATATCAAACGCTATGAATACCGCGGGTTTCATCATCCAAGATATCAATAATTATAATTAAAGCTGTTAGTGCGTATAAAACAGCTCAGTTCTGAATAAAATATTTAAATGGTTATTTTACCAAGATAAGTTTAACTATAAAGCCCCAACTTATAGTTTCTTATCAGTGCCTATTTAATGTTAGTTAATGTAGTTTTCTTCAATTCGATGTAAAACACTGCAATCAGCTAGGTAATTTTCCTGAATAGTATAAAGAGAGATGAGTTACCCGCGCGGGCCCGCAGGGTGCGCCCAGTTTCCCGGCAGTCGCGTGGTGCTGCCCGGCGAGCTTGGCACGGCTTTGCCAGCGCCGTTGCTGCTCGCCATTTGTTCCACTGAAAGAAAATTCCGTGATATTTTAACAAAGATTGATAAATACAAATATATTAATAGAAAAAGGGATTTTACACATTTTGTTCGTCTGCCTTTTTATATTTGAGAAACTCCCATCACCTTGAACCTCTGATCCTACACGGTCCTACTGCTCAAAAGTCTATTTTCAAAATTTTATGAATTATGTATAAAAAAACTTATAAGTCAATATAATGAAAACATAGATGAACACATGAAATAGTTAATTAAAAATTATTTCAAATTTGGGACGACCAAGTGCCGAATTTATGACCAGCAAAACTCGTATCAGAATAAAAGTATGTCTTGTGGGTTTGCAAGTACTTCATTTATTTAAATCCCCGTCATGAGGAATGGAATTGAGTTATATTTTATTTGTGTATAGGTATTTGATTTTCGCTTGTCTAATCAGTTAAAAAGTAAAAAAATTTTACAATGCAGATGTGTGCGGCGATTGGGCGCCCTCCGACGACAGTACCAGCACAGCGACGCAGCTATTAGCAGCAGTAAGATTGCCGCTGCGCCGCCTGCCATCACCATCCACGCCTCACTGCCAGTGCCATTGCCGCTCTCTGGAAATATTTACTCTTTATGGCTTTTTTACCGTGCATTCATTATAAAAATAATGAGCGCTGAGCATGTTGCTTTAGGGATAAAATATTTACATTTTTTAACAAAAAAAAAACCACTTCAACAACAAACAACCCACAAGAAAGTAAAGACTAAATTGCTTTAGAAGCAATATAACTGGTATTTTGATTTAGCTAATCAGAAATGAATAAGTAAGTACTTTCTAATTTTGAAGTCGATGCCAATAATGTACATGGAACACATTAAAATTTAAACATTTTCTTCACTATATATGGAAAGAAAATTCACCAGGGCATAACGCAGCGGTGTCTTCATCAGATCCGTCAGCGCAGTGATCGACGCCGTCACAGGTGAGGTCTGCGCTTACGCAGAACTCTCGCTGCTTACAGCGAAACTCCTTGCACCCGTGTTCTGGAAGAAATACTAGGACATATGAGATTTACATTTATCTGAATCTAACTTTTTATGAAATGATACAGTAACTTTTATAATTATCTAATAAAGGATGTAAAAACATTTAAAATATATGAATATGATTTTACATTACTTTAACAGGTTAGTAAAAATCGCAGCTTTTATATAAATATTTAAGGGTAGTACAAGAAAAAGCTAGACTGATCCGTGTAGGTTACACAAAAGTGCCGCCATAAACGAAATCGTTTGAGTAAGCCAGATAGGTACTAAGAGTTAAAGACACTCTAGCATTTTAATTCTCTTACTGTACGAGGGCGAATATCAGTTTTTATCTTATGTTTATAATTTTTCCGTTATGTACATTTAAAAATATAACAGTTGAACACGAAAAATGTATTCCTATTTGAGAGTGATAATTAAACTGTGAGGGCGTATATTTATTTAAAAAAGCACAGCTTTATTTTCGTTGGAGTATTTTATATTATTTTATCTCTAACCAAAAGTTTTGAAAGCAAAATCCTGTAGAGAAATATGCCGTAACGCAGACTGATGACACAATTAAGAGGCATCAGTGCATAAAGGCAGTACAATGGACGCGATGTGATCCATCAAACGATTCCCCAAACATTGGAATCAATAAGTCATCAGAGCGTAAACTTTTAGCGCTAAAAATTAAAATGTCCTCTTTTTACCGGATTTTACGATATTCGCATAGATTTTATTTATTATTATATAAAACACTCTTTGATGATAGCCTAAATGTTACATATTAGCCTATTCGTTAGTGCGATTTTCAGCATACGACTTTAAATTTAATGCTATACTTATGTTAAGCTTACAAAGAACATAAGCCCCGTGAAGTGCGGTCAGAAAGCTATGAAGTGGGATCCCTCAAATTTAATCAAGGTGTTTACAACAAAATGTAGTTTTAACGCATCATAAAAAATACGGTATATTATTATTTTCTAAACTTTTACATGCCTTTGTACTGGCATAAAGTTTTTCAAACAATCATGTCGATTGTGATATAGACTAAACTTTTACACATATTGTCATGTTCAAAGTTTATTTTTTTAGTAATTAATTGAAAGTATAAATATATTTGTTGTTGTTGTACATGTCCATTTATATATTTTAGATAAACTACGTTTAGTGACTGTTAAATTGGACTGCCAGTCCACCTTAAATAACTAAATAGCCACTTCTATTATTATTGTCAGAATTTATGTACGCAGTGGTAGCAATACGATATTTTATACTATATATAATACGTTTGTACGTTTGTATAATACGTATACATGCTATTTGAAAGGTAGACATACTTTATGATTTAAATTTTCTGGGAATCAAGTAACAGTAGTAACAGAAGGAAAATGTATAAAATCGTAACAGACTCACCATACTTTTAGTTATCACTATGTAACGAGAAACTATTCGTATGTCATTTAAAAACTGCAATTTTATTTGTAACTACGTACTACTCCAAATCTTATCGTCAAATTATATATTAAATATGATGCCTACTAAAGTAAGATTAAGAATAATTTTACACGAAAAGCCCTATCTGTACTTAAACTCTGACGCAACATTTATTTCAGTTAAAATCGATATTAATGAGTAGACAGTGCGATGCGAAAACCTTAGGTGATATAAAAAATACTGACGGAATAAATATAAGAAAAATGGCGACGCAAATATTTTAAACTACAAAAAAAATGTATTAGTGTACAATAGATTGAGAGCGCATAGATTGCAACTATGTCATTGACAAAGTTACTTAAAGTTCCGCATACACTCCATTACCGTGGTTTGTTGCGGCTTGTTACTAAATGGTCAAACTTGGCTCATTAAAAATTTGTCATTGTCAACTACTCTAAAAAAATTAATTTTATTTTGATTATAGAACGAAATAGATAATAAGTTGGGAAAGAACCCTGCCAGAGCATGTTACAAAGTATGATTGTTAAATCGCATGTTGCAGCGCTTACGTAACCCTAAATAAAGTTTTCGTATATAGCTGAAATAGGAATTATTAAAATACGATAAGGTTTTGTAACGTAACCGATTTTCAATTCAAATTAAAAATAAGTCCCACATTATCTAAACAAACATTGACCAGTGACGTGAAACAACACGAACGGAGGGTTCGCAATATTAAATTGATTTCGGGATTCACGTTTTTGAGGTTATATTAAAGGGCCTTTTGTATTTTATATAGAACTCCTTCGGGCAAGTATTGCTCAATGTTTACACACAAAATCACCTTTTGGTTTATCAAAAATAAAAAAAAGAATTTTTCAGAAGAACTCAACATTTCTATAGATGAAAAATGCATTATAATTTATTGTATAGTTTAATACTTCTGAGTATTAGTTAAATGACGAAAAAGATAACTAAATAAATGGATTCGTCTGCTTTGGTCGACTCAACTTTACCCTTCGATCTCAACGCTTACGACTGACAAAATCTTAAGCAGATTCACTTAAAACATAATAGGGAATATTTTCACAGCCATTATCTTTGAAGAGAATGAAGCTTAAACTTGAATATCAAGAGGCAAAAAACGAAAAGCTTCACGTTAAAAGTTTTCAAAGAAAATAATATGATTATACCGCAAAATTCCTAAGTCGTTCGAACTTTAAAAGTCCCTTCACACTATATTTTTCCATGCAGGCTGGCGGAAAATCTGATTGATAGAATATTTTAGTAGATTAATATGCAAGTTTTTATCTAGTTGTATCGTCAAAAGAACTTGATACATTTAAATGGACGGCCAGACTGTCCGTGACCACGGTTGCTTAAATACAATTATTAATCGCTTTTCAATAATTTAAAAATCATTTTATTTAAATGTGTGATACTCGTGTTAATAAAAGACTAGACTAGACTGAAAGCATAGGGTTTTAAAAGATATATCTATATTAGATAAAAAGAATAGTAAGTGACATTATTTTTTAGTGATACGAGTATATTGTTGAGAACTAATAAAAACACTTTTATAAAGAGAGCAAATAAAAATACTTCTCTAAATACAATAATTTTACTCCGAAATTTAAGCATTGCAGCGCCAACTCAAACCATCCAGACTTATAAAACACGTCGCTTGAGTAAATACTTATTCACCCTCTAACATCCACTGTAACATATTCAAAATGGAGTAACAAAGGCTTAAATTTTCGCAGAATAAGCAGTATTTATTCTCGTTTTCCATTTTGATGAAACGCCGTACGACGAGTGTCCTTATACGTTCGCTTTTTGTTTAAAATCTGTATATTATGACGTTTCTTTTATGATTTCCGAATCGTAAAGCAAATAATAAACTTATGAACTAATATCTTACTTATAGAAATGAAATTATCGCATTGATTTTATATTTATCTTGGCTGGTTCCTGATGACTCATTTCTTACATTGTTATATCAGACATTATTAGCAAAATGTATACCCATTGCATAAAACGAAGGTAATAATAGTAAGTATTCAAGTCAAAATACCTAAAGGAAGAGGGATGACGGCGAGAATCCAATACATGTCTTGTATAAGTATGGAAATCCCCTTTGTATGTTCAAGTTGTTTGTGCTTAGTTTATGAATAATAATACGGACAAAATTATTACAACAATTGATGCCACAGACAGATAATGAAAGGGTAACCGTGTGATGTATTTTAACTGACCTGGTGTTAAGGTGTATACGTCTTAGATATTATTTTAAATTACAATAAAGGCTTCTTTTTTATATACTCGTACAAGGTTTTAAATGTGCTTCAAATGCTTTTATTTTGTCAATGTATTTAAGACCCGAACTGTGGACTAAAAGTTACAAATGTATTCTATTAAATACTTGTGACGGGCATTATATTTATCGCTTCTATATTAAGTTTATAAATCTGAGGATATATTTACCACTACAATAATTAATTATTATGGAAAATGTTGTTAGATTGTTTAGAGAAAAACAATTTCGCCGATTTTACAAATACTGACCGGAAACTTTGAAAGAGGATTTCCATCCATCGATGTTACATATAATGTTTTAGAATAGACAGAAAAACAATACAAAGCTTCGATAAATTTAATTGCTTTTATAGAATCGATCGTTGGATGGGGTGGAGATTATTATACACAACATACGGAGCCGCTATTATACGGAAGAATAAATTTAAATGGTTATTTAGGTCGCTTTTATGTTCATATAAATGCGTCCTGATTAAACCATAACTGTGAAATACACATATTTGTATTTATGTAACAAGTCTATAAGGATCAGACCGTGTTGGCCGATTAACTTTTAATAAAATACTCACTTGGGTCTTTAACTGCTGTGATGACCAGTTTGAACCCATTGGCGTCGGTGCCCCAGTTGTCGGTCACGTACTTGAGGGTAACAAAGTTGCTGCGCGTGAAGAGCGCACCCACCTGCTGCTTTGTGTTGCGGCAGGATAAGTCTGCCTGTAATACAACATGGCTATATTAATCGACCGAAAAATGTTACACTGGCAAGTTATGTTTGACACTGATCTGTATCAAATTTCAAATGAAAAGAGCATCAACCCCACAGTGGAGTAGACACTAGATGTCGCAACTCGCAATGTAATGCATATGATTTTAAGTTATCTTAATACTAAGGTTTAATTGTACTACAGCTTGTCTTTTTGTATTAAAATTCATTTTTATATTGATTTAAATTGAAGAAATGTATAATTTAAAACAAATTTCATCAAGACATTCAAATTATGACTTCATTTTTAATGAAACAGATGCCTAGATGGTTTGCTTTTATTGAGTAGGTGTATTGTTCTATGAAAAATAATAAATATTTCGAATATAAATATATATATTAAATCTGAATAGATGTTATATTTACTTCACACGTATGTACGTTTTGTAAAAACAAAATGTAGTGTAAAGATCTAATTATGTACCCATCATAATGTAATATGTAATATTAATGTTAGAAATAAAAATGTACAGGTTACTGCAATAATAGCATGATTTGAAACACCGATAGTATGGCAAGTGTTCAATTTCATTGCCGAAATCTCCTCAAAATTAACTCATCTTTATTACACTTCATAAAACTGGAGGTTTTCGATATATTTTCTTCATCGAGTGGAGCTTAGTGAACGATGGCCGCATTATATCGCTGTCATATTTCAGGGAGAGCTATCGGGAAGACGTGACCGACCCGGATTTAGCCCCCCTCGGCCCCTCCTTGTCTAACGCCGTGCATCGAAAGAGGCACTTGCATCAAAATTTTGCATTCTATAGCCGCTCTGCGGACGTTTTATTAAGTCTACGTTAGTCTACGGTATATTAAAATTCCTTCACAGGGTTCTTATTCTTTACTTTGGAATTCGAGACTCGTTGGAAATATTTCACACCTTTAGGAAAGCGTAAGCTCCATTATCCGATAATGGCGGCTCATTGTCGTATATTTATTGAATTTTTTAGGGTCGTGTCATTGTGCTAGAATTATCTCTTAGATTTCTTATAATAAAAACGAAATTTTCTTTATCATCTTTATATTATTTAAAACATAGATTCTATCTTCAAAGGGAAAAATACAAATTGTTATTCAAAGACTAAATTTTGCGATGAAGTAAATATTTTTGTATAATTTTTTTTCATTTTATGAGTATTTATGATTTTTGTACTTGAAACACGTCAAGCATCCACCAACAGCTTCAAACTCACTCTCTCAGGAAGAATACAATTTTTTGATAGTGCGCAACATCAATATTCACAGAACAGCATTTTTAGTATATCATTGTTATGAATATCGCTATGTAAAATGCTGAGTAAGTATCGTCCAGTCAATTTGAGTCGCTGCGCGTGTCCTGAAGTTGATATAAGTTTCATGATGTAAAGTGCACACCGACTGAATCTAAAGTGGCTGCGATTTACTTAATTCACACCCATCGCGCTGAATAGAGCTGTTGAAATACTTCTTTCAAACATTTTGCTTTGTTCCAGAATTTGTTTTGGTAATAAACACTTTAATATTTTCATTTCCTTTTCAATTTTCCTTTAATACTCTGCTTGGCGTCTTGTGAAGAAAGTAGATTGTGTCATATAAAACATCAAATTTGTGTACTCCAAATGTGTAATCCTTCTTTTGATATATCATTACATAGTATAAAACAAAGTCGCTTTCTCTGTCCCTTTGTATGCTTAAATCTTTGAAACTACGCAACGGATTTTGATGCGTTTTTTTAATAGATAGAGTGATTCAAGAGGAAGGTTTATATGTATAATAACATCCATTAAATAGTAGAGAAGTACTGTTGTATTTTTGAGGTTTCTAATGTGATGTCGTAAATAATTACATTTTTTTCCGCTTACATTGCAAACGCAGGCGTACGATTTTTATCAAAATAATGTACTAAGTATTGTACACATTGAAAAGGTCTACAGAAAAGTCCGTGATGGTATATGTCTATCTCTTATGGAGAACCCACAATAACTTTTTTTTGTCATTTAGTTTTTACGACAAATAATGGCTAATTAATCCTTAACAAATTAAATAACTTGAATACATTGTGCATTTAATATAGATCTATATTTTATTATTCTGTAGTTGCGTTTATTTTTCTGTAGTGTATTATAGTATCAGCATTGCACCCGTGCGAAGCCGCGGCGGGTCGCTAGTTAGTATATAAAAAGTAATATTTATGATTGCCACTGGTCGTAGATTTTTCTATTGTGAACCGTAGAAATTAATTTATGTTTACTATTCATTTTCATCAGACTCAATGATTTAGAAGTTGTATCATATGACATCATTTGAGTTTAAGTAATCAGATTTGCGTAGTTTTTACTACAACATTTTAGATTATTATATTTTCACTCCCGTGTTGTATAAACTTATGTAACCGAGAGATGCTTATATGTAAGTGTATCTCACATTCTAGTGGAATGGGACTCATGATTCATCAACATTTCTTAAATGTAATCTTAGATTGAAACAACTCTCAATTAAAATATTATATGAACAATTTGGTCTAAGATAAATAGATGCTACACAAGCTATTAACGAAGGTATGTTGACGTGGTGTCGTGGTGAGCACATAGTTGCTAGTCGCGCAGGTGGTCATATAACTTTACCCTTTGTCTTTGATTCGGCAACATTGTTCTCAGTCGTGCGCTCCTGTGGTCGCTTTGATCCATTAAACTTTGTTGTTTATTCAAAACAATTTCAAGTACTTTTCAAATTTAGATTAACATTACTGAAACAGTGTCATAATCATTTTAAATTTTGCTATCGTTTGCCATTCAATTTTAAATAAATCAATGACGAATTGAACAAATATAAACAGAGCGTCACGATACAATAAAGACAAATTAAAAGTTTTTATTTAACCATTTTTAATCTTAACCACTACATTAAATATCTCGGATAGTTACAGACAGACAGACATAGAATATGTCAATCTAATTATCGGTAGAGTTCAGAGTTTACTTAATAGAAGGCTATCCAAAATGACTGGGCAAACCCGATAGCAAAACGCCATTGACGAGCGCTAGCCAATTTGAACTAACAATTACAGATTTCCATTCAAGTGTCTTACAAGTAGCGGATTTAAGATTTCTTGAACAAACTTTCTTACATTTTCACTGTCAAATTAACATATCGCAAACGAGCGGGACCAGCTAAAGGAATCTGTCATTTTGTGGATAATTGGAATAATCAAGAAATGTTGGCGCCATTTTCTGCATTTGCTAGCTTCGAGTCAGAAGAAATCCAAGGAGTATTAAATTTAAACACCAAACCGACGTTATTTTATTAGTTAGGACTTTCTGTACAGTCACATTAACTCTGTTATTATAACGTAGCGAGCACAGTACTTACGTAAGCGAGCAGTTGTATTATTGTACTTATAAATTGTATCTACTTTCATATTTCTAGTTATTTTCATTTTAATCTTCATTGGGCCTACATTCTATATTATTATGGAATAATAATGTCAATGGTGACATTCTTAAATCTCTTTTTCTGATTCATTTATGAATCATTTAGCAATTTATAAATAATTCACAGTCCATGTAAAAATGTTTCCATTTAAAAACGTTTAAATGAAGGAATGATGATGAAAAATGCCCCATTAAAGCGAAGCCCGCAATTTATTTCTGTGAACACCGGAGCTTTACCGTCGCATAAAGAATTCAAATTCATACTTCAAACTTCCCGACAAATCGCTGACAAGCGGTTGAATAGAAAATTAAAGAGGATTTGACGCACACATATGGAAGAGGGTCACTCGTACAACTTCATTGTTGACCGATATTATTCCGTTCCCCGTTCCTATGAATGGCACATGCGAGATATTTTCCTATGCATGCAAATAAGTCATCAACGAAAGCTATAAGAAACACCTTTTTTTTATTAAACTATCTGTACAGAAATAAGATAAATTACAAATACACAATGAAGTGCCGAAACAATTGAAAAATTAAGCAATGAAACTTGAAGATCCCAAAAGTACAAAGAATAACTTATTGTCAAGTATTCTCAGT
The DNA here is from genome assembly GCA_963693355.1 of Pontia daplidice. Lineage (NCBI taxonomy): Eukaryota > Metazoa > Arthropoda > Insecta > Lepidoptera > Pieridae > Pontia > Pontia daplidice. The sequence continues at coordinate 986,615 of CAVNZL010000029.1, forward strand.
GGGAATGTTAATGAGCATCAGCGGACAGCAGGTGTCTCGCAAACTAAATAATTAACAAGCCTGCGACGCAACTTTGCCAATTTTAAATTCAAATCCAAGTCCGGCCAACAAAGGACAAAGAATGTCCTCAAGTATTGTCGAGGGTTTGTCGCTTATTCCTACTTTACCTTGTTTATTTTTCGTTATCCTAAATATACACAATTACATTCTCCATAGCAAGGATTACACGTAACGCTTATTTATGTAGCAGAAAGAGATACATTTTCTTCACTGAATGTTTAATACGTCCTCCTCGATTCATACACTATATTTTTTAAACAATGCATATACATTGTTTTAAATCTTTTTTGTTGAATTAATTAAGCACTTAAATCTTTATGTAGTTTTTATCATATTGTATAAACAAAATATTGCTTTCTACCTCTTCGTGCGTAACATGAACATGAAAAAAATGTGCCTGTTACCTTATTTATTTAGATATACTAGCAAATTAAATTAAATTAAAGAACTTGCAATAACTTTAAGCCGTCTTATTATTGAATTAGACAGTAAGTGGGTAATTAATCACTTAAGTGCCACCCGAGAATGCCAATTAATTGATATGAAATCAATTTTAATTACAGACAATAGAACAATTGAGAGATCTATTCTCATTAGCATCAAGAATCCTCTATAAATTACAGGAACTGTAGTCACGAGCAGGTGGAATAATCCCCATCTCCATGGTAATTTCTCGAGTCTTGGAATGCCTCCAAATTGGATATCATATTTGTAAAAGTGATATGTAATAGGGAAATGTTATTGATCGCATATTATACATATTGATTGAAGTTATTGAACTTAAATGAATAGTTTTAGCTTTTTCAGAGTTTATAGGTGTGCTTATTATGTATGTGTAACTTTTAATACCTTTATTGTCTTTGGTTAGTATTTATCCTAAATCTGAATGTTGTTACGGAAAGATATGATTTAACAATACTTTGGATTTACTAATTGACTTCGCAAATATTTATTACCTTAGGAGGTGCAGTGGCATGAGCTCCATCGTAGACATAAAGGTGGTCGTTGCAGTCAAGCTGCAGCAGGTCGAAGTGCAACATAAACCGCTGCAGAATACTGTGCGTCTGGAAGGTGACGGTGCAGTCCAAGTTTCTCTCATTACGGGACCACAGGACACCGCCATCCAGTTTCCGATACTGCCGCTGCAGGAAGTGGTCCTTGCAAAGAGAGTCCATATAATCTGTAGGTAACAGAGATATCAACAATGAATTTTGTTTTTAAATAACGTATATCTTCATAGCAAAAATTATATTTTCTAATGATATAAGAAAAAGATTTGTATAATTATTCGAATCGATATTCCTTATTCAATTCGAAGTGGATCGTTACGTTTAAAAGTCCTTCGTCTTGAGTTTTGAATAAGGTTCCGAGGTGATCTCAATAAGCTGAAGTCAATAAGTTTTATTTGATTCTCATGTTACTTTCAAAGGACATTTCTCAGAGTTGGCATGAAGAACGAGCAGTTTCCCTACGACTTAGAAACCTTATAGTCAGCGCAAAATAAATCAAAGTTAAACTTATAGTAATCATTACTTTTACGAATGTTTAGACCGTCGTTTTTTTTGATAAATTACTCCACTCCCCTTACTCAAAAACATTATTTTATTTTCATACATATTTGAAGTAAGTGATCATCGTTATTGAGGATTTTAGGAATCATTGTCACTTATAGATTAATCACCGATTGGTTAATTAGTCAGTTGCTGGAAAGTTACGAGATTCAACTAGTATGGTTTTATCGTATATTCAGTCGTTGTTAAGCAAGTTTTGATGACTGGGGTGTCTCATTCGGTGGAGAAATGGCACCCCCCCACAAAAAGGCTTAGACATTTGGTGGGTAGTGTTCAGCTGAAATGTTTTATAATCACTTAGAACTAAAATGTAATTGTTGCAGATAAGTTGTCTACTTGGCGATCAAAAAGAGCACTCTGGATTTTATTTTTTACATTCTACTTTTGCGCTCTTTTTATTGAAGCTTTTCAATATTCTCTATATATTATATTATATGTCAAAATATGTTTTTATGCTGCTTTATGAATAAATACACTTCTGAAGCAATTTTAATAGTGAAATCCTAAAATACTCTCCGAAAATTCACGCCTCCGAGATACATATAAAACATGGTTCAAAAATATGAATGTATAACCATAAAACAATAGTTTTCTAAATTTATTATCAGTAAGTGTATGTAAAAAACAAAAACCTCTTTATCGACGATTATCTAATACAATGAATATGTTATGATAATAATGTCTTTGTCGACTCCAGGACCCCACTCTTATTGAAATTTTTTATACAACCTTATCTCAAAAATAACATACCTTTAAAAATCGAAGAAATTATTTAACATAACTTGTAAATAAACCAATTAAGAAGAATATATTAAACTCAAAACTAAGCCAGCCCTTTTTCAATTTTTTACATGGATTCCCATTTGGCTATATCAGATTATCGGAATATATTTATCATAGCTATGTATCACATTTCTTTCACGTAATACTTATCACGTAAGATATCTTATCTAGCTTTCTCGATATGTGTTCAAGTATGTTATGACAATTTTTTAAAAGAAGGCTGAAGGAAACTAGCGACTACTTCACATATTTCATAGAAGTTCTTAATAAAGTATGACTTTTTAACAACTTCCTGACAAGTAAAGTTAATTTATAATTTATTCAGTTAGGTTCTAATATAAATATTTTTTTTATAAAATCAAAGCATGATTATGTAAGAGTCGATGCGATTTTTGTCAGGAATTAAAGCCGTCGACCGCCTGGTGTTGCCCTAAGAGTGGCTGATGTCTTCAGTTACAAGATAACAGGTCTCAATAGCGATCTGATCTTTATACGTTGTAGATAGGTGTGTCTGAAATCTTGCTGCCTACGCATAGCAGTCATGTAAGTGACACTTTAATTATTTATTTGTAACAAATACAACGTTTTATTTTAATAAATGCCATAGGTTTATTAAACGTAATGCAACTTTAACCTTTAAAATGCACAATATATTGTTTACAAAATATTCGGCACATATTGTTTCTAGTTAAATTTCTATATTGAAACTGTACAATTAGTTGTACATTTATATTTTTCTCTTTTAATATATAAATAAGAAAAGTATAATTCATTGTGATATATATTTTAATTATGTCATTATAAATAGTTTATTATGATCAATTAGTGAATTTGAAAAAATTGATTGAATTTGGAACTTGATTTTATTTGTTTTTATTCAACCACCGGAGAGATCAACCGAGCATTGTTAATGAATGTCATAAGATAGTGTGCGAGCGTATTAAATAAAAAAATAGTTTTTTGAAAACAAAATTCATTGTGAAAAGTTTCCTTTAAATAATTAAATAAACCAATAAAATTATCGATCCAAATTTATCTTCTTAAGATTCCATCACATAAATATATATTAAATTAGTGCATTTGCAGTTTACATTCCGATTGTATTCCAATTTAAAACTGTAAACTATTAAAATGTATTTTATAAAATTATAAAAATTAATTCAATCATAAAAATGACTTATATTATTTAAAATATAATTAATTTAGTCCATTTTACACCTTTCAAAATAATTTATGTTTAGACAGGTATAATCTAAATATTAATAAGAGAGTGCACCTCAGAATCGAAAATGAACAAGACTTAGCTATAAATCTTTAAATAGAAATGGCTTTCTTTTCATGTGTATGGTGTGATATACTTTCTTATATAGTATTTGAATTAGAGTACATTTTCTTCTTTTTACAAATTACATTCAATTCTAATTTTCATGTAAAATTTTTCATTTTAATGCCAAATGATCTGATGACAAATGATTTCAAAAACGAATTTTTAGGACAGATTCTCCCTATCTGTGTATTTTCAGGAGTGGCTGTGGCGTATTGGCTCCAGTTGTGCTAGTAATACTTCTGAGTGGCATTGCCGCAGCGCCACTTAACTCTCTATCTACGTCAGCTTATACTGTTTCTGGAGAAACACGAGGGCTCGAGGTACCTATGGATCTCGTGGCTGGTGTCGGAATTGGCATGAGCTCAGTGCAACTTGTAGTCAATGTACACACTGACAGCGCAGGAAATATTGAAGTTCAAACAAATTAAAGTAAAAAAGGGGATTAACTCAAATTTATATAAATGTTATAGGATTAAAAATGCTTATACTTAGAAGAATAAGCTGTTATTCAAGTATAGTATATACTTGTTAACCAAAACATAATAAAGGACGACATTTTGGAATGCCTCCAAAACGGAGCATAAAAGTTCGAACGGAATGTAATTCAAATCCAATATCAAATTGCGAAATAAGGCCCATAGCAGAATCATCTTTTCACAATTGAACGAGATCGCGATATCGGCTTATCATTGTCGGCGATAAAGGAGCGTTTTTAACATTGTTCATGACATGTTTTATCAAGCGTGTATGTTGACTTCTTGCCTGCGAGATCTGCTTTCATACTTACAAATGTAAATATGACAATGTAGGTCGTCGTTAACATTTTAAATAATTCACTAATTAATCTAAATATTTTTATAAATTATAAAAATATACAGTCTCATGCTATTTGTCTAGAATTAAGATAATTTTCACCGTCAATCACACTATCCTCATAAATAAGTTGTAATTAAGACTTTTGAGAATTTAAATATTTTATTCATACTTTTATATAATAAACTTTTTTCTGTAAATTGTACTTGTTTATTTATAACATTTAATCCTCATTCTATACTTCGTACGAGAAATACTGTATAAATGTTCATATACAAAGTATGTTCTAGTACACAAACGAAGATATTATTTTTTCATGTTGTACAAGTAAAAATAATTTTTATTCGCGTAAAACGCTTAACATAGTGTTATACGCTCGACAGGTAAAAAGTTAGTACATATTTAATTGTTTTTTAATTAAGGAGTCCATACATTCAGATGTTTGTGCTATATCGTTAACAGTTGAGAAGGAGTGACAATAGTGAAGTACAAATTTTTCACGCACACCTACGTCTACGTGCGACGACAATTTTTGCTATTTCTTTCCCGTTTGCTGTCAGCGAATGAAACTAGTGAACATGTGTTCACTATAAAGAATGTTCTTTATCGTGGGTAGGGTTATTCAGTGATACCGATCTTACCGAATCCCCAGTCTCATGTTTATATGTATTTGCGTTGAAACCAACCACAGAATGTAAATGGTGACGCCTTTGTAAAAGAGGTAGCAAATGAAACAAAAACACAATGTTACAAAAATAAACGTAATTGTAGATTATACGCATTATACGCAAACAGGGAACTGTTTCCCTGTTTGCGCCCAATAGCTTTCCGCTAACGAAAAAACCTGAAAGGGGTATTCAGCCGTGACGCATTTCTAGAAAGGGATATAACCTAGCCTTTTATATATGTATGTATGTATGCCTTTTATATACTAAAGGTGGTACAGTATGATACCAAAGAACATTTTGATCATTGCGTAGGTTTTCTATCAGGAGTTTTTAAAATATTCTTTGCAGAAATAAATTTGATATAAACGATTAATTTGGATGACAATGGTTTAAGATAATTATTATAGTATTGCATTTAGCTAGTCTGATTCAATATTTCTGATAACCAACAATGGCTGACTACCTATTTTAATGCCACATAGTTGAGTTACTCTTCAGAATTTTTTGCAGGATTATGTGTGAAGCAGCATGCTTAAATTCATTTGCCGGGCTCATTTTAAGACTCCTTGAAACCTTTCGGACTAGGCAGATGATGTTAAACTATTAATATTTTATTGTAGATATAAAATGTATATATGTATATACACAAAATATATAAAAATAATTTATAACATAAAAAAAGAAAACAAAACACTTATAATATAATAATACAAAATCAATATTATGATGAATAAATATGGAATGTGTACGGTCCATATCAGATCTGTATGATATCGGAAGACTTAAGAGTCTATAATTCCGTATAAGTAACGAAACTATCTTCTATGTGGGTGTGCCTGGGAACGCAAAAGTCACGGGAATTGTGCCTTTAATAGCTTACGATAACCTAATAGCCCGAAGGGGGTGACCAAATGGAGCTCTGTTGTTAATTAATTTTTGACGTAGTTTTACTTCCCCTTTGGGCGTGTGTAATTTTAATAGCCTACATAATAAATAAATAATAAATAAACTATAAAAATATTATGTATATAATTAGCATTTTTTTTTTCGAAATAAACTTATATAGGTAATAATTATAATCAAAACTCATTGGTTTAATTTGAAATTTTAATATAATTATAAAATTACCTTTGAGTCAAAAAACATTTGAGTCTTTAGTTTAGTAGTGAAAAAGTTAACTACTTAATAGAGTGGAAGTATTGTTGCATACGTAAAGTAAAATGCTTAATCAATACTTGTTATCAATTAATCAGGCCTTTATCTTTATCAATTAACAGTATAAGTTTTTATACAACAAAGACTCACTAGTAATATTTATATATACTATTCACGATATCTTAAGCCCATTAAACAAATATTTTTGCCGCTCTGTGCTAAACCATTTCGATCCCATATAAAATGATCAGATCAAATTACATTACTTCCTGAAGACCGACCGCCCCCATCGTAGATGTGTACGCAGCGTAGGGCGGGCGGGGGTATCGACCGCTACGACGCTCGGTCGTTCAACTCGCCGTAGACGTATCGTAGCATCGTAGAGCGCCGTAACCGAAACTTATGTCTTGATTATCTTTGCTATGGATACACTTTTAATTTATTTTTTCCTTCATATATTTTTACAGCTGACGCAATATTAGAATGAGTTCATAGCTATGGGAAATCAGCAAATATATCAGGTATTGTGCTCAAATGTAGGTCACTCTTCAATTGTACTACTGTAATTTAGCAGAAATGTATACTTGGAAAATTTATATAAAGCGTATAAATACAATTAATATTGATTTTATACATTTTGTTACAATATTTTATTAAAACTGCTTGAATACTACTGTCTTTGACTTTGTTTATTGGATACATTTTCTTTAAATTCCAACAAAAATTTAATCTAAATAGCCTCGTAAAATTATTTTGAGGTTTAGCCCCTGACCTCCGTCTTCATACATAATTAAAGAGCTGCGGATGTGGTAATTGCAGGTACGTGTCCTTTTGGAATATTGAATTAGTTAGTAAAAGCCCCATGTTTTAGCTGTGATTAAATTATAAATACGCGTTAATTGACAATAGCGTTTAACTTTACAAATTTACGCAAGAGAACGCTTTGTTTTATACGAAAGCTTTTAAAATAACTTTAATAGGAATTAAAATAGAGTACACAGTAAAGTTAGTTTCGACAGAGCTTCAATTATAAATCATAATGTAAATCTAGAACACGATTAAAACTTGCAGTTATGGTGAAAAATACTCACGTGATAAGCCGTGGTAGCAATTAATAGGCATATAGTTCAAATGTATTCTCAGGCAGAACGATTAAAATATAAGTGGCAGAGAAGGAATAACATAAATAACAATATGCATAAGTGTGTTAAAACATAATTTAATTAAATTTCAGTTGTATCCTCATATGTTTCGCTAGACGTAAATGAAATAACTATGATACGCCAATAAATAAAACGATAGAAAAGCCAGATTGTACATTGAAAGCGGAAGGCGATGCTAGCTATGCGCCTTATGTATAGAATGCTTTATACTCCAGTGTTCTGAATTTTCCACAAAGACGGTAAACATGTAATTTAGAATTTTCCTCTTGTGTAATTTTGTTATTTATACAAGAGCAAATTTCTAAATTTGTGTAGAGCTATTGAGAAACATTTACAATATGCGTATATTACCATAGATTAATTTATACATTAAGCTTTCATTATCTGTACGGGAAGAATAAATTAAGGATCTATTTAATTTGCACTAGATTTCATATAAAAATTGGACAACGAGTGGAGCTGAATCTAGGAACTTATAAAAAATTCTCTAGTGATTTTATCATATAAACAGATTATAATTAGTTATAATTATTTACCACTTTTATAACAAATATATATAAACTTGTCAAATTTATTTAACGGGCATAAATAAGAATTTATCACATCAGTTACAATATTTGGCGTGATTATTATGTGAATTTAAAATGTTTGAATTTAACGTTTTGAGTGTGTGAGTTTTTAAAAGAATATATTATGCTCGCGTTAACAAAAAATGGAGTACCACTCAAAAGCTGGTCCATCCCAAAAATTCGCCAACATCACTTCAACAGTAATTGATTTACGTTGTATTTTTTCGAAAACATTAATCACGGTACAGTTAATTAATCACGGGGCGCTGTCAATAGCAAGCCTGACCCCGATCCACCCTCCATTTACGAAGAAATTAGGATTTTGTTGCGAGCCGCAGCCCACGATGGGGATCCAAACATACTTACGTACTAAAAAAGCAAAAAAAATTACACGATGTATACTTGGCTTAATTGGGTATGAACTTTATAAAACGTTGAAAGATTATTGAAATGAGCATTACAATGTTTTCAACATTGGAGATATTGTAATTTTAATAATTAATTTACTAATAAACTGGGAGCTAGCCTTATAATACAAGCAAATTATACATAATATAGATGTAAATTAAATTTTGCAAATATTTACATTTATCTGATTTAATATTTATTATTACGACGAAGATAATTACGACGGCGCTTATAATGCCACTAGCAAATTATTTATCGCAATCCGTAATCACATCACAAATATTATCGATAAGCTATCCTACTAATATTATAAACGACAAGATTTGTATGTATGTTTGTTACTCTTTCACGTAAAAACTACTGAATTATATATAATGACACATAGGCTACAATTTATAAAGATATTGTGTGAATTCTCCAAATTGTCAAGTAAGTAGTAAAAAATCAACCATCTTCGAGATATTCTGGCACCATACACGTAAATCTAATTTAGTTTTACAAAAAAGCATAGTATATATCTATTAAATCTTATATGTAAGCCATTATACACAAAATCGTAAAATATAACTTCATAAAAATTTATTTCAACAGCACATTTGGTAGTAATATTATTAATAGTATTCCTTAATGAAAATAGATACTTAATCGCTTATGATATTTAAAGTAGATAAATATGTCTTGTTAATATTGTTATTATAGTGCGACTGTTACATATCAATGATTTATCTGATAATTTCAATATCATAGTGTTAGTTATTTTTACTTATTATTTATATAAGTAGTAATCAACTTATAGCATTTATTAAATTATAAAAGCTTTAATTCAAATGCTTCGTAAATCAGGGCGAGTTCCAGCTATAGTCTAATCTTAAGATAATACGAGTAGGAAAAAAACATAATTACTTCATGATATTCTGATAAAAATGATAATTATTATGGTAAATAATTTTGAAAGTACGTGTGGCAGTCAATGACTATATTTTGATGATGTTTACTCTAAACCCTTGATCAACTATGCCTACGATATGGTACTTTTATTTTATAAGACAGTCTACTTAACATAAAATTTATTCGATTTGTATTAATACAACTCAAACATTGATTGCCGAGTAATTATTATTAATTTATCTAAATATTTAAGTAAACAAATAACGAATTCAATTAATAATGTCCGTAAACTGACATGGCATTATTTCAGGGGCATAGTAATAATATTACAACTTCCTGTTAGCTCATATCTAAATTCAAAATACGATATTTTCACACCTAAACATATTCGCAATTTAGATACTAAAAATCATGTAAGCGTGATATGAAGCATGTGTCGCGCAGTTATGACTTCGACCGCGAAGGTTCTGGGTGTCACAGCAATCATCGTTGTGGGGGTCGGCTTGATTGCAGGTAAATTTTTAAAAGAATTGTTTTGCTATGACATTTCTTTTTTATGAGTTTTTCACCCAAAAACGCACAAGATATTAACTATATATGAGATAATAACTTCATCTTCGAATGTTGGGAAACGTGATACATTAAAAACTATATAACAAAAACGATTGACAGTAACATAAAATTGTAACGAGTTAACGACTAAACACAGGAAGTTTCAAATTTGCCCCTTTAGAATTTCAAGATTTTATTGCACATATAACAGCTTCGGAAATAAAATGTTTTTAGAACATAATTATCTCTCGTCCAGTTAAGTGCTACGATGATTTGGAAGTGTTTAGTTTTATGTTAGTTTTGATTTTTAATTTTTTAATAAAACATTTGTAACGTATATTAGAATTTTTAGATTATTTAAAATACTCATGATATTAAAGGCATACTAAGTAGTTTTATCTGATTCTAAGTAGTTTGACACATTCAAAGAATTCATAGTATCAATGTAAACGTTATTTTAATAGAAATATAATTTAATCATTTTACATTCTGTTCATTAGCACTTTAGATAATTATACAGTTTACTTATATTTGTTCAGTTATAGGCGTATTATACTCCTTTTAATAAAATAGAGATTTATACAAATTATAAAATCGTTTTATAGGTGGGATAACCTGGGCCGTCCTAGCAACGAGGGAGTCCAACATTGCCCCTCCGGAACTAATTCCCTTGGATTGGTGGCAACATTGTGTTCTCTATCAGATCTACCCTAGGTCCTTCAAAGACAGTGATGGAGATGGTATCGGAGATTTAAAGGGTATGGCTCGAAACTTATACGTAGTAATAAATGATCCAGGTCAATGAAACTTATGGTTAATACGATTGGAAAGTTGCTTAAAATTTGCAAGTTTAAGGTGAGAATAATATTTTTTTGAAATATACGAATTCGATGGTTAACTTCATTCATTTTCAAACTGCAAGTCTCCGAGAAAATTTTACCACCGCACAATTTGTGGTCAAAGGCAATCTCTAAAACCGTCCGGTCAGTTTAAAAATCAAAAAATCCCTAACAGTTGCCGGCCAAAATAAAACACACATTGGCAATCTGTCACTTTCTTTTCGAGATGAAAAATGTACTGTTTATTATGCTTTCAAACCTAAATCACATTCTGGTACATTATGGGCGAATTTTTACCAGAATGTGATTTAGGTGAAACAAAGCGATTTAAAATTGCAATTTTATGTATTTATATAAAACATTTTTTTTATAAAAATAGATAAGTAATTAGCTTGTTTTGAATCACTTAATCACATGCTGGTTGAAATGTGGGATAGTCAATATTACCGTTTTTGCACATGGTAAAACCTGCTGGTTAGTGGTTAGCTGTTTGATAGTTTTTAAATAATGGCTCGTAAGTATATTTTTCGAATGAAACGTTTGGTACAGCGCGTTAGCGGCAATCAATTCTGTTTCATTGAGTCCCATCTAGCCTTTCGTGATCGCAAAGAGTATCACGTGTCTAATCTCTTTGCAATCATACACTTTTTGATGCATACGCTCACTCCCTACTTACAAAATAATATTGCTGTCGCAGAGATGCAATGTTTTATTTTAGTTATTAAGTTTTTATCACACAAAATTGTTAAATCTTCACAAATACGCGGCGATTATTATCGAACACAATGACTTTATAATGGCCGACATCCTTGACAAACGAGCACCAAAACAATTTATGGATAATGGTCAGTCATCATAATTTTTATAATGGTTATGTAATAATCAGCTTAGGAAGCAATCCTTCCTATGAAACTAAAGTATCTCTGAAAGCTGTGAAGATATTGAGATTTCCCTACACACGTATCATTAGTTTACTTTATATGAAGCCCCAGAATCTAACTAGCAATAATTTATATAACAATGTAGTACTTTTGAGTTCTTTGTTTAAATAATATGTATCTCTTACATGTTATGGTTACATCCATATGAATTATTGAATATATATTCAACAAATATATCAATAAATCTTATTTCTTGACAATTTCTTTAAACCTGTGCTTTTATTGAATTTTTCAGGAATCATAAGTGAGTTACCTCACTTTGTAGACGCAGGAGTGGATGCGATCTGGATGTCTCCAATATTTGAATCTCCTATGGTAGACTTTGGTTATGACATCAGTAACTTCTACGAAATCCATTATGAGTACGGCACTATGGACGACTTTACAGAACTACTTGCGACAGCACACGAACTTGGTATGTTTAAAAAAGATTTTTTTAAATTAAAATACTGTGTAATGGATTAAACTGTGGTCAAAGACTAGACCACGGTTGCTGAAAAGCATATAAAACCTCGGTATTCATAATTTTTATAATAAATCGCGTTAATAAAAGACAATATTCAAAGGGAAGTGTTCGCTTACTTTTACTTATATTATTAGAGTATCAAATATTAAATTAGATTTTGCATAACGTTTGCACCATTTAGGTATTAACATTAAATTACAACTTGGTAGTTTTAACCTTAATATTTACCACATTGTCAGTAAAGCTATTCATAGGAAATGTTTAGTTTGCGAATTTATGTCATGACAATTAATTATGCACAATGATTGCACGGAAACATTCGTACTATCAATATTTATAGTTGTTAAAGAAAGTATGGTTTCTGAATTAATTTAGAAATCGTAGCACAATAGCTGATTGTAATCATAATTTAATACAAAACTTGAAAACAACAATAAATCAAAAATTTCTGATAACAATCAAAGCCCGTATCGGTATCTGACGTACCCGGAATTTATAATCAAAATTCTGAATTGCCTTTGCAAATACAAATTTAATAAAAAGATACGCGAGTAAATTTTATTTATTACAAACACACGTAAGAAATTGAAGATTTTAATAAAAAATAATTTTCCAGATAAACTTGAATTTTCAAAAATACATGCCCAAAAACATTCCAGAACAGAAAATACTAATTACAATACAATCTTCACTAGAAAATATTAAATTAGTTTTTATGAAAACTTGTTTGTTCATCTCATCGCACAGGCGTATAAGACATACGTTCGATTAGCACCAAAATAATGTGTAAGGAATTAATGAAACAAGAAAAACAATGACTCCTGCAGTAGAGTTACGCGTTTGCACGTGTCCGTGGATATATACCTGTGTACTTATGAACTGACGTTAAAATATGTCCAAATCCCAAATTATCGATCAACAAAGTTTAAGATTGTTTTTTTTAGACTGGTTTAATATGAATTTAATATCTTTGACAAATATTTACAACGTCAGATTTCTATATACAGCGATAGGAATTGCTCAGTAGTCGGGCTAGCAATTTGACCTTGAATTTAATCTAGACAGCAATTTTTATTGTACCGACTCTCTTTTATATTTTGAAGGTTTCGAAACCTTTAATTCGATTGTTCCTTACAATCCGTTGGCAATTATCAATGTCATAACATAATATTAAAAAAATATATGCTTTTTCTTGGAAAAATATTAATGAAACAAGAATATAAATAATGTTTCTTTTCAGGAATCAAGGTGCTATTAGATTTTGTTCCAAATCATGCAAGTAATGAGTCTGAATACTTTATCAAGTCTGAAGCCAGAGAGGCAGGCTTTGAAGATTTTTTCGTGTGGGCCGATGGCATTGAGGACCCTAATGACCCCTCCAAAAGACTTCCGCCATCTAACTGGGTATCACTTATTGATTAAGTCAAAATTAAAAGAGTACATTACATTACCATGTTGAAATAAAAATACGTTTTGATTAGTAAACAAATAAATTATTATCTTTGCCATTTACATTTTGCTACCCTATAAAAATTTAAGTATATATGAATAAGTGTACGTATCTTTAACATTAAAACAATTTTACGTAGAGGAAGTCTCCAATATTGGCAGAGAACGATAGCCTCGAGGCATAAACTCATAGAGAAGACTGATAGCAGTTTTATTGCAATTATTTCAGGTAAGCCAATTTGGTGGCTCAACGTGGGCGTGGAGCCAACGCCGCCAGCAATTCTACTTGCATCAATTTGCCGTTCAGCAAGCGGACTTTAACTTCCGTAATCAAGCGGTTAGAGAAGAAATGTTTAAAATTATGAAATTTTGGTTAGACAAAGGTGCTGATGGGTTTAGAGTCGACGCATTACCATACCTTATCGAAGCTGACCCAGCTGATCACAATGGAAGTTATCCTGATGACCCACTTAGCGGAAGGGTAGAATTCAAACCTCACCAACTTGGATACACCATACCGCTTTATACCAAAGATCTGATCGAACTTTATGATGTTGTGTATGAATGGAGATCTTTTGTGGATCAATACGTTGAAGAGAATGGGGGTGATACACGGTAAGTTTAGGTTACAATGCATTACATTGTAATTGGATGAATTGATGACGTCAAAGGCTAAACTTAACTAAATTCTTTAAACTTCATAGTTTTTTAAAGTAAGTATTAACTTAAAGCGTTAAAAATTATGAAGCCATTTCAATCTTGTTTTATTACCTAAATTAATAACGTTTTGGTTTACAAGCATTTGACGCCGCATATTTAAGTTCCTTTAACAATTGTAATTTATATTTTTTCCAGAGTTCTTTTCTCCGAAGGCTACGCTAATGTATCTATGACGATGTTGTACTACGGTAACGAGGAGGGCAACATAGGAGCACACTTCCCCTTCAACTTCGACTTTATCACCGATCTCTCCTCAAAGTCTTCAGCCAGGGACTTTGTTTATGTCATTCTTAAGTGGCTCACATATATGCCTTATAGAGGTATTCCTAATTGGGTGGTACGTACTTTTTTATTATCAAAACAACACAAAAATATCACAATGAATTCATTGTACTTAAATCTACACAATTATTGGTTTTAGTTTGGAAATCACGACAACAATCGTATGCCAACTCGGTTTCGGGAGAACATGGTAGATGGACTGAATTCACTCAATATGCTGTTACCAGGAGTGGCAGTTACTTACCAAGGCGAAGAAATTGGTAACAAACTCAATAAACAATACCAAATATTGATTTTTTTTATATTATCAAACTTTGATATGCCTAAAAATAATGTTTTATTACATTTTAAGCACAAACATTTACAAATTATTTAAAGTTCAAAGAGGATTGTAAAAAATGCAGATTATTTTGTTATATTGATATAATGTAAGAGTAAGACTGATGTTCTCTTATTTTAACCTAGGAATGAAAGACGGATACGTAAGCTGGGAAGATACTGTGGATGTAGAGGCTATCAATAGAGGAGATAATGAAACTTATATGTTGTATTCTCGGGATCCAGCAAGAACTCCCTATCACTGGAACAATTTAACCAATGCTGGGTTCAGTACCGCAGAGAAGTGTTGGCTTCCGGTCGCTGAAGACTATCCAATTTTAAATTTAGCCTTGCAGAAGGAAGCAGAACGCAGTCATTATAAGGTGATTATGAAAATCCAGTTGTCGCAATAGTCCACATGCCAAGCAGCGGAACAAATGGTGCCCGGGTTCGACTCCTGTCAGTGCCTACAGTCACAGTTTTTTTATGACGATATTGTTAGATGTTTCTGGGTATATGGTGTTAGCAGTCATAACACAAGCTATGAATAGATACCCCATTAGGGCTGACTATAGGTGAAATGTATTTTCGAAAATAATATAGATCAGTCTTTTGCGTCGCAAATAAAAAGTGAAAGAAAATCGATTGACATTTCAATGAATGAACTACCAAAAACTACTATAGTAATATTTAATACATCAGTGTTTTTCAACCTTTTTCATGATGCGACCCCCCTGGTATAAAAATTTATTTCGCGACCCCCTTGACCTTCGGTTTTTTATCATGTATGTAGGTGTATGTTACAGTATTACCATTAACAATATTAATTGTCATTAATTTTGTTTTTTTTTTACTAAAGTACCCATTTTTTTCGACTTCTGGGGCCCCCTCCAAAGACTTTTCCCGGGGGGGGGCCCCCCCCCCCGTAAATGCTTTACATAAATCAATATAACGACTGATTTTCTTACTATTTTGTTCAATCGTTCGTTTTATTAACACCCTAGAGTCAGTAGCACAAATTAAATTAGAATTAATATAATTTACAGGTCTATCAAGCATTAACAGCTCTAAGAAGGAAGGAGAGATCACTCTCCCATGGTGATTACGCAATTCGAGCCCTCTCTGACAGTACTTTGTACTTAGTCCGATATCTATCTAGCTATGATACTATCGTATTAGTATTTAATGTAGCAGAAACTATTGATACTGTAGACTTGAGCAGAATACCAAATTTGTCTCTACCAGCTACTGTTTACGTATCAAGCATACACTCTTCAAGGCTTAACGGGTGAGTCTCCATTTCAAACTCATAAGGAAAAAATTTACTGAAACTTTAATGGAACTTCTGTTTAATGACTTCAAATAACGTTGATAGAATATGTTTATTTTATGTGCCATAATATACACGGCATTTTCTATTGCGAACAAGTGAACTGTGGAATCGACTTCCAGCGGAGGTCTTCCTGACCAGATACGACCTCCAATTCTTTAAAAAGAGAGCGTACACCTTCTTTAAGGCGCAAGCATTAATAATGGGTGTCTATGGGCTGCGGCTGTTCCCCCTTAGGCCACCCGCAAGCTCGTTTGCCCCCCTATTGTATATAAAAAAAACCTTGGTACAGGTAAATTAGGCTTACATATTAATTAATATTTATAACCAAGATAAACATGTCACTCAGTGTTCCACTTGAATCGAACGAAGAAAACTAGTATAGCGTTAGAATTATAGTGTAGCGTTAACCACTGGCTTAGCCACGGAGAGGATATAAGTTTTACTAATGGCGTTTTACTTGCAGTGCCAGTATAAGTGACAATCGATTAACGCTAACAGCGGGAGAAGCCATCGTACTGCGGTCTAAGCCAACATTATAAACAAAAACTCCAATCAAATCAGCGGAATATTATTTTTAATTACTATTGTATTTTATTGTAAATAATGTAAATAGTGTGTATTAAGTTAATAAATTCATTTTATTTACTTTTGGTATTTTAAACTCGGTACCCTATATACAACTTTGCTTTCATAAAAATTAAGGCGTAAAAAAAATTTATAGATTTTGATTTCATCTGATTGCTTGTACAATTTAAAATGTGTATTTGAGTTTGACATACTAAAGGCAATGTTAAAAGCACAATATGCGATGGTATACATAAATATATTGTAGATGCATAAAATTGATATTTCGTGCGATAGCAGCGTGGGCAAAATGCCCAGCATGTTGGCTACCCCAGTGGTGTAGCACTCCTAAATTACCTCTATCGTAAATATATATTTGTGTTTCCATAAATAAAATCTCATTTTAAAAGGTCGTTCTAGGTTCAGGCCAATATGGAATTACTATTATCTGTATTATCAAATCAAGTCAAGTTTGCTTATTTCTGTAAAGTGGTCAAGGAATTTAAAAATGGAATTCATAATAAACTCGGAATACTAATAGCGAAGCTTCGAAATTAGTCCGATAATTTCGCTAGTATTTGCTATATAAAAATATTGTATAAAATCTATAAAAATCAGGAATATTCTATATAGACTATTATCAGCGCCTGTTATTTTGCAAGTAAAGACAGCGGTCTCTACCTGCATTTTATTCACATTGATAAAAATTGATATAATTATCAATATGTATCATAAATTGTAACTGTCTGGATATATTTAGAAATGTATGAGTTATCCATATTTATTATTTATGAAAACTTAAGCTTATCTTTAAGTTGTTTTTTAATTCAATGTATTTAATTTTTTTTCTTTTTATTGTTATCTAAGCATTCATTTTGTATTGCGTACAGTGGAATAAATTCCAACGTTATTTCTAGTATTATGGCTATTTGTGCTAAAACCATAATAAAATAAGCTACATTTGCTTTTTTATATAATATTTATAAATAAAATTATTACCCCCACATATTTATTACTCTGTTCGGCATAGTGACAATGCATATGACATTCGATAAAGGTTTGTACGAACAATTAAATTGGATTAAACTAAACTTATGTACCACTTCGCTAGGTAACAGATAAAAATCTACCTAATGCTCTTTATCTTTATAATACAATAACACATTATAACAAGATAAGTGTTTTACGGCTTTTCGAAATAAACTATTGACCATTACCGATTACTTCTCAATCAATATGCCGACAGCGAAGTTGCTGGGGATCTCTCTGGTGGTAATCGTAGCCCTGGGAGTAGTTGTAGGAAGTTTGACATGGGCATTCCTGGTCACCAGAAGTCCAGATCCTCCAGAGCTAAAGCCCCTTGACTGGTGGGAACATACTGTTATATATCAGATCTACCCCCGGTCCTTTAAAGATAGCGATGGCGATGGAATTGGAGACCTAAAAGGTAAAGCTGAACCGATTTTCACTTTTTACTTAAAATAAGGTCTTGAGTTTTTCTTGTTAGAAAAACTTGTATCGATCGGTATTTTATTGCAATAACATCGCACTTTGATTAAAATTGGACTCTTCCAGGAATAACATCGAAGCTTGAGCATTTCGTTGAGGCCGGTGTGGGTGCGATTTGGATGTCTCCAGTGTTTGTATCTCCCATGGTAGACTTTGGGTATGATATCAGCGATTTCTATAACATCCAAGATGAATACGGGACCATGGGTGACTTTGAAGAACTCGTAGAGAAGGCGCATGGTTTAGGTTAGTTCCTTACAGAAAAAATTGTACTTGTACGATTACAAATATTAAAGTCCCTTTCTTCAACAGGTATTAAAATCCTCTTAGACTACGTTCCCAACCATGCTAGTAATGAGTCACTTTATTTCGTGCGTTCCGAGGCCAGAGACCCCGCCTATGAGAATCATTTTATTTGGGCAGATCCTGTTATTGTAAATGGTACAAGAACTGTTCCTTCAAATTGGGTATGGTATTTATCTAGCCTGCTAAGTATTTTTTTCATCTTTATTGCTTTAACAACTAAACTTTTTTTAACAGATAAGTCAATTTGGTGGATCTGTATGGGAATGGAATGAGGCAAGACAGCAATATTATTTACATCAGTTTGCGAAAGAACAAGTAGATTTCAACTTTCGAGAGCCAGCAGTAAGAGAGGAAATGCTGAATATAATGAAATTCTGGTTTGAAAAAGGAGTCGATGGATTCAGGTTGGATGCTCTTCCTCATCTTTTCGAAGCTGATCCTAATAAATATGGGGGTATATATCCTGATGAGCCTTTAAGTGGAAACATGGATCTTAGGCCTGACCAAATAGGTTACACAACACAAGAATTTATAAGAGATCAAATAGAGCTCTATGATGTAGTTTATGAATGGAGACAATTTGCAGATAAATGGAAGGACGATAATAATGCGGAAACAAAGTAAGATTATTCTTTCAATATAATTAAAAATATTTAACTCATATTTTTTAATTTGTCAAACATAAATTTATTTAAATTTAATAACACATTTTGCAGTCAAAAATATGTTTACCCCATACCACCAATCAGGATTAGAAAAGTTAGTTAATTTATATCAATCAATGAAATATATACATACATATAAACGATAAAGGATATTTCATAAGAAAATGTAACGCAACGTTCACAAATAAATGAAGTAAGATCGTATGCAAAAGCTCTATTCTTGTGTAATTACAGAATACTATTAGCGGAGGCGTATGCAAACATTACGATGACGATGTTGTATTACGGCGACGAGCAAGGCAGACGCGGATCACATTTCCCGTTCAATTTCGACTTCATCACAAGCCTCTCCGCTGAGTCTAACGCTCGGGACTTCATTTATGTAATCAAGCGTTGGCTCACGTACATGCCTTCGGGACAAGTTGCTAATTGGG
Organism: Pontia daplidice; assembly: GCA_963693355.1. Taxonomy (NCBI): domain Eukaryota; kingdom Metazoa; phylum Arthropoda; class Insecta; order Lepidoptera; family Pieridae; genus Pontia; species Pontia daplidice. The sequence continues at coordinate 1,006,398 of CAVNZL010000029.1, forward strand.
TCGTAAGTATTGCTTTGATACTCGACTTTTGAGACTTCAAATTGAAAACCCACATTCAAGCTACTTTTATCCTTTAACACGAGAGGAGTAATTAAGTTCGTCTAGATTCCAGAAATTAAAAGCTTTTTAAACTTATGGTTAAATTTATAGTTTTAATATGACTAATGTTAGCAGAAACTAATATTAAATTTATATTATTTGTTTAGTTTGGCAACCATGACCAAAAACGAATGGCCTCAAGATTCCGATCAGACATGGTTGATGGACTTAATTCATTGAATATGATGCTGCCAGGAGTAGCTATCACTTACCAAGGAGAAGAGATAGGCATGAGAGATGGTTTCGTCAGTTGGGAGGATACAGTGGATGTTCAGGCATGTAACCAAGCCAACGAAGACAATTATTTGGAATTCTCTCGAGACCCGGCAAGGACACCATACCATTGGGATAGTTCATCAAAAGCGGGTTTCACGACTGGACCAAATACATGGTTGCCTGTCGCAGATGACTATCAAGAAATAAACCTTCAATCTCAAAAGGAAGCCACAAAGAGTCACTTTAAGGTATAATTAGTTAAATATATGTTTTTCTACTCATAAGGTACCCTAGGGAATAATTTATGGTATTTATTGCCGATCATACCATTATATATAGTATATACTAATAAAAATTAAACATAAACACTAATGAAATATTTTGTAAAATAATCAGTATTTTTATCTTATCTTTTCTTTTATAAAATCGTATAATCCGTTTTTATAGTATGAAATAAAATAATTGAATTCCCGTTACCAGGTGTATAAATCTCTAACAAAGCTTCGCAGCGCAGCAGCTTTGTCCCACGGGAACTATTTCCTTCAGGCTTTGAGTGAGAACAGCTTGATTCTTATCCGCTACTTATCTACCTATGACACGTACTCTTTACTCTTCAACGTGGGCTCAAGCAATGATACAGTGGACACCTCCAAAATTGATTACTTGATGGAGCCTCTCAAAATACAAACGTCAAGTGTTCATTCAAATCGGGACGTGGGGTAAGAAGGACACTTTTTATCGTTTTAAGGAATACTATTGTTAGTTATAAAAAAAATTCCTATTATAGAAAGAATAGAAAGAGAGAAAGAAACACACATTAGATATATGTAGTACCTAGTATATACACTGCTATATAGTATTACATACGGATGTTTTTAAACAGTTTAAAATAACATGTTTTCTTGTTTTCAGTGATACCTTACCGTTTGGCGAGATAATTCTGCAGCCAGGAGAGGCGTTAGTTATTAAAAGTCCTCCAACTTAGAGGACATTTAAAGTGAATTAGAAGAAATGCACTTTCCTTTTGTCTGAATTAGATTTTCTCCACGAATTATAACAAATAACTTTAAATTAAATTAAATTATTTTATTTATTAAAACGGACAAAATGTCTCAAAAATGTATGTATTAAATAAAAATATTTCTTATTCATATTGATTTGTTTATTACTAAGAGAAATTAATCTATTAAATGACAACTAGTTAAGTATAAATAATGAGAGACTACATTTATCTTAAATCGAAATCCGTTTCATTAATCGATATGAATCGATAAACCATCTACTTATAAGCGGATAACTGTGATAGGGCTTCGAAAATTACTGTGCTATTTCAACTTATATTCTGAAAAGATTCCATTACTTTACAAAAACCAATCATCGTGATTGAAACCGCTGAAATAAAAATGTTAGCGAGACAGCATTTTATCGACTTCCCCGTTAAATACAACCAATAGATGTCGTTAAATGCTCAAGTGAAGTCGGTTCGGTTCCTCTCATCATCTGTCAGTTTGACCGCGACCTTTGAGATGTTCAAGGACTGGAGTGACTTTTTTGTAAATGGGCACAGTACTGGTTGACAGCTAAATTCTGTTGGGAGAGTTCGGCTATAGAGGCACTAAGCGAGATTTGCTGCCATATCTATATGTACCGAGGACTTATATATATTTTGTATTACTTCGTGCTAAAAACGTTGTGCCGAAGAAAGGTCTTATGAACAAATCACTCTCAATCGTTTTGTATATTTCACATTCAAATTCTATGTAATCTAAATATGCTAAATGTGGTATATATAAATGCTATTTTATATTACTTTTAAGACCCTGACAATTGCCAATTGAGTTTTGTTTAAGATTAAATAAAAAATCGCAGACCTGGATAATATTTAAATATATTAATTATGGTCTTATTATATTATATTATTTCACGAGAGCGGTTAGAAAAAAATATTGTATTACAACAACACGTTAAAGTTTTTTGTTTTACGTCGGTCTTCGTATTCTAAGGGTAAACTAAATTATGCTAATTTCACTACCGTTTCTTATAAGAAATAAGTAATTATTAAGCTTATTTAGTTCATTTAATTTTATAAAGTTCAAAATAAATCGTAGTAGAGCTGCACTATACTTTGGATTAGTTAATGAAATGTACATAAGAGATGTTTAATGAACATTGAATATTTTACTCAAAAATTTAAATTTGCTCGTTTTTGTCTTTTTCTTCTTGCGACTATTTGTAAATTATATTCTTCATACAACTTGTTTACACAACAAATATTAAAATTGTCATTCGGTAAAATTGAAACTTGTTAAAACATAATTAAATAACGTGAACTGGCACCGTTTTTCATCAAATTGCATAGACCTTAATTACAGAGGCTGTATCCTCTAGTGATGTACACTGTAGACACAATAACTATGCGAATGCGAAATGTGTTGAGCATTTTAGACCCAATATAAAGAATCAGAAAACACTGGACTGGACACTGCGCATTTAAATATTTTAATACAGATTTAAATATTTTAATATTGATAATTCATAATATAGATAGTAGTTTATTTGTATCTTATAGTAAGTCAATAATCACTACATAGTATAAAACAAAGTCGCTTTTTTCTCTCCCTTTGTATGCTTATATCTTTGAAACTACGGAAGGTTTATATGTATAATAACATCCATTAAATAGTAGAGAAGTACTGTTGTATTTTTGAGGTTTCTAATGTGATGTCGTAAATAATTAGATTTTTTCCGCTTAGATTGCAAAATCAGGCTGAACCCTACGAGTTTTATCAAAATAAGTACTAAGTATTGTACACATTGAAAAGGTCTACAGAAAAGCCGCGATGGTTCTATGGAAACCCACAATTTTTTTTTTTTTTTTTTTTTTTTTTACGACAAATAATGGCTAATTTTCCAAGCGATTTTAACCAATACAGCATTAATCCTTAACCAATTAAATACCTTGAATACATTGTTCATTTAATATAGATCTATATGGCCTTTACACCGTATGATTTAAGTGAAGTAAGTTTTCGAAGATATTACAGATTTTACACACACTTTGAATTTAGCAGCGATCGGACGCGTTTATTTTTCTGTAGTGTATTTAGTATCAGCATTGCACCCGTGCGAAGCCGGGGCGGGTCGCTAGTATTATATAAATTCTTGACTGCAAACATGGCCCGCCCTAGCAAATCATAATTCGAACAAATCAATCCGTGCACTTACTACAATGTGGCTCGTCGTGTGGTTGTCTGTGATTGTAGCTAAGAGTGTGTTTGCTGACTTTAATAATACTGTGTTCTATAGCCTATTAGTAGATTCTTTTAAAGATTTTGATGGAGATGGCTTAGGGGACCTAGTAGGTAAATGTTTTGCAATTGTTCAACATTTAAAATCACAAGGTCATTAAGTAATCAAAAAATACCCGTTAAATATAAGTCACTTTTTGTGTTTTGATTTGGTTGAAGCTTAAAGTCTCTAGCTAAAACATCGGTCCCTTTTGAGAAAAAACGTTCAATACAGGATAAAACAAATTCACGAGCTGGTCAAACATCTTATAATCGCTTACATCGGGGCAATAGTCTATTTTAATAGCATGTAAAAAGTAATTTTTACATTCAGGCGCAACAAAACAGTTGAGTTATATTCGAGCGGTAGGAGCCGATGCTGTTATTTTATCTCCAATTAATGCCAAGAGCCTTGATTGTGGCCACCCAGGTACCACAGATTTCACAAAAGTTGATCAACGCTACGGAGACGAAGACTCTTTAAGAAAATTCATCGAAAAGTCACAGAAATTAAGTAAGCAACTCTTTATGGGTATTGTCATTTATCAACGCAAGTATCACACATTTAAATAAAATACTATGTAACGTATTAAAACGCGATTAATTATTATTTAACTATTTAAAGGTAAAATAAAAACCAAAACTCACAATAGTAAGTTTGGTTTTTATTTGATAACCAGTTTTTATTTGAGTATATCTAAGGATAAGTGAAGAAATTTATAAAATTATTTTAAGAAGTAGTTTACCTTAGAATAAAAAATACGAATTAGACTCCATATGTTACAGATCTCAAGGTTTTACTTAATGTAGATGTGCGCAGTATTAGTGCCAAGTCAGAATGGTTCAACCTTAGCGCTAACAAGAGTTCTGGTTATGACGACTGGATAATATGGCGGGATAATCCAAATGATCAAATGGTGATTATTTTTTTACATTTTATACTTTATTAATGGCATAGAAAGACGTTTAGATTAACTTTACGTAATAAGACAATTGAACGCTATTTATTTACCAATGAAAGGAAATTCATCCAATATAAAGTAGTCTATTTCTTTATTGACATATTTCAATCGCTTTATAGATTGATGGTGTAGAGTGGGTGTGGGATAGTATGAAAAGCTCTTATTGGGCTTCTTTTAACCACGAAACAATAGTCAATCTCTGCTCAGAAGGTGTAACTGAAGCTTTAAGGAGAGCTCAATGTATTTGGCTTCATCGAGGTTTTGCGGGACTTGTACTCAGCCCCGACTTCACCCTAGATCATGAATGTGGAGTACAATTCGTAAAAAAAATGGCGGCGGCAGCACTCAGTTGTACTAGAGCTGCTAATATGGAAGATTCGTAAGAATGATCTTAAAATTAATATTTTTAGTTAAAGCACTTTAAACGAATTAATGAATTCAGCAGGTACTTGCCTATTCTTCAAAATTAGCAGTTGGAATGAAGATCTAATAAATATCCATAATTTGTCATATATTTCCAGAATAACTTTAGTGAATACTGCGCTCAAGACAGAAACCGCAGCTAAGTACTACGGTGACGGTATCGGTTTAATAAGTAATGCCCTTACTGGCCCGGCGAGAGCAACGCCAGTTTTGGCTCTAGCTTTACATACTGATATCGTGTACTGTCCGCAAGATATGACCCCCTCGTGGCGTGTGAGTTACTTGTCCATGTCAGTTTTAATCTAGCTTTATCCCTCAAAATATCGCTATCGTTCGGAGAGCATTTTCGTTATTTGGGCGTTGGATTTACTATCGTAGCATGTGTGTAGTATCCTAGTATTATAAACACTGTGACTCAGTGTGATGTTATATGATTTTACATTTAAAAAATATCCATGCTGTGTGAATATAAAAAATTCATAAGACTCTTCGAAAACTGGTTTTCAAATAATTATATACAACATTAAATGCTCTTTATGTTTAGACTTCAAATTACGAAAGCCGGATTGCCTCACGTTATGGCAGTGAACTGGTAGATGCATTCAACATAATCTCTCTAGTCTTACCTGGAAGTGCCATTATACAACAAGGTGACGAGCTTGGTGCCACTGATGCAATATTAGAATGGGCAAACACGAATACATGTTGGCCGTCACCAGCATCGCCTTCTTCTGCACCCTTCCCGTGGGACAATTCTCCAACAGCAGGATTCACAAGTGGTGAAAGTTGGCTACCACTAGCACCTAACTATAGATATGCGAATGCTAAAACAGAGTTTGCAAACGAACAGAGTCACTTCGGAGTTGTGAGAACTGTAGCTGCGTTAAGAAAATCACCAGCTTTTGGTCCATATTATGAGGTAGATTACTATACAGTATAACTCGAGCTTTTAAGAGCTTTGTACCAATTTGGTCATCGAGATTCTTTGACAGAACCGCCGGAAACTAGTAGTTTTGTAAATTATGTAAAAAAATCGCTTATGTGTATCGTACACACGCGCACGTACAAGGTTCAGTTAAATATAGTCTTATGTATAAACGTCTAACCTCAAGCGAGTATGAAGTTAACAAATAGACTATATATTTGTTACTTACAAATATTTTGTCTCGATTGTTTTTTTTTTAAATGTAAATTGTAATTTTTCGTATTGAGATATAAACGAACTTGTCGCTTTATGAAAAAATCAAAAAAAGGATCTAGAAAGAAAATATTATATTCAGTATATAGACGGTTTCTTTGTTTGTTTTAAGAAAAAAGAATCTTATTTAATTCCAGATAAAACGTATGAAGGACGCTCTTGCGATTCTCAGATGGGGTGCAATGGGATCGCTTTTGGTTGTTTCCAATTTGGGTCAAGTAAATTGTGAAGTAAATCTCTCAAAAATACCTGGGCTGCCAAATGAAATGAATGTGGCGGTTACTTCAGGAGGTTTAATCGTATTCCAACATTAGTATATTTAAATATATGTTGAATCAGACAATTTATTAGTAGTCTATTAGAATTCATATTTGGAATAGCATTTGTTCTGACCAAAAAGTTGTGTTGCGATAAAAGATTTATCTACATTAATCCAATGTTTATATTTTAATAACAACAAATGTATTCGTAGGTTCGACTATATCAATAGGTGACCACATCAATGTGAATAAAATATTAAAGCTTAGACCCGGAGAGACTATTCTGATGGACGGTCCACCGAGGCACTGTGGAGGCCCGGGTCCTGTTGATAAAATTGCAAACAAACTGTCTGAAGGTTGGCAGAAGATCAATAAGTACTTCGGTGTATAATCAACAAGTGTCAAAGGTTGGCATGGTTATCAATAACTATACGATAACTATTAAAATTGTCATATTAGCATACTGGTTATTTTTTACCTTTTATTTTATATAGTCTTCCATTGACAAGACTGTTTAAAAAGAAACTCGAGATGAAAGTATCATTTCAGAAAATCCAATTAAAATACAAGCGAGCATATCATAAAATAAATGGTATAGAAAAATGTAACAGAAATCCAATTACAAGCCAACATCTTCAGCACGCTTGACACACTTCGTAGACATACGTAAGACATGGAACTCCCTGCTAGACTCCTAGCTGACCTATTTACGGCTAAGCGTATTATCTAGCGATCCATTACCGCATTTTGCCGTGTAATGAATAACTTTTCCTAAATATGGTTTCATTGTATACAGTGCAACTGAAGAAAATTAAGAATATATTACAAAAATGCTAATCGAAAACATTCATCAGCTAACGATCTTATATGTTGTGTCTCATATACTTATTTATAAATGGTGAAGTGACGTGATTTATAAAATGAAAAGATTTTTAATTTAAATTTACAAAACTGCAACAGGTATTAAATGTTCAGAAGTTTGAGATATCAAATTTAATCTAACCAAATAAGTTCTGGCGCTTCTTTTCAGGATAAATTTTACTCAACCAACAAGTAAGGTTTAAGCAACGTCTAGCACAAAGAATATCTCAGACTCATTACAATTTTAATTGAAGTAATCATTTATAAACCTGGACAAGCTATATCGCAAAATGGAGTCCCATTAAGTGTAATAACCGCGAATTCTTCATCGTTTTCTTCAGCGGTCGCCGGTAGAGGGCGCTTTGTGGACGCCGGTTGAATTATTTAAGTAAAAAAAATAAACGTATGGATAATTAGAAAGGCGTACTTACAGAACTTGCTTTTTTCGGCATTTCCGATGGATGCAAGGAGAAGTGCTGATAGCGCGATAAATAAAGCTCGCGCCTTCATGGCCGCGACGCGGGCTCGCGGTGGCCCGGCGCGGCGCGGACTAATATTCCATGACGACTATCGATCTGGAGGGAGCTTTTTCGCGCATGCGAGCGTTTAGGGTTGCTAGGAAAGAAAATTTTAAATTCTAAGGTCTATCTTTCTGGCAATTTTTCCCTCATCAGCTTACTTTTAAAAGAGACGGTGTGTCCATCACACATGTCCATGTGATCCAGAGGTCTGGTCGTCTACTCCACTTCTTAGCACCCTTCCCCTTCCACCCTTCTTCACACCACCTTCCTAATTAGCGATAATAACAGCGCAAAAAAAACTTGTAACTTTGTTGTAACTTTTAAAATGTCGCGTTAAATAGCGTTAAAAACACGTTCAAATCTGAAAAATATCATGATTCCTATTGTAAACTTTATAAAAACCAGAAAGGTCACATACATCTTGAACTATGCGCTTACAGACGACGTTTCCATCAAAAACATTTACGGTACTTAAAGCTAGTTGAAATATATTTGCTTAGTATACGCACAAGGATTTCCCTATAAGGAGCTTCTTAATAAGAATTCAAGAGATACGAAGGTATGCCTTCTGGCAACATCGTCCTCATTCTCTACAGCCCAGCAAAAATCCTACAACTATTTACTTGTATTTTAAATTTTAAACCCTCTCTTCTACGCTTTAGATTTCAGACTTGCCCGGTCGCAACTTGAAATGCATCTTTACTATTCAGGGTAGCGAAGCGCGGGACGCCGTAGGCTACTAATAGTACGAGCTATCTTAATAAAAGCTGCATCAAAATTTGAACCTAGAATACACAAGACACAACAATGTATGCAATACATTGCTTGTTTCAAATGAGGAGATTATAAATATGAGTAAATAACTTACAAATGGATATATTGAAAGAAATTTTCTCATACGTGGTTAACACGTTCGTGTGTGCAATAACTGTGAAGCTCTGTGAATGAATGACAGTTTTTATTCAGTGTTGAAAATATGAAAAAAATTCAGAAACAAAACAATTTTGCATATTTGATCGCATGTTAGCTAAAGCTGTTAGTTTTATCGAACATCCGACTAACGAGGACGAAATTATATCGGAAAATTGGTTTTCAAATTGATTACGTTTGTACGAGGTTAGTTCCTAGATTATTATAATGGCTGCTTACGATATATGTATCTTTATTTATATGTTGGCTTTTTATCATGATCTTAAATTTCAAACAATACACATTAATTTTCATATAATTGGGAGCACTATCTAAGAAGTTACATGACGATCAGGTACAGATTAAAATAAAAAAAGTTACGCCATCAAGGTACTCCTAGAGATAAGATCCAGGGTTCCTCCTAAAGACGGTATCAGTCTCGAACCAATACCTGGCCATCACGACCAACACCGACTTCTCAAGATGACCAGTAATGCGTACACTTACTCACATTTGAGTACATTTAACTTACAGTGGTGAAAATCGCCGCGCTTTATACAAATTGGTTTAATATCAACACTATTTGGGTTAATACAATTAGAAACATATGGGTTTCTATTAGTGCCCGATGACAATAATACTTAAATTAGTTAACGCGAGGACATTTAATGTTGATATTTATTAATTATATATATTAATAAATTTAACAACACGTAGTTTCTATGCCTATGTAGACTACCGCGACTTCAACGTGGGCTGCGGTAAGATAGAAGTTTGCATGATAAAATAAAAATGATATTTCATTTGTTTTAAACTTATATTTTTATTGCCTATTATTACCTATCACATAATATGGTGATTGGCATGTTCTCTTTCGTTACTGCAACGTATAGAAACTGTGTCTCCCTCTCGCCCCGACACTCTATACAAGTGTCTCTTAGCGTATTTCAAGTACACTTCATATGTAAAGGTATCTTTTCAACAGGTTCTTATGACGTATTATGAATTATTGTGGAGTTGATCGCAAAAAATGGTTCGTCTGCGTTTCGCGGTATCCGCTTTTGCTTAAAACTCAAGAAGTGGTAAGGGATCCTTTGAGTAATTTTAAAATTCCTTATTCAGTCAGTCAGCGCTTACTGACGCTGATTAATATAACTTTAACGATGTAAAGTCAATTTATTATGCAGTCTCATATACGGTTTACGCTTCATTTACGATTATACGCGTAAATAAAGACGAAATAACTGGGAATTTCTAATCCGTAACTCAAAACGCTATGGGAACTTAGGAAGGTAGGTTGCATGTTGCTATACTGATGCAGTCTACCGTTACAGAACCTCTGAATTATAATAAGATACTTTTATTGAAATTACACTTCAAAACTGCAATTATTGTACGTGTCAGATAAAAAGAAAACTATATCACAGCTAAAGCAGTTACTGGAAATCGATTAATTATATTAATCAATCAAGATAGCCAAAAAAGTTAGATAAAAAACTTGCCCCTTCAGGATCAGCAGAGGTCTCGAATACCACACGGCCCAGTCGCGGGCAGCCACCGGGTACCCCAGACCACCGTTGATGATACGTAAACCCCAAAAATATGGATATATTGTGCGTTATCATGAATTATCATTATCTAAGTGACGTCACGATAAATAGATATAATTGTCGTGACAATTGTGATAAGGCTACTGTAATTAATGTAGACTTAGCTCAAACGAATGTAAGTCATTTTTACGCAAGCCAGTTGAATACTTTATTCATTATTCTCTTTTTATCACTCTTCTCATTGCTTCTTCGTTTTCTTACCGTAACAACCTCAATAACTCGCTGAACAGCAGCAGGAGTAACTCAACCAACTGACTAACTTTGCGTCTGTTGTCTTTTTTTATTAAACCCCAACGTTAAGGTACGCTCTTTTTTTTTTGAAGAAGAGGTCGTATCCCATAGGAAGAGATAAATATTTTTTTTATTCAATGAGGGGGCAAACGAGCTTGCAAAGGGTGGCCCAAAGTAGCAACAGCCGCAGCCCATAAACACCCATTAATGGTTGCGTGTGCCCAAGGTCCCTTCTTAAAAGGAGTACGCTCAGGAAGAGTCTGACTCCAACAAGCTCTCCGTCGAATTAGGTCAAAAGGAAGAAGCTGGTATTTTAGCTGGTATTGAAGTTGGGCACCGGCCCAGAGATGGGAGCAATACTTCATATGAGGACGTACGTACACCTTGTAGAGCTGCATACATTGAACCTCAGTGAAGTATTAATTATAATAAAATAAGACTAAAATAAATATTACATAGAAAGAGAAAAATCTTTTAATTTACCCTTAAAACTCTATCTTTATTAATCTTCTGGAATAGGTACTCAAATATTCTGTTTAATTAATGGTAATGAGACAACATAACAGACAGTGTATCTTCAATTTGCAATGAATTGTGGTCAGGACGTGTCGGCTAATGAACGCATAGTTTACAGCTTACACCGCTGCGGAGCGCTGAAAGCGGTGCCTAGGAATGTTGGTGGTTTCATTAACACTACATAAATTACTATTAATTGTTTGATTAGATTATTATGGTCTAACACAGCAACAGAACTTGTATCTAAGTGCGCAAGTATATAGAGCATTTACTGAATAGTTTCGATGGAAGTTCAAATCTAGACAGTACCATTAAAAAACTAGCGTAATGTACTGTCAGATTTTTTAAATGTATATCGGCTATATTGTAATAGAAACTACAAAAAGATAGTTTCTGTCGAACACTTGCATAAATTTCCACTCGAATGACTTTATTACACCTAGTGTCAATGACGTTTATTACTTATAACTGGAAAATATACATAATATATTATATCAGTATTTAAGAACTTAAACTGTAAAGTGGTGGTAACAGAGTTAATATCAAAAGTAAAATCCGCTTTATCCATCTCAACAACAATACGTAAAACTCTCAACACATTGTTTTATCTTCCAGGAGTTATATACGTGAAAGCCACAACCATAATAGCATAGTATAAACAGCATATAGATACATATATATCGTTTGATTGATATATTATACTATAAATTATCTTATAAATTATGATTCACAATGAGTAAAACGCGGCAAAAATGTACGCGAAGCTGTCAAGCGGAAACATAGCTATCAATGCATGTATCTGGGTTGAATAAAAGTGAAATAGCACGCATCCAACCGGTCTTACATCGGCTTTATCACTTGTTTTAAACATTACCCTGATTACTTTTATTTTCACGTAAAAACATATTATTATTATTAGAAACAAAAAGAAATATCACTATGTAAAGAAATACGTAAAAATAGAATAATAATTAAAACATTGTATATGTGCTGAATTAGTTTCACAAAACAAGTTATATTCAGTTAATACAATAGGGTATAGTAGTTAGACAAACAAAATACCTCATACAGCTTACCAAGGATACGATATTTAGGACAGTAATAATGTTATGAATTATTCTTAAGTGGAGCTTAGAAGAGTGCGAAATAGGCTGACATTGTTCTGAAAATTCAATGAAGAACATATTCTGTGAAGAGGCACGCGGCACCCTATAAGGCAGGAGATCGGCTAAACGCGCCGTTGGACAGCGCGCTGTTGGACAGCGCGCGTTTGAACAGCGGTGCACAAAAAACCCCTTTTGGGCCCCGCCCGTTTCTATGCTGTGAGACAGTGTGTACAGAAAGGTACAAATGAACGGCAATGCGGTTAGAGTTTGTGCTAATTTTTAGGGGGGACGTAACATCTTTCTCTGATTTACGAGAAAGTAGTTATAAATTTTAAAAATTTTTTCGCCTATCAACCCGCCGTTTCCGCGAAAATCCCCGGGGGGGGGGGGTTTTTTTCCCGGAGACCCCCCCCCCCCCCCCCCCCCCCCCCCCCCGGGGGGAAAGGGGGGGGGGGGGGGGGTTTTTTTTTTCCCCCCCCCCCCCCCCCCCCCCCCCCCCCCCCCGGGGGGGCACCCCCCCCCCCCCCCCGGGGGCCCCCCCCGCGCCCCCCCCCCCCCCCCCCCCCCCCCCGGGGGGGGCCCCCCCCCCCCCCCCCCCCCCCCCCCCGCGGGGGCCCCCCCCCCCCCCCCCCCCCCCCCCCCCCCCCCCCCCCCCCCCCCCCCCCCCCCCCCCCCCCCCCCCCCCCCCCCCCCCCCCCCCCCCCCGGGGCGCGCGGGGGGGGGGGGGGGGGGGGGGGGGGGGGGGGGGGGGGGGGGGGGGTTTTTTGGGGGGGGGCAGTTACTACATTCATACATTTTTTTCGGAAGGTGACTCTCTATCAAGTGATGTTTTAGACTGACTCAAAATAAGTTATATTTTTTTACAATTCTTTTTACTTATTAAAGTTTAAAACACGTAACAATTTAATTAGACAATATATTAAATACGCACGTATGTTTTAAATTCACTCTTGCTACACCAGGAGGCTTACACTTATTTTGTTCGCCTTTAAGGAACTGGTACGCTCATCTTTTGAAGGCCGCTAATTTACTACTTTCCAAATAAATGGAGTTGCAGTTCCTTTGTACAAAGTGCTTGTACAGTGCTGTGCTATTTAAGTATCTAACAACGCTAGATGTCAAGGTAATACGAATTTTTCATACTGCCTTAATGTCTGTTGAAAGAAAAAGCAGAAAAATGCTGACATTAACCCGAAAAGATCTTTGGAACACTATCTCTGGTAGAGGCGATAGAAGACACTGACAAATTAAAATAAGAATAACACGTCTAAGTCGGCACATAGGAAGATGGAATAACCTTAGTACATCGGACTGCGCAAAGCGATCCGTAATCAGGCAGTGAATATTGGACAAGGTCTCTTAGCAAAACGTCCACTTCTCATATGTACGTTGCTACCCATGATTTCGGTCGCATTAAATACCTGCTCTCATTATCTCCTGTGACTCCATAGTAGCCTATGTTGTGTATAAGCTATTGTAAAATTTCATAATCAATTGTAAAATTTCATTCAAATAAAATCATTATATTTTTATCGGCAAGACCAAACATCCGAACCAACTTACAGTGCGTAAGTGCGTTGAAAGAATTCATTCATGGTAATAAAAATAACAAAGTTTATTTTTGACTTTGAAGTTGCGTTGTAACTTGGGGAAAATACCATTTTTAAGGACGACATGGACATTTCATAACCATAATGAATGAAATTGAAATTACATAATTTTTTTTACTGAAGGTTTGTATGACGGCAATATTTCGTTGACGGACTATTAAATTGTTTTGGCAGATTATGATAATATGTATGTACATTACTTATTTAGGTGGTGATTTTATGTTGTGCCCGAGGTTTATTTATCACTCCACTACAGAAACTTTGTTTTTATATCTCCCGCGAGCGGATTATTTTTCGACAGCCAATAACAATATCCATGTGATCGATCTCTTTGGTGATTGAAACGTTTGCATTAAGATAACATTTAGTAGTTTTTATGTATCTATATAAATACAAATAAATTATTCTACTTTATTATTATTTATCCATCGAACCAATTTTGAAACAAAAGTCAAAACAAGTATTTTGTATGATACATTGCATGTGATATACATTATTTATAATCATCTGCTTCCGATAATAAAGTATAGCTATGCCAAGGTGTTTGCGGTGTCACTAGCCTTTAGCACCTTCTTAATAGCTAGGTATTCTATATCTTGTGTATACTGCATTCCGCTGGTAATTGATAGCCTCCGTAAAATACGTTTCATAAAAGAATGTTGAATAACATAGACGTTTATAATTAAATTGTAGTAAACCGAGAACAGTTTTTATCAAAATAAACTTTTAAATCGAAACGGAGGATCTTTATATTCAGGGGATAAAAGAACTCGGCTATTTCTTTAAATTAGACATATTAAAACTTCACTGAGAAATCTCGGGCTATAAACTTACGACTGATTATGACATCATAGCCGAATTTGTCTGCAAAAATTTATATACTGTGTCTAGAAAAAATATTGCACCATAAATTCATTGTTGATTTAAAGTTGTGCAATGTTGTGTTCCATGAATTATATTATTATCCCCTTACAGACTCAAAAACCAAGGTTATGCGGTTTTCACTTTCACATACATTTCCTCAAGGTTATGTATAATTAGCATACTCTTACTATAGATAACTGTCCCCGCCATGTATTATGACGTCATAAATCGTTATTTATAAATATAATACGTACGTAGATAAGTTATATAGGTAGTAATTATTTTATTATTTTGTTCTTGATTGAAACTAAAGAATATTAACAATAATTACTATGAGTAAGATATAATAAGAAATCAGCTCATTAAGATAAAGATAAGTTTTATTTGCCAAAATTAAAAGTTAATGAGAGCATAAGTACACGCATTAAGATAGGTAATTGTTTATGGGAACGTTAGGTCTCACGTTATTAATTTCACAACGATTCCAAAAAGTGGTTCACTTCAGCCGTGACAGTAGACGGGCGCGCTAATTAACTCATCGAAATCTGATTTCGCTATAACTGTAACTAACTAGGTAAAATATTTGCTAAAAACTATATTGCGTGCGGCTTCGATCAGTGCGTTCGCGCGCGCCGCACGAGCGCGACATGAGTGTCGATGTACAGTGCCACGGTAATACGCTTAACGGCTTTTATACCCTAGAGAAAAGGTTTGAAATACTTTCACCTCGACGTGCGAGAATCCTGGAGCTGCTAAAACCCGACGATCCGGGACGGGAAGAGCTGGAAGCGATCGTGCGACCAGCGCCGAGGAGGGGTCTTGCCAAACCATACGACGAAGACACATGGAGGTTCCTCCAAAAGACTGTAACATCCAATAACGCAGAGAAAAGCCCACCAACGCCAAGTCAACGAGTAGATTCAAAAGGAGAACGATCTCTGGCCGATGAGCTTAGGGAAGCGGAGGAGGACGAAAGAAGTGGAAGTCATATACGTCGGGAGTTGTTAAGAGAATTTCGTAAGCGAGGGGGAGGAATCCGGGAGGCCTTAGAGAGAGAGCGTCTAGGGAAGCTGGCCCTAGCGGTGGAGGACGACGAGGAAGATTACGAGGACGAAAACGGACTAACAGCAGCCGCGAGGCGATTAGACGCACTGCTGGCAGAGTCCAGGAACCTTCACGAGGAACTCGCGGAGATCCAGGAAGACATGCAGGTGCTGGCTCGCCGGGTGACCCGCCGCGACCCCTGACGCGTTGGTACCACCCCCCGTACCACCTCGTATACAGTGCACGCTTGGTGTTTGGTTTTTAAAGTTTATGTGCGGTTCCTGGGTCAGGGGGATATACAAAATTACAGATATTACTTTAGCGTTATATATATTCAAACTCACGTATAACAAAGCTGAATTCAAATTCTCGGGTTGTAACTCCGACGCTTCTAGAAATCGGTGTGCTTATAAAGCTAAGATCCCCTGAACACGCAGAAATTAAATACAGTCTTAGCTTGTAGGTCATGTAGTATGTAGGATTTATTCCGACATTTTAGTTTACGCGTTTCGTAGGCTTCTCTTAAGATAAATTATTCAAAATCCACAAATAGAATTATCATTATTTAAATTTATACGATGTGAATAGAATTCCGTGTGTAAAATTAGTGTAGGTGTAGTGTAGTTATTGATTTCCGCGATCGAGTTTAATCATTTGTTTTTGCATTAATTAGTTAATATTTCCCAAACTTTCAGCATCTGGTAAAAATTTACGTCAAAAGGTTCTATTTCAACCGCGATTACATAATCTTGTTAAGAACGCGTGTTAATGTCACGGGACACCAGTATTATTTATTGTCTTCTATCTATTGCTCAGGATGATGATGACAATAAGGTGATGGCAACATCTTCGTCTGTGTAGTATTATTAATAAAAAAGCCGTTTGGCTGTTTTAATGTGTAGTCCTAGAAAATTAGCTTATTATACTAGGATAGCTTTATATTATTACTAACCAATCAAATAGTTACTCTTCAAAAGAGGGATCGAGGGAAAGATGCATACATTGAATTTAATCATGCTTTAGAAAGTCAAGCTAATTATTCACGGAATGTTAACAGGTGTACTGTCACTATTTATGAATAATATAAAATTGGAATTACATACGTATAAACCCTTCTAATCATCGTAATAAAATTATAAAGCTATTTAATATAAGTGAAACGATCTTGTGGTCTAAACTCTTATTATTATTAGGTCAGTTATGTCAGGTAGTTTAAGAGTAGTCTGGTATTACAACTTTTTGTGCACTCTGTTAAGATTGAATCACCAAGCAATTATATTTTTACCGCCGGCTAGTTATTATATAAGTAAAATGAGAGTTAATTTAGTAGGTAGGTACAAACCGTAAACACAATCAATAGAATATGCATCCATAGGTGAAATAATTTTAATAGCCTCATGTTTGCCTCATCTGTGTCAATTACCTCTTTATCATCTGTTACGGTTCATTATGAGTTATATGTATTATTTACTAAACAATACTTATAAATTATAATTGATTATTCATTTAAAAACGCAATGGTAACTGTTTGACTAACATTGAATACAAGAACCGTTGCTTAAATATTTAGAACGCGGATATCAATTCTACTCCCTTCCTCAAAGCCCCTGCGGAAGTGTGGCTTAGCCTCATTTTTACATAAGTACACCTTGTTAACCATTTCGCAACTGTGTAGCTAGCTGCTGCTTTGAACTTTTTTGAAACTATAAATAGTGTTTAAAGTCATTATAGACAATCCAATTCCAATGTTACTACTATTTGCTCAATGAAATAAAAACCTGAAATTACCTGTGCAATGTTTCGCACTATTGATTTTTAAATTCTCTGAGGCAATTACAGGTTTATTATAAAGCGACATAATAGTGAGGTTAAAACAGGTATCAGAATGGCATCTCCAGATCATTGGTTATATTGTTACCATATCATTAATATATCATTAATAAGACAGACTGTGTACATCAAATTTTTGAAGGTTAAAAAGTTTGGTTTTGTTTAATTACGTAGTAGTAACTTGTTTTTATTTTTTTCTTAGAACTTATTTAAAAAAAAATAATTTAATTATAAAAACACGGTCAGTATTATATAAAAACATAAACTTGAATTGTACAATGTTGCAAAAAAAGTTGGGACTTAGTTATCTACTCGTAAGTACTACGAGAAAGTTAAAAAGTCAGCAATTCATAAGTGGCGTTATATAAGTTCGGATCTATACAATATATATTGCTTATGTGCACTCGCAATTCGGAGAGAATTGAACCAAACAAATAAAGGCGTCTAGGTGATCAAGCCGTATAATAATTGTCATATATTTAATGTTTTTCAAAGACGATATGAATGATATTGAGATGGGAAGTAACCTTTAATGATACTAAATGAAATTTGTTTATATACGTGATCAATCGAGATCGAATAATTCCCTAGATTTATCTCTATCTATCTACTTATCTCATTATAAGATTTCGTGTGGATTCATAACTATAACTTTTATTGTTTTAGGCTGAATCTGCGCGTGCATGTCGGTGCGCGGCTGCAGCTCGGGCTCTTACTGCACAGTCACAAGCTCTTAGGTACATGGACGACGTGGTGGCACTTTTGAGTGGCAATGTCGCTGCCGCTTGGCGCGTCCGAACCTGGCCCTTCGCCCTAGGCTGTCACCAGTCCGACCGGAACTACATTATTTGATCTCAGGTATTAAACATTACGAAACTACTAACTATTTAAGCTTGTAATTTTATTATTTGTAATTTATACGTTCCTTATCTCAATCAAGGTGTGTTGTATGTTAGATACCCATCGTTTTGGACATGTGTACATAGCAAAAAGAGAAATATTTTTGTATATCCCTTTTGTAACTTTTTTTTAAACTGATAAGGCTAACGTTTCATTTTAAGAAATTTATAAAATGTACTTTAAAGCGCGAAGTCATTAGCAAAAACGCGATACATGTTCCACAACAAAAAATAAAGGAACCTATTAATTTACAATCTTCGCTTAGCACCAACCGATAGCACGCAAATTGCTCATGAAATGAAATTAACTCGTCTAGATTTCGGTGCAATTAACGTCATATATAAATAGGTTCCGTAATGATATGCCTAGATTAAACCTTTGTCTAGCTTTAGTATCTAGGTTGCAATTAATAATAGAAGGAAGTACTAAGTGCCCTTGCATTCGACCGGCGAGGTCGATATAAATATATCAACGAACACTTTACTTTTGTCGAAAATAATATAATACATATAACTAAATAAGAAGAAGCTGATAATCAACTCTCTTTGACTGACATGCCGTAGATTTTTAGGTCGATTTTGATATTATTAGTGACAATATCAAAACAGGCAAAGTGCTAAAGTGATAGTGATATTTTGTTCAAAATTTAAATGTTCAATGTACACCCGGGTTTCGAAAACACAACCACAGGTTTGGAAATCATCTTAACAACAAGTTAAAATTTTTATTTAAATACGCAAAAATTGGAAAGCGTATTTTTGTATTAAAAGACTTGTCATAATAATTACGACCGGACGTATTAATAAAACACCCGGCCACTCAACAAGCAATTCAAAAAATGTAACATTAAATTAAGATACTTTTCAGCTATGATTTTTTTTTGCTTTGGATATATTCTTTAAACCACAAGAATTGTCTCTTTAGACATTATGTGATGACTATAAATGGTACTTTGGTCAGCTAACATATTATGTTTGTTAAGTTCCACTCCCACACCTACTGTCTGACACGTGATGGTCCATTTAATTCGCAATTATGTAAATTATAGACGCAATTAGATAATTTCGAGTCTTGACCCGAAGGTTAAAGACATTTTGAGTGGCCTTTGTTTTAACTTGAAAGACTTATTAAATTTTCAAACAAAAAAATAACTTGTATATTTTTGTGAGATCGTTGGCGTTCTCCGTGTTCTATTATGTTAGAAATCGAACAAAAAAATCCACCAACTTGAATCGGCGGATTAATACCAAATATAGAAAAATAATAAATAAAATGTTCGCATGTTGATTTCACCTATAAAATAAACTGCACTTACATATTACAATGCTCTTGCTTACGTCCCGCGCCATTCAGTTCGTTGAACCGATTAACTGGCATTGATTTTGTGCAAAATTTCATTTGAAATAACGTTACGTAAATGTTGACGTCCATTTTTATACGGTTTGACCGCGAGTACGTGGTTATTGTGCCAAGTGAGTTTTAAAATATCAAAATCTTATTAAAAAATTACGATAGACTTTACATGTAAAATACTTATTCAATGCTTAAATTATTGTATCGTACCTTCTAGGCAATAAGCACTGTATGCACCTAACAAAATATCATCAGAAATGTGATATTGATATAAGCAATATTTTCTTGTTCTTACGGTGCAGTCTTCTTTTGGAGGTTGGCGATCATCATGGCTAATCTGATTTTGGATGCCGCGTTTCTGAACAATGATTTAGTGCTTTGACCAAATCATTGCCAAAGATTGTTTAGCCAAGTTGTACACTTTGCCTTATATAATTAGTTGAAGGAGCTCATATTATTATGAGCAATATAATATTCTTTATGTCTAATTTACATTTTCTATTGTTTCATTTCAGTGGGAAATTTCAAAAGTTCCTCGACCCGGATACTTGGTATACACTGGATAAATAGTTGCTGATTAAAATAATTCATAACATCAAAAGATTCTAATACAATTATAAAGTCGTTTTAAACAAGTATTTAACCTAATTGTACGAATGACCTTCAAACCACTTTTTATAGTTCTTTATAATGGCATGTTAATTTAATGTAAAATATACCTTAGTCATAGCTTACAAAATTAGCCTCCAAAGTATTAATTTGCAAACTATAAGTTATTTCATAATGCGTTGAAACTTTTTATCAATTATTTATTTTTTTAAGACTGATTACTATGGTTAGTGATTAATTTCTTATAATAAGATTTAAGTTAAATAAGGATTATGTTATTAATTATTGTATCGAACTATGCTTAAATTGTTAAGACATGTCCAATACCGATGTTGTCCTACTCAAAGTCTTTCATTAAGTTACCTAAAGTAGAAAAAAAATTGAATAAATTCTCTATATGTTCATTTGCGAACTTGTGAAGTTTTCGTTACACCTGTCCTTAATTACGTTATTAATTCTCATAGCTGAACAAATCTTTAGATTTATAATAATGTACTATTACAGTTTATGATTATATATACATAATTCTATACAATGGACGATTCTGAGGACACCTGCTTCATAGGAAAAGAACTACGTCTCTACTCTGAATTGTAGTTTTAGAGTTACGAGGCACAATTTGTAAATTATCACCATTTTCGATTGTATAAAACAAACGGGTTTTGATTCCTTTTGATATTTCTACAAAAAAATGTAAACAATAATACGGTGCTCATTTAAACGAGTTTGCTCATTTTAATATGGTTTATAGATGGAAGTTTTTGTATAAATTCGCTGCAATATAGTAACCAGTCTATGACTTAATAAAATGTTTATAATTGCTATATTTTGTTATTGTATTTAACCTGGACCAGGTGATATCTGGTACTAATTATTCGTATCAGAATTCACCACAAAATTAAATATATTATTTCTTTAAGCTTTAAGTCCCAACTAAATTTAGGGCGTTCCGTGTCTATTTCATTGATAACATAAGCAAGAGATGTGATTGCTACCAAACAAAAACATTATGTATGGGAGTTGAACAATTCTTTAGATATAATATATTATTTCTATTTTTTATAATTCACCTTATAGTATCAGGTCTTGTATGAGACATTAAAACTTTGTAATGAATAACCTATTTGAGTTAACTATCACTTAACAGATCTTTTAGAGCCTTGCGGCTAGTGCTTGATCTCCTCGGTGTACACTAGACAAGTGTAGGTAATAGGTAATAGTTAGTTAGGTGTAGGTAATAGTCAGACCAAAGTAGTCGATGCTTCCGGGAGGATCTCAGATGAATCACGATTACGAAACGACCCGTGGCGCAAGTCTCTGCCATGGTAAGCACGCGAAAGCTGTTCGCTGTTGTTCCATCGGGAGGCTCTCAACCTTCTCTACAAAGCCCAATATATAAACTTGGCGTTCAAAAGCTACTTTGGCAGCTTAACGGGGTTTATCCAACCGTGTGTGATATGTATCTCGATATGTATATAAAATCGCAAATTTTTTTAGTTATGTTTAAAACTTTATTTAAAAGACTTCACAGCTCAAATTCAGCTTTAATTATTAACATAATATGTTACTAACTAATTATTGAAATAACTTTTCAAACAGTTCTGAACATAACAGTATATTAAATATGAGAATACAAAACCTCTGCGCCCAATAGGAGGCAAAATTTATAAACAAGGATTCTAATGCCTATTTACAAGTAACTCATCAACAACTTGAAAGTGACAAAAGCTAACAATGAACACTTTAATCCAAATGGAAATTTAGATTAAAGTCTAATGAATTGAGGACACGGCAGTCGACAGTCGCAAGATAATCAATGTCTCCAAATCACATAAAGAACATAAATCACTCTAGAAATGAATATAGTTGAATTATGCAAAGTTACGGTGGGGGTAGATCGCGTGCTCCCTAAGAAACTAATTGGGCCCGCCACGCTGTACCCCTAGGGCTGTCTAAAAAGAAAAAAAGAAGCAACCTGCTATGTGCGTGATTCCAAAAAAGTAAAGGAAAATGGAAGGAAAAAAATAAAACTCACCGGGAGTAGTGATTTTACGGTCCAAAGTGAAGTTGAACACAAATTCATAACGGGCTTCAGTCAGTTTTCAGGTGGAGTTTTTTTGGTTTCCTTGTGTCAATAGGTGAAAAAATTGGATAGTATCACGCTGTCTCTATTGAATGAATACATACGAAATGTCAATCTGGCCTTTTCGTTTTTTTTAACATATAATCGGTTATTTAATTGAAACCGTCCTAAGAGCATGCTTACTTTTCTGGTTCAATGTATTTTCTTTATCTTTAACATGATCTAAATCGTTCCATTTATCACGTATAAACAGTTAAATTTATCGAAGAAGTATTGCGCTTATTCATTTTTGTTGTTTATATTGTCAGGAAAACTTCTCCTTACTGTAAATAGGAGAAAATTTAGCGGAAGCATAGAAAATATTTCATTTGTTTTCGTAAAACGTGACAATATGTTTATGAACCGTGAATTGGTATTTTATATAGGATATTGCGAATAGAATAAATTTATCAGAAAGTAATCTAAGCTGTCAACCCTACGGGTTTCATAGCAATACGAAGTTACAGTACCGCGGTGACGTTTATACGGGTACCATGCTTTTACTTTGGTTCTAATTTTTCAATATTTGTCAATTAAAAGTGAACTTCAATTATTATTTATTTCAATTCTAGAATGATTACGTATAATTTGATGTGAAATTGTCCGATATTTCTATGATGTTTTATATTTACATATTTGCTTATTAATAATTTTACTGTCTCTTCTAAGTGGGCCGTAGAAAAAGGCAAAATTATTGTAAAAGTAGAAAGTGCAAGTGTTGAGTGTGCATAAAGTCCAGTGTAACACACCATGCGGTTGTCACGTCAGTATCGCAAATATATTGTATAGAATGTAGAATATATATTTTTTTCAATATTTCTCTAAGTGCAATGCTTGCCTACGATTTAAACATATTTTCGATACAAAAAAACAACTGTGACGTAGAAGAATTACCTAGAAATAATTATAATTACCAACTAAAGTTTTACGGTAGTTTTGAAAACAGTTTTCAAACTTAGATGCGGCGGTATTAGGGTTGCTATTTAAATCAAATAAAAAAGGTGGTACAGTATGTATATATTAAGTATTTTAAATATAATAATGTAAATCATAGATATGTGTATTAAAAAAAAACAAATAAGACATAAAAGAACATTAAACAATATTTATTTACTCTTTATTGCGCTTACCTTACACAACCTAATTGAAATAAAAAATATAAAAATAACTAAAAGGAAAGCAACAACCGGCCGTATTGATAACAAGCGATCCCTTCCAGGCAGCCGTAGTATATTGTATATCATTTCATTTCTCTACATCTATAAATATCATATCATTCATCTCCATTTGGGACTTGGCGCGCTTTTTTGTTTAATTGAGCATGACCTTGACTGACAACTAATAAATGGCATACCTGGGAAGAATAAGGCAATGTTGAACAACCACGGTTGAGACTTACCATTTAGGAGTCACACGCTTATCCACAAGCAAACATTGATATACTACGAACATAGATGCAAATGTAAATTTTTCTCTTCTATCGAGACAACCCTACATGGCACTTGAGTTGAAAAAAGTTTAATTAATATTTAAATAGCTCGTGTTCCCGCAAATCCCTCCCGCCGACT
Source organism: Pontia daplidice (assembly GCA_963693355.1). Classification (NCBI taxonomy): domain Eukaryota; kingdom Metazoa; phylum Arthropoda; class Insecta; order Lepidoptera; family Pieridae; genus Pontia; species Pontia daplidice. The sequence goes on from CAVNZL010000029.1 coordinate 1,030,497, forward strand.
CATCACGGGTAATCCTCTTTTAATTAATATCTACAGGCTATACGCGGTCATGTTCAGGAAATAATCAGTATATACTCTTTACTAGTTTATTCTGTAACCGTTGTTACTTCGAACCAAAGTCCCCATCTGCTAGTAGTAGAACTATTTGCTCTATCTGTGACTTTGTGAAATTTAAATAGAAACTATGTATTAATATAAAATGATCATATTGAGCAGCTGAAGCGTACAGTTGTCTTGTTCAAATCTTTTCGAAGAATAATACAGGAAAATCTAAAATGTGTAATATATTTACTACAATTTAAAAGAAAAACAATAGCAAGCCCCTAAGGTTTTTAGACCACTTATATAATAAAGGTATACCCTGATTTTATGAGAAAAGGTATTGGTTTATTATTTCTTAACTCTTTGCTGCGTAGACCATGACAGTATTGTGTCTGTATCATAAGTTATCAAAATTTTATCATAACAAATCGAATCATTATGGGCAAAAGCGGAAGCTTCGACGATATCAGTCATGCAAATCCGCAATTTATGAAAAAATCCGAAATTTACCTAATAACAATGACAATGTCTAAATCACGCAAAACTTTGTTCTTTCATAGGAATAGCAGAAGCCACATCATTTATCGCAGCATTAATTTGATAATCATAATGATCCCGTAAAGTGATCATTATGATTATTAAATTAATGTTTTTATTATTTGTTTATAAATATACTTAAGTTTTAGTGAAAATTTGCATTTTATTTATGTATGTTCAATCTCTGGCAGCAGTGCAGTATTGGCCGAGTACATCGTGCGACGGTCAATCGTAAAGTGTTGTGAATTCGAATCCCTCTCGTGCACAAATTGATCTTTCTATGTGCGATATTTAACACTTGCTCGTACGGTGAAGGAAAACATCGTGAAGAAAATGACATACCTCAGACCCAAAAAAACTAACATCAAATTATATTATCATCAATCATGATCAAGAAACAGATCTGAAATCTGAGGCGGGGACCGCGCGGCTATCGCGCATAGTATTGTTTTTTTCTGTCTTGAATTTCAAGTAATTTTTCGTTTAAATCGAAATAAGGTGAGCCTGCTTACCTACGCCTGATACAGGTACCATGTTAGATTTCGTATTTGTAGCAATATCCTCGCGGCATTCGTGAAATTGCGTTTCATAATTAACCAGTTTGTTATTTTTTTATAAATATTAAGTATACACATATTTTGTTTAAATAAAAAAACAAGTAAAAGCGCATATTTGCTGTCTAATACGCAGACTTTTAAATTGCATTGCTTTATGATAATAGAATAACGAGGATCGTCGACGATTCTTTAAAATAAGTAGGGCATGTTCTAAATATAAAAACCGTTATAAACATTACTATACATTAATTTTTGAACATTATTGATATTTGAATAAATGAATGGGATACTTAGTATTTTTATTCGTTGACTTGATTACAGATGAAGTAGATATATAATATATTATTTCAATTCCAAAATTAGCTAACGTCTACACATAAACCTTTTAGTATTAAAATTTAACAAAAAGTTAAATAATCGCCATCTATATCGACAATATCTATCATCTATAATAACAATATTTAACAATGTTGAATATCTTACAAACATCATAATTCCGACTACACGCAACAGATGGAGTTCAAGTAGAAACTAGTTTTAAGGTCACGGCCTTAAAACTGGCACTATTATAAAACGGAAACAAAATACGACTCTTTTAATTAATTTTAAAAAATGTAGTTTTTGTGGTGTTAATGCTACCATATAGTTTGTCATAATTAAATTACACACGAATAACCAGTTAGTGCACCGATTCATACTTCATCACCATCTTGTGCAACTCAAACAACTAATACAAACGGAACTTGGAATAACAAAAAAATCATAGGTTTCACGTTTTGTTATGTATCTATGCGTAGAATTTTGAATAGGTTAAATGATATATTATTGTGTACAAAAACTCCTTCGGGAGTATAAAAATGTAGATGATCAAACATTATATTATGCATTTATAATTGACCAGTTTACTAGCAATACTCCACGAAAAAAACCTTAAACCCTCGACGCATGTTTCGCTCCGTAGCATCCTCAGTATGTTGCCTCTACGAACAGCGTTCGTTGAGTGAACGCTGCCTGGTAAACATTTTTAGTCATTTTTCGTCGTAGGTCTATAAACAAAAGATTTCTTCTAGAAGATTAACTTTATAGTAAAGTAACTAAAAGCTCTATAGTAAATATATGTATAATGTTTCTATCTCTTGTATCCGTAAGTTGAATCAGTGAATACGATGCATTTTGCCAATAAATCTATCATAAAGTTTAGTTTACCTTGGAATGGTTTTTGCCTCGGCATGCGAGGTTATAGAGCATTAAGTTTTTAGACGAGACCAGTCATTTTATCAAAAACCAAGTTTTATTGAAAAAGAGGCGACATTATACATTAAATATAAAAGAGTAGAAATTTAGAGGCTTACCATCTTTCGTTCTCAATAACATATGCTTACATTATATAAAAAAAACGCTTCACAATTTAATTTCGTTTGAGAATTGCAGTTATGGTTTTAAACATATAAGTATCTGTCACACACACTTTTATGTTGACCAGACGCAACTCTGTTATGTTTCATTGTAAATACATTGTTGCAATTAAGGCACATGTATTCCGACATTCGGCACACAACGATTATTTCCTTTACCAACATATTTTTTTGTTTCATTATTAAATATGTTCTGCCTACTCTACGCGGTTCATATGTCTATGACACATGAGCCGCCATTGGCATGGCACATTTACGAACATGTCTATAACGAGCGCGGTTGCCAACGCCGCCGCCCTTGCCGCGGCCGGCGTAGGCAAGAAAGCCGCTCAGGTGCAGTTGCAGGCAGAAGTGAACACGGATGACGAGTGGACCAAGTTCCTCAATAGAGATGGACTGCTCGGTAATATGTTTGTATGTATTTAGAAACAGTTAGCCTAGCGGTAGGGGGCCTGACCATGCGATACTAAGTTCCAACCCCGGCTGAATTTGGAAACCAATCAAAATTTGCAATCACTTTGTATGTTTAAGCGTAATAAGTAATTATATAATTATTACGATATATATTTCGGTTAACACAGTTACGTAATGCAGAAAAAATATTTCTGATCCAGTTTTCTTCAAGTTAATATTTTTTTCGCCAGTGATAGATGTGTATACAGAATGGTGCGGCCCTTGCATTGGAATGGTTGGCAATCTCAAGAAAATCAAAGTGGAAATCGGCGGAGACAACTTGCACCTCGCTATAGTAAGCTATATTGAAACCTTTTCATAGATTTTGACAAAACTTGTAATTTAATATTAATCAAATGATTCTGATGAAGTATAGTAAAAATGTGTAAGATTTGCATGTCTATGAAAAATTACAAATAGCAGAGAATTGGCGCTTTCACACGCTGAAACCCAATTTTGATGTTTTTTAACTTACATAGAGCATTGGGATGTCGAGTATTAGGAACTATTTTGGAACGAAGCTTATTATTAAATGTGGCTATCATATCTGTGTTTTCATTTTTAGGCAAAAGCAGATACCATAAATGCTCTTAAGCGGTTTAGAAATCGTAGCGAACCGACATGGATGCTTCTATCCGTAAGTAAAATTACTTCAAATCTTACATTTTTTGCGTACTGTCGTTTCGTAATATATTAAATTTAATATCACACCACGGTAAATACCATCCTAGTGTTTATTTTATTTTATTGAGCAAGGACTAATGATTACAATATGCTATAAAAATTATTGGCTGCAAGTTAAATCTCCTGTCGTGTGATACACATATTATGTAAGTACATGTTTGTCTGCATAACCTGTGCAGTGTAAAATATTGATTAAACTAAAAGAAACTATTAATAAAGCAAAACGGCAATTTAATGAGGCTAAAGTTTGAAACTTTAGCAATTACCATTAGGCTACACTACGTGTTTCCAAATGCATCGTTAAAACACAATTTTTTACTTTTTTAAAACTATGGACACACGAATTTAAAAAAGAAAACTCATTTTAATTTGTCACCACTAAATTTATCCGTAGATATACATCGTTTAATTTTGAGTGTATTAATACCCGGACCAAGGTTAATATATAAAAAAATAATGACGTCTTCTAATTTACAATTCTTAAGACACGAAGTTAAATAAATATGTCGTATTGTTCTTGTAACGAAAGCAAAGCTGTTTCGTCTGTATCTGTCAAATTATATTGAATGGCAGTGAACAAAACAACAACTTTGTCACTTTACATGAATCTTTGCTTTACATGCGCGCGGCATAAGTGTGGTGTGAATAGGAATATCGTCGCAAACGTATCTATTGATCAAACACCATCCCTACATAAAAACCACACATTGTTCTCAATAACTACTTATACATATAAGTAATAGGTAGATGCATTTTCAAAACAAATAGCTGCCTGGCGGCCGATTTGACAAACTCCTTAAATATTGACTGTATTTTTATTTATTCACGTTTTTTGTTTATTTTTAGGTTTGTATTTACTTTGTATTACAAAGCAAATGGTTTGTACTCAGTAACTGAAAAATATATCTAGATTCTAGAAAAATTACATTGGAACATTATTTTGTAATTTAGCGTTTCGCTGTTTTTGTTTTGGGTAAGCAACAACTCTACAATTGAGAACACTCACTACGTATGCTATTAACCGTTATACTCTCTCTCTATAAGTTCGTACGATTTCACTGACTATGCACCACCATATTTATTGCCAAGGTTTATTACCAACAGAATGGACAACTTCTGAACGTAGTATTTGGCGCGGATGCTCCTCGTCTAACGCGCACTATTGAACAGGAGCTAAAGAATGAGGAGTTGGTGCGGAAGGGAGAGTTAAAGAGGCCCCAGCGGGCGCCGCATGAGCTCACTCCACAGGAACAGGTCGTCTTCAGTACCAAAACTAAACTAAGCATACATGAAGTATATCTTGCCTTTCTATTACTTTAACTATTAGTGTGTTCGAATTATTCGTGATAGGATCATGAGCTTCCCATCAACTTTGAGTCGATATATCCTTAAGGAGCTCATTAAGGAAATATGACCCTTGTGTTAGATAATGCATTTATCGAGGCAGTGTATATAAAATAAATAAAAGCGGAGTATAAAAGAGAAATGTTGTGAGAACAGAATGTACCTTAACTGACGTTATCCTGTGCAAACTATTGTAATTAATGCGGGTGAAACCGCAGGCAACAGCCAGTTTTCATAAACTAAGTTTTACTTACAAAAAAAAAGCTAGCAAGCGCAACAAATCACCTCTAACAACCATGAACATTTGGCTAAGATTTATAGCTTTTACAAAAGATGGTATTTTCTTATGTAGTTAAAACTTATCGAGTCCTGTTTGTTATTAAGAGTTATTATTAAAGGAAGTGGCAATGGCCCAAGAAAAGTTACTGCAAGCTAGACGAGCTAAGGAAGCTGCAGCTGCGGAAAACGCAAGACTGGCTCGACGTGAAGCACGGGCTAAGCAACTCGAAGTCCATTTTAACGATATCTGTCCAGCATTGCTTACTCCACATGCTCAGAAGCACCTTAGGAAGGTCGCCGATGCACTTGAACCGTTTGGTAAGTGAAGGACTATTAATACTAATTTTTAAAATATTCATTTTGAAATATTAATTGATTTAATACTTATGTGTAAATGAATATTTCTTCCTTTCTTTAAAATTTAACGTGACCTATTAATTTCATTAGGTGTGATTGTAGCTGATAAATGTCCGTTAGTACTGAATAAAGACGGTCTTAGAGCACTTGCTTTAGAAGATGAAAACTTGGCGTCAGAGCCAGTCGCCGCGGCACTGATCGATAGACCTTCGCTTACTTTGTTGCTGAAGAAGATACCTGATAAAGAAGGGAATGTCATAGGTATATATTAAAAGATATAATTATTATAGTATTTTTTTATTTTAAAAAACGATTTTCTGTCACAGAATTATGTCGATTGGCTCTATTTGGCGATGGTTTGTCGGGAGAAGGTGATTCGCGGAAATTCTTGGCAGACGAACTGCAGCAAAACTCGGTGCCAGGTCTTTTTGTGCCGTCTGACCGACACCAGCGAGCTGCTGCACTCGATTTACTATTTCCAAAGGTACATTGTACTTCTAGAGATTCCTAAAATATATATGTATTTCCAGAAATATATTTTTTTTCCGGTTTATAAACTATAGGAGGCCCCAAATGACCTATAAACGATGTCTACTTAAAAAAATGTACTTTACTGTCCTAACAAGATTATTTGCATAGATGGTGGGATCAGTTGTTGAGCCTCAAACTCCAGCAGAGCCTCCACATCTCCTCATGGTCTTTGGGGCATGGCAACGTCGAGCAATTTTATCTGTCACTGCTGCTCCAAAGCTTTCAAACCGACTGCTTAGATACGGTTTCTTTGCGGATGCTAATATTGAGGAACCTAAATTGCTAGCTAAGAGCATTGAACAATACGAGGAGAGGTCAGAAAAAGACTTGTAAGTATTTTGATTTCAGTTGAATCCGAAATCCGGTTCATCGAAATTCAGTCGAATTTTTATGGTACTAAAAGTATGGGACTAGCTTCATGTGTTCTGCCATTTTTGTATCATCATCTAACATCATCTAATCAAGTCTCTAAATTAGCAATAATTACGTTAATTATTCAGTTCAGAAACAATCGCACTGATGGTCAGCGTTGGTGTAGCGGAGCCAGCGTTAGTGGATCCCAGCGAAATTCCAGAGGATCCACCAGATGCGCTACTGACATTGGGACCACTACATGTTAGCGAAGATACAGTGATAGGAGAAGAAGAATGCAAGAAATTCTTTCCACCAGGATATAGTGAACCCGAACACAAACCTAAGCCCAAATCAAAAAAGAAAAAGAAGGTTTGTCATAAAAAAATACACACCCCCCCCTTTTTTTTTTTAGATTATATTGACGATCATTCTAAATTCAAACTCAAATCGTATCTGTTTTTCAGAAGCGTCACGAGGTCAAAGACGAAGGAGATGAAGTCGTAGAAGTATCTACCGAAGTACCAGAGGAGGACACAGTAGATGGCTCCGCTGAGGACGGTGAACTAGAGGATGATGGAGAGGAAAAGGAAGGAGAAGATCTGAGCCGCGCAGACAAGGAAGATGACAATCATCTAGACAAGGCCACATCCCCACCACCCACAACGCACTAGTATAATAGCACTTTTTGAAAAGTGTTTTTGTCGGAATAATAATGCAAAGAAATAAATTCTGCACATTTAAGAAAACCACATACTTTAACTTCCAAACCAACTTTACCACTCTCCCGGAAATCATTCTGTATGACGTGTTTAAGTGTTTTCAATAATGTTGTAATATTTAAATAAATATGACAAACTATTGCAATAGAAACCGGCATTTATATTCCACAATGTGTCTCAATATTAAAGGCGTTGAATAAATATTATAACCTTTTTTGACCTAAGATATCTTACAAGTAGTAAATTTTCCATTGAAAAGAACAGAAAATCGCTGACTTTCTAATAAATAAATAACTCTTTCTAGATTTATATTATGTGTCCACCTTAATTATATAATTACTGGAACGTAAAATTAATAAAACAAAATTCTATTCTTAAATTTGTATTTAATTATATTTATAAATAGTCAATTATAATATAGATTTAACAATAAAATAAAATGAGTAACGACTTAAACTTTTATTAGTGGTTGCGGTGCCAATTCGCTCACACCACCGAGTCTTTGCGATTCCTGAAACGTACAAAAGTTATAGAAATTCTCTATATCTCTTCAAAAAAAGTATCTTTAATAGTAACAAATGAATTTACATTACAATAAAATAATCTGACATGAAATTCACTGAAAAAGGTTTCATCTCTCGTAATTGTAATATTTATCTTTTTAATTTTAGAAAAAAAATAGTCTAAGCTTAATTACATTGTTGAAATTTAGGCTTCCTGTGAATATCTAGTCGTGTAGTAAACTAGGTTTTAAGAATTATTTTTCTCATTTGCAATTCAAGTAATGGAAAAAATGATGAACTGAAAAATAGGCTATTATTCCAGTATTCTACAATTATTTATTTAACGTAATAACAAATACGCTTCGGAACCGTACTATGCTATATAAATATAAATTTAGACCATTTACCATATATAATGGTTGTCGTGATGCGGCGCTCGCATGACACCGACGCCGCCGCCCAGACGGCGGTAGTTCATGGCGCCACAGAGACGCCACTGGTTTGACTCCGGATCGTACACCTAAAAATTACCGAATTAGACAAATTAGAACGATTTACCGTGAACATTTTAATTTATCACTCACCACTTCTTGCTTATGTACATGAGTGAATTTAAATTAATAGAAGCTGGTTTTCTGCTTAAATTAAATCAAAGAAACTTGCAATAGTCGAATATGCGAGGATAATCTAAATGCATTAGATTTGTTTCAATTAGAGATGTACATTTTCTGAAGGTATTGATAAAAGTTGATAGAGAAGAATATCATGGTTTTAGAAATGGTATTATATCAAATTAGTTTGATACTTTTTTTCTTACCTCAATAGACTTAAGATAGGCGGTTCCATCGAACCCACCGACAGCGTATAACTGTCCGTTGACAACGGCGAGCCCGACTCCACTACGGCGTGACGTCATCGCCACCACCGGAGACCATGTGTCTGTTGACGGTTCGTATCTGGAAATCAATTATTACCTTAGATATTAAGGATGTCACGGTAAAATATAATGGATTACATAACCAGAAACATATAAATATCGCAATTGAAGCTTATATATTTTGAATTCAAGTCATTTCTGCGAACTGAAGTGTCTCCGTGTACAAACGCTGCACGACCTACAGACTCAAATGAAATTTCGATCAACCTATTTTAAAATATTAATTGTCCAATCAAACATATCACCTAATCTTAAATAAACTAAACAATAAAACTTTCATACCTCAATTTAGAACAAGCGTCACACAGGCTGACCGTAACATCTATTTTCATAAGTACTACAAACACATTTTTTTCACTTTCAAATATATTGTTTATTTAATTTATTTATACTTATATACACCATAGCACAAGGAATAAAAAAGTTATTAACAACAACTTAAAAAACTAGTACATATAAAAAAATCCTTATCGCTAACAAGCGATCTCTTCCAGACAACCTGACATATATAAAAGCTAAAATGGAATGGCGGTGTTACAAAAAGAAAGCATAATATACAGCTTAAAAGTGAGAAAAGAGTAGATTATAAAGTACTGTACATACAAAAAATAAATTAGCATACAGTTTGGTAGAATTTAGAGAGTTGAAACTTAAAGTAGGACTAGTAGTATTACGACTTAGGGACCTTCAAGAAAAGAGCGTATAAGCATCTTAGAGGCCGGCAACACACTGGTGAGGCCTCTGACATCGCGAGTGTCCATGGGCGGCGGTATCACTTAACATCAGGTGAGCCTCCTGCTCGTTTGCCCCCTGTTCTATATTAAAAAAAAAAACTTAAAAGTACGTAAAAGATTATTGTACCGTTCAGCGGATGAAAGCTCCGTGCAGTCGTCCCTTCCTCCAACGGCGTAGATCTGTCCGTCGAAAACTGCGCAGCCGAGATGTTTGCGCCGCGTGGACATCGCGGCTACGGCCGTCCATTTGTTAGCACGGGGATCGTATCGCTCTACCTACATATTTCAAATGTTATTTACACATATTGTTAACTAATAACGGGACACTTCGCTTACGGTCGGTTAGCCCAAAGGTGAGTTATTTATAGCTGGTGTTATGAGTGCTGAGACAACTGATAAACGTCTAAAATATTTTTTAAGACACGAATAGACTTTATAGTATACGTATTGTTACCATCATAGAGATCAGTGGCGTCGGCATTCTCAGTAACGTGATTTCATTATCAGCGCCATCTATCAGCATAACGTATAGATCTGTTAAATTGTTAATATTGCTGACAGATGGCGTCGGTAAATTGGTCGGATGGTCGGTGGGGCGGCTACTGCCAAAAGGGGCTATATAAGTAGAGCTCTTGTGAGGTTCGATATAGTGTTGTCATAACTTTTGTGAGAGGTGATTATATCGGTGAGTATTTTGAATTATATTTTATTATATATATTTTAATATATGAGTATGACATTGTGAATCAACTGTTTTCATTTCTATTCATCTGAGATGTACTGTAACAGTATGTAGACGCTCTAGGAAGACTATGATCAGTAAGCCCACTGATTTGTTAAGGTATAATAACAAATAAGTAGACATTATTGCAACTACAAAGAAGCTTTGGAATAAATGCCAGCGGATTAATAGATTTAGTGGTGAGCATGGAAGGTTCAATCATGAAGTCGTGGATTCAAAACCCGTGTTAGACCACACATTTATGCGCTGAAAAACGTACGTTTTTCACCTGTGTGTAATAAAATATATATTATATTATGTTTGTTTTGATTTTTGCCTCAATTCATATTACTCGTACTGACCGTATTGAGAGGCGACTGTCCATCCGACCCACCCACTGCATATAAGTATCCGCCCAGCACTGCTACGGCCACGCCCAGACGTCGCGTCGTCATAGCTGCTACCTGAAGTTGAACCGATAAAAGTTACTTTACTAATCCTAACCGTATAATTAAACATTTGTCTTATTCTAGACGAAAAAATAAAAAGAATGAATCATGTCGAATTTAAACAAATAATGAATTTTTCAACAGCATTTTGATGTAAATTACAGGACTATTTGTCATAATAAAAATTAAAACCTTTAACTGCAGTACTGATTTTCATCAAAAATACAGACGAATCATAAGAGACTGCGAGCCTTTGTGTCAATGCCTACCTTGGTCCACCGGTTCTCCTTGGGGTCGTACCGTTCCACGTGATTCAGGCACTGTACGCCGTCCTGCCCGCCTACAGCGTACAACGCACCCTCTAACACCGCCACGCCAACCGACGTACGGCAAGATGACGTCGGCGCCACGGCACCACACCACTAGGAGACAGTACAAGTCATCAACTTAGAATCACATGAGTTCATTTCATTGATTCATATCAATATTCCTGATAATTAACTGTTTAACATAGCTTGTTTTATATAAAGGCCAAAAAATAACAAAAAAAATTAAAGCGTTCAAAGAGATATACAATAGTGTTACAGATGCTTTTGACCGCTTAAAACATACACATTATCATCATATTCAGATTTATTTGAAATTATTTCCGCGAACCGAAAAATACCTGGTTGGTTTGGGGGTCGTATCGTTCGATACTATTCAGGTAGCTCTGGCCATCATGTCCACCCACTGCATACAACAAATCATGAAGCACAGCGACGCCTACGCCACACCGTCGTTTGCTCATGGGCGCCACCATTTTCCAATCGCCACTCGCTGGCTCAAATCTCTCCACTGACGCTATTGCATCGCCTGAACACCATCCGCCTACAGCGAAAAGCACTTCGCCTGAAACCATTAACGAAGCAATGTAAGATCTAACAAATTTTCTTTCTTAGTCTATATAATATAGACCGTGTATATTAATAGTATAATAAGTTTAATGCTGGCCGTAATTGTAATATGTCCAAATATTATTACATGTGTTAATTTTGACCAAACCTAACTCGATAACAATCGAATGAACTAACACCTACTAAATGTTGTTTCGAGAATGTAAAACAAAATACAAAGCAATACCCTAGAATCTAGATTGAGCAAACTGAACTATGACGTAACTGGTTTATGCAATTTTTTATTTGTGTTTCATTCTCAACCAATCACTATCGAACGAAACATCAAACGCCATCGATTCATCTTTGCATTCATTGTCAACCTCAAATCAAGTTTAAAATATATAAATAAACTAGCTCACCCGGCAAACGTTGTTTTACCATACATGTGATTTCTAGCAATCATTTTTTAAGTTCAATAAAAATAATTATCAGTTTTAAGTGTGCGGAGATATGTTTGTAACCGAAAACGTTTTAAACAATAAAATGAATGCTTTATTAAGGTCTAATTAATTTATTAATCAATCTATAATAATCTAAAATAATCGGTTTGGTAGTTTAGGAGTCCATCGCAGACAAACATCGTGACAGGAGATTTATATATATTAAGATATAACTTAACATACCTCTTCTGGTAGGTTTTCTGGGTCTTGTCCTTGGTCCCTGCATTAAAGGCCTTTCTTGGGGTAGAAGAAGGTAGTTTTTGGCCTCGTCGAGGAGGTCCCGGCAAGCGTCGTCCGCTCGTATCAGCAGCTCAGCAGACACGGTCCCAACAAGGAACTTTGGACTTAGTAATGGCAGTCTTACATGTTGTAACACCTGAAAAAGAATTGTTTCAAGACCAAGAAACGAACAAAGATTTAAAAGTATGTATGGCATTAAATATTTAAAATTTACGATTTATTAAATATAAAATAAATTAGTAGTAGTAAATTCAGACCCATGCATTTTGAAAAATTAGAATATATTAGTAAATTTATTTGAAAATTGTTATTTATGACTGTATATAATAAAAAAGTTTTAACCTGAGCAAGGTGCTGTCTCCTTTCAGCGACGTTATACTTGACCCAAGACATCACTGCCTGGAAGGTCTGTTCTTCAGAGCGGACGTTCAGCTCGTCGGACGACACTATGTCAATGAGTTGAGCCGCAGGCAGCAAGAGGAATTCTTCACTTTCCATTACCTAATATTATTAATGAAGATTAATAGTTCTGTATAAATACAAGGGCTACAAATGGCCAGACATAATTTCAAATTCGGCCTTAGAAATCTAAATTCAAACAAAGACAGACACCGGAAATCATACATGGAGACAAAGTGAAAGTTATCAAGTTGTAGGTTTTTTAGGTTTTAATTTTTACACCAAACTATAAATTCTATTTCTAACTATACAAGCAGAGGTACTTTTTGAGTAGAACGTATGTATAAATCTTTCAATGCGATGCATGTTATTTGAATTGTAGATTACGCGAGGTCAATTCGAAAATAAAATCTTTTCAACCGACTTCACACAGTGCGATTAATGCATTTCCCGTTTGAATAAATATTAAATATATATATGGCTTCATAAGTTTTAAAACACGGTTCAAACATGATAAAAAGGCATTGAAATATTTAGAGTGTGCCGAGGTTAATACTTTTAAATCATATTTAGCATTAGCGTGTTTGCTTCCATAGAGCGTATCTATACAACGTTTTTTATATTTTGTCTGTCGAAACTTTTCTTGAAATACACTTCAGAAAGTCAACACAATCTAAAGAATATAAGGTCCTAACGGACATTATCACTATCACATATTCTATTATATTCATATAATCATTTTAAATATTTTGGAAATCTTTAAATAATACTTTTTAGAAATTACCTCGGGAAAGTTTTGTTGCGTGAACTTATCGGCAATCCGTAGCAAGTCGCGGCAGGAGTGGGTGTCGGCAAAGGCTCGTATACCGAGGCAGTTGGAGCAATCAAGCTGCCGCTTAAGAAACTCGCAGCACACCTCCTGAATTTCCTGTAGCTGCAGTAAGCACGCAGCTGGTAGGAGCGCCTGTAAAACAAAATATTTTAAGCAACCGGGAGTTTCAGTTTAATTAATTAATTTTAACGGAGTTAAACAAATGCAGCACCTGTACATTACTTTCTTCTACTACGATGTGTGCGGTGTAACAGAACTCAATCAGCTGTTCCATGGCGTGTTCATCAACGTCACGAATTGTGACTTCCGTCGCCCGAGACTCCGCCAGCTCGCCCGTAAACATTGCGCGGAAATAAGGGCTGCATGCTGACAAAATCACCCTGTAAGTTATCTGTCTATAAGTAATCCAGCCCAAGTGGGTTGTATATTATATATATAAAATATCATTATTTGTTACAAAAATTAAATGTATATGATGAATATACACTGTCCATGTCACCTGAGAAATTCAAGTTAAAATGGCTCAGTACCATATAAAAAATTGTTTCAAGTTAATAATCACTGACCAACATAAGTATTGTGCAGTGTTTTTAACAATCGCTTAGATCAAGGTTAAAAACTGCACAAAAAAAAGAATTAATGACCTGTGTGCAAAGAGCTTTCTATTGGCGACGTTAAGGACAACATCACACAACTCCCGATGGCGACGCAACGCTGACAGCTCGCCGAGGATGGAGCGCGGGTGCTTCTCTGACGTGTGGGACAGGCGCGCACCGCCACCGCCCACACCACTTACACCGCCCCCAGGTGATCCCCCTTCACCCATCCTAGTAAATCGCTTCAGATTTGTATAATAATTTATAAAAAAAAGGAAGAACAAATGTCAGGTTACCAAACATACAATTATGATACCACTTATTATTGAAGAGGTGTTTCCTTTATAAATATAAAATGTTAATCAATTTTAATTGTTTCATTTAAACAAGATTCTTTTCTTTACTGATTTCCTTCCTTTTCATCGCAGGTAAACACAAAATGCGGAGAACGAGTAATTTCATTAAAAGGTGCAAGGTGACTTACACTTATTAACAGATTTGGAAATTGGATTTGAACAAGATTTTAAAGAATTACTGCATATATGCTATTGACATAGGATTTAGCAATGTGCAATGGCTTTAAATACTAAAACAATTAAACATTAATTGAAATATTAAAGCTTTTAAAAATCATTTTATTACATATATTATATATATATATTTGTACTGATAATCATTGCACAAAAGCAAAACACAAATGAAATGATTAAGCAACAACATACAGTCACTACTTTCTTTACCAAGTAACAAATACCTTTTATGTCCGCGCGTGTTTCCCAGCTGCAAGCGCAGCGGGGGCGAAGCCCAGCCCCACACGGAGTCAATCTGTGAGCAACCAGCCCTCTATAATCCAATCTTCTTAAAACAACTACATTCAGTGTAACACCTTTCCCCTCGTATTACATACTTTTAACTGTCATATGCTATTCTTTCATAGAAGATATGCAAAATGTGCTTTACGATATGCACAATTGCATTATTGTTTTATTCGACAGGACTACTTAATGTGAATGGCAATGATCCATAATCGGACTCACCTTTGAGGTTTTCTTTACACTGCACAACTAAAATGATCCTCTTTGGAGGCCAAACTATTGAGTTTAAGCCCCAAGGGCAGAGACCTAATTTTAATTTATGTAACGATACATCGATTTCTCAATCACAATTTTTTATGTTTACTGTTATGTTATAGTTTATACAGACTTGGAGACTTGCTTGTACATTAACTGCATTTGATTTTACTGAAATTTGTTTATTCTGAAAGATGACAGTAGACACTGACAACTATCGTCGCTTGCACAGCGTAAACTTATTAATAAATAAAAGAAGCTCACTGACGTATAGTTATGTGTAAGTGAATATGAAAGAAAATGACGTAGCCAGAAATCTTAAAAAAAAAAAGAAAATGACGTTACTAATTTAAAGAAAATGTCAACACGAAAGTAGTAAGGTCAAGAATATAGTAATACATATAAAGGATTTGAAATTTAAATATTATAAACTAAACAAACGTTGTTATTGTATTTGATAATTTTTTATATAACCAGAGGCAAACGGGCTGGAGGTTGGCCGAATTTTAGGGGACACCACCATCAACCTCACCATCGGTGATGGGTTCTGATTAAATATTTTTATAAATGGCGCCAAAATTTACCATTTACATTAATAAATAGAAAGAGTGTCAATTGGGATTTTGGGGAATTGAGAACTGTGAAATAAAGGGTTCCGGTTTCGAATCCCAGTACACAGTCAACGTAAGTGTTCCATAACACTATTAAAGTATTCTTATAAAAATGGCTTTATAAGTATACTTTAGGGGCTTACCGATTGTGTATGAAATTATCTTTTCAATGCGTTAATTCAAATAAGATGGTGTACAATTTCATTAAATAATACATAAATATTTCATAATTTAAGTTTAGGGGCTGAATTTATACTGCATGACATTGTTGAACTAAAAACATTTTGGTCGTTTTTATATTTTTATTTTTAATCATATTAGAACGTTGTTTTTCTTTTGTCCTCACTTCTTCTCATGTATCTATAAAAATAAGGAGCCTAAATATAATATTAAAAGTAATGTCTTATTAAATCCCTTGCGCGCTACTATTTCTATATAAAATATAACAGACATGATTTATCTTTCCTATAACTTTCTAATAGCTTCTGTATAGCTTTTCAATTAACTCTTAAGTAATCTGTGACCCAATCACAGAGTATGTAGTTTAATGTTATTATTTTGATTTGGTATTAATCACACCACACAATTTAATTGCGATAATTTTGACAATTATTTGTTAGATTAAAACTTGAAATATCGTTAATAAAAATAAAGTAAAAATGTCCATAGCTTTATTATTAGATAAGTATGACGTATCTTCCGAGGATGGACTACTTCGAGCTCTAAATGAAATAGAAAAAGAAGAGGTTTGTAGTATTAGTACCAAGTTCTAATTTGCTAGTACAAAAGAACTAATTCGTTAATTAATTTATCAATGAAAATATCTTAATCTTATTTTATACAAAGAGCCTTTATCTTCTAGTCTGAAGTAAACGATGCTTTATCAAATGCACTATCAAAAGCGTGTGTTCTTGAAGGAAGGCTCCGAACTGCCAGTGAAGCATATACAAAACTAGTTGAAGTAAAGAATGAAGCTCAGAATGCAGTTGATATGGTAAACAAGACGGCAGCTTTGGCTAGAGATGTAAGCACTAAAGTGCGCCAACTAGACTTAGCTAGAGTAAGTTGATAAAAAAAAATTCATCTTCAATGTTCTTTCCTCTTGATAAGTGAATAAGTAGTTGAGATTAAAGGTTATATTTAAGTCTTAATAAACATCTTATTAAATACATATAACCTAACACAATTTTTCAAATATCTGCATGAAACCAGTTCAGTGGCATCTGTATTATATATTAAATACTCAAAATAAATACTATACTTAGATTTTTTTAGTCTCGAGTTGCAGAATGTCAGCAGAGGGTCCATGACTTGATAGATCTAAAAGCATGCAGTGCTGGAGTTGATTCTGCTATTAAAGCACATGATTATGAAACGGGTAATGGGATGATTCTTTTTACATAAAAAAAATATTAACTTCAATGCTCAACTTTACTGTGACTACTGTATTAATATTTACTTGCAAATTAATTTTCTATAAATGGAAATTTGGTAGATTTCACATAGATTCATCTAGCATGACAATGAATTTTATATTATTTCTCTAATATTACCTGTATCTTTCTTTTTTAAAATTTCCTGAATCCTATGTATGGCACAAAATTTTATATTCACATAATAGAAAAATTCTTTCATTCATTGGTCATCTCATGGTATCTTAATTATATTTTTAGCTGCCGGGCATATCTCTAGATTCTTGAGTATGGAACCTGCATCAGTAGCAGCAGCCCGTGCTAGGGGTGATGCAGACCCACATCAAGATATTACTGCAGCAGCCAATACACTGCGGGAACACCTTATAAAAAAGTAACAAATTCTTGTATTTGTATTTTGTATTTTTCTTCATTAGTCAAGTTATAAATGAAGAAGAGTATTTACTAAAACATTTTGAGGTGGAGAAAACTTTACGTTCAACCTTTAATCAGTACAAATCAAAATTACATCAGCAAATTTTCATTATTGCATTTTTGAAGATTTTTGTATCCTATACTTTAATTTTTATATTCTGAGTGTAAATAAGTGGCATTTGAATAATAGCAACTTTATAGGTTTGATGAAGCAGCAAGGAAAGAAGATGATGCGTCAGTGGAGAAATTCTTCAAACTCTTCCCCCAGATTGGCTGTGCTGAGCTAGGAGTAGATATGCTAAGCAAGTATGTGGCAACACAGGTGAGAAGTTATTTTATAAGTATGCAACATATTTTTCTAGCTGTCCTACCAGTGTAAATTTTTTATTTAATTGTTATATCACTTTATAACTCCATAGGACAGATTTCAATGAAATACATTGTTCTCATAATTTTATTTATTATTACAGCTAGACATAAAGCTGCGTCGTTGCAGCGTTGTGTCAGGCGGAGGGGGTGAAGCAGCGCACGCTGACGCGTTGACTCGCGTGCTAGAAGCAGGCGCGGCCGCTCTCGAACGTATACGTGCGTTAAGTGCCACTTCTGGGCACACACTACCGGCTGCTTTGGCTCGAATTCAACCACCGATATGTGCTGCTGTACGCACTGTAAGCCGCTCGTTGCTTGCTGCTCGACGATCGCCACCCGAACCCAAATCGCCATTAGCCATCGAACCCGCCCTCAACGAGCTAGCGATGGCCCATCAACGAATCTACCTGTACTTTGCATTTCTAAGGAGAAGGGTTGATGTGAGTACCGAAATTTTCGTTGCATGAACGTGTTATCTAACCGCAATATATTTTTATAATTGTTTTTAATATTTGTAAATTCTTGCTTTACTTACTTTTATTAGAAGTATTTATGTGTGTTAGAACCATAATAAACATAGCCTAGAAGTACCTTACTTTAAGACTAACCGACAGGATTAGTTTTGTATAGATTCAACTCTGTCATAAAAATTTACAATAAAGTAAGCTATAATATATCGGGAATTATTCTTGAACAGTTAAGTACTATGGACGCTTCTGCGCGAGCCACTTGTATAGAGTCTGTGGAGAAGATCATATCTGACAGTGACATGACCAGAACAGCACAAGATATCTTGAGCCACTATCTTACGCTCGAAAGGTATGATATGAAGAATTCATTTTCTGAAAGTAGGAAAATCCGTTAGTATAATGTATGTGTTGCATAGAAAAATTTTAACAATGTCATCAGCATTATGTAATCAACGCACAATTTTTTTTAATGCTTTTTATTTTATGATTTCCGACCTGTGATTTGCTGACCTGGTTCGATTCCCGGTATGGTCAATATTTGTGGAATATACTATATTTGTTGCCTGTGTGTGTATACCACAAGTGTAATCCAAGTATTTTTTCCGATCCGGTGTGAAGTGTCTTATAAGTGTTGTAGTTGCTCATTGCTGACATTTACAGGTATTACTTAGAAGAGAGCGTCAGCAAGGCGCTGAAGATGTCCACGCCGCAGCCAGGTGTCACCACGTCCAGTTTGGTGGACGATGTCTTCTTCATTGCCAGGAAGGTGATCAGGTTAGAACATTTTAATTCTTAAATTCTTCTCATTTTCCCGCTTTAATATTAGAATTTAACTGCCATCTACTTGTTATATATGCACTATTCAATATTTAGGTCAATTTATGTGCTAGGATATTAATACATAACCATTTATTCAAAAAGATTACGTTTATACAGACAACTGCATTTATTACATAGATATATGAAATATTGCCAAAAAGGTCCCTAAACCTTTTAGTATAAAAAATAAAGTCAAAATAAAAACAAGAGAAAGTTAGAATACACTTTATTAATATTCATAATCCTACAGTTACAGAGTAGAATTATAAAAAGTAAAAAATAATACTCAATAAGCAGATAATAAAAAATAAAGCTAAATTAAAAAAGCCTTATACACTATTTTTGAATATTTATTTTACCATAAAAGAGATTTTTTTTTAAATGTACATTCTATCATAGATCACGTTAACGTTGTTTTAAAGACAAATATCTTTAATGGGAAAATAGCCGAAGATTGAGGAACGTCACTAGCCGGTAAACATTGTTTGCGATTCGTGTGAATATGCTACGTATGCAGTCATGTGAAATGTAATTTTAAAAATTATTTTAACGAATTCAATATACAAGCTTGAATATAATTAACACGTACCATGAGTTTATGATAAATGTGAATATCCTTGGGAGTTAGCAGACTGCTTTAACGTCGGTCATTAGCTCTAAAAGTACAGAGTAACACTCGACCATCACCTTCAAGGACGATACAGCTTCCGTTGGCGTCTGAAAACGTTATAAGTCTGCTGTTGCCCTCTTGACCTATATTCACCGTGTACTGACTGGTATGTGAACGTATGGTGCTATTGGCCTGGTCCACATAAGCTGATACCGGGTCCGTACTATGCTTAAAGATGTGATACGCAGCAGATATGCGTCCACCAAACCTGATTCTATGTGAACGGATTGCCGCAACTAATTCAGTATCGGACAAGCCACTTCCTACCGTCTGAACCCCGACCATATCGTTATTTGACACTATGTTTAACAGATCATTTAGTTTCTCTCTCAAAGCGCTCGTGTTTTCAAATACCTCTTTGCTGGCTTGTTCTCCTTTAAAAATTAAAAAAAAAACATTTTAATGTTTTGGGCATTTTAAAAATATAATATAAAAAAATATCAGAACACATTTTTACACCCGGTCGGTTAGCTCTAAGGTTATTTATTTATAACCCGGGCAGTCCGACATGGTGACCATTGCCCCAACTGGGTATTCAACAACAAAGTAATATCATTATACATTAGTATATTAATAGTGCATTAAATTAAGTAGAGAAAGTATTATACTCACGTATCCAAATACTTTTTTTCTTGTTACGGGGAAGTTCTCTTCTTCCCTTCGTAAGGTCCTCTAGGATGTTAGCGGATACATCTTCGATGTACGTCATTACAAATTCGCTGTAAGCAACCAATTCACTTACATTCCTTGGATTCATTTCAGCGACAAACTTCACTAAATCGCCCATGTATAGATCCGCTTTCATTAAATCAACATCAGCTCTAAAAGTATATAGTCGATCCCTTTCGTGTGGCAACAAATCACCCTGCACGATATTACGTAAATTAGCTTCACTGTTTACGCATCTTAAGGCCCATTCGACGCTTTCTCTTCTATGGACCTCAAATCTTAGTCTGAGATTACGTACACACAATCTGACGACATCTGGAGGCAGCCTGTTACTAGCGCTGCACTGACTATCTGTTAATCTAGAAATCATTCCAAACATTTGCTCGCAAGCTGTAGATTCCAAACTCAGCAGTTTCTTTACGCTTATATCCAATTTACCATTTAATGATAATGTAGCATGCCCTCGTCTGCAGATATCGGTGACTTGACAGGTAGTGAACAAGCCTCGACCCTGAAGTGTTAACAAATCAGGAACAGACCATTGATTGGTGGTTGTGGCATCAATTTTACTTAAATGGTCACCGAAAAAACGAATCATAGAAACCGAAAGATCTGGCATTTGGTTAATTCGAATTGGTGGGGCACTACCTAAGACGAGGTTACCTCCTCGTAAAGTAATGTCGCTTGTACTGGCGAAATTTGTGTCTGCATATCGTTGCCACATATTCAAAACGAGTTCGACGGTGCCTTGTCTGTTTAAATTTGTTGCTTCAGATACTCCCTGAAGACCTCTTATGAGGTACAGATCGTCTCTTAAAACACTCCTTAAATTGGCAAAAGCTTCTATCTGCTCTGGGCTCATATTGTTTACAGTATCGTAATAATGCATACCATCAATTAATACTTGGGAATATTCTTGAATCGATACTTGAGATTGAGAAGCTGAAATAAACTGGCGAAGAAGACTCGCATCATTCTGAATTCTACCTCTTACTTCATTTAGTTCGCGTTGCATTTCAGGAGTTAGTTCGTTATTAATATTATTAAAAGCTTGAATTTCCGCCTCTCTGATTAACATTCCAGCAGTTTTGTATGTAAAAACGCCTTTTGTCCAAAAAGCGACAGAAGCTAAATGCATAAGAACATCTATAGACGATAATTCATCATAATGTTTAATTAAATATGCACTATTATTTATAATTGCTAACGTACTAAGTGTTAGGTTTGTCCCATTAGCAATATTTGTGAATACTCTCAAAGCATTTGATACATCTCTGCCGCGCGCCGCAAGTGATGTAATTCTCATCGTAGCACCCATCGCACCAAAACTAGCTATATTAGCTGCAATACCAAGCCATAACATTCTTGATTCCGAGTTAGTAAAAGGATTAACAGATTCGCCATGACTAGCTCTATCATATAGTGTATTGGTTGCTCGGGCGGAGCCCCAAACTGCACTAGCCACTCCTGTTACTACAAGGGGAGCGGCCAAGCCACCGGATATAAATAACAAACCCACCCCGGAAGAAATCCCGGCTACAGCACTAACGGTATCCACAACTCTTGCTGTCTTAGGCCCTGTTCTCTCTGGTGGAGTGTCGTCTATATATACCCTTGAATAATTATATCCGGGTCTCAATTGTAGTTTAAGATCAACTGGATACGCCATTTTACAAGGAGGAAGTTTGTTATTATCATACCAGTCTTTGACGCTGTCGTAGTATCTTCCGGTATTGTCAACATAGTACTTTTCTGAATCGCGATATCGGTGAACTCTAAATACAGGTAGTTCATATAATTTGCCTTGGTAATAAAGTTCAATAGGTAATACAGTAACATAATTGTTATCATCGCCGTTACAACAACTGCGGATTGTATCAGCAATAGCGTTTATAGCTTTTAAGGCTTCGTCGTTGAAGAATACCAACTCCCCTCGAAGTGCTTGCTGTAAATCAGTTTGGGACCAATTTGCTGGATCGCACATAGGCAAACCCATAGCTATACCTATTGTGTTTAGAAGGTTCGTACCTCCTAACAGTTGTGGAATATCTCCTTGTAGATCTCCACCTCTGTTAAGATATTTGTCGACATTGTCTATGGCCTTTGTAACCCATTTGTCCTCATCTACCTCCATTTTATTACTCAATTATTACCTCTTCAAAATAAAGTTAGAACCACCACCAATGATCTTGAATCAGACCAGAAGGCTTATTCTGAAAGTCTGGGCGATGTCCAGTTTCTACCCAAATCTTTAGACACCTGTCGAATTCATCAAGTTCTCCTTGTTCTGTTATTTGTACTAAAACTTGGTCAAACTGTGAACTGATACCAGAAAATCCTTTTAAAAATACATCTACTCCAGAACGTACTTTGCAAATATTGTCTGCTGAGCAGGATAAATCCAAATTAATACGGGTACTCGGGTAAAGATTTAGAAAGCATTCCAGCCAGACTTTACTTACAGTTATCTTAGAACAGATATCAGATACGTCACTGTGACCTTTAATTTCAGAATAGTTCCATTCAACACTCCGACCTACTTCGAATAAGCCTGTGAAAATATCTTCACAGGTTAGGAACCACTGTTTTATTGATCTTCCCTGAATTTCTTTCGGCTCACTTTCAAATCTTGTTAGCAATTGCTTAACTTTCTGCAGGTGACTCCTGCACATTTCTTCTCCCATTACCTGTAATCATCGTGCTTACATTAGGTGTGAAATATTAATTTATATATATATCTTTAATATATAAAAGTATATAAATCTCCTGTCACGATGTTTGTCCGCGATGGACTCCTAAACTACTTAACCGATTTTAAATTAAATTGGCACACCGTGAGCAGTCTGGTCCAACTGGAGATAGGATAACTTAGATCTTTAATTATTATAGTCTCAATTAAATTTTGTTGCAAATTATTTGTTTATTATTAATTGACAGTCACAATTATCTGTTAATTTCAAAAGATTCTAACAGATATCGATACTTTCCGACTCGATTGAGTAAGTAATTAATAGATGGCACTGCTATGGTAAGCCGACAAACGTGTAATAAAAAGATTAATTTATTAACCGAAATAAAGCATACTTTTATTATTTAAAACGCTTTCTATTATAAACATACTAACAATTAAAGCTTATAATTATTTTTATTGAACTAAAAAATTATTGCTAGAAATCACATTTATGGCTAAATAACGTTTGCCGGATCAGCTAGTATAGTAAGTATATATATTACTTTATGTGATTTAGTATTAGGTTACTGTAAAAAGATTAAAACCCTACGTTTATAAGTATGCTTACTTGATAGCACAGTATTGCTCTATAAATAATTATTGATAAGGATAACCTAAAAGATAAGACAAGTTTATAGATCCCGTCCAACTTTGCATTGTAGTTTATATATAAAATGTATGTATGATTAGGTATATATTGCTTCAATTACCTTAACTGAGCATTAATAATAATTAATATTAATTATTAATAGCTTACTGTTTATTATGGCAACCCCACAGGGGCTCATAAACCAGTGCTTTTGTAGACATATAATGCAATACATATTATTTAAAATATGATGGTTTTAATAATATTATTGTTCTAACATTACATATATATGTATGTGTGCTATTATTAATTTACTGTCCAGAGTGGAACAAAGGACATCACATAAATAACTATACGAGTTATTTTGACACATTAAATTATATTTAATTACTAAATCACACTATAGCCACATCATGTGCATAATATAGACTCCAAAGTCCTTAAAATGCAATTGGATTATTATTAAAAAAAATTAAGATATGAAATGAACGATAAGATATCAATGTTCATAGTTGTGTATGAAATAAGATAAAGAGTAATATTTTTCATTTAAAATTCCAAATATAACATAAAACTAAAGCCTAAAAATAAATGCCCTCTCAAAGTTATTGTAGATATGTTTATAGTATGAAACAGTACTAACATCTGATTTAGCACTGTTTATACAACATTCACGTACCGGGCGGCTGCACCGAATACCTACATAGAAGATGTGTTGCCAAAGTATATTCTACTGATATTCTGGAGTTCAAACCTCAATGCAACACGTATTCCTTTTAGTTTAATAAATTATTAATAATAATACTTTAAAAAAATATTTAAAAAAAATAAATTATTAAAAATAGTTCCATGCGTAGTATGTACATTGTTTGTTCCACACCAAGAACTGAAATTCTAGACTAAGAAAACACACACAGTTGTAATATTAAATTTTGAATTTATTAAAGTTTATCAATAATATGAAATAAATAAGGCGCCTATACATAAAAAAATAAAATGCTTCATTGTTATAAATGTTTACCAACGTTATTTTACTTTGAATTACTTCATTTTAAAAATCATAAAATTATACTCACCTAAATTATACTCCCGCTTTTGTATTAATTGAAATAGAATCGGTATTCATAACACTCAACATGTGCACGCGTCGGTTCCTCAGTTGATAATGTGTATGAATTCGCATAGCTCCATGGATATGAGTCATTTGGAATATGCATTTTGCCATTAAACTAACCTTGACAACCGTCATATCAATTTATTCGATAATAATTATGCTATACAAGTTGAAAGTTTTTAAATTTCTTTGGAGTTCATATGAATTTTTTCAGTAGATAAAAGTCGTGTCACTGTATAATATTGTATATTAAACAGTATCTGATGTGTAGTATCCAAAATGGATAGCCTCGAAATTCACATGGTATGGGAAAACGGGGCAGGATCGGGAAGCCCATTAGCTAAACTCATATTTAAGCAATTGATATGGGCTGCCATTATGAAAACAAGGCACAAAAAGCACAACAACATCATATGAAGTGGCCATATGTTATGCTATTTAGTTTATCGGTGATTATTCATACCTATTACATGCTGACTTTTCAGGAAAATATCAATTCTATGAACGTCAAATACGTTGAGGCTACTGTAAAACTAAATATTTTTAAAGCATACGAAATAAAAATCTATACTAATATTTTAATCCCAGAAACTTTTGGTTCAATTAGAATAATTACTTTTGGTATTGGATAGTGCATATATCCTCTAAGGCTATATAACCTCGCATGCGTTTCCGGTGTGCACGGGTCTTCACGCGGATGAAGTGTGCAACAGCTGTTAGAATTAAAGAATGATGACATGAAATATGTAATTATGCGGGTAGACGCGGTGTATCAACGGGCAGTGTGGAAGGCGTGTGTTGTGTGGTAAACGAGACAGGCGCCCAGCTTGAGCGCGCCGCCGCCGCGTTGCGCCGCCGTTTAGCCGCGCCGCCACCGGACCCGTTGCCGTTCCCGGCGCCTCGCCGCCATACGGCATACGGGATTGGCGCTGCCGAAACTGACCCGCTTTATTTCGTAAGTACATACGCATTTCAATTAACTGCAAGTTTCCATGTAATTTTCTCTTGAACATAACTGCTGATAATGAAACATTTCCCTACATTGGGTATAAAAAATAAATAGTGTACGTTAAAATAAATATGTATACGTTATAAATTTCTGAAAAGGTACAATATATTAATTTCCCCCTTTGTAAGGCGCTTAAATGAAGATTCGAAGGCACCAATTATCAGTATGTAAACTCGCAATCTCGAGGAACAAGAGGAACGCCATCACTAGGCCAACTAGGCAGCAGTTTCATTATAAGTGCATCATATCTTAAATCCATATTATTTCTAGTGGATTTATGCGGTTCTGCACCTAGAAAATATTGATATCTGCTTAGTATCAGAAACCCACTGCACAAGAGAGTCATATATTAAACTAAAAGGTTATCAAACATACCACGCCCTTCACCCTAATAATAAATCAAGCGGGGGAAGTGCAGTCCTAATAAAGGACAGTTTGAAACACCATGAGGTGTACAAATATGAGGAAGAACACATCCAAGCCGTAGCTGTGTGCCTTATTACAAAAAGATATCCTATAACAGTATCTTCAATATACTGCCCACCGAGACATAACTTGAAATATGAACAATACAAAAATCTACTAGAAGGCCTTGGACATAGATTTGTGTTGGGGGGTGACTTCAATGCAAAACATACATACTGGGGATCACGTTTAATAACAACTAAAGGGAAGGAACTACTTAATGCTCTGAAGGATATGAGTTGTGATGTTATCTCAACAGGAAAACCTACATACTGGCCTACAGATAAAAATAGACTACCAGATCTCATAGATTTTTTTATATTCAGAGGAGTATCTCGCAACCTAGTAAGCATAGAAGAAGGCTACGATATGGACTCGGATCACTCTCCAATAATACTGAATCTTTATCAGGAACCGATTCAGAGAGAACTCGCTCCAACTCTGGTGAACTCATATACAGATTGGGATAGCTTCAGGTGTAGCTTAGATAATTCAGTAGAGTTAAGAGTACCCCTGAAGACTAAACAACAACTTGAAACAGAAGTAAACAAGTTAGTGAGCAATATTCAACAAACTGCTTGGGATAATACGCCGTTATATAAGAAAAAGACCCGAAACATATATCTCTCAAAAAACATAAGAAAAATGATAACTGAAAAAAGAGCACAACGAAGAAGGTGGCACACTACAAGATGTCCTGAAGATAAAAAGCAACTCAATAATCTTACTAAACAACTAAGAAGAGCGATTCAAAGCCAAAGAGATGCTGCAATGAAAGATCGCTTGAGCCAATTATCTTGTGATCGTTCCAACAACTATTCCCTCTGGAAAGCTGCAAGAAGCGTAAAAAAACCAATATCACATATCCCTCCACTACGAGAGCAAGATGGAAAATGGGCATCAAGTAATAAACGAAAAGCAGCAATATTTGCAGAACACTTAGAAAAGACATTCAGAATTAATGAGGAAGGAGCAACTGTTTTTGAAGAAATTTTAGCAGAAGATAAACAAATCAAACCAGTTACACCGAAAGAAGTGTTCAATGAAATTAAAAATCTATGTAGTAAAAAGGCTCCTGGTTATGATCTAATTACGGGCCAAGTACTAAAGAATCTTCCTCGAAAAGCCATTGTTAAAATAACCACGCTAATCAATGCTTCATTCAGACTCGAGCATGTACCTGACATGTGGAAAGTTGCGGAAGTAATTATGGTTCCTAAACCTGGTAAACCGCCCCACGAAGTCACATCGTACAGACCCATCTCGTTATTAAGCATAATAGCTAAACTCTTTGAAAAACTCTTCCTGAAACGACTGAAGCCTATTTTAGACGAAAAGCATCTTATACCAGATTACCAATTTGGTTTTAGGGAAAATCATTCTACAATTGATCAGGTTCACCGAATCATATCGTATATTGAAAAGGCTCTAGAAGAAAAGAATGTTTGCTCCACAGTGTTTCTTGATGTGGCTCAAGCCTTTGATAAAGTCTGGCACAAAGGCCTTATCCAAAAATTAAGAAAGTTACTGCCAAGGCAATTCTCAAATTTAATGGAGTCATACATAACACAGAGAATGTTTAGAGTACGACAAGATGATGAATATTCGAATCTTAAAGAAATAAAAGCTGGGGTACCCCAAGGGAGTGTACTAGGTCCGGTCCTGTACCTATTATACACCTGTGATATTCCAAGACTAGAAGATAACATTATTGCCACCTTTGCTGATGATACTGCTATCATGGCTACAGCAGCTACTCAAAAAGAGGCGGCAATAAAACTTCAAAAATCCCTCGATGCAGTAACTATGTGGACAAAAAAGTGGAGGATAAAATTAAATGAATCAAAATCAATTCACATAGACTTTACTAATAAAACCTCATACGAACACCAGCCAGTATTTTTGGAAAAAGTAAAAGTACCATTCCATAATTCGGCAAAGTATCTAGGTATGACGCTAGATACCAAACTCCGATGGAAGATTCACGTCAAAAAAAAACGCGAAGAGTTGGATCTTCGCTACAGTCAAATGTACTGGTTGCTCGGAAGGCATTCCACACTATCAGTGCAAAACAAGTTACTTTTGTACAAACAAGTCCTCATGCCCGTATGGACTTATGGTAGCCAGCTCTGGGGCTGTACCAACAAGAACAACATACAAATTATCCAACGCTTCCAAAACAAAGTACTCAGAGGAATTGTCAATGCTCCTTGGTATATTAGAAACGACGACCTTCATCGGGACCTTAGTATAGAGGACGTCACTAGTGTTATTAAGAAGATCGCTGGAGCTCACGACCGAAGACTTCACCATCATGTGAATGTTGAGGCTATCCAGCTTCTAGACACCACCGGTCTAGTGAGAAGATTAAAAAGGAAAAAACCGTTCGAGTTAGTGTTTTAGTGCTAGTGTCATTAGTGATGTGCTATGATTATATTTAATCATTTTAAGTACACATTAAAAAAGTGTCAGACCTTTATTAGAGACTGTAAGAAGTGTTAGTGGACACTATTCTTATATTATATATACTTTAGCAATTTAAGTTAGATGTAAATTACTCATTAGTCTTTCTCTAGGCTAGATCGTAATTTTTAAATGATTTGTCTCTGTGAAGGCAATTCATCCTTATTTAAAAAAAAAAAAATTCTAGTGGATTTATAATTCACTACAAAGTAGCATACACGATAAGCTACAGTAAAATACAATGTTGTACAGTACTTCAATTAAATTTTACATCAGTTTACGATTTAATTAATTAATAGAATCAGGCGTTACTTTGCGGAAGTCCATAGTACAAAACACCAATAGACCGCGAATAGCAATACTCCGCGAAAAACTGAGTTTTTTCGGAGTATTGCTTGCATATTGGTCTATTGGTGTTTTGTATTTTACGATTTATTAATACTGATGAATATGCCTCTTTACTAATTAATTTTTCAACCGCTACGATGTTATTGATCCAAAGCGTGGTCGAAACCAGGCAAACTGCAAATTTGAAACAAAAAAATATAACAAATGCAATCGAGTCGAATCACAAATTGTGACTGATGTATTTGGTTAGGCACACATGACGGAAGCGGAGCAGGGAGCGGAGTGGGCGGAGCGGCTAGCGGGTGATGCGTGTGCGCTGGGGGAGCCGCTGTGCCGTGCTGCCGCCGACCACGACAAGCTGCGCTCGTGCGCTGCCGGTTACGCTGCCGCCGCTGCTGCATTCCGCGCCGCTGCTGCTCATGCCCGCGCTGCTTTAAGATCCGCATTGCAACACACGACAACGCTCTGGGCGCATCACCTTGTCGACCCCGCCATAGATATAGGTATGTACATCTAAATTCGCTATACAATTTATCAATATTTATTTGTACGTGATGTTTTATTTTAGAAGAAGCAGAGGAGGAAGCGAACGCACTGCCTGCGGCTTTGGACGTGTTAGCAGAGGAAACGCGAGCGCAATTGCCCGCCGTAGCTGACGAATTGCTCGCGGAATTGCTCATTGACCTGTTAAACCGAGCGCAGAAAAATATGCTCTCAAATAATTATAATAGGGTGAGTTTGAATCTAAAGATACAGTAATTCAAAGAAAGTAAAGTCCGTAGGAATACAGAAAACATCACTATAAAAAAATGGATGGGAAACAGTTTTTTATTTGGATTTTACAGGTGCAACCATGGCATTACTGATAAAAAAAATATTTGAAATGATAAAAATCAATGATGAGTACTTTATATATTACGATTTTGTTTAATTCTTAAAAAAATAAACTAAATGCAATTGCTATCTTGTTCATAAAACGCTAATCTTATCAAGTACAGCTTTTTATGTGTTGTAGTTTTGAAAAAATTTATTCATAATATAACTCGTGTATAATCGTGTCCTGAGGCAAACTTTTTTTTTAATAGAGAAAATACTTTTGCCGAGAAATTCCTTAAATTATACTAATTAATAAAATCAGAATAGTTGTGGTACTGACTGATAATAGAGCATCGCTCATTGGAAAATATCAATCGTCGGTAGGAAAGTGGCGTGTGCGTGGAGCGGCGTTGCCGTCGCGTGTGTGCGTGGGCGGGCAGCAACGCGGGCTCTGCGCGTGAGCAGGCCGCGCGTTTGGCAGCTCTGGCGGGACTTCTGGCGGCCGACCGCCCTACAGCTCCGTCGGCGCCTTTACCGCCTGCCTTGGTCCGCCAAGTGCTTGCTACCAGGTACGCTCTTTTTAAGCCCTTGGGGCTTCGATCTTCGTCTGTCACCGGGCTGTATCTCATAGGAAGTTGAACTTTTCACAAATTTTGTATGTCTGTTGCCGCTATAACGAAAAAACTGATATAAATTACTATTTAAGGGGCATCCAACCAAAAACCAGGATTTTTATGCTGGAATTATGAATTTACCATTGTAAGGAACCCTTGTAAGAGTCGGGCTCATACTTACCGGGTTTTC
The DNA here is from genome assembly GCA_963693355.1 of Pontia daplidice. NCBI lineage: Eukaryota > Metazoa > Arthropoda > Insecta > Lepidoptera > Pieridae > Pontia > Pontia daplidice. The sequence goes on from CAVNZL010000029.1 coordinate 1,061,422, forward strand.
ATATAGCTATCACTTGAAATCTGCTGACTCTTAGCCATATTTATATCACTTTTCATAGGACCCTATAATCGATTGCCCGTCTGTCCAATAACTGTAATTGTAGCTTTAGATCAATACAAATAACTTTATTCACTTATAATTTTTGTCAATATTTAATCTAAGTTCTCTAATCTAACAAAGCTGGGTAATTAAATATTGCTTAAGCACCCATATTGTGTTATCGAATTTTTTTTAAATAAACTTTTTTTGCAGAACTGACTTCAAGCTCGAAGAGATCAAGCGACTGAAACTATGAACGTTATCATTCCATATTATGTCAATATTTTATTATGTGAAAAAATAAATCATATTTATTATTTAGTGTTTTAATTTTTCTTGTATTCATTTGAGCGACTTATGACAAGCGTTTGCCTTCCGTCTTTAAACAAGGACATATAAAATGAACGCCTTGTGGTACTAAAAATTCTTCTCAATATGCATTTTCAACTAATTTTTCGATAAGTATCTATGTTTAAGAACACTTTTACCGTTCTATTTTATAATTTAAATAGCGAATAGACGAAACAAAAAAACATTTTGCAGTAAACAAATTTATTTCAAAGTTAAATTATTAATAAACATTGCAATAATAAAATGCGTTGTTACGTTGTCTTGTGTGCATAATTTTTTATATGTAAATAATACAATTGAGGCAGATTGAACAATTATCACTAATGCGAAATACTCAATTTAAATTTAACAACAAACTATAATCTGTTTGAAATACTTTAATGATAACATCAGATAGATTTATACTTATGGTAGTTAAATTTAAACACACCACTTCTACCCTGATTAAGAGTTAAGTCCAACTCGTTAAAAAATACAAAAAACAACACAATAAATACACATTTTACACGGAATGATTAACAGCAAAAACAATAACAGATTTTTAGTAATATTAAACATTAGTCAATATAAATATATTTGGTTAAGGCACTCTTTAAGGCATGGTCATAACAGAACAATAATACAGAAAACATCACTTAATACTAATACCTATTGTTATTCATATAAACAATTCATTTAATTCAAACAATTAATATTGTATGTGTACGATTTCTTTTACAAATTTAAATTATAAAATTAATGTATATTACACATAATTAGAGCTATGTAATTCTGAATAAATAGTTGTCGTCTTCTATTGGTATCTGATTATGTGCCAAATCCTTTAGTTCAAAATGTTAAAATTTGGAAATTGGCAGTGTATATTTATAGCAGAAATAGTATTTTAAGTATCAACAAATAGGTTATTAAATACAGGTACAAATATGCGGCCTTAATAGTTACACCTAGAGCCTATGAACAAGTTTACACTTGGCTCAAGGCTCTGCGCGGTTTGAAAAGTGCTCGGTTCAACAAATGTCTCCGGATAGCAAAAAATAAATTTCGATATATATCTTTGATCTATCTACTGTTCCGATTCCGTTATTTTTCTTATTGTTTTTTTTTTTAATCTGAATCAAAATAAAATACAAAGAGTGACTTAAAACTAGGGAGGAGATTTTGTTTCTTCGATCGGACCGAGAACTTTTCTAATCGCTCTGATGACTAAAAATAAAACATTTCTTGTTATTTTTGTTTGTGACTTAATTAGTTTCGAAAATAAAGCTAATCATAAATCAATAAAATCAATTCCCAAATAATATAAGTCATGGAAATGTCTTCAAATCAATTCTTTAGCAAAAATACCCTTGATGAAGCAAAACATACATAAATTCGCGAATTTCAACTTAATTCTATAAATGTGTCATGATTTCGTATCATACGACGACAAAATATACGAGTAAAATCCGTGTAAGATTGAGCGAATACCCGAATGTATTTTTTGAACATTAATATTTATACGATTGTTACTATAAATAAATATATATAATACATTTGGAATTATATTCTCAAAGCGGTTGTAATTGACATTTGTGCTTAAGATTAGAAAAACGCATAGAATTAGAGTTCTCCATTAAATACAAATAAGAGGTAAAAAAAACTTTGACTTACAGATGTAAAGACTAGAAAATATTGCTATATAAATTTCATTGGTGTTAAGATATAAGATGCAGATTTAAAAAAGTCTTAATATAATATCGTGTATAAAAAAATGTATTATTAAACTTACTTAGGGCAGATAACACTGCGTTGCGAATAAAATTTCATCTCTTACATTAAGAAACATTATGAAAAGACTCGACTGCATTCTGCGATGTAGATTTTTGCTCTTGTAGGAATCGTCTCCATCGCAGAACCGTCACAACACACTGTTGTTACCTTGTCCTTTACCGTATCCGTTAAGCTACTATAAAAATATATATAGAGGTGTGTGTGTGAGTGTGTACCAACACAAAATTCTTTTGAGCATACTGCGTACATAATACTCAAATACATCAAGCCATTACCTATTCACAAAAATATTATTTCTATAGAAAAATAAATCATTTTATACTGTTAATGGTACGGTTATGGAACATGCGCCAAGGTAAGTTATATTCAAAAGTATATATTTGTATTAAGTTGTATAAAGATCTAAAGTTAAGTACAGTAGTGGGTATTTATATAAAATATCATTTAAAAAATCTTCAACGCTTCTTAGAAAACAAAAATAGTACAACATAGATTAAATTCAGTTGAACTCAATTTTAATTCGTCACTTAACCCTATATTATGATACTCAATGATTAATGTTAGCTTGACATTGATGATAATGATTCCATCATCATTCATTCATGCTGTAAACAATATTGTAAAAGACAGGTTAAAAGCGACCCCCAGGAGGGGTTATGACGTCAGTTGTCTGCTTAGACACGACGCGGGACCCTTGCGCCAACGCACCAGCTTGCACTAATCGAAACTTGAGGTACGCGTCAATCATATACGCCAGCGTTGCCGCGAAACCAAAGAACTGTCAGGAAAATAAAATACAGTGAAACATGTCTACACCAAACCAGCAACGGTTATCTTAAATATGAAATGAAATCAGGAATAACTTACACTTGCTGCATAGTGAGCATTGTCACCCACAGTTGTAGCGAGTATGGAGGCGATGAGATAAAGCAAAGACCACACCGCCCCAAATAAAAACTCCAGACGCAGCCACGGGATCTTGTAGAACTTCTCTATAATGTGGAAGAGATACAGCCCAAGCAGGATGCCAGTAAACCAGAAGGCAATCATGGACACCCAACTGAAGTATGCACCTTTGCTAGCAGTGCCCACACGAGAGCATACCACGCAGATAAAACCCAGCAAGGAGCCACCCTAGAAAACGAGACAGAAGGAATGGTTTTTGCTTGCATATGCATATGTTTATGCATATGGTCTACAGTCTTGTCACAATATTTTGAGAAAAACACTCAGGAAATTGGTTGTTGGAAAATGATTGGCACATTAAATAGATTTCACATTCCAATTTCAGTGAATATTTTTAAAAGTACTTTTAAGTATTGATAATCAGATATTCAGCATTATTATACAAAACATCAACTCTAGTTAGTATGATAATGCCAATATTGTATAGACATACAAAAACATTAAAGAGCTCTTTAATAATTATAAAGATTATTTATACTCTTGTATTTTATCATGTCTTCTTAAATGAGATTAGAATACAATTATTTACATAAAGCCATATAAATAAGAAATTAATATAATATTCATAACATATACCAATTTCAATGAACCAGCCACATGTCTAAGATTTCTCAAATTGTATCCTTGTGTTCACAGATGTACTTGATGTTATAGTAATAGTGATCTATTAACATAATACTCACAACTTGTACAATTTTCAGCAAACCAGGCACTGTTGTCAAGTAAGACTTGTCAAATCGTATACTTCTGTTCACAGTAGTACTTGATGTTACGGTAGTAGTTGTTGAATGTTGTCCAGGGAATCCAGCCTCTGCCATTTTGATTTATTCTGGTAACAATATAAAATATTATAACCTAATCAATTTTATAAATATAAGTTCTAATGTATAATAAAACTTTTCCTATAGCTCATTATAATATAATGTTTATGTTACACATATCTTTTGGAATGTGTTTTTTGTTATAGACAAGGTGGTTACATATAATTATGTTTTACTAATTTTGTTGTTTATTTGTAACTTGATATTTACAAATAAACTAACACTATTCATTTATATCGGGGTACTTTACCAAATTAACTGCTTATGAATCAAAATACATACATCACACACTTCCTTCTCCGCCCACAAATTAAATCAACAGTGATAAAAGTGATAAAACTTTAATGATTCTTTTCGTGATTGTGAAATCAAAATTGTATCATGCTAAATCACTACGTTTTATATAATTTATACAGTGCATCGGCCTTCGCCTGTCACCACCTAAAATAACGTACCAATGAAGCAATAAGCATTCATAAATATAGAAATTATGCAAAAATAAACGTGTTTATAATGGATATTAGAAATATATCAGTAAATATCACATTACCTGCAATTAGTATTTCTTAATTTTTTTAGTTTCTCAGAAAACTGTAAGTTTGTAAATACGAAAAGTTTTTAAAACTAATATAGCTAAATATAAAAATTTAAACTCAAATTTATTTGTGTTTGCGAGGACGAGCTACGAGCTTGCACAAAGAGTATTAAACAGTTTATAAATCGTCACAGATTCCCTACAACGTAAAAGGTGCATAATAATGTGATCATGGAATTGATTACATTTATTCTATCGGAAAACCAATGTGCTACAAATAAAAAAAATATTTTGTATTGGGAAGATGACTTAAAATGAAAAAAGTTTATATTACATTGTACAATTAAGTGGGCCAGTCTAGTAAATTAACCTTCAGTAGTAGATTTTTTTTATTCGTAACTTTGTACGAACGTGAGCGTTTTCATACGAGGCGCAGGTAAGCAATATTAATAAAATAATAATTATATAATATAAATAATAAAAATTGGATAACACGTGAAAATAATGTCGCGTTAAGAAGAGGATAAGAAAATGCTTTAAAAAAAACATTTTCGAAAAGTTTGCCTCGCATTGAATACTAAAGCTTTTTCAATGATTGAAATATAGGCATGAAGTTTTTGTGAGTTATCCTTATCCCTATCAAAAAACATGCAACTAGTGACTGGTGCCTCGCGGATACCTAAAAATAAAGTTGGCAAATGGCAACACAATTTTGTAATCTGTGAAGTCTGAAATAAATTCGTCACTATTTTTAATATTTTGTAGATTGTGTTAAGTTTATTAAAACTTTATATGTAAATAGATGACTGAGATTTAATACAGTAAAACTACCTCACAAAACTTACCTAAAGCTCATTTCTAAGAAAAGTCAAGAAAAGCTTAAATTGAAATATTAAATTAAGGCTATGTTTACCTTCAGCATCTGATGATTAAAACATAAACACTATTTTGAAAAATGAGTCATATTTGAATTTACGCAATAATAACTGATAATTTAGTCAAGGAGACGTGATTCGTGACTAAGAATACAGTGCTCTTACATTAAAATGGTGAACAGTGGTTTTGATATGTTTTTAGAATAGTATTGCTCAAATTCTTCATTTACTGCTTGGATTACCAGCGATGTTTTGTCACTAAAAATAAGCATCAGGTAAGTTTTACGTGAATTACCTAGCTATAAATAGCCACTTGATATTGAATTAAAATACAAATGTTTTGAATTTCAGATTAAAATGGCTTTACAAAATAACACCCAATCAATGGGATCATCAAATGTTGTGTTCAATACACAAATTAGGCTTGACACTTCTTTTATGAAGACTAAACAGGGTGTCATCAAAGTTGTTGAGATTGTAAGTTAAGTAATTATAGTTATTAGATTGTACATACACAACAGTTTAGTTGTTGACACTATAGAAACAGACATCAAAGAACTTTTGAATATTGCTTCTTTTTGTATCTGTATGTTACAGTTCAGTAATGTCTTATTATAAAATAACACTTCATTTTAAAATTCAAGTTTGTAATGTTTTAACAATAAATAGTTGAATTGGTATCTCTACTTCTACTTCATTCATTTATCAATGGTATAATGATGAGGCATGAAACACAATTTATTTAAGAGGTATTAACACAAAGTAAACTATTAACATAATATAAAAATCCATCACTCATGGTTTATATTATACATTTTACACTTTGAATGAATTTATATTATAATGTTTGATATATTCATATTTGATTATTTACACCATTGGCAGATAAATAATTCTTAATTTTATTACAATAATATACTTAATTGACAGACAAATAATTTATTTTTAGGTCCTTGACCTGCTAGGCTTCATCTGCATTCAGTCTTCAGCATTCTGGTCAAACTGGCGTGGAGTTTATTTCAATGTGACAGCCCACTTGGGGCTGTGGTTTTCTGTGATACTACTTTTAATGTATTTGTTCCACTTAATAGAAAAGTTTCATAATATTAAATGGCTCCAAATAGAGATGATTGGGTGTGGAGTTGTCACATTCCTTTACCTCATTGCATCTACTATTGTAGTTGCATTTGGAGCTGCTACATATTCTGCAGCAGGGGTAAGCCGAGAGACATTTTAAATATATATGTATATTTTTTCAATAAATTAGATAAAAGAGATATTGGTATGAGGTCTGCACTCTCAGTTGTCCTCAAACAACCTTATTTTATGCTTGTATTAATTTTAAATTATTGAAGACAAGAAATAAGAATATTTTGTGGAGGTATAAAGGAATAATATATTTTAAAAATACAGTGATACCACAGTTTTAAAATCTTTCTAAACATTTTTTTGTTTTGACTTTTTATTTTATTTTTCAGTTTTTTGGTTATCTAGCTATGGTGCTGTACGGGTATGAGGCATTTATTAAGTTTCAAGCAATAAAGTGTGGTGATTTGGCACAAGGCAGCCGTGTAGTAACCAAACACTCACATGTGACTACTCCACCAGCATTACCCTAAGAAATATGGAAGGACCCAAGACTCTTTTTTTTCAATAAAGATCCTATTTAACTTAGAATATTCTCTATTTACAACTAATGGCAACCACTATGAGGGGTATGTTATATAAGATATCACATTTTCTGTTGTTAGGTAAAATCAATATGTATATATTGTATATTCTAATATTTTCTTAAAGTGTGCTTCAAAAATATCATAATCATCATTGAATGATAATTTGTTGAAACTAACCTGGCTCTTTCAGTTTAGGTTTCCCATCAATATTTTTTAAAATAAAGATCAGCATACCTTGTATGGCTTGGTAAATTGCTACAATTACATTTGTTACCTTATCAAAATCCAATCGTTTTTGACAAGTTTTTAGTATTAGTTAACATAAGTACTCCACTGTGCTGCAATGCATTATGCAATTCAAAAATTCAAATTTGGATTACAACTGTCTTTGTGTGACACAGCTTTGTGTTTATAATTAAAGATTTATTTTTAAGTGGTTAATATGGACTTTTGATTTTAATCACTTGCTAAAACATTAATATTGAATGATATAAATAGCTATACCAAAGTGTTTTTTAAATGTTGTATATGTTTCTACTCTTTTGTCCGCCTAATGTCAGGAGTCACTCTGTTTATATCCTAAGTTATTGTTGGTTTAATTAGTGACTAAGATATAAACTGTGTGACTCTTTGTAGATTTTATGTTTTAGTTTCTATTTCAGTTGAGTTATAGACCAATTTATGGTATGTATGTGTGCATCCCTTTTGCTTATCTCAAGAGTAAGGGTTAAAAGAGACACTCATGGTCAATCATTATAATGTTATAAAACATGTTTATACTGAGTCAGCTTAACAACATTATATAATGTTTTCAGAGGCCAGGGTCTAGTATTGTGGACCCAGCATATAAAATACTATTAACCCTATTTTAAACTCCACAATTATACCAATACATTATAAGTTGTAAAATATACATGAAACATAAAATATTACCACCCAACCCAATATAAATATAAGGTTGAACAAAACTTATTAAACCATTCCTGTTGACTAATATTAGTAAAAGTTAACTTTCAAAATTCAATGCCTCTAGGGTTGAAATCACTTATATGTAATATGTATGAAATACCTAAACTGCCTGCCACCTTCCCATATGGGTAATATAACATTAAGTCACTGTATAAGAATTAATAACTTTAGCTGTTAATATGATTTCTCCGTCCTAAGTTCAGTCAAAGTGTTTAATAATGTGTATATTCAATCACCATAAAGTTGGTCTTTTAATAACTTACAAAATCCTCTTATCCTGAGGTATTTGTACAAATAAAATGTTAATATTGTGAGTTTACTTGTGAAAAATAAGGTGTACTATTTTGAAATGCTTAAAATATCATGTACATTTTTGACCCTTATATGAATATTAATATATAAGTTTATGTTGATACAAGACCAATTAATGTTAGATAATTATTAGCTTTTTAAGATTCTTTCAAATGCTTTCAAATGGAATGTAAGTGCTCAGTCTGTAAAAGGGCTTGTATAACAAGGCAACCTGTTATTTATTATACAAAATAAAAAAATTAAATCTTTTTTTATGTTTTTAATGCTTTGGTAGTGTTTAACACATAGTTATCAAAAAACTGATAAAACAACATTACAGTGTAATGTATAATAAATACTTTATGGTTAAAATTAATACTTTATTAAACTTAATTTACTTAGTGATAGTTTGAAAGGCACTTGACACTTGGTAATTTTCAGTATATCCACTGTAAGGTTTATTTGTATATGAGTTGATAATTAAACAAAGTGTTACAAAAACTTGGGTACAAATAACATGTAAATGTGATTGCAATAAATTGCTTATCACAATATAAAAATACTGTTTCAGTTTTCTATATTTGAATATAAATATACAGTTATACAATTTTTACATTATCAGTCTTGTTTAAAACAATAAGTATAGTCAAATTTTTACATATAGTTAAAATATAAAAGATATTCCTTTTATGTAAAAATATACCAACGGTTGTATATTGTGTTGATCTTAAAAATGTGATAACTGTTAACTTAATGATATTTTATTTAATAAAGTCAATATAAAATAAATCAACTCATATCGCTTAAAGCTATAAACATTTTAAACTTCCAACCTGCTAAGTTTACACTGTATTACTACAGTTGTTATTGTGCTGGTAATCCCCTTTTCCACCCTTTGTAGTTTATGTAGCCATCTACACCATATGTCACAATAGCACACAATCCAAAAAACTGAAAACGATTGTTTGTATTATTAAGAGAATATGTACATGGATATACAATTTTAAAAACAAAGTTTCAAGGCACGCTTTTGTTAAAAGGAAATAAAGCACAAATTAAATAATTCTTTCTTAAGTATAATAAGTCAATTTAAATGAACTTACCCCTACAGCATATCCAACACTTTCTCCAATAGTAGTAGCAAATATAGAAGTCCCAATATAAGACAAACTGATGGTTATGCAGAAAAAGAACTGCATTTTCTGCCATGGTAAATTGTCATACTTTTCAACAAAATGAAAGAGGTACATCAAGAACAAGAATATTGTAATAATGTTTCCAATCCAATATAGAATGTTATAAAAGATGGCTGATATCCACGACCATGAGACTTTGATACAAATAAAGCCAATTAAATTACAAACCTGTGGAACCATATTGTAATTAAATAAATGAGTATAAAACTCACTAAATTTTGGCTAAAATTGATCAATGACCTACCACTTCTATTATTTTCAGAATTCCTGGGGTAGTTTTTATATAGTTTTTATCAAATTTTAACGCCTTTTTGGGTGGAGGTGGAGGAGGAACAGGTTCAGGATTTTGTACAAAATGATCAAACATTTTATGTCAAAAATAACTAACAATTATAGTGAAGAATATCTGCTTATCACCACGACGTTATCAAAAATAAGTCGTGATATTATTTTCTGAAAACAAAAAAAACTGCATTTTTACTTGTCTGAAGCATTTTAACATTTTGTATTTCCTACTTTAATTAAACCCAATATTAGGAAAACGGATGGCTTATCTCTTCTGAAGTTAATTCAAAGTTAGGAAAGTTTGTTCAGCAAACTTTGTCTTTACTTTGATTCAAATAAAGTAAGCTTGTAGTAGTAAAACAATTTAAACGAAATCAAATTTTTTAACTAATTATGTTATCATACAGTTTAACTTTTATATAAATAAAGTTTTGTTTAAAATACCTAGAGGTTCTAAGCAGTGTTAAAGACTATACGACGGCTTATACTTAATAAAACTTGAGAATTTACTAAATCATGTCATTATGAAAAGGAACAGATTATGCATGAAACCTCATAATACCATACACACGAAAGTCAAAAAGTAAATTTTTACTGTTTAACAGAAATTGTCGACATGATAAATATGACAGATAGGTAACTTCACTTTTTAACTAATTATGTAAAAATAATTATTCTTTTAATTTTAAGTATCTTTCATTATTATAAATGTTTATTCATTAAATGAACGTTTTTAATGCTGCTATATATTCATCTTCATGGTAATTAATATAACATATTCTTGAATATTTTTTTTCTATCTACAAAAATTTCAAGAATTTCAGTCTGTCTCATGTCTGATAGTATATTGGCATTTTAATTTCCAGGGAAAACCTAATAAAAGTTCAAAAGCATTAGGTGCATGTAAAATCTGTATATATCTCAATCATGCACCTGAGACGTAAGTGAAATACATAAGAAGGAATTGAATTCCGTACTAACACTAATACTAATAGGGTTTGTCAGACACCCTATTAGTATATTGGTAGAATTGTCTAAAAAATTACAGATCAATTTTATATAATTCTACGAAAAACAATTGAATAAAACCCTGACCGCTGACGGTCTGCTTCTAATTCTACAGTTCTGTTTTGTTTGAATTGAACTCATCGAATGCCCTTCCACAGTCTGCACTGGAATAAGGTATACATAATACATTAATAGCAAATTGAGGCAGCGTTTAATAATTTTTAATAACGACCTATAACTTGTCAATATACATAAATAATATAATTTCATCTGAAATATTTGGAAAATTCGTCATCTATTGCCTGCATGATCAAAGTCGCTAGTCGCTATTAGTATGCAGCATGTAATCACAACTCGAATAATGAGAAAAAAAGACTTTTGAAATCTAAGACAAGTCGTTACGAAAGAAAAATTAAGTTTAGTATAAATGCAAATGCAAAATTCCACACATACAAATTTTAAGATGTACAAGTCAAGTTGCACTTCATCGGCAAGTGCGAGGCAGACTCGCACAAATTTATTGATATTTTTATGTTGCAATTAAAATTTGGTGCACCCCCGACACCCGGGGTACCGGCCCGGTAACGGAGTTCCCGGCGCCACCTTAATGTGCCGCGGACGACAGCATCGAGGTGATTCTGTTTTGACACAATTGTTTTGCACATTGGTCAGTGCTGACGAATCACGCAAGAGGCAGGTTGAAATACTCAATCTTGTACTGGAATATTAATCTCGACACGAAAGCGACAGCGCTGTTCTGAAATATATAATTACATTAGATAAATATCGGGTCAGTACATATTTATATAGAGTTTGGAGCCAGTACGGACTCGTTTACTTTCACTGACCTCACAGATTTCTTTTTAGTATCAATGACTATCATCTCATATTCTTGGTACTAACTTCACGATCGTAGTTATTAATAGCTGTCAAAATTCACTTATTACGACTCAACGGTTAAGCATCCCCTGTCACACATACACACGACACAGATATCTTAATTAAATATAAATTATAAATGACAATGACACATAGACAACTTCAGTGCACCTTGTGAACCTCTAGAGTTTTATTTATTCACACAGATAACTAATTTTCATTACCATGTCCTGTAACCATGCTATTGCCCATTGCCCAAACCAGTAACCACCCAAATTAAAGCCCCAAAGTGATTTTGTCGGGAGATAAGATCTGACTATTTAAGTTTCTATTTTAGGGTCTCAGATAACAAATATAAGATTCGGAAAAGGTTATGGTTAATTGTATTATTTTAAGAGTACTCAGTAATATATCTTGTAAAAGTAAACAGATCAAGTGCACCTATTCTTTAATATTAGGTGCGAGTAATAGAATTGATTTTCTGAAAAAGTTTATGAAGCGTATATATTTTAAAAATAATAATTGCAACACTTTTTTATTATTATAAATTATTGACGAAAGGGACTGTTCCTTGTTACCTATTGGATCCTCAAGCTTCATACTTTTGCATGTGATGGGAGAAAGGGATTGGAGACCGTTTATATACGGCGGCCTAGCGTCGATAGTAGCCGAGTTTGGTGAGTTATGTATTTGTTTAATGTAGCTTAAAAGTAACACAGTTCTTCAAAATTGTCTCATAATAATATTTCCCATTAATCATAAAGGTGACTTAATTGGTTGTTATTCTTACATTATTCATTTTCTTTAATTGGTGAAAATAACGGTACATATTGAACTGCATTACTTTTTTATGACATGTTAAAAACATAAAAAAGTTTAGGTACATTTCCCATTGACACAACAAAGACTCGGCTCCAAATACAAGGACAAACAATTGACCCTCGACATGTTGAGCTACGATACACTGGAATGGTGGATTGTTTTATTAAAACTTCTAAACAAGAAGGTGTTAAAGCACTTTATTGTGGGTAAGTCACCTCACAGACTGTTTTGCTCTCTCAGAACATATAAATTAGAGGTAACTAGTAACTTAGATTACATATTTATTTTATAAATCCCAATTCAGAACATGAATATTCTTGAATTTATGATGAATGAAGTAAATTTATCCAGTTTTTGGATTGAATATTCCATTTGTAAAATATTATAAAATATAATGTAATAGTAGAATGAGGGATTTGTTTTGAGTGCACTACTGAATAAAACTTATAACTTAACCATATAGCATCTGGCCAGCAGTGCTCAGACAAGCAACATATGGCACTATAAAGTTTGGTACATACTATTCAATGAAAAAGGCATTCGCTGCAAGACGAGCTGATGGAGGTACACGGGAACACTTGGCAACAAATACTTTTTGTGCTGCATTTGCTGGTGGATTGTCTAGTGCAATAGCAAATCCTACTGATGTGCTCAAAGTTAGAATGCAGGTAATTTTCCTTAATCTGATCCACTCAGAATAATTTTTTTTTGCTTATTTGACATGTATCAATTATGTATTGAGACCTAAGCACAAGTTTTATGGTATTATTACAGATTGTATACATCAATTCAACCATTTCATTTTATAACAATTAGATACCTATGTAAATTAACTACATACCATTATAGTGACAGTTTTGTATAAATAGGTTACTATTATATACATTGTATATAATAGAAACCTATTTATACAAAACATATATATTACACATACATGTATATGATATACATGTATATTATACATATGTCCCAAAATGCACTGTTAATTTTGGAACGAATGGTAGTCCAGCTAATACCAAAACAATATTATTGTATTATGCCTGTATATTATTTCTAGTACAAAGTTGAGAGCAGATCATATCTATGATATATATATAGCAGAATTGTTATGATATGAAATAAGAGTTAAGTTCACAATGATGTCCTATGCAGGTTGGCGACGAGAAGCGCAATATAGTGCGTTGCTTCATCGAGATATACAAGTTAGAAGGTGTGGCGGGACTTTGGCGTGGCGTAGCACCCACGTCACAACGAGCAGCTTTAATCGCGGCCGTGGAGCTGCCAGTGTACGACGCGTGTAAGCGTCGGCTCACCGTCCCACTGGGAGACCGGCCTCTCAATCATTTTGTCTCTAGTCTGTTGGCTAGTCTAGGCAGCGCTGTGGCCAGTACACCGCTCGACGTTGTCAGGGTGAGTGATGTGATATTGTGTACTCTCTTGCTTCTACAAATATTTCGAGCTTTACAATATTTTATACAATAAGTTGAATCATTTGTGATTTCAGACGCGGCTTATGAACCAAAGAAAAGTTAAAGATCAAAATGTACGGATATACAGAGGGACAATCGACTGCTTTGTACAGGTACGTTTGGCCTAAAATAAACACTCTGAATCTTGCTATTAGAGGTTTTATGGATCCATACCCAAGGTGTAAAAACGGGACCCTATTATTAAGACTTCGCTGTCTGTAGGTCTGAATACTCTGTATCGCACGAACTCTGTATCTCGTGATAGTTACGAATTTGTAATTTTTAGAGATTATGTGTTTCTGTTGTTGCTATAACAACAAAAATAAAATAAATAATAATGACCATACAAGATATGTGATTGTTTTACTTCGTGCGCGAGTCCGACTAGCATTTGCCCGTATTTTGATATTTTATTGTACTATTATTTTCAACTATTTGAGTGTTTTAAATTGTAAAAATAGAATTATTGTGCTTTACAGACAGTGCGCAGCGAGGGTGCGCGTGCGCTGTATAAAGGCTTTATACCAACATGGCTTCGTATGGGGCCCTGGAATATAATCTTTTTCCTCACGTATGAGCAGCTTAAAGCGTTCTACTAAGTCTATGCGCTTAAAGTATGTATGACTGACTATCAATTATTATACAATAGATAGTAAAGATTTGTAGCAATTCCTGTAAAAGACATATGCCCGCATCTTAAATTTTTTTAACCTAACAACGCCATCTGTGGGAAATTTGGATACCTATAATAGTATAAAAACCATTTATTATAATCTTTAGCAATCCTTCCAAAAATTCAGTTTTGTACCATTAACATTGAATCGAAAATTAATTTGCAAAATTGTGAGTATTATACAAATAAAATTTGTACACTCATGTTAAATTTATTTTGTATTGTATACCAAAGTAGGTGTATTTGTTTAACTGCTTTGGTTTAGGTAACGCAAAATAATTTTAATATTATGAAAATTGACACGATCATTAGTGTGCAATCATCCCATTACCATCTGAATTCTTTAATATAATTCACCTGGATTTCTTTTAAAAAAAGAGGTATTTTTTGGACAATTATGTTATCTTTGGTTAACATGATTATGACATATTAAAAGAAAAGTTAATGACAAATATATTATCTTCATATTCAAAATGTTGTTTTCAAATATAAATAACCACAAATCAATTGCTTATGAAGACTTATAGCAATCAAAGTAATTTAATTTACGTTAAATCGTATTTTTTTCCAGATCTTTCCAGGAAATTAGTGCAATTTCTAGATTAAGAGTATTTTTTTACTAGATTATAAATCATTATTAGCCAAATATGTTCTTTAAATAAACGAAAGTCAATAATTTCGAACTTCTTCTGATATATTTATTTAATCATAATAGGTTATGATATGTCAAATAGAAGTTATAATGCTTCAAAGTTAATAATCAAACAAATTTTAGAAATTATTTAAATAATTTCTGCGGTCGGGCCACGACGTCTACAATACAAAAACACGTATTTAAGTTTGTTAACTATTTTTATTTGTTCGTAATTTTAGCGAATCGTATTATCTTGAATTTGCTATAGCCCAGATAAATAGACGCTAAACATATCAACATTATTGGCACATAGTGCATTTACTATTTTCTATGAATAAATGTTACACAACGACGCGCTCATGAATAACAATATAAAATAAATCCATATTTAATTTCAAATTTTCAAAAAATCAGTGTGTTTAGTATCTTATACATAACCGCGCCATAAATTGAGACCAGCCAATACACTGTCAACAAATAACTCTATTTAGTGTTTTAATTTAATCGGAATTTTGAAACTTCATTTTTGTGACAATTATCGTGGAGTGGCGTCTTTGTGGATGACATTATATTTTGTGAACCTTCCTAAACTTTTAGGTAGTAGGACGTATGTAAACTTTGTTATACTTTATCTGTAAAGGGACATACAGAAATGCGAATTGATGTCCAGCCGAAGTTCCTTTTTTATATTATAATATGGTTTGTAAATTCTTTGGTAATTATATAGGACTGTAACGACAGATTTTATCTTTTACCGAATCTTGTCTGTATGCATTCTTGGAACTTTTTTATATTTATTATTCCGTCTTTATACTCTATGTTATATAATTTTAATTCGGTATAAAACGAATCGTAATCGGCTGTCAGCCTACTGCAATAATGTTTTTGCTAATATATTCTTAATCACATTTTAGAGAATTTATTTCGTAACTATTACGGTAATGGTCACTATTATATTATGTTGCCTTTACTAATTGTAATGTAAAAAAAATCTCTAACAGATCTTTTATATGTATATGCAATTCTTAAATGTTTATAGCTTTTTGTATCTGTAAGGAGAGCGACGTTTCGTTTTGATATATACATAAAGGTGGACGATTTTACTAATGAAGAATGGGGCTGTGTACTGTGTAGGTAAATCTATAACACTGAATAACTTTTTCTCAAAACTCGGTCCATGCTGATATGTACTCATTAATCCCCAAGGTCTAGATCTGCAAAGATTTCCTTCTAAAAGCTAGATTATTGCACTGATTTAAAAAATCTCACTATCCAAGTGATGTGTGCAGGTAGTTCTCAGTGCGAAACTTGAAGTTTTGTAATTTTATACTACTGCAATATTGTGATAAATACAACATGGTTGGATTTTACCAACCATGTTGTGTGTTCTATCAATTTAATGCCATTATTTTAAATTTAAACAAAATAACACTGCTTAATTTATCTTTATTACTAAATAATAAATATGAGATTTCAAATTTATAATTTAAGTTAAATTAGAGTCAGTTCCTAACTTATTATGTGCTTCGTAAGATTCGAATAATGGTTATCTATACTTTATATATTTTAAGTATAAATGCTTTTAGACAACGAGTACTTATTCTGCACTATACCTACAGTTCATAAGAAATAAATTATCATAATTGCAGCGTTTGTACTCAGTGACGAAAGAGTACTTTAGAATTTAAAATTTAATTTTTATGAACAGGGGAGTTTTTATATTCTAAGAATATTGATGTAGTGTGTGTGGCACAAATGTAAAAATGGAGCTTGTGATTAATATTTAGTGACACGGAAGATATTAAAGTAAGGATTATAGGTGGATGTTGTGTAAAACACACGTACTTCTAGGTACAACTTGTTAGCCAAAAGTTATAGAAATAAATGGATTTTAGAAATATATACTGTTTTATTTTATTTATTTAATAACAGCCTAAAGCCAAAACATACTTAAAAACTACCTTAACCTAAACTTACAAATAATAACTCCTTGCAGGCTTCACTCATTCTTAACAAGTCTGTCACAAATATATCCTGCTATGGTGCAGATTTAATAAATTTATTAACTAGTAACTAACCATTCGCGGTATCGCTAATTTCTGGCGAAGCACCGTTCGCGAATTCCATTGTGTCATAGGATGCCCTTGCGACCTACAGTAGTTGTCCGGTACATACAGCCGGAGAAAGGCTTGGTTTTTTTTACCTTGTAGCTTCTTTTTTTTTTGTATTGTCACTAGAGAATTATCAGCGATATAATATTGATCAAGGGGCGTATAGCATAATTTCTCTTTTTGAAGAGTTCATTGGACTAATTTGAAACCCACGTATAAAAGTTCTATATAATATTAAGATTATAAAAGTTCTTGAATTTAAAGATTAAGAACGTGAAATTACATTGGTATCTTCAATCGAAGTCTAATATAGATGTTTTTAATGTACAGTAAATATAAGATAACAAATGCGCAAAGAATTTTACTGAAGTTTAAGCCTTTATTTATCCTTTACCAGTTTTATAAGAATGTAATCGCTTTTTAGATTATAGAAATGCTGTAAATTATGTTTGTTGTAGAAAATAAGAATTGAATCGATGCCTTCTCTATGCCCTATGCGTTACTTAAATCTCCTTGCTAATCTGAAAGAACAGTTGTTCGATTTATTACAAAAAAGTGATGTCAAAATCAAAATTTTGTCAATCTGAATTTTACAATTAAGCAATGTCTTACATTTATTTTTAAAATAAAGAAAATGGAATCAAACTCAATAGAGAGCAAAGCGCGTTGTGCTTGTGAGATAGACCCTACTCTGGGAGTGCTCAAAGATGTGCACAAAGCCTATGAGGAGAGGATGGAACTCATAAATAGGACCGCCGGCTCACAAAAACACCAAGTAAGAGATCATTCTGCTCCGTACCAATAAGATTTTTGACTTATTTACACTCATATAGGTGTTTATTGTACGATCTTTTTTCGAATAGTTCGGTTATAATGCGTTTAGTTATTTAATTACAATTTTTTTCAACATATTTTTATATAATTTTATTTTTACGTATTAAGTGAAGGTAATATTAAATTAAGATAACATTAAATTAGTTAAATTTTTACATGTTTTTAGGTAAATCTGTATCAAACAAGTAAAGTGTGTACATTAAGATCCTTTTAATATACGCAGTTGATTTAGAGGTTTATGACATACCTTCCTAATTATTGTAAATTCAATCTTGAAATATAATCTGTGAAATAAACTTAGAATAATATTAGCTGCCCAAGGTTTTGCCATTCCACCATTGGGTCATGTCAACTACGCGTTAAAGTGGCGCAGACATTGGCAAACCTATAATTCGAAAGAATTTAGAATATATATATGTATATGGAATTTCAGAAGCAAGTGCAACTGCTACAGTCTTGGGTAGGTGACTTGGTTGCTCAGAACACCCTTCTGGTGCGCACCGTAGAAGATCTGGAAACGGAACTGACATCCCGTGTGCTAAGCGAACGTAGGAAGTTCTCTGAAGTGAGTGCGAACCTAGGAAATTCGTTGATTAAGTTTTCGAACTAAAGTTTAAAAAAATATTAATTTAAGTCTCTTACGGTTACGATAAAGAATTATAATATAGTGCGTAATTTGAATATAAAAACCAATGCTTCGTTTAAATATGGAATTCTTGTATATATTCGGACGCTTTGTTGGTTTTATACGATATTATGTTGATTATCGGGCAAATACAGAAAAATTCGCGTAGATGGTGTCAGAATTGCGCGTGGAAGTGACATCTCTCCGGCGACGACTGGCGCGCAAGGATTCGGACCTTCGTGGTCTGCTGGAGGTACTACGAAGACTGAGAGAATTCGACTACCTGGCCCTTGACAGTATTCACTTTAATGAAGTCACACAGTCTGACATTTTTGGCCCCGTCACCTGGTGAGTACCGCATATAGGCTGTTTTGCTTTGTTTAGAGCTGGTTTCCTGGTATTAAGCAAATTTGGACTAGAGTTAGACTTACTTTATCGTTAAAAATGCTATATAAATCCATAATAGTAAATAATAATATGTTTTGCATTTATTGAACTTAAGTAGAAAGAAATTGTTTTAAATGGCATGTTTTATTATGAACATGTTCTTAATGTATAACGAGCGTTGGAAAACTAAATATTTTTTAAAATTAATTCTGTAATAATAAAAAAAAAATACTTTCAGGACTCCAACGCCAGAGCAAGGCGATTCGGAAGGAAAAAAAAGAGTGGCAAAGAAGCAAAGAAATAAAATAAAAAAATTCATTTATTCGTAATTTTTTAAATTTTTATAACGATTTTTTTTAAATATACATTTTTATTTCTTAAATGTGTTTTATTTCGTATATAATTAAATAAATAAATAATAAATAAGTAATAATTAGGATTTTTTTAGACGTTGCATTATTATGTTCTTTATATATTTATATTGTTCTTTTTTTTTAGAATGATAAGGGCAAAACGGTATCACGTGAAGAGGTGATTGAGCTGAAAAATAAGATAGACTCTTTAAAGAAAGACAACATAAATAAGGAAAGGTAATTTCCCTTTTCATTCAATTGAACAATTAGTTCTTAATTTTGAAATCGTCCAGACAGATTCGACCACTTTGTCTTTAAAATGTTTCAGAGAAATACGGAAGCTGAGCAGAGACGTGCAGCAATATGAACAGACCATCAGTAGCCTCAAAAATGATATATCGATGTTGCAGTATCACACACCGTAAGAAAATTAAATTCTCTAGTTTTGTAGCATCATAATCCAGACTATAAAGGTCTGACATTATCGGTTATGGAGTACAGAAATCATTGTACCCGTTGTGTAAATCTCCTAAATATTTTTATAGGGATGTAAGCAAAAAAGATACTGCTGTCGCAGAAGATATCAGCTACTCTGCCAATAAAGAGGTACTTTTATTATTCATTAAATACATTTTACATTGGTCCAAACATGAAAAATAATCTTTACATTCTTTTATTTTACTTGAAATTTAAAAGACATTTATATATATAAATAATATATATATAAATAAGTAAAGAGTTTCAGTTTAACTACCAAGAGGAAATTCAGTTTGAGGTACTTAAACGATCAGGCATTCGAGGCCCTGAGTGTTTTTACAGATTCCTAACGTCATATTCATAATAGTGTGGCGACATGGAACCCGTGAAGGAATCGGTCATGAGAGATAAGGAGGTGCAATACCAGGAGCAGATACAACACATGGAGGTCAGCATAAAGGCAGGGCATTTACACAAATATATATATAATTATAGCAGAAGCCCCCCGCTTTGGCCATTTAGAGTTTTAAAGGTCAGTGGTAAAAAAATTGATGCTTGACAATGACTACTTTTTGTTTGGGTCAAATTATTTGGCACACAAAAATAAAAAAAACAACAAAATTGATCCCTAATTCCTACAAAATCTCTGGTATGGAAATAGACACTACTGCTTTTTTCCTTTAATGGAAAAATTTTCGTAAGTAAATATTTAAATACTTAATCAGTAACCATTCCTTCATTTTATAAGACGGTTAATCCCTTACTAATTGGATAGTCACACGGGCTGTTATGTATAGCCAAAATTGGGGGAAAAATTGGCGAGAACTGGTGAAATTATACCTTTTATGTTTAAAACCATATAAAGAAAAATAGATTAACTCAAAACAAAATTAGCATAGCTTTTCACGTTGATTATTCACTTCTAAGACCCTCACGTTGATTATTTGAAACCATACATATTTCATGTGATACATTTGTACCGAGTTTCCTAAAATTTTATTCTTTTTAAATGGCCAAAACTGGGACTTCTACCCTATACATGTAGGTCAGTTTAACATCTGTAATTTATTGTATATTCTTTTTGTAGTGTCAATCACTATCACAGTGTTTTCTTATGTACACCATAGAGGAGGTCTATTTTAACTTTTTTTCATTAAAATAGGTGAAAAATTTATACTTTTATTGATAGACTTATTGAATATTATGGTTAGTCCTAAGTGGAAATCGTTAATTGTACAGACAGGAAAATATAATTAAATTGTCATGAAATCCCTTCTAAGATATAGGCAAAAATTCTCAAAAGTATGTTTATTTTTACTGACGTCTTTTTTATATAAAATAGGGACAAACAGGCAGAAGGCTCACCTGATAAGTGATATCTGTCATATTTATCAACTACTGCTGTTACTAACTTCAAATTTGTAGTTTTAATGCTAAAACAAGAATTTATCTGAACATATAAATTAAACTCAAAAGCACAGTTGATTTTTGATGCTTTCTATGACGGTGACGGTGACGGTGATCCCCAAACCTCTCGTGTAAAAAGAACGCGTTTAATATTGTTTTTCATCCCCAGTCGAGTGGTGAGAGTGTTCGAGCCCTACGAGAAGTAAATGTGTCCTTATCAGAGGAAGTACAAGCTCTGCATTGCGTTTGCGCAGCCCTGAGCGAACAGTGCCGTGTATCGACCTTGCGGACGCAATTCAAAGACGAAATTATACGAGAGATGCGCCGACAGTTAAGACAAGCAAAGGCTAAGGTAACATTCTGTTACATACGGTTTTTATGCATATATTGCTGAACCCTGAAATTATTGCCGATCAGCAATATATGCCTATTTATTCCATCAATTATTTTACATTTTGAGGATCAGTATTTATTAAACTCGTGACGCGGAATTTCTGTTAGTGTAAAAATAGTGATTTTTAGTTATTGTAATTATAAAATATAATAAAATACTTTCGTCAAAAAGGTGTTTTTTTTTAAACACAAACGCGACGAGGTAACAGTTCCTTTGCTTTTGAAAATATTTTAGTATAGTTATTAAGCGTGATATAACAGGTAACCCTGTATATACTAGTGTATATAGTATAGTGTACTGTAGTACCTTTAACCTCAAACCATCTCTACATCATAGTACAGTTGAATTCTATTTATTGTACCCAGGGTCTACGAATTAGATAGTATCAAACTGTTAATAGTTCTCAATGTGATTTAAATTAAATTTATTCTCTTCTTTCTGAGCATTTATTAACTCCACAGCTGAAAGATGCAACAGGCAGCAAGACCAGTGCAAAGGCGACAAGTAGTCAGTCATACGACTCAGTGCGTCGTAGTGAAGGAAGGAGGAGGGAATTGCCTGACCTTGACATGAATCCTGACTGGATTTGCCAGAGCACACTCTGTGACGGCTTTGGAGACGACGTTTCATACAATGGACATTAAGATTTCCTGATATTATGATGATAGATAACAACCTGGCCTCTGAGTCTACTATAACAAGTGTTCAATTCTATAGTATCATTTTTAAGTATTTTGTAATAAACCACATCGGCCTTATTTTAAAATGTGGATTAAAGCTGGAACGGCACCTGTTGTCATGGTTACCATTATTTTTATATGGATGACTATCATACCCATGATAAGTAATACGGTAGTAACTTTAATCAATGTATTATTAGAAGGCCGCATAAGTCTAACATAATATGATCATGGATTTGTAGTAATATCATATAAGCGGCACTAAGTGCAACATAAACACTTCAATTAGCAGATTCTAAGCCCGGTCGTAGAAATGACAAGCGCCGACTCGATGCAGAAGGAAGTCTTCCTCGACGGACCTTACCAAGGTCCTCTTATATATTTTAAATAAGTCGGTGACACTAATTAAATTTACATCGCTCGTGCTTACGCTACGATAAATAAATGCTTTACTAAAATCAAATTTATTTTATGAATTATTTAGTTTTGGTAAAAACAATAACAGTCTGTAGCAAGCTAAGTTGTTTTCTGGAGAAATACTATTTTGGTAAGTATAATGTTTGGACCAATGTGCTGTATATTTTAAATTATTTTTATATTGTATCATTATTTTGACGACAGGCAGGGGTCCTGACATCGACCCCAAACACAAGTCAAGAAAATAACTTGATGGACACCACTGATGTATCCATCGTTGAGCGGGTATGCTACTTACAAATTGTATGGGTACTAAATGTTATCGGGATAAATTCCGAATCATTATTTATAGTATATAATTCTAATGAATTAAAGTGATAATGACAATTCTAACATGAAGTTGCAAATTTGATTACTTACATTTAAACAAATTAAGTTACAGTGTGCAGTTAAATTATTCAATATTTATTGGTTAAATTTAACTGATGAATTTAATAACTGGAATCATCCTTTATTTTAGTCTATGTCCCCTCCCCTGCTAATAACTGATGATTCTCTTACTGAAGAGTTTGCGGGACAAGAGACCTCTCATAGTCCTTCAGTTCATTCCCTAGCCGAAGTGGTGGCGAGGCACAAAGTTAAACACAGAACCGAACCTTTCGAGTGAGCTTTTTTTCCTATGTAATTACAAAGCGTCTGCTTAAAAGAATAAATGATACAATAATGTCAGGTACATACAAAACTTACGAAGTTTAAAATTTGAATGACGTATTTTCAAGCTTCCTGATATTTTGTATATCAGGAATTGTTCACTCTAGTTTTTCAAACAAAACATAGTTCCCAAATGACGCGTGCTAAATATCCGTTTCTTGAAACGATTGGTCAACAAATATTTTGTCAAGGCACTTAACCATTCACATTTTGCTGTAACATAAATATTCTGATACTGGTTGTTGCAGGAAAAGAGGATCTGGAAACGTTCAGTGTCATTGCAGAAGTCGACAAGTAGGTAGTTAAATCATAATCCTAATACACAACCTATAATTTATAATATAACAGCTTGATAACAGACGGACAGACAGACACCTTTACCTATATCTTAAATACTGCATCACTTTCGCCTTGCCGTAAATGCTATTTTATTGATTACAAGAAAAACATTTATGAAAAATATTTTTTTTAAAGACAGTTAGGGTATTTTTCTAACCTAATTGATGCCAAAAACGCAAGCGGATTTATTATCGAGACCACGTAACTGAAGTGGTGACAATGCACCAAACAGAATATTCTTAGAACTGCGCCGGAAATGAGCTGAAAATAGTTGGGAGAGGGGAGACTTCCCAATAAACGTTTGGATTACAATCATTCATGTTTTTTAAAATCAAGATTAATTTTAACTAAACTTAAACGTAGTGGTTGAATGTCTTATTTTGAAACCTTAATGTTTGTACTGAAATACTTCCTTATATTTTATTTTTAATGGCTGAGTATATCTTACTAGTTCATCAGAGTATATTAAAATTAGTATGACGACATTTTCTGATTACGGAAGCTAACCACAAAGTTTGTAAACTAATGAAATGTATAAGTGCTATGACACTTCGTTTTAATAAAACGTGTACCTGAAAGATATGCTTTATGGAATACTAATACACAATTAAAAACTTTTTAAGGCTTTTTATGCACTAATACTGTTATATCCAAATCATTTCGCGGGCGTATGTCATTATTTAGATCGGATAATATTATAAACGCGATTCAATGTAACTTAATTAGAATATAGATTTTACTCTATATACCTGTTGTACATAATATACTATATATATATATATATATATATATATATGTGCCTCTATATTTTTTTTTGATCTAATAGAATTGTATCCTATCAAGTTGTTGCCTCTACATTGCATATATCCTTATGTAGGCTGCATATAATACTCGTAGCATATAATTCTCAAGATATAGCGTATTATATACAATTATATTCACATATTTCTCAACTATGATACTAATGAATTCAACTCATCTATTCATCATCATAAATAAGTTAATTCATAATTAACGGCTTAATCGCTGCAATAAAGCGAAATTCAAGTATAGTATTTGAGAAGCATTCGATTACGAAATGCGTCGCCCTATATTACAGGTTAGGAGGTGCTAAAAGAGAGGCGTGAGTAGAAGTGTGCTGGAGCTTCCGCCACTCCAATACTACTATATACGTTGATCTAATTTTATACGCCCACGCTCAGTATACCGACGTAGCACCAGACAGAACGTTGCTTGCTTTACGTTTGTTGATATTTAAATAGTTTGTAGTTTGAATGAATGAGGTAGGACTGCAATTGTTACTGTTGTTCTGTCACAAAATGATGTTTAATGGACTTTTGTGTGGTGATTCGGATTACAGTGATTATTTTAAAGTAAGTTTTCGACATGTTTATGTGTAATTTCTTATTTTCTCTGTGTCTGATTAATCTCCTTGGATTAGATTCGCAGTGAACCGATAATTGTTTCAGGCCGCGTCAAACTATTTTCAATGTAACAGGCGTAAGCGCGTTTCTTTCACGTCCTCATGAAGGTTTTCTGGGGCTTTAATATACTTTCTGATATCGTTTCTCACTAGCCGTTCATCGGCGCTTCAGTTTCTATCGATACCAATATCAAATTATCATTTAAATAAGTAAACACTACTGAATATTCTTAATATCATAACTTTATGATAGTTATAAAATTTTAATTTATTATTTTTATAAGAAAACAATATATGGTAATCGAGATTTTGAAGATTGTGTGTTGTATTGTACCTACTAATTTTTCATTAAAAGACAATCTTGTGAAATAAAACTTTGCAACGCGTTCCACGAAATATTTTTCACGCCTACGCACATAAATCATCTATAAAGATAACAAACAGCGCAGTAATAAATTAAGAAATATTTTTAATTTAAGGGAAGCAACAGCCCATCGAGTGGAGCGGACAGCGTGACTGGAGCGGAACAAACACGTTACTTACAGGACAAACTACATGCCACCCTACAGATTGTAAGCTATATAAAATAAAACTTATACATAGGCACAAGAAACTAAATCCTTTATAAATATTATTTAACCGTTTGCAATGGTTCGATTCTGATGTACACCTCTAAAACTGTTTGACAAGTCTAAATCTACATTTAGAGATTTTTAGTTTAGAGTGTGTACATCAGAATCGCCACCAATATGACTCGTACAATCATCCTGTGGCCCTTCCCAGATTAATGCGCGTGTAGGGCTAAGAATCGATTGGACTTGGTGCATAATTAAGTACGTACGAGTTATTTTGGTATATTTGATCTTGTATTGATGCTCGACTTCCATTTGCTTAAGTACGGCTTATATTGGCGCCTTAAAATTAGTATAATATGTTTCAAATGTTTATTTTGAAACATTAAAATTAACTGACTAATTACTTTGACACAAGTATACTTGTTCATCAGAGATATACCTTGTTATTTTTTGTACGAAATATCTTTTATTTTATCTTTAAAATATTTTTTGACTTTATATATTCAAAAGTTAGAATATGGAAAAACTATCTTAGGGAGTCGATGAAAAAATGTTGAAATCGCTAATTGTTAATACACATATTTTCAATGTTGTTCAGTAAAAGTTCCAACTAAATGTATAAGTTTAAACCTTATTTTTTACAGTTTACCTTATATTTGGAGTGTTTTAATGTAGGGTTTAAATTTCAGTTAAAGAACAGAGAGGAGACCATAGGAGTGCAAGCGGAGAGTCTCGCAATAGCGGAGGCACGTCTCTCTGCACTTGCTACTCGCATGGCCAAATCGAACACGCATTGCGGCCTTCAAGTGCAGCCGGTAAATAAATATATAAATAATTTTATCATAACTCTTAGAATGAAAAAAGGTTTTAAGTATCGATAGGAATAACTATCTGATAAGGTGCATGTTTTAGATGCAGAGAGATTCAGCAAACGGATGTAAATTAGAAATGACAGATGTCTCTGTGGCAGCTCACATTCAGGTAGGTGTCAAGTGCTTGTGGGGTATTTATAGCGACCTAACTATAAACTTATCGACTTTTACCGCTTTCTATGGTGTTCTACAGTTAACGAGTATGAAATTTATTATTAATGTTTTTTTTATGAGGTTTATATGTAATGTGGAATACATAAAATCGTTAATAAATAAATGTGGAATATTTTGTACAAAAAAATACGCTTTGCCAGAACATAAATAAAATTCAATACATATTTTTATATAAGTTACAACTGAGTGTCAATCAAGACAATTTTAAAGCTTGTTCGTGTTTTACGAGATATTTAAAAACAAACAAATTGGAAAATGTATTCAAAATGTCAGAATTTGGGAAAACTATTTTAGGGAGTCGATGAAAAAGTGGTGAAAACGCTAAAGGATAAATTGTCTATTGTAGAGGATCTTTACAGAGACTGCTTTTATGAAGTAAGTCGGAATGTTTCGTTAGTTGAGTAACTAATATTAAAGAGTGTAATAATGGAAATCTCGTGGTTTGTTGTCTTTTATAAATTGTGAAAATAATTTACTGTTAATTAATAAATAACATTGTTGCTTGTAACACTTGTTGGAGCTAAGTAATAAGTAATGTTTGCTCCAGTAAACAAATTATTCAAAGAAACGTGTGAACTTACATTCGTAACATAGTTTGAAAATACGCCTTTTAAATGAATGCTGGCATTTAGACACGCGGTTGGAGCGATATAAGTCTTTCAATTGTTATGTGATACGATTTTGGTAGAGATAGGAAGCTCAGGCTCATTTAGAGATACGTTTACAAAAGCTAACGAAATCTTTGAAAAAGTCTTAACTTTGTGTCTGAAGCGTGACTAAGTCCAGCCAAAACTTCGTGCCTCTTCGTAACTCTTTAGTAGCTTCATGAGTAGAATTAATACCTTCACAATAAGTTTTGTTGCTTATTATGAAATGAGAATTTCTCTTTTTGCAGTCTGCAAAGCAAGAGTATATAATAGAGGGTCTTAGAGGGTCCTACTTGGAACTACGGTTGTTGGAGAAAGAGAAAGACGATCATCTCTCTCGTCTCCAAGGTCTTGTAGACACACAACGATCCTCTGCATATGTCTATCAGGTATCACTTTAAATTTATTATTCAATGTTGTAATATATACTTTTTTAATTAAGTAAATGCATGCACTGAAGTCTTGTACGTTAAAATGGTAAAATAATAGAGAAACCGATATTTAAAATATAAAAAATATTAAAATAGATAAATTTAAATAATTAAATATTGGAATAATGTTTTATAAATATTTTCGAATTTTTTAGGACATCGCTTCTGAAGTGGACAATTTGAAGGCTGAAATATCGAATTTCTTGAACAATTCCAATAACGACTCGGTATTAAATGTCATCATGATTCACTTGTTTTACTTATAACTATTTTAATGAAGTATTTATCATCTAACTTTCTCCTACTGCTTGCTTAAGTGTTTTCTTATCAAATAAAGCGAAAGGAACGTTAAAACAAAGGGTGTATTAAACAGACAATTAAGAGCGAATCTTGTATAAATTTAACCCCCCTAAATGGTTTGTAAATAAAATAGACAAATGAGAGAAAAATAGACACTCTTAGATCTGGCTATCACAATATTTTGTCTACTTAGTTTGTTTTAGGTTTATTGCATGCTTAATGCATATTCGAATAAGAATGTATACATATAATTTTGCCTGTTGCTTTTAAGCCTTACTAAACTCATTAGTTGCATAATTAATTGAATCAGGCGTTACTTTGCGGAAGTCCATAGTTCAAAATCCCAATAGACCAGTATGAAAGCAGCACTCCGCGAAGATCAACATCTCCTGATGATGCTCCGGTGTCGGTTGTGGGTTTTTCGCGGAGTGCTGCTTTCATACTGGTCTATTGGGATTTTATTAGTTGCAATTGTGTTTTTGTATGTTTTTCTCAGTTGTTTATTTAAATAAAATCAATAAATACGAAATGTGGTTTGATTGCCTTCAGGGCATGTGGGAGCGGGGTGAGGATTGTGACGTCACTGCTGATCTCCGACATATCGCCGAACAACTTCATCATCTTCGAGATTTGCTGACCGTAATACAATATGTTATTCAGCATGCGAAGTTATGCCTTAATACATTATTTTATGAGTGTATTGAAGAGGGTGCCAATGACTTTAACTAACCAGCGATTTCGCTAATCGCGGCGCTTATAAAACAGGGCCCGGTCAAAGTCGCATCTGACAATTGCAGAGCATGCAAGCAAGCAAACTTTACTGTCATATGTTTATTATTATTATGTATTACAGGAGGACTGTTCATGTGGTTTGAATGAAGAATATAAAATACTCAAGCGTGCTAACGAAATTAATGAAGTAAGACGTCATTCATAAAGCTATATTTTTCTATTTTCATCGGTATGTATAGTTTGTATTTGCTTAACAGAGGGTGATTATAGAACTCCGTGACAGAATCAGTAAATTGGAGGAAAGCCTTGAAGATAAGGAGAATTTTGACCAGCGATATGAAACACTCATTGCTGACAAAGAACGCGAGGTAGGATATGTAATGAAAAATTTCAGAATAAATAGAAACTTTTTAAATTTGTTATTTAATTGTTCAATTTTTAATCAATGTATAAATAAAATATTCAATTTATTTTGTAAGCGAAATTTCTCTTGTCGTCTTCTCGCTAGAAAAAATATACTAGTGGATTTTATTTTATATTTTTTAGTTACATGATATTAGAAATCAATTGATCGGCCTAGAGAATACTTCGCAGCGGTCATGTTGCTGCGACCAAATGTCTTCAAAGTTGCAACAAATTCAAGGTGATGTTCTAATTTTAAAAATTTTTTCATAGTTGTATAAAATAAACACTTACTTACTTTAGTTTCGTGCCGGTTTTTGTTGTTTAAAATAAAGCAACAAATTTAATTTTAGGATCTTTACACGATAAAACGTTGGAGATGGTGCAAATGCAACGAAAGTATGAAGAACAAAACGACACTATATGTCAAATGAGACTAGAGCTTGACGGAACTAAAGCCGCCAATGAAGAGGTATGTACTATGTTAACGTTACAGCCTCTCTGAAGTAATTCAAGTTAAATATGTTCAAGTACGTCATATAAGGTGTCGTAAACTATTTTTACTATAAGAATATAAATATTTTCCCTTAGTTTACTATTTTTTTGTAAAATGATGTTATTTTAATGGGTTAGGTAAGTCAATTTTAAAGCCTATTAATATTTTTTTATTATAATGTAGCATTGTCGCTACTGTACTCCTATTGTTAAATAAATAAATAAACTTATTTTATCTTTAAAAATTAGCTAGCGAAAATTTGTTAAATTACAATAAATTATATGAAGAAGATTTTTCTAAATGTGTATATGACAGGAAGTCAAGAAACTAAGCGGTGAGGTGTCGTCATGGCGGTCACGGTATGAAGCTGGTTCGTTGCGCTTGCGAAAGTTACACAAAGACTTACAACGCTCACAACACCGCTACAGGCATCTAGCTGAACACTACAGGTTTAAATATAAATTAAATTTATAGAAATGATACACATATTCCACCTGAACTCAAATATATTTCTGTTTTCATTTATACGCAACCAGGCAACCAGTGCTCTGATGAATTGTTCGCACTTATACCTGCGGCAGCATTCCATCACCGGACGTCGAGGCAAAATGCAAAGTTTCATCCATATCACCTCGACGTCTGGCGTTCCACAACAGAGCGGTTTTTTAGGCACTTTTTGCCGCGTACCACTTTACTGTGGAACCAGCTGCCGGCGGATGTATTTCCGAGCCGATACGACTTGGGTGCCTTCAAGAAGAGAGCATATTTATCCCTAAAAGGCCGGCAACGCGCCTGTAAGCCTCCTGGCGTTGCAGGTGTCCATGGGCGGCGGCCAGCACTAATCTAAGTGACCCGCCTGCTCGTTTGCCCCCAGTCTCATAAAAAAAAAAAAAAACCAACTAGTACTTATACAGTTTATTGCACAGCGCAATTATAGAACTACGAATGTTTTTTATTACCAATGAATATATATAAAAATATACTAATAGAAATCACCTTTTAGGGAAATATCAAATTTCGCTCATGACCTTCAAAGTCAGTTGGAAGAAGCACAGACACGCGGGGCGAAGCTGTGTGGTGAAGCAAGACAAATTGTTTGCGCCGTCAGACACTGCCTGAAACGTCAGAGAAATAGACAAAGAGAACAGAAAGAAACTATAAAACAGCAGGAGAAACTAATTCAGACTCTCCAAAATTCGGATACCGAGAGCGCTGTATTGACAGAACCATGTTGCTCCAAGTATTTATCAAGTGAAAGCATTAGTTCTGAGGCGCAAAGGAACAAAAATGTATGTGATGCGGCATCTTCAACGCAACTGCAAAGGCTACGAAAGAAGACCTCGGCAGACATAGTAAGTACATAATCCAGTGGACCTCTCTGGTTCCGATAATTCACGCATTACATTGATCATGTTTCTTGCTCGGTGGTCAATGCCTTTACGTAGCAGGCTTACTACATTAGAACTAGAATAAATACATACTGTAATTGAAACTTGAATAGTGTTGAGTGACAATAATGAAAAGGTGATCAAACGTCTTTTTAAAGTCATTTTAACCACACAGGGTTAAACTATATATATATTTACAGGGCTAATCCCACTCTATAAAATGGTAGATGAATCAATGTCGCGTTCAGTTTGATTGTATTGACTCATCTAAAACATATTAATTGTTACTCTTTTATTTACACTTTTATCTCTATCTCTTCAGGACTACCACTGGATCCATCCGAACATTTGTACCAAAGGTGTCCAACAAACTACGCGTAGTTCTTGTGGGACCAGCACCGACACGCAACGCCCTGTCCGATTGTGTAGTTTACGGAACACTGTATGTAATTGATTCACATTAAAATTTAACATATGTTAGTCAGTACTTCACGCTTAACTGGTTAGCTCAAAAGTTTTAATACCAAGCGAAGGAAATTGTCGACAGTCGGACGCATCTTTAGAATCTGTGCTACTCTCAAATCCGAATAAACTTTACCAAACCCTTTAGAGTACATATTTATAATTATCGCTATTCGGTTTATCTATTAAAGTAATTTTATTTTTTGTTCCAACAGCTTGTGTTTTGACAAGATCTCATTTTGTCAATTCATTTTAAATACTCCCTAATGCTAAATACCGAACGTATAAATATTAAAATTCACATACATAACCTTATGTTGTTTGCTCCTAGCGTGAGGTCTCACCAACCGAGGAGTTACTGGAACGAGTGGAACGCGCAAACGAAGCTTTATCACAGGCACAGCGCCGCTGGTGTCATCGTGCACCAAATTGACAAACAACAAACTATTTTATAAAGTGCATTCCTATATGTTGAATTGTTAATCTCACGTAACTTAGAATTTCCCAAAAGAGATTATTTAAAGAGTCCTTGGGTAATAAATTTATCAATTTTTGTGCCAATATAGATATTATTATTCTGCAAATAATAAAGTAAGCATTTGATGGCTATATTAAGTTACATAGCAAAATTGTAACGATTTTGTTAAGCTTTACACAATTGTTAAGCTATTTTGTCACAAAGCAATACATGGTTTTATTATATAAATTTATGGAATATTTGCTGTCTTAAACTCAGAAGTAACAGTACGGGTATCTATAGCGTATTTAATAGCATCGTATATTGGGCATTTTTATGTAAGATATTGTTTGTTAGTCTTTCTTTCGCGTGATTTATAACTGCGTTGTACACATTTTTAATAAATATGTTTGAATGAAATGTAATTTTAATCAATTAATCCCCTTTAACTAACTTATTTCAGAGCTATATTGACACTGGTAGATAAAATCTATATCAAACAAATGAATAGAATATTAACAATATAGAGCAAACGCAAAAGAAATCGGTGAAAATTAAGAATAAAAATTAATATTGATAATATCTTTATTTAAACTGATGAACCTATTATTCTCATATTTAAATGTAACAATATGTAAAAGTATATTGAATCGTTACTGAAATAAAACAAGATAAAATAAAAAAAATAATAAACATTTAATGAATTCCATTATCAATTGTATACATACAATATTCAATATAATAATTGAAATATTCAACGGATTTACAATTGTAATGTTTGAGAGCATAAAGAGCAGAATAATCCTATTAAGTTAAAACGAAATGAATCAGGCCAATCACAGTCAAGTTTCGTTTATTTAAAGTGTATTAATATTTAAAAAATAAAACTAAAAAAAAAATTTAAACTTTACAATTTCGAGGTTGCCCCGAATTAGTCAATATTTTTTATCAATATCACAATTTACCCGTAGTATTCAACATATATCATTGCTCTTTTGGCTAATAACACTTTGCATACAGACTTTGTCACTCGCGCTACCTTAGCTTTTTCATCAAAATAATGTACTAAGTATTGTACACATTGAAAAGGTCTACAGAAAAGTCCGTGTCTATCTCTTATGGATTACCCACAATAACTTTTTTTGTCATTTACGTTTTACGACAACGCGTTTATATTTCTGTAGTGTATTTAGTATCAGCATTGCACCCGTGCAAAGCCGGGGCGGGTCGCTAGTAATTTATAAACAGAATAAATACATTAGCGTGAGAACATCTTTATCTTCCCCCCGATGATAATTTTGTATATGACGACCGAGAGTAAAACTGTATTTACAACGTAGCCATCATTAACGCAAAATAATTGAATGTATTAAATATATTTTCATATTTAGACTAACGAGCCTCAACTAGGCGTCTTCTTAAGACAGCCTTTAACAAGTTAACCGTATTCATCAAACGTAAAAAATTAAAACAAATTCTCGAATACTCTTTCCCAACTAATAAATGGTCAGTCACTAATTAATTATCGTTTAAATGATTCGTAACATTTGGCGTGCCGACCGTATATTGTGTGACACACTGTCTAATTTCAAGAAACCCATGAATGTGGGCTTCCGCGGAAAATAAAAACATTACAAAAACAGTGTCTAGAATAGCGTTTTACTAAATAAATGGGTGGTGTTTTACAAGATTTTAATGACCCCTCCCCCCTTCGGACCGCGTCTGACTAACCCATTATGTTACATTATAATTTCATGATAAAGTTGTCATTGGTGTCGATTCTGGTGTCCACTCTCTAAACTAAAAATCTCTAAATTTAGCGTAATCTCTGTATATTTCTGATTTGACAACACCTTAATGCTATCAATTTATAAATGTACAAAAATTGCATTACGGTTTAATGTTGTCAACTTAGAAATATACAGAATAGGTTACGCATGTTTGACAGGTCTATAGCTAAATTTAGAGATTTCTAGTAAAGAGAGTTTGCATAAGAATCGAAATATATATCAATTAGAATATATAAAACAGCGCCACCTATTGGAATCTAACATTACTATTTCGTATGTTACATACATTACCCAAATGTTAACAAACATTTCCGAAAATTTACATGCGACCATATCTAACGTTGGATATTTTGTATAAAACTCTCAGTATTTTAAAACATACACTGCTTGTATCGAGAGTTTGGGAAACAAAATTTAACTGTTCATATATATAAGATGTATATCTTAGTGTTTTTATAAGAATTGAATATACAAGCAAGGATTGCACAGTATCGCCTATGTGCTATTGAAACTCGGCTAAGTTTCACGGCCGAATAATTCTAATATTTATAAGTTTTAGATTTTTCTCAAGAAGGCCCTTTATTATACACAATTAGACTTTTCACTTGATTGAAGTTTACAATACGCACGTCCAGGAATAGATATCTCTGTATTCTAGTATAGATCACTTCTTCCAGCCACGCCAGATTGAGGCAATGGCTGAAGTTACGAGAGAGGTAGCAGCTGGAGGTGTAGTGCTGATCTCTTCCACCTGGAAATGAAAATAAATACAATTGAACATTAAGGTTTATCTATCTATATAAAGCTAAAGTAAAAATAATATTTTATGGTCGAACGTGCTAATCTCAGTACTAATTGATGCTCATTGAATTTTATTGTTGGAAAGTCGGAGGCCAAAAAAAAAATTATGGGAAAATTGTCTTTCCACGTGGATCCATTTTCTAAATGATTAAAATAATAATAATCTAACCAATTTTTTGTTTATGAAGAACCTATATTAATTAAGACAAAAAGACTTGTTAACATTAGGGACAAGTTCTTAATATTCCTATACGTCACGCAAAGTCGTCGGATACGTGTGGCGACGGGGTTATTCCATTTTTCCTTCCTTATTTTATGAAATTTGAATGTCGTATTTATTTTTATCTTACAACAAAGTAGCTACATAAAAGTAGGTTATATCCTCTCTCTGACTAGAATATTCTGTACTAGGACCTGTTCCGTGTCTGGCCAATGCAGATGCTCTGGCTCTGCGTCTTCCCCTTCCTCACCACCGCTCCCCCCTCCGCCCTCCTCCCGCCCCTCTTCCTCCCATACAGCCTCCCACTCTGCTTGGACACTATCAGATCTACTCCAAGGTTCGACTCTGCAGACAAGTACATTAAAATATATTTTAGTTAAAGTTTTTGCGAATCTGAAGCAGGTCTCTGTATTGTTATCAAGATTGGAACTATAACTTTGGATTTTGGAAGAATCGGTTTATTATAATTATAGCGTTTCTTGCAAAATGACATTGAATCAAACTTAACGTTTTTCGAATAAAATAAATTTGCGTTCTTTTATTGTGTATATAAGTTTTATGATATCATCGGTGAAACCCAATATAGGCTGTCTCACCTGCCCATCGCAGGATCGTCGGCTGCTGCGGCGAGCGCTATTGCATGTAAGGCAGCTAGACCGCGTGCGCTGCGCTCTGGACGAATTTGTGCGCGTGCGCAGACGGCGCCACCTGCCAGGCGCAGACGACGACATACTCCGCGACGGGACCCACTGCATGCCTCTACACACTCACTGTTAATCCGTTTTATATTTTATTAAAAAATATATATATTTATTCTTACCTAACCTAACTTACCTAACTAACTTCTATTTATACAAAAAAAAGCTTAAAAATATGTTAAGAGAAATACACATAAAAAATTAGAAAAGTACCGTTTTACTAACTCATATACCACCAAGTTTAAAATAATCCAACAAAACAACCTGTTTATTATTATGACTAGATCTTGAACAAAATGTTTATCTCCTCAATATTATCAATGAACCACCACCCTTAGAAATCGAAACATTTTTCTAGATTAATAAGATCAACAAAATAGGGATACCTGAGTGACACTGCATGTGGGAGTCTGACGTCAAGTGTCCAGGCAAGCAAGGCCGTCAGTTGCGCACACAAGCTTAATGCGGCTGCAGCGCGGTGCGCACCAACCAGCGATGGGGCACTCGCTACACATGCCTCTTTGTTTTGACTCACTGAAAATGTATGATAAGAATTACTGAGTATGCATAAGAATACAATTATATGGTGATCAAACCTTAAGCTTTATTTAATAAGACTTTAAAGTTCTAAAAACAAGGTGTTTTTGTATGTACAAGTATCAATCAATACTTCATATTTTCTTTTAAACTTTTTCCCTTAAGGTCTATTTTAAATATGCCTCTATCTATATAAGTTGCTTCAAATTCTCTACTATTAGAAAATTAAAATTGCAAAAAACACAGTTGTAATTATTGCAGCTCATTTCAAGAAATTCTTAAATCACTTGTTTCAAGCAAATCTCAATCACAAATTTTTAAAAAGAGTGGTAGAGAGTTCATAGCCAGTTCTTCTCATCTCTGAATTTGTGAACTAACATAAGTTGATGAAAATATTTTCATTTTTTGATGTTCACAAGTGTAAAATAATAAAATATATAAATAAATATACCTTCACTATTATATGTTAAAGAATATGGATATGAACAAAGTATGTAAAGTTATGTGGTATCAAATAAAAAGCTGATTATTACCTAAAATTTGAATATGTGAATCATCTCCCTCAATGTCAATATAAGGTGCTACTATATGCAGCTGGGGTCGAGGGGGTGGATCTTGCTCTGCATCATTACCAACAAACTCCAAATCTTCAATACTATCACTATAATATATGTATATAACTTTTATTTTATTTATTATTATTACATTTTATTTATAACAGTATTAATTTAAACATAATACTTTACTGTAATATAATATTCAATTATATCTTTGAAATATGGTTTAAGTGTGAATCATTCTTTACATATCTCTTCTAATATTTGTTTTAGTGGTATCTGTTATGTTTTCTGAATAAATTAATAAATATGACAGATGGCTTGTTTAAGTTAAAATGTGGGTGCTTGATTTAACAATTTGATTTTGTCAACTAACAGATGTGGAAGAATAATTTCATCACATATGTATATGTTGCTACTGTACAGTGAACACTCAACTGCTGATTCATACTATTAGTAGATCAAAGTTTAAGGCATAAACATGTCTGCTGTATATAATATACATAACATACTATATTTCAATGAACGGAGTTGAAACTACTAATAAGACTTAAAATATTCTTACCTGGGATCATAACTTATGTATACAGGAAAAATATATCTATTGAGCTGCCTTATCCTTGACCTGCGTACCTCAGCCAATGCTTGTGCCTGCTCGTTATATATGTTAATTCTTTTTAGTACATCCAGCTGTTGTTTCTGAGCATGCTCTCCCAAACTTGCAACTCTTTTTTGATACCTAGGTAACTTAAGTCTTAATTCTTTATTACTATTTTCTAATTCAGTCAGCTTTTCTTTAAGAATCTTAACATTGCTTCTACGTTGATCAATAGCTAAACGTAAAAGATCTAATTTGTCCTTAGATCTTTTGGTATCTGTTATTAGAATGTCTTTCTTTAATTTGGGTGTGAGCAACTTATCACAAATGTCCAAAATATGTTGACGATTAATTTTTAATCTCATAAGCTTTGCTTGTTTGTCTGCAAATCTGGAATTGTATTAAAACAATCTTAGTAATCTGATGGAGTTTCCTTTAATTAAGTAACAACCTTATAAAAAAGGTAACAGAAGCAACTAGGCTTTATCAAAATATACTCCTAAAGAATTAGTAATCTTACCTATCTGAGTAAGGCAATGACGAGTGAACAAAATTTCCGTTTCTTACACAATCTGCGCAATAAAAGTTTCGTTTCACTGTAAAACAAAGAGGGCACTTAGTATAATGACCATCACTTTCAATAGAAGACACTCTAAAATCACGTGGAGCTTGGTTTTCAGATAAATAACTCATCGCCATCGCACAATTTACAAACAATTTCCATAAAAAATAATACTTTCAAATTCCTTAGATTTGTTTTAAACAGAACTTGAAAGGTAAATAACACAAAATCTGTCATTTTCAGCTGACTGTTTGACGGCAGGTAAATTGTAAAGGTAATTGACGCTTGAAAGTTTAAGTAGATTGAAGAAACCTCCCTCTTGTCATTGGCCCCTAAACTGAAATAATAATGATTTATAGTTTCTTAGTTTTTAAAAAGGATTGAAAATAAAAAATAAATAAAATAAGCATTTTTGTCATTTTTTTTGTCAGAACTTTGATTAGAGGTGATGGTTAGTGTCTTACTCTCTTTATCTTAGTTTAATTTAAGTTTAATCCACAAAAACAGTGAATCTGACACAAATATATCCACCCCATAGTATCATAATTTGGTCTTTGATGGTAATTTCATATAACTTCAGAAGCTGAAGTTCAGATTCTATCAGCAACATCTGACAGGATTAATTTATAAAAAAGTGGAAAAATAAGTTGATTAGAATTTACAAGGTGAATAAATAAGGAAAAACACCATTAGTTTAACGTTTGGAAAGTCTGTGGCAAAAGTCGTGATGCGTCCCACGCTCTTAACAGTTACTATATCTGTGGACATGAATGACAACACTTAAACTTCTATGAGTTTTACCAGGCGACAATTGCTTTCTTGTCAATCTATGTCGAAGTTATAATAATTATATTAAAATCTTAATTTTATGAAATATTATTTATATTTGGAAATATAATAAATAATTGTTAATTCACGAAGTGTATTAATGCATAAAGTTGGACGACAACATCTTTCAAATTAACCATAACATTATGAATGATCAAAATACCTAAAGAATAAACATGCATCCAAAGTTTGGGTTTTTTAAAACTAGATATTTTGATTTTTATAAATATTAAGATGTTGATAACATATAGATAATAAAAAAATATAAGATATAAACGCTACTGCTACGTTTGTTATAATATATTAATTTGACTTGACTGTTATTCGAAACTTATTGAGATATACGTCATTGTTTCTCGCCTATAAATTATCTGTTACGCTTTGTCTTATTCGTCTTTTCGTATATTATGTATCCGTCTCTTACATTGCG
This sequence comes from Pontia daplidice, assembly GCA_963693355.1. Lineage (NCBI taxonomy): Eukaryota > Metazoa > Arthropoda > Insecta > Lepidoptera > Pieridae > Pontia > Pontia daplidice. The sequence goes on from CAVNZL010000029.1 coordinate 1,100,793, forward strand.
TCATTCCACCACCACGGTGGTGATAACTAATCTAACAGCACTGAGTCGCTGTGTTGGAATTTAAAAATTGAGATTCGAAAAAGGCTTAGACCAACTCCTATCAAGATATGTTCTCTTAAAAAAAAAAGCGTTTTGGGATTGCGTGCTACACAATAACATAACGAACTCTTATAGATTCAAACAAACCATAATTTAAACATGATCAACCGAATATCTTAGTGAATATTTCTAATTATCTTATCATCGAACAATGTCTTAGCGCTGCATAATTATTACCATTTCAAAACGAGCTGTTTCTACTTAATTTGGGCTGGGTTTTTATTAAAACCGTGTGTATAGCGGTCCGCTGGCGTTCGTTAGTGGCCGTGATTGTGGCTTCGCTAATGGAATTAATAATTCACTACACACATGGAAAAAATTCGGTACGAGCTATTCAAATGCTTTTAAGGTTTCATATTTTAGGAGACGTTTAAGAATATTTCAATTGGATGTGAAAGGAATATGCTTATCTTACTACTAATTCGTTTGAGACATTATATTTTTTAGCAATGTGGGCTCAGTTTCGTATAGTGAAACTGAATTATTGACATTTGGTCTTTCACACATTGGTGATAGCGGCATTTACTTGAAAAATTATAAATAATTTAACCTCAATACTCACTTAAATAAATATGCTATATAAATAAAGTATTATAATTTCAACGTCTAGTTCTAAATATTGATACAAAGATTTGAGTATTAAGAAATTGTTATCTAGTTTTAAGCTCTAAATGTTAATTAGGTCACCGCATTATAATCCGGCTGCCAGGTCTATAATGTGTTCTAATTAAGCCGAGACGAAGTGGTCAGTTCGTCGCGACGCGAATTGCAATTATCTACGACGACCTAGACGCTGCTATAAAGACACTTCGAGTCAATTAAATGGACTTAAATGGACGGAAGGAGAGGATATTTGTTTTAGAAAGTTTCTATTTATATTGAGAGAAATTCTTGGAAATGTTACATTTTCTGTAATTTTATAGTAATTTCTCGACTAAAATACATTTCGATTTAAAGCGATTTCAGAGATGCGTTCGGAAATTGAAAAAGTTACAAATCCTGTTCATTTAAGTACATCATATAATAAATTGACCAAAATTACAAGTGGTAATTTTTAATTAATTAATTATAATTCATGACGCGCTTTGTTATATTATACCACAACACAAAACAAATGAAAGTATGTAGTACAAGTTCTTTGTTGAAATTATTTAAAAAGGGTCAAATAAGTTGAGAGGAAAAGATACCTTTGAAAAACAAGCGTATAAATTAATGCGCTAAAGAGAAAAAACTTTTAATAAGAATCTAAAACATTAAGTAGGTAAGTTAATATTGACTTTATGTATTTCAGACTAAGTACTTATGATAAGATATGGATCATCGGCAACACCCCTGTAAGCCTCCTGTCATTGCAGGTGTCCATGGACGGCAGTGAGGACTTCTCTAAGTGATTTCCATACGGCTCGTTTGTCTGTCTCATAAAAAAAAATACTTAAATATGGTCAAGAACATGTATCATAGCATAAGTCGATATCAACTCCGGGGCAATAAATACAGATAACACATACACCTCTGCAGCTGCGACACTTATTTTGACAGTTAACACCTTTTATCTTCAGTCTACAGTGACCACGCACGCTGTAAAGCACTCGAAACGTCGGGAAAAATTTAAAAATAATGTAATATACTTAAATTTTGTAAAATACATAACTTATTCCGGTAACAAAGTGTTTTTCTTTAAATAGCATAACGTGTAGTTTTTGCTAAATAGTAAATAAAGACTTAAAATATCGTATCGATTATTACACTGCTTAAAGATACCATCATATCACTTCTTTTCATAAAACGCAGAATCTCTCATTAAGTTTTCGTGGATTCCGCGTCGTTTTTCGAAAAAGTCACATAAGTAACACATATTTATTGTCCGTTTCGTTATCTAATATTGTAAAGAGCAATATCAGATAGTGAAAATATAATGGTGTGTTTAAAGAATACGTGCTCGGGACAACTCACACAAGTTGGGCATTTGGTAGAGATATTTGGCGAGCGTCCCTGCGACCGTTCTTTGCTCAACTACATAAAAATGATTTACAATCATAGAATAACTTTAACCTGTATGAGGTTTATCGGTTGTGAAAGATTATTTTAAATTGTTTCTATGCCTGGGATGGGCTTTTAGAACTGCCATAAAACGTGGTTCTAGGTTTGTAAGTAAGAATTTAAGCATACAGATTGCGCTGTTAGACAATAGGATTTAGTAAATATTACGTACTTTACGTATCAATATTTCGTACTTATTTAAATATTATTCTTCAAGTAAAGTGATTTGGTTATTTATCCAGATTTCTTTTACTGGTTTTACAATGTGGGTTTTCTGTAATATTTGCATTTTTTATTATGACCTACCACTCATTTCCACTTGAGAACAATAGTATTTTATAGTTTTAGACGCCTTCAAGTTTACATGAAAAAAAAACCTAATTATTCTCTTCTCAAGTTACACTATAATAATGGTAAGGACGTAAGGACACTGAGTAATTTTATAGACATTCAGCGAAATAAGGCGGATACTAACTTAGCGGCAATAGATGGCGTTAAGATGGCAACGTGCACACTATTATTAAGTTTTTTAAATTTCAAATGTTGTATATATCATGCATATCCCAAGGAGCTCGATAGTTTTAAACGTCTTCAAAAAGTATTAATCTATATACGGTCCAATTGATAATTTGTAGCATCGGACTTAAATAAATCACAACAGGATCTTTTACGATACTCGGGTATTAGTTAAACTACAACCGATCTTTAAACTCCCGCCGCGACGGCCCAAGCCGAGGTTCGAGTCTCACAGGAGACGCCCTTGCGCTAGCCGCGGCACAATTCTAGGCAGAGCTTAACTCGCCTCAAACGCCCGAGCTAAGCTGTAAAGGCCCTTCAGGCCAACAGCGAGATCCCACCCAAAAAAAAATATCTTTAAACTGTTACGTACCTATTGAACGACTGTTTTTGCGGACGACTCCGATAGCATACATGTAATGCAACGGTTTACACTTTGCCGCGCTTGTTCGTATTTGATTTTGTGTTTAAACCAGCGTATTCAGAGCTCTTTCTCTTAGTTTGTTGCTTAATCTGGTCTTATTTTTGTTATTCATTGTATAATTTTGCCCAAAATTCATGTCATTAAATAAGTTACTTTCACATTTTAATACGTTCTTTAGAATTTAATAAGCTGTCCGCAAATATCCATCATTATGAACGAGTCCAGTACTAGGTAAATGATAATTTTAATAAGTTTTTACTGTTTAAAATTGAATTTCCAATGAGTCACAATATATGACAAATGTTAGAAAGAGTTTCGTTAAAACAATCAATAAACTCCAGTAAAATGTTAACTTAAATACTTCAGGACATTGTTAACTTTCTTATTCTCTAAATTTCTACTTGTACTGCGTTCAGCGAACAAAATTTTTATTATAATGAACCTATTCTTAAGGTCTTACGACGGACTTTACGGCTACCATTCAACTCTTTTATGTTGATAGATACTATAAAATTCCATAGGACAATATAATAATTATTATCATATCTTTGTATAAATGAAATAATTTTTAACCATTTATTACTCTTATAAAAAACGTGCATGAGTAATGACGTCAGCATATCAGCCATGGCTCGTTCTCTTACGAAATATATAATAATATAGTAATATTGAATAACTGTTTGAAGAAAATACTGTTGTCAGTTACACTAAGAATTACTTATACCAAGGACTAACTCTTCTAAATCGCGTGTCTTTTTAAATCTTTATTTCTTGATGTAATAATTGCACGTAGTTTAACTGATAGTCTATTCATGATACACCTAGGGTACTCTGTATTGCTGATCAATATTTAATGATAATTCACGATCGTTCGTATATTAAAAACCTTATTGCGAAGTACTAACTTAGAAACGTAAAAAAGTATTAAAAAGTTGAACCGTCCGCTCTCCGCTTTTATTTGTTCAATTTCATTTAAAGTTAACAGCATAAGTGGATGGAACTCGCCTTTAATGTAATGCAGTAAATACAAGTAAATAAGATTGAATTTACATCTGCACTCCCCCTCACAATTTCATTTCTTGTCAGGAAAATGGGTAACTTTAAAATCTTATGAATAGCTTATGGTTTGAATTCTGGATGTAATTTACATTTATACGCGCCTTTAACAATTGCTCTTACGGTCAATGTAAACATTGTGAGTAAATCGGCATGACTTATCCAAAAATCGACCACCAATAGAATACAAAGGTTAAAAACACAAATGCAAGCTATGGCGAAGGCCCATACATTTTAAAACACGACTGTATAACACAATATAGGTTGGGTATTCGGCCGATAACTAGGTGAGCGATGTATCGATCAAGGTTCGAACTTGCGACGTTGCGTCGCGAACACAACATCTAATCAACCTTCTGTTGAACATTTCCCACACTGCGTTATGGATGTGGCATTGCAGATTTATGAATATTTAATTGTTTAAAGAAAAACACTTTGTTAACGGAGTAATTTATGTATTTCACAAAATTTAAATATAGTCTACCGTGACCGCGCACGCTGTAAAGCACGCGAAACGTCGGAAAAATTTAATGTAATATATTTGAATTTTGTAAAATACATAATCCGTTAACAAAGTGTTTTTCTTTAAATGAATAATAGTTATGTTAATAAAAGATAATATTATATTTAATTATTTTTAAATCAAAACAAACTAGCAATTGATTTTCTTAGTAGGTAGGTTTTTAGAAGCGGGTCTAAATATTTCTTCTACTTCTACTTTTTATTCTCAAAATTTCGTTCAAAAAGGGAATTTTTGGAAGTCTTTGAAAAATTTGAATGTTATACGTGTTTTTCGACAAAAAATAGTTATCTCACTCAAATTGTACCCTTTCTACCTCTGTTTTATGAACGTTGCAACTCTTGAAATCACACACGTATATTGTAAATAATGCATTACATATATTAAATAATATTTAGGATTTACCATATCCATTTAAAAGACACATTCGATACCATTGGGGCACTTTTCTTATTTCCTATCTGCGCCTGTTGTTAGAACCCATCGTTACGATTCCATCTCGTCTCCCGCCGTCTGCTGTGAGCAAATTGTTATTTACCTTCATATTACTGCTGGCATTCTATCAATACCTTTTCTTCCTGTACCGAATAGCGTTACTATATTTACATATTAGTGTGTCTTTGAGATTTTAGGCGATTCTAGTTATTAAAAACTATCTAACTATTATTACTTATTGCTATTGCAGCGTAACTAAGTTTAAGTGATTTGTGTTAAAACTAACCAACAAGGGCTACAATTTAATAATATTGTAGCTCTTAATATATTATATTATATATTAGCAAGATACCTTGAAAATAAAACAAATAGACGTGTTGTCGGCGTAACATTATGAATAGGTGTTATTTATGGTCCAGTGATAAACGGAAGTACCTAACGTGAGAAATAAAGAATTTTTATAGCGACACTCTTTTATGGAAATCCGGAAACAGCCGGCAGTCCCGGGAGGGGAGACGTTCCCAACCTACCAGGATGATAATTTGGATAATTTCAACTTTATGCCTCACTGACAGTTTATTTTTGCCGTCGGCAATGTTTTAATTTCTCTTTGCAGTTGATTATGATGATTTAACGAAATCGCAGCTATAAATTTTTCGTACCTTTTCGTCGTCATATTTCGCCCAATCATGATTTTACCCAAACTTTTACAAACATTGAAATACTTGGCATTTTTATTAAAACAGATTTTTTTATGTACATCGGTGCTCAATTTCAAAACAGTTGTATAAAATTGTAATAATAAATTTATAAATGGACTTCAAACAAACATTGGAGTAATGAAAAATATAAAATTCAAACTTGTAACTCCCTTTAAAAGAGATTCCTAAGAAGAAATTACTCAAAATGCCATTAAATTATGAGTGACAGCCGCGCCAAATAAAGAAACTTGAAATTGAGTAAATTGAGGCTTATACGACGTGGATGAATTAGTTTAATTACTTTTTGTACATTTTAAGTAATTTTGAGTTATAATTTCCTTGACAGTTATTTATAATATACTCTACGTGTTCTGTAAGGGATGTGTAGACTATAAATAGTGTCGAAATGTCAAGAAAAAAGAATATATGATAAAATAGAATGTATTAAAACATTTTTCATTTTCAATATACTCTATAAAAATTTGCTATGTATTAGCGTCCCATCAAAGCGTCACATAGAGGCAGCCTTTGACACAAAAATATTATGATTCGCAGCGCGTCTCGGTGAATTTGGGCCAAACCTTAAGGCTCTAATCTGCACCTGTCTCGGGGGATTACCACCGATCTCCATTACTAAGAGCTATAAGCCTCACCTCAGATAAAAGATATTATCATTTTACAGCCCGTGCTCGTGGCTTTTATTACATGACAAGAACGCTGGATGTTGCTAGTATAAGCACAGATAAAAATCCTTTTTTTCGGTTTTAATGAGAAGGGCAAACATTTTAATGTTCTTCCACCGTGCTGTGGCAACTCATGAAATAAAATAAAAATATTGTAGCACTGCTGTCGAGTACTATTACCGAGAATAATTAGAGGATACTGAATTTGTGATTACAGTTGTCTACTTGCTCTTTCCTTAAAATTTAAAAAGTGTTCTTTTATTTTATGGCTGATGAAACATTGGGTCTGGAAAATATTCTTAGCTTCCATATATGCAATTGTTTAAATATATAATGACTTAAAAAGTTGTTTATAATAAGTGAGATTAGCAAACAACGTTACAAATATATTACACTAGATTTTGCATCCGCCATTGACAACTGAATAATTAAGATTTTCAAAACTAATTTTGATTAATTTGTCTATCTCATACACAAAACATTTACTCCGGTGGGTTGTTTCAAATTGTATTAATGAAGTTCCTTAAGTAAATGCTTTCAAAACTATCCAATTAAATCTAATTACTTTAAGCGGCGGCTTTAAGAAGTTTGGATTATTCACATTTTGTATTCAACTATACAATCTGGCAGCCCTGTAAATAATACTGAAATTAACAATACGCTCATGGAATTAAGTTTGCAAAATACGTTAACAATTGAAGCCTGTCAATAGCAGCCACTGTTAACTGAAGTGCGGCAAATAAAACATGTAAATGGTGATAAAAGTTGACGTCATTATGCTGCACTGAAGTGTCTTCATAATTAAAGCTGCGGCTAATTATCTCGCCATCTTTGAGTATATCAAGTCTTTGAATACCAAGATATTAAATTAGGGTACTCACCGTTACAAGTAAAATCCATCACAGTGTAAGTAAAAGTCAAAATATAGGTATATTATATAACATATACATATAGGTAACATTAAACACTTATGCCAAAAAATCATTAAAATCGTTAATGTATTTACATATACCGGATCACCTACTTTCAAACCTTATAAGTCTTACCTGTAAATTATAAGTCGTTTTTTCCTGGAATTGTGGATTTGGGGGTGCTAATTGTGGATTTAATGCTATTATATCGCTAATTATAGGATAAGGGAAAGTACCATTTATTCATCTTTGTCTTACTCCGTCGCCTTATATGAAACTGACGTTAATAGTTTCGATATTTACTTTACACTATACTATTGTAAAGTTTATCATATCAAATTATATATATCATAAACAAAAATGTAACGATACTGAAGCAACAATACAAAACATTGCTTCTAAAACAAGGGTAGATATTTACCAGTTCTATTTATATAGAAGGCTCGTAGACAAATACCCCGGGCTACGTACCGAACGAACAAAATATTCATATTATGTTGTCCACTAGTCTCTGTAGGGTTGGTGTCGTCGCTGCACAAAAACAAAATCACAGTGATTCGTAATACTTAGTTGCGATAGCAGATTATCATGTTAGAACTAAAATGTTGGAGTTAAATAGTCTTTTTAATATTCGTTTTCATTCGAGTTAATTAAGTGACCCATGCACGTCGCGAATTTCTCTATCTTGTCTATTATTTTGTTTGTTTTAAAACTATAATTATATTTATTGAAATATAATTAACAATTTGAAGTATATGTACGTGTATAATTAATAGCAGTGAAATCAAGTATTTGTGAGTAAGCTCTACGAACTCGTTCTACCTGATATATCGACACGATCGACTACTGAACTGATACATTCACCTGCACTCCTATTTTGTTTACAATATGGCTGGTGCATTGTTTATGCACAATACTTGTATGTACGTTGTTCGTGGCACATATATATATTTTTAATAGGGTTTTTTTCAAGGTATACGGTGTAAGTATTTAGATATTAGGTGTGATTATATAAGCGACAAAAGCGACACATTGTGATAGCAAAAAGGAAAATATTTTATAAATTTTGTTCTCACTAATTAAGTAATTAATGTTTCGAGCATATTCTAGCTGATATCGAATTTAGAAATAATTTGTTTAGTTTAGTTTAGTAAATTTAGTTATAGTTTATAATATGGAGTGCACAACGGATTTAGTTATATAAACTAATTTAACAGGACGACATTTTATTAAACAATTACGTCATATAGTTATAATTTTAAAAATCAAAAAAACATTTATATAGACCCAATAATCGACACCATTGTCACACTATAATCTAGGGGTATTAATATATTGGATTTTAATTTAATATAATCATAGGGTCAACCTTTAAAATATTAGGTTAATAACCCCACCACAAATTTTATTTGTGTGTACAGAAGGAATAATCCATTAGACGAGTCTTAATTGTCCACAGCTCTTCTTACGAGTGTCTTATACGAGAAAAATAAATAGCAAATGGGACGTAAACAAAATCACTTAAAATGATGAAATCGTTCAACACAATCTAATCACTTGAGACAGTTCTGTGTAATATGTGCATCACTTATGTTTGCAGTGCATTTAGCTGGGATTAAGCTGAGTGCACACAGCACGCTCTGTTTGCATTGATATCGAAATCGCGCCGTGTGAATGGGGCCTAGGTAATGAGTGTTTGTAATTATATTAATTGCTTTTAGTAGGTCAGGTGTCTGGTTATTAGTTGCTGCTGATAATTGAGTTTCAGTTCAGCGAATGGAGTTATCAGGTATTAACGGTTTGAGTCATATTGGCGTGAGTTTCGTATATATTAGGGCTTTTCGGTTTAATTATCGTATTAGCCAGGTTAATAATGTTTTAATATAAGGTTTTACGAGCGGAAAAAGATAAATCCTAAAAGCATCAAATATCATTTTCAAATTCATATGTAAAATATACTAATTTGCATATTGAAAAAGAAAAGGTTCGTTTGCTGTGTCTCTAGTTGTCTTTGGCTTTCAAATGCTCGGCTACAAAGCCATCTAGGCTTGATTAATGTAAGCCTCAAGTCGTTTCAACAATTTGGAAAATTATGTAATGTTTTAATTTTATATTTCTGCGAATAAAACTATTTATTGAGTATACAAATGAGGCAATATCGCATATATCATCATCGCAAAATATTTAATTACAAACAGAATGTGGTGTAAAAATAACCCTTTATGTTTTCAAATACCGCGTAGCGCTAATCAAGTTTTTCAAAGAAAAACTGATATATTCCGCGAATAAACCTCTCATATTTTTCAAAGGGTTCCAAGAAAACAAGATCAAATTAATTCCTTTATAGTACGAAGTTAGACAGTAATGTTTGTGCTATAAGTACAAGATCCAAAACGCAATAGCAAAACATGTACACGCAAAAAGTGATGTATTAAAAGCAATTCATTACACAAACCAAATCTAAAATAAACTATCGGAACTTGTACCTAACAGCGGTCAAAATCCCTTTGTAACAGCGGTCACATAGCCGTACAAATGAGCGGCTAAAATCGTTTATTAGGCATATTATACTCTAACGATTTAGGGGAAAAATGCATGTGGGTAAATCTGTTAAAACGTGATTATAGGATCTTGATAGCGTGGATGGACATTGTTCGTTTGTCGTTTTGTTGTATAGATAAAATAAAAAACGACTGGACATTAATAAACGGCAATCGAGTAATTATAAGTCTAATATTGAAAGATTCATTGTATGAGTAGTCGCCAGAGCAAACACAAGCTTTTGTATAAAGCATAGCTAAACGAATTTTGACTACCTCAAGTGGTATAGTCCGATATAAATTGGAGCCTGGATTTAGCCACATATAGTAGTTAGGGGATATACACGAGAAGTTATTTACTTTATCCCAATAGTATTTATATATATATATATAGGGATATATCTTCTAACAAACGACGGGATGGAGTAGTATGTATATTTGATAGTCGGTAGCCTTTAGGTAGCCTTATTGTAAATTTTAATTAAAAGCCATTTCTTGCCTCCTGTTTTTACTGTCTGCCTTTGCTACATTTGATATCGGGTTCACAGATTCCATCATATCATAAGGTCGTGTAAGTTATTTGGTTTTTCTTCTCTTTTTAATGTCATATTTATGTTATATACTGTCGAGTATGTTATTAGTTCTTAAGTATTTGCTTTACACATATTTGTCTTTGTATTTTATAAAATCAGGTTTCATTAAAAGTAACAGCTATTGCGTGTGTTTTACAAAATGATTATGTTAATTTTATATCGTATTATAGACATCGAAACATAATATTGGTTTATGTTAATTAGTAATTATACATTAAAACTAACTTTGTTTCGTGCATTAGTCGATACGAAAGTAGTACAGCTACAAAGCTTCTTTATGAGTTTTAGATACATATTTAGAATAGCTTTTTATCAGCAAAAGAAATGGTAGAAAAATATAATTTTGGGACTTGTATCTTACAATTCGTCCGTCCTTTTATAACTTTACCGTAATGTATCTGTTAGATAGTTTAGTTTTTAACAAACATTTTAAAGAATATTTTAAGAAATGGCGGCAACCCCAAGACAATGTCTAGACGTAATAAAATGAAATATACTTTGGTCTACAATAGAGTTTACTTTGTCAACTTTAAAAATATAATCATTGAATTTATTTTGTTTTCTCATAAAGTTCTTTAAAAGGTATAAGATATATAAAATGCCATATTTTAAACCTGCTATTCATACAAATTGTACAGTTTTAGCAAAAGTACTCTTTCTGATGACTCATTCAATAAAGGGACGAAGTATACATATGTTACATTGTCAAAAATATATTTGTTATTGTTTAAAATGTATCTTACCCTTACAATTAAAATGTCAGTTCTGTCTCACTTATCTGCTTTTAATTCAAATTTCAGGCCGTAGACACAGTAACAAGAGAAGTTTAAATGTCAGACATAACAAAGACTGCGATAATAATTACTTTGATGTAGGTACTTCAATAAGTACGAGCTATGATCATCGCCTCCGGACATCTCCTTGTAACCAGACACTTGAAGTGCTATAGAAGTTTTGAACTGTAGCAATTACTGAAATTTAATCAAATTAACTGATTTCACTAACGAAGATCTCACACCTTCAATATTAATAATATCAATCGAATTATTACTGTATACGTTAAATTTTCGTTTACCCCTTATAAATACTTTCTAGACATGGAAGCATTCGTAAAAAACAGAAGTTTTTATAGTCATTATCACAAACAAAGGTTTGAAACTTTAACCTGATATTTAAAATATGCTCACGTCTTACAGCGAATAATACACAGTGAATGAGGAAGTTGAAGAGTAACTCTGTTTGACTTAGAAATTGCCAAGATAAAAGCGACTTGGAAATGCAAAGTTAGTTAATAGAAAAACTATAAAATTTAATTAACTCGGAATCCACTTCTCCGACACCTACGAGTAATAATTGGACTATTACGGACTCCATTACTGGGACTCGTAAAGCCGACTGACTGCTTCTACCCGTGTTTCATTTTAGCAGATACAAATTGATTAGTTCGCTTTGTGTGACGCCCGCGCCCATTGTACGGAGGGAGGTTGTACCTGCTATTTTTGTTTTGAAATTCAAGTCTTTTGAGAGCGAGCTAAGAGTGCTCTTTTGTCGTTGAATACAAAAGTAACAGAGGTTTCAAAATAGAATATTACGTCTTCTGCTTAATGGAAGTTATTGCAAGATTTTTTTCAACGTGAAGAACGAAATTAACAAGATGTGTATTTAATTAAATGTACCAAACAGGGGTTACCAAAAAGGTAAATGCTCGTAGCAGGTAATGCTAGGACTAAGACTGGAAACAGAAAAGAATGGCTTGGCATAGATACGTTATTGTAAGTGCTGTAAATAATTTGCGTTTATTTTTTAATATTAACGAATGTACTTACACATACCCGAAATCCATCTCTCCGAAATCTATCCTCTTTAAAACGATTTTAAGTCAAAATCAGTTAAAGGTATATAAGGACTAATATCATCAATATTTATTTATGATTTCGTTCAGTTTATAGGTAATAAATAGTTAAACCACTATTTTATTTTTCCAAAAAAATGGAATCGAAGATTTTTTTTATAAAGAGGTTAATATATTATAGTGACGTCGTCTCGAGAGCTGGAAGCATGTAGCCAAGGCAAGTGGCCATGAGGAGTGTGGGTGCGAGGGGCGGAGGCACGCGATTTATAGCTTACATCCGAGACAGAGGCCCACAAATTGTAAGCATACTTTAAGTGGAAAAAAATCTCTAACATTGATTTATGTCTGGAGCATTCGGTAACACACATTTCATTTAATGTTATGACAAGTATCAAAAGTCAAGATTGAAAGAAACATTTTATATCTTCAAAATATGTTTTCGCTTTTTGTAGATAGTAATTTTATATGATATATGGTATATCAACATTCAATAGCTATACCAACCAACTATGTGTATAATTTTAATATAATTATTAAATAATGTTTCTTAAGTATTTCCAAGTCCCGCTTAGGAACTTCTGAACTAATATGTTTTTTTTACAAAATAGGGTGCAATTGATTATTTCACTGGTCTTGAAAAAAAAAATCAGCGGCATGTTTAAAAAATAACTGTGATTATCGTATCTTAGCTGGCATAATACTGTCAAATTGCGATTAAGACATATGTACCTCATACATTTGTACATTTAACATATTGTTCGACTTCTACAGTGAGCAATGAAATGGAATTTTATTCCAAGTAAAAGATCTTAGTTCAGATTACACAGTCCGGACCCCGGGATAGAGGAAATTCGGATTTTATTCGCTCACATTTCTTCAAAATAACGGCTTATCTAACCTTTATTGCTGATTTTAATCTCTATTGCTTATAAATTTTGTTAAAGCTCACTGTGATTACCTTTAAATCCAAAACTAGTGGAAATTGATTCATTGGGAACACTAGGGATAAGGTATTTGTATTTTAGTTTATTTTATTTTTGTATAAGTAAATTTAGTTCAAATCTCGAAACTCAACTTAAAACGTTATTATACAATTAATTAAGTATTAAAAATTGCTTTTTTTTTACTTTATTATTAATACAGTGTCAGTCGCACCTAAATCAGTCGGCTCAGCTACAAAACTTTATTGAAACTATATTTCATGTTTCCATCCGAACATGCACACATACAAAGTGAAATAAAAACTTTTAATAAAATGCATTTTATCAGACAGTAGGAGATTGGAAACTAAATAGATATGATAATTTTATTTTATATATAAAAATGGCTATTAAAATAATAGTTAATTTGACATGAAAGGAATAATATTATGATTCAATATTTTTGCAAATTAAATGATAAACCAGGTGTGATCGCTTGGCTTGTCAAAATAGGTATTAAATGGAAGTAATTAATAAAACTCAATATATGTTAGTTTATTCCGTATCAGTGCGGATGCACTCAATTTAATTATTTTCAGCTTTTAAATTAATTTTACTAATTGAATCTGATATCAAAACAAAATTTTGCTTTAATATTATTAATACGATGATCAGTTTATACCCCTACACTTGAAATTTGTTTTTTGACTTGTCACTCGTATTAATTTAGACTGGAGTAAAATATGTTTATGTTATAAAAGGGGAATCAATAACGTTTTCAAAATAATAAATATGGAAGTTGAGGTCTAGAGAGAGTAACATTTAACATATATTGTTTAATATTAAAAATCTAAATAACTATAAAACAGTAAAACATGTGGTTACAATATTCTTGTAACGGAGTCAAATCATTAAAAAATTATCATAAACCAATTGCAGAACGAATCTTCATATACTAAAGTAAATCAAAGTTTAAATCGTTAATAATACCTTACTTATACTTCTATGACTTATACCTGCGGCAGCATTCCATCACCGGACGTCGAGGCAAAATGCAAAATTTCATCCATATCACCTCGATGTCTGGCGTTCCACAACAGAGCGGTTTTTTAGGCACTTTTTGCCGCGTACCACTTTACTGTGGAACCAGCTGCCGGCGGATGTATTTCCGAGCCGATACGACTTGGGTGCCTTCAAGAAGAGAGCATATTTATCCCTAAAAGGCCGGCAACGCGCCTGTAAGCCTCCTGGCGTTGCAGGTGTCCATGGGCGGCGGTCAGCACTAATCTAAGTGACCCGCCTGCTCGTTTGCCCCCAGTCTCATAAAAAAAAAATATTATTACAATATTTAGGTAAAATTCTATAAAAGTACATAATGGAACTAAGTATGATATATGAAATCAGTTTAAAATACAAGAAGTATAGAATAATTGAAAAAGGGGAAATAGCCACTTTGAAACAGTTATAAAAATCTGACATTAATTAAAATTATGACAGTGATATTAATTCTATACTAAATTGCTTGATCAATCTGAATCTATTCATTCTGTTTTAATGAGTTTGTGACGTCATTAATTCTTCGATAAGATATTTAGATATGTTTTTCAGTCATAATTATATAGGCATAAATTTGGAAATTTAAACGCCAATCATTAAAGAACCGATGCATGACATAAACTAAGAAGTAAAACGTCTCAAACTGATAATGTCGTCTTCATAGTATTCTTGCAATAGAATGTATTCAAGATGGCACAAAGACGTTCAGTTTTGTTCAGCCGTCATCATGGTGACATTGCATTTGATACTCACCGTATAATTGTCAACATTCATTGTTTATTAAACTAAACTTATCACTAAGGAATAATAAGTCTGTTATTAATATAGCTTACCGCAATTTTTAATCCAATTAACTCCGTGCGGAGGAGGATTTGTTTGAGTTAAATTTAGGAATCTGGGATCATTGAGGTGTCCCGAAATCAAGTAAAAAGGCAGCGCTGTACCATTCTTTCAGTGACTGACAAGTGTAAGATTAAATATTATTGCAATAAAAAAAAACTTTACGGATTGTTGGGAGCCAAAGTTCCTGAATGTCATCCATAACTAACGTGTTATAAAACCAAAACTGGTACTTCACGAAAGTACCGGTTTCATTTGTATGATACTGTGTGTGATATACGTATACAACGAAAGACTGTTCTAACGAAATATTATAAAGGCAATGTAACTTCCTTTCTGGATACTTACTGATGGATTTGCTCCGTCGGATCTTTCAAACTCAAATTTGCTTGCAATTAATCTTTTTACTTGCTCAATCTATTTTGAGCAGAACGAAATGAGCAAGTTGCAAAGAGTGCACTGTGAGTTGAAACATAAATTAGCGTGAGGCATTGCTAATGTTGGCCGAGATATAGTAGCTAACGACCGCCACACTTTATTCCCTCTGCTTAACGAGCACCAAATCTATGAGAGGAAACTTGCTCAGCCAACTATTTGTTCTGTCGTTACCGACGATGCTACAAACTTTGCTTGGATCTTCGTTTTTTACTCTACACATCTGGGAGAAAAAAGTAAGTTAAAGTAAGTGTATAGTCATATTAAAGTTTTATTGTCTTATTATTACTTTAATAAACAAAATTTCACCAATATCTGAACATAATTGTTTTAAATTATTAGGTTTAACAATTCCAATATTATTTAGATAATTAAAAACTCTTAAGAATTGGTATTGGTGCTTTTAGTTTCTTTATGTCTTTGTTTTGTGCCCATATTGCAAGTTAAAGTTATTTACAAATAAAATTTAAAAGTGAGGAAACACTATTTACATAATTTGACAGTTCGAGTGTTTCAGTCCTGCGGGGTTAACATGGAAAGCGATAGACGAAGACAATTGTCTTTGTCTATCGCTCCAAAAATCCAAAAAAAAAGGCAAATTATTTTGTTTTCCAATGTATTATAAAT
Organism: Pontia daplidice; assembly: GCA_963693355.1. Lineage (NCBI taxonomy): Eukaryota > Metazoa > Arthropoda > Insecta > Lepidoptera > Pieridae > Pontia > Pontia daplidice. The sequence goes on from CAVNZL010000029.1 coordinate 1,117,041, forward strand.
TATAGATAAAAACAATATGTGTGACTGCTTTTAAGAAATTTGTATTGATCAATAATATACATGGAACAATAAAAATATCGGCGCCTTAACATAACCTCTGTTAGTTATTTGTATAAAAATTATTAGTATTATCACGGTGATCGTATTAAAACAATGGAAAAGATTTAATTAAGAAACGATAAACTGTACCTTTTTGTGGTAAATTTATGAAATAAAAAGATAATTTAGACATATATTTTATATATTTAACATTGTTTTGATGAATATACATAAATACTAGCTGACCCGAGAAACGTTGCTTTGCCAAACATGTGATTTCAATTTTCAATTTATAACAAAAGGGGTTGATCGTAGAGGGGTAAAAATTTAGGGTTGTATGTATTATTTGTATGCCGTATCATAAAAAAATAGAAACTAAAAATTTTGTCTACAAAATAAAAAAAAATTTAGGGGTGGACAACCCTCAACAATTAGGGGGATGAAAAATAGATGTTGACCGATTCTCAGAGATACTCAATACGCTCACAAAGTTTCGTGAGAATCGGTCAAGCCGATTCTTAGGAGTATGGAACAGAAAACTGTGACACGAGAATTTTATATATAAGATATTGCTTTTATTATTTGAAGCAAATTAGCTGTCGGGTTGTGTCGTGAGATTTGAATCCAGGAGGTGCGTAATTACTACTCAATGTGTATATACACACCACATTAACTGTAGATAGCACGAGCGAGTATAATTAATAATTATTAAATAATTTAAAAAGGCACCTTTGAACAGGAACTTTTTGATAATTTATTAATTATTATGTTAATGATAAACGGAGAAATTATTTTAAATTCCTATCTTAATGTGATTACTTCATTACTTTCTTATATATTGCTCCTGATGCTGGAAGTTCCATGACCTCTTAGCTTATTAATTTTAATTGCCATACAAAGTAGTCATAAATATTCCTGCTGGATCAAAAGAAATATCTATTTAATTGAAAAATTCTTTGTGTTAATATGGCGGATGTAAGATAAAAAATAATGACGAAATTGATTTTTTTTCTTTTAGACGTCGATGATGATGCATCTTACGAAAGGGAAGCTCTCGTAAATAAGCTCTCCTATTTGTAATAGTTTTATTTTTTATCACCTTCCTCGATCAGGCTTTATCGAAATCAAAGCTTTTAAATCGATTAGCTCAATCAACCTACCAAATCAACAAACTATTTAGCGAGTATAATATAGATATCAAAGCATCTTTATAAACGATTCACGAAGTACCTAATTAAAATTTTATATAAAGGATTCATGATTAAATTTGATATTAATTGATTTTAAATTTGAGACCTGTCAACTGTTAGTAAGTACTAAGTAATAATAAGTTGCTTCAATAAGTTGTATCGAATGTGGGAGCATAATCGAGTAACAATTCGCAATCGACTCGTTGTGGCTAATTTAGCCTAAAGCCGGCGCGTGCGGTCGAGTAAATCATCGATTTGCACCATTACACGCAAAATGGTACCGTGCCCCTGCCATGTTGCGACTCTCTGATTTATTTTCCATTGTAATTGTATTGTGGCTCAATTGTTTCTTCCTTTTTCGTCTGATTTGGTGATTAACTTAAACGTAACTTTTAAAATCCAAAACGTTACAATTGTTTTTATTCTTCACATTATAATGAAACGTTTTATTTAAATGTTAAATGTATACAGTGATATTTGTGATCGTTGCTCACATTAATATTTTCTAAGAATAACGAATAAACATTTGATCTAATAACGTAAAAATGTAACAATGTAACATTCATGCTATTTTTCCGGTCCACATAACAAAGCCTCGATAATTAAATAAAAATATAGCTATTGAATACGTGAAAATAAACTTATATTTTATTTACACTAACGTGGATTGTATAAAGTATTGAGTTTAGATGTTCGAAAAAATATAAATGTATTCAATTTCCACGGATGTACGGATCAAATGAATACTATCCGTAAACAAAAGCTTAGCCAATTATAGTATCCATAATATTATAAAAATGAAATGAATATGTATGGAAAAGATCGGGGCTAGGGAGTGGATTGACTGTCTGTGTAAGCGTGACAATGGCAGAAAGCTCAAAATGTAATGAAGTGATGCTGAAATTGATGAACTTATTAAGGATATTCTTAAAGAAATTGAGGTAAATTATTTATGGACCATCGTAATAATAAATTATAACAAAACCTAAAATGTTCATAAATTAACTAGTCAACTGTATGAACAACGTTTTAGACATAAAGATTGTAATCATTAGTCAAATATATAAATAAACTAGCTGATCCGACAAACGTTGTTTTGCCATACATGTGATTTCAATTTTCAATTAATAAATAAAAAATAAGTGTTGATCGTAGAAGGGTGTACATTTAGGATTGTATGTATTTTTGTATGTTGTATCATAAAAAAATAGAAACTAAAAATTTTGTCTAAAAAATAAAAATAAAATTTAGGGGTGGACTACCCTTAATATTAAGGGGAATGAAAAATAGATGTTGGCCGATTCTCAGACCTACTCAATGCGCTCACAAAGTTTCATGAGAATCGGTCAAGCCGTTTCGGAGGAGTTCAAGTTCGATATTGTGAATCTAAACCATTCCCAGATCCCCTTGAACACACACACAAAAAATTTCATCAAAATCAGTCCAGTCGTTTCAGAGAAGTTCAGTGACATACGCGCTCACAGAAGAATTATATACATAAAGATATAGCAAAAAATAGATAAATAGAAATAAAGGCAATCGTACAAATTTCAACTACAAGTAAAAAATAAATAAACTATACAACGTTTCAAACAGTCGATTCTATTGTCAGTATATTTAAAGGAAGAATATTCTAATACACAATAAAGCTTACCAACAAAACGTTTAGCAGTTTGTTTCTGCGATGCCAACGCAATGAAATCAAAATATATTGAGTAAATCGTGGTCACGTAACAGTCACAACTAACTGATATTGTTATTACAAGTATTAATATAGTACAAGGGTCCTATTAACTAGACATGGGAGAGCTTTTTGTGTTAATAGCTACAGATTCTTTTCACTTCTAAAAGCTGTATTGATTATTTGCTGTCTATAAAAGCCGCTTTTTAAAAAAATACACGATAGCTGAAATGTTAATATAGATTTTTTCATTTCTACATTTTCAAGCAAATTGAAAAGAAAACAATTTTGCTACACAGTACACTCAACATAATATTAACATTTAAAGTATAATCCTTACAACACAGAGGAAATCAAATATTTTTTGTAAAATATATACACCAAATAGTCAAATAATAGGCTATAAATTACATTTAATATTCTCAAAACACAATTAATTTAGCAATAAGTACCTAGAATAATAAACACACCTATAGAAACTTGCGGCAAAACTCAACAAAATAAGCGAGGAGCGTAGCTTACACTCGTCCTACAACTAATTCCATACAAAGAATAATAATTCCTAATTAAAAGCTGATAAGTCTGATTTTCGAGTGCGGGCATTCCAAAAGATAAAAGTAGGTATGTGATATCGTGTAGAACCGACGGCTCTCAATTAGCAGTACAAAAGCATAAGTTTCTTTGATGGGGGGCCTGTCCTTAATTAATTCCCTAACAAAACACTCTAGTTCACCGCAATTACTGTTTGCTTGTCTGTCAGTGCGCGATGTGAGATTGGAATGAGATCTTTCGTTAAAATGTATTGTAATATACCGTTTTATTGTATTTTTTTCGAATATTGTTGATAGTGTGGAATATCTTTAAATTAGCCTTACAAGATGTACAGTTATATATGTATGGGTTTATTTAGACTTCGTACGAACCTATTCGGTCTAACATAAACTTGATACAAAGAAAATACTATATCTGTCTCCGCATGAAACAAAGGTCGCAGGGTATATATCTATTCCACAAATGGTCGTGTTAAATTTGTAAGTCATTAAATTGGCGATATTTGAACTAGGTTTTATGTATATTACAGAATATTATTCTCAAGGGTTAGTCCAAGTTTTAGTCAGAAAGTCAGACACTTTCCATGGACTAAAACTTGTTACACGCAGTAAGGCTGCACAAAAATCAGTCATTTCAAGTATAATAAAAGTTTTCTTATTTTTAAAAATGTTATTATGATACAAATGTACTTATATATTCAGTTAGACAAATTAAAATTACCAAAAATATCTCCTAACAAAAATTATTCAGCGTTCAGGGCGTGAGAGAATTTTCTGCCTTATACTTTTGGGATCATACTCTGTATGGATAAACGATTCTAGTGGATGAACATTTGTTAAAGACACAGCAGGTAGTCTTTTAATAATGTAAGTGTAAAATGTTAAAACTATTGAATTGACTTCACCAAACAGTAATGTAGTACACAAATAGTGTCTACGGTGAGAGGATGTCAAAGGATTTATTTACTCTGACCGCCCAGTGAGATTAAAATAGTTAAGTTTCGTATGTTATTTAATTTAAATCCTGTATTGTTGTTGTTTTTTAAACATATTAAAAACTCCTTCATTTAATTTTATTTGATTTGACAGGCTGTCTGCCTATGGTTTCATCCCCGTTTATTAAGAGATCGAAATGCATACTAGAAGAATTTATCGAATCTAACAAATATTTACTACAATATCAAATAAGCGCGGAGTACAAAACTGAACTGAAATTTTTTAATGTTCATTTGCAAAATCGAGCATAATTTAAATACCACCTCGGAACTGTTCAAGTATTTGTAAGAAATAGACTGCGCAGCCAAACAAAGTTATGAAAGCCAGTATTATGGGAAAGGCTCGATGTCGGTCTATATATAAGAACTGGACCATTTTAAAGAAGAAAAAAATAAAATACTAATAATGATGAGAGATGAAAAATGTAAAATATTTCATAGCGGTATTCCCCGTTGAAAATTAATATTAAAATATCAATCTTCAGAACGAGGCCAGGGCTGATGAAGCAATCGAAATGAAAAGCAATATCTCACTAATTTTATTTGAGTCTTAAGAGAGATAACATATATTTAATATCCGATAACTACGCGTTGGGAAACTGAAAATGGCCATAGAAAGTGGCTCCTTTTATACATTTTTTTTTATATAAGGGGCAAACGGGCAAAAAGGACACTTGGTATGCTCTTCTTCGTAACACTTTAGGAATAGTTGAAATGACAGCTGCTTCCATCAAGGTGAACATAATGGAATTTCGCATTTTGCCCTGAAATTGGATATACTCATTCACATGACGTAGATTCCGGATATATAAGATTATAGGATTATAAGATATAAGATCGTGTTTCATTCTTAGTCTCATTTTATTAGTTAGATGTTACATGTTTATGGCAATGCTTCGTGAACGCTCATTTTTAAAAAAAAAAGTTCTTGACATTATAAAAAGAATGCTGTATCTGATAAATGTTAGTGTTCTGTGGTATAGTAGATTATACAGTAGTTAAATGGTTTATTTATCAGTGCCTTATTTACACGAGGGCATCGCCGCGGCGCTTCAAATTGTATGACAAGTGTGCGTATAAAATATATAAAGTCATCGCACTTTGTCCGATAGTCGCGTAGTTGTCAACACGCCAAATGCGCCGTTAACAGTGAACATTTTGGAGAGTTTTGGTGCCAATGGTAGCATTTTGGAGAGTTCTGGTGCTAGTGGTAACAGTTGAAACTGGATAGGGTTTTCGAGTATAGAAACAAATGTCCATTTTGTCGTCATTGCTCTTGTGTATAGTTGTTTCTTCTCCAAAAGGCCAAATATTACAAATTCTTTCTTGGCTTACGAAAGATTAAGTTACGCAAAATAATCTCGTTTGATTTTATACCTTCAGTACCATTAATCAGTACAAGAGCTGGGCAAGGTGATAGTTTAGAAGCCTTAAGCAATAAAACAACAAAACATGTGTGAACAATGCAGCCGCAGTCGTTAGCTCAAAGTGAAACTTCGGCGCAGCTGCACAAACAAACCGACAAACATATACGCCACTCTCATTATTTATACAGGGAACTAATCTCTTATTCTAAAGAGTATCTGACTCTATTGGGAGCATTTAGATTTAAACGCTACCAACCTTGTCATATTCGGGTAACAGTCAGGAGTATCAATCATTAAATAAAGAATATTCATAGGGTTTCTAATTAATTAATAATCTTTGAACAGAACTCATTTAATTTGTTTGCAATAGACTCGTGACCTCTGACCTGAAACGTGAATGACCGATGCCCACTGACCGAGAGCGAACATGGAATGATGAACGGTGACCGAATGGAATTGCGAATAAGTTAATTGCAAATAGTCTGAATGCCGAAGGAAGCCCCAAAAGGAATCAATTACTTTTACATCACGAGCTAGTAGAATTAATAAAAGAAAAATACGTTTACACTGACATGATATTATCTAAACAGAGAGGTATTTTTCACATTTTTTTACATTATTAAAATAATACATTTGTTACGTCTATATTATATTCACACATGATTGCGTAATTATAATTAAGGAATTTGATGACTATATTTATTGACTATGGTTTTTAATACACCCAACGAGTAAGTTTTACATAGAAACACTCTGTGAAGATTCGAACCAACCTCGTATTCGCCTTTTTTGTGTCCTGTGAGGTTTTTATTCAATAAAATGCAACGCAATAGTACACACTTACTTCTCTGGTTTTGTGACCCAGCATGGATGTTGCCCTCCGAAACGATAAACTCAAAAATAAGGGAGGCTAAATACATTGCTGTAAAGAGTGGCAGTACGTCCCCGGGAGCAGAGGTCGCCGCCTGATTTCCCGGCGGCCCAGCCGTTTCCCGCCAAAATAAACTCCTGCTTTTCATTAACGATACGAATATTCTCATTTTATTTGTCGCGCTCTCGGTGAATTTTTTGTTAATACTTTATGTATCGTTGTCATTTTTATTTCGAGTAGGAAAAGTATTTTTACATTTGCCATTAGTTATTTGTCAAGTGCATGTTCTAAATTGTAAAATATTTAAAATACTTGTAACTTTTCTGAATATTTATAACCATAGATAATAAGGTTAACAAACATTGACATCATTCTCTTTTAATTTTGAAAGGAAATGTATAAAACAAAAACTGCGGTTGGTGCGTCGCTTTTACTTTTTAAAAAATTTAAATCACACACAGTTTCAAATAGTTTTCAATTTGAACTTTGCAACCGTTCATAATTTTAAAAGCTGTTAAATAGCACTGAAGCGTTTCCCATTTACAATTGTTGTTCTATACATAGCAACAATGAATTAAGAACGAAGACAGAGTACTTCCTATGCGAAATATTTAAAAATACGAGTTATTTCAGGAAGATTCGTAGCGAGTTCTCGCGAGCTAATAAATTGTTCCCGGAAACGGATTGCTCTGAAAGTAACGGTAACAGCTCTACAGATGCATTAGGTATATAATGGCTTAACGTATAGTAAATAAGTCATGTGTTCCATTTAGACAGTAGAATTTATCGTTTGAATTTTTATACTAAAGTCAACGATTTGGACGCTAACTCTTGCCCCGATTTGGGAAGGGGTGCCAATGTTTTGTACAGCTGTTAAATATACTTATCGAATCAATTGAAGTTGCCGGTGAATGAAACGAACTACTAAGAGTTCCATACAAATACATGTTACATTTACGGTAACTGGCCACTTAGTTACTGGCTGTTCGATGTCAGTTTTTTGAACAGCATATCCGATGTTATATTTTACAATTTCCTCATGAACCATTGTATTGTGAACATCTTTCTTAAATTATATTATATATTTATTATTTTCCATTGGTATTTCTTGTGCTCTGCCAAACTAAACTAAGAGATGGTTAAATCTAAATTGTTTTTTTTTATTTCCCCTACATAAGACTAAAAAATAATCAAAATTACCTTATATCATATTTAGAACCCTTATCACTTAATATGTAAAATAACTTGTTTAACATAGTAACTGTTTGGAAAAACGGATATCTGTACGTATTTTTAAAATACGATTATCGTCAAAAATATATTATTGTATTTGTTGGTATTCACTGGTCACTAAGACGAATTTCTTATTCTCTGAACATAATCCAATTCATTTTCATAAACGTCTATCGTGCCTTGCTGGCAGGCGCTCACTTATTTACAAGTTATGTATTTAAATATTTCAGAAATTATTGATCTAATTTCTGAAATACAATATCGATAACTACAATATGAATAACAAAATATGGCCACGAATTCCATGTTTTGGCTAAATGCATATAAGGAATGGGTGCTGGAGTGGACAACCGTACTCCTTTGCGTCACGATCACATCATGTGGAACGCGTCCATAAATTTACTTACCTCAGGAGCATCGCGTCTGAAACTGGAGGTATAAAAGACTTCTTGCATTTCCCGAGCAACCTTCGCACAGCTTGACAAGGAAGCCTTTGTCACACAGCTTGACAAGGAAGCCTTTGGAGCGTTACCTCGAAACCCCGATCAACCAGCAGGTTAAAAGTCGCAAGTGGTTACACTCTCCGAAGAGATTGGAATCACATCATGAAGCAGGCGCTTGACTGAAAAACGGCAACGTGGACGTCCTCTGTCCCATCTAGATCCGCTAGATAATCCGACAAAACAAGTTATAACTACGCCAATACATCGAAATCGGTACATTTGAATCACAATATGGAAATATACACAATATACTTAGATATACAATTTATATATTGTTTACATTTAGTTCCTTCATATGATATTTACTAAAATGTTAAGCTAAATTTAATTGTGCTGAAGGCTGCAGAATGTGTTTAATCAAAATTAAGACAAGTAACCCTGCAATATTCACAAGACATGTTCAAATGAAAAACACGATTAAAACAAAGGTGCGTTGTGTATTTTCTTAAGTTACCTAAATGACTAAATTTATTGCTGTATAATCTAAAACATCTAATTAACGTATGTCAAGTCAAGTCAAGTCAAATTTATTTATTCAAATAGGATCTTTACATGATCACCTTTGCACGTCACTTAAAACTAAATTTATAGGCTTGTTCACTAACGCGCCCGAGTCTGAGAAGAACAAGCAAGAAACTCAGTCGGGTTTGTCTTTTTTTTGATCATGCTTACAACTTTTAATTTTTAGAACAGGAGCAATTTAGTCCCAAGCACTTCTGTCATTCAGATAATCCGCGGTCCTGTAATAGGCTTTAGCAATCAATTTTCTTTTAATAATATTTTTGAATTTGTTTATTGACAGCTCTCGGAATTTGCTTGGGACTTTATTATAATAGCGAGCACCATTTCCTTGAAATGAATTGCTTATTTTATGCAGTCTTGTGGATTTAGCACATAAATCGTTTTTATTTCGGGTATTATATTGATGAAAGTCACAATTAGTACTAAAACGATTTATGTGTTTTCTAACATACATGATATTTTCATAGATATATTGACCAGCAAGCGTCATAATATTTAAATCCTTGAATCTCTCTCGCACCGACTCCCGTGGGGGCAAACAGCAAATCGCGCGAATTGCCCGTTTTTGTAAAATAAATATAGTCTGAACCTCCGCAGCATTACCCCAAAGAAGAATGCCATAAGACATTACACTGTGGAAATAACTATAATAGACTAGTTTGGCAGTGTGAAGGTCGGTGAGGCTGCGGATTTTCTTGACTGCATAGGCAGCAGAACACAATCTATTTGAGAGATTTTCTATGTGTGCCCCCCCACTGGAGTTTACAATCCAATGTTATACCTAAGAAGACAGTGCTGTCTACATAATCTATCTCCCCATCTTTTACTTTTAATTTGGCTGTATTACAATTTTTATTACATGTGCTAAATCGTACACATTTGGTTTTCTTTTCATTTAACATTAAATTATTTAGGTTAAACCAGTTAACCACTAAAGAAATAGCATTGTTTATCGTATCAATACTTTGGTTCTTTCTATCAACTTTGTATAAGAGTGAAGTATCATCAGCAAACAATACTATTTCTCCAAGCTCTTTTACGGAGAATGGGAGATCATTAATGTAAACCAGAAACAAGAAAGGTCCAAGGATCGAGCCTTGTGGAACACCCACACACACCTGTGACCCCGATGAAGTAACTCCATTAATATTCACTTTCTGGATTCTTCCTCCCAGATACGATTGAAGCAAATCAGCTGCCTTGTCGTCAATCCCGTAGTGTCGTAACTTCCTTATCAGGGTTATATGATCGACACAATCGAAGGCCTTTGACAGGTCGCAAAAGACGCCAACCGCATCATGAAAGTTTTCCCATGCGTCAAATATATCGGTAATCAATTTTACACCAGCATCGATCGTGGAGCGCCCCCTTGAAAAACCGTATTGTCTGTTATGCAGTAACTTATTGGATTCAAAATAATTTGACAACTGATCAAGCAGAATCTTTTCAAAAATTTTACTCAGCGCAGGCAGCACGGATATCGGTCTAAAATTTGTAGGATCTGAAGTGCAACCTGCCTTGAATAAAGGCGTGACTCTACTTAATTTCATCTTATCTGGGAAAACTCCACAATCCATGCATTTGTTGAATATTAATGCTAGTTCTGAACTAATTACATCAATTACTGATTTTAGAATAAAGACAGAAACGCCCCAGAGGTCTTTGGTTTTTTTCATTTTAAGCTCGTTGAATGTTCTTATAATGTCTTTGCTATTGATATAGCTAAACTTAAACCTTTTCGGACATCTAGGTACGTTTTTCTCTAAACACAATAAGGCAGCATCAGGCGAAGAATTTAGAGTCTTCGTGATTGTGGCTGGTATGCTTGAAAAAAAATCTTCAAAAGCAGTGGCCACTTCCTTACTCGATATTAAAGTTTTACCATTTATATTAAGCTTATATTCGTTTACATTGGAGACTTTTCCTAATTGCTCATTTATTATTTTCCAGGTCGCCTTTACCTTATCACAACTATTTTTTATTTTACAACTCAAAAATTGTGATTTGGCAACCCTACATTCTTTTTGAAAAGTTTTCGAGTATAATTTTAGCTTGTTTCTAAATTCTTCACTATTATTATACTGCCTTTCATCATACATATCATATAGTTTTAATCTCATTTTATGTAATTCCTCACTTGCCCAGTCACTGAAATTAGGCTTACCAGAGACCAAAAAAGTCTTTGGTACAAATACTCCATTGAATTCATCAATAAATGATTCAAATAGGGTATCATATAAATTATTAGGGCATGAGTCCATACATAAGAATGGAATTTTACAAACTAATTTTTCCCTAAATCTGTTGAGACGTTCACTTGTTACTGGCACAGTACAGATTTTTTTCTTTAGGGGAATTTGTTTATTTAATTTAAATTCTAATAATTGACCAGTATGATCAGATGTAATTTTATTAATCAAAGAAGTACTAACAGGGGTTAGGTCACTATATATATTATCTATGCATGTTGCAGTGGTAGCTGTAATTCTGGTAGGAACATTAAAGTGATTTGTTAAGTTACATGATTTAAAAAGATTTAACATACGCCTACCCAAACTACATCCACTGTCCAGTAAATTAATATTAAAATCTCCACAAACAATAAGACTTTTCCTTGATTTTGTATCAAGTGACAATGCGTGATATTTCCTTACCACCACATTTTAAATTAAAAATGTAATATATATTTGGTTTATATAAAAATATATGTTAGTTAGAACACAATGTTAACCCGAACTGAGTATTAACTAGTATTTTGCAGTTGTCCCAAAAGCTAAAAGCATTTTTCCATTTATGCAAATATACGTTCTCATTCGTGCAAATAAATGAGCTTGATTTGACCATTCGAATTTGCACATAAAATTGTCAAATGCTGGATTTGATAATCACACGTGCAAAATTGAGAGAACTCAGTTTGAAAATCAAAATGCGGGTCATATTTTATAGACAATGAATCAATAATTTTCGACACAGTTATATTTTAATCAAAGGGGCAATTATTAAACCAAATGCCTTCGCAGTGAACCGGACCTTTATTTATAAGTCTCAAAGGTAAATATTTCCTGCAAATATCTAATTTACATCGCTAGGGTGGTGTAGAGCTTCTGTGAAGTATTTCGTTATTTGCTTGTATAACTCGGTAAAGCTTTCACGCCATTCATCGCGCATCTTGTGAAGCCGTTACATTGAGAGAGGCTCCTAGTGACTACGCCGATACGCGGATGATAAAACGTGAGCAAACGACCTAATGGAAAATATTCTAACCATCGTTGTATAACAGAATTTATATTCGCTAATGCGAAATAAATCTTTATATATCCTGAGTAGAGAGATAGATAATAATATAATCCTTTTGTTTTTCAATAAGTGGGCATCGAAATAATTGTTCTAATCTGTTACATTGTAACAATAATTAACAATTAATAAGTTCGATTTTTTTCATTATTATCCCTTTTCTAGTTAAAATAAATTGTACCGTCATAATTACAATTGTTGTGGTGTGTAAGTAGTGATCAAACAGTAGGTTTACAAACGTTGCTAACCTTCTTTTGAAACACGATCGTATATTTTGAAATTCACATAAGGTAAGTAGGAAAGAAATTAATAAAAAAATCACGTACTCGGTGGGAGTGCGCTAAACCTCACATCAGCACGGCCTGACAATTTGATTAACCATTATTGACAGAATTGAATGTAGCGTAAAAAAAACAAATTTTATTCGAAATCTGGCAATGGCGTTAGATGGGTTGTATATTTTAATTGAATGTCGAATACACGCTTCATCGCGTTTATTTTGTATTTTTAATTTTCGTCGTTTATCAAAAAGTATTTTTGGAACTTAATTGGAAATGAATTTTTACTTACTGTAAAACGTTATTATATAGTTTTTGTTTTATGTTCCGCGCTTAGGATAAGAAGAAGCACCTTTTTCTATTCTTGAAAACTCTCGTGACTAGGTTGCTGCGTCTTCTCTCGTGCTTTGGTTTTTTATAATTCTTAGAGAGGGTTCTTGTAGTTGTGAAATAATCTGAGTACAATTTAGTAAATCCAGAAAATGGGCAGGAGGCTCACAAGTGTAAAGTGATACCCATGGACACTCGCAATGCCAGAGCCCTCATTAGTGCGTTGCCGGCCTCTAAGATGCTTATACGCTCTTTTCTTGAAGGTCTCTAAGTCGTATTTGTTCGGAAATATATCTTTTGGCAGCTGGTTCCACAAAGCGGTGGTGCGCGACAGACCTTCTGAAGCGCTCAGTTGTTTCCACAACTGCGGCGGACATCAATTTTTGCAATATTGAAACTACTCTGCCTTTTTTCACATAATAAAGAGAAAATCTGCGCTCTAGGTGCAGTATGAGGTGGTTGTGGGTTACTAGAAATATAACTGTTTGGCAAAATAGAACATGAACTCTTTGGAATCTACAATAAGAAGAAACAAAGGCCTGTCTATTATACATTATATATACATAAACAAATAGTAAATATTGTATTTTCTGTCTACCTGCCCATATAACTGTATAATTGTCTTTGTTTGTTAGGCTTAGAAAGCCCGGAAAGTTGTCACCTTATCTATTTCTAAGGTATGATTTATGCAGATAAATCGTAAATACTAGAATTAGTATTAGATAAAATTCTAATTATTTTTTGTTAGATTAATTCGGATTTGTTTCATTAAGAAAAATTTATTATTGTTATGAAGATTAAATATTTATATGGAACATGAATCTGTTTTTGAATACAATCAGTGGCTCAGGGATGTAGGTTTTATTGTTCTTTGTGCATAACAATTTAAGCCACGACGGAAGAGTTGAGTACATTTATTGCATTCCCTCATATATTGCAGCTACGTTGGCAATGTCAATCAGGTTTTCTATTAGTAAATTTTGAATCTAAATACCTCAAATTGAAATATACAATTTTTGAAGGTACATTTCAGTGTGTCGACCTACGGAAGTGAAGTTAATGCCATCTAAAATCTTTTAAAAACTGAACGTTTTCGTATAGTTAGTAAACGTATACTCGTATATACGTGAATGTTCATGCGAGTCTCGACAAGGGTTTGCATATTTTAATACTTGATATGCTGGACCGGTTTGTTACTTTGCATTTTATATTGATATTTGCTTTTACCCGCGGCTTAGTTCGCGTTAGTCCGAGACGAAGTCTGCAATATTGCTTTGTTGTTCAAATAACCTCCTTTAACATTACCTTGGTTTATGACAGTAATTACTTATTAAGCTGTAGTTGTAGTTTCTTTTAAATTTTAAATATTTCGCTTTTGTAAATTAGAAACATTAGTAATACATTTTTAACAACATTCTCGACCGTAGAACTACATTCTAAACTCATAGTTATAGTCAAAATTCTAATAGACCAATCTACCAGTAAAAATACTTTTTGACGTCCATGAGTACAGCGTATCATATATGGATAAATATTTTCTTATCTTTACGTTGCAAACATTGCTTGTTCCTTTAGTTGAATGCGCGAGTCATGTAAAATTAAAAAAAAGGATATTTAAAATAGTATTTTGCGTTATATAGCTGTATAAGGAAGGTTGTAGCAACACGCTTCAACCACAAGGACTGAAGCATGATTGAAAAACCATACGAAAACGGGAAACATTGTTCTTTTTGAAGAGCGACGCCGCTACGTGGGCTTGCAAAACGTTGAAAATTAAGCTAAAATAATCCTATGAAGGTATTGTTTCTTTTTGTCTAAAACGATCGCGGCTGCATTTGTTTAGCTTTTAAAGTTGACTCACTGCAGCCTTTTATATTATTTTGGAACATTTTTTTTATAAAATATTGATACTAATAACAAAATAATAAACAGGTGTTACTTTCTGGAAGTCCATATTATAAATTTCCAATAGACTAATTTATTAGTGTTTGAATGTTTTTTCGCTTTAATTGGTCTGTTTTTAACAAATTTAAACAAGTCAAGCTTGTGAGTGAAACCACGAGCACAAATAGTTACTAAACTTTATAAAAGCGTCCCTTGGTCGCCAATCGCCATCTTGGTAATTTCTCGCTGATAGTGTCGTCTGACATTCCATTAACAGGATTAATTATCGGTAGATGACAGATTCTCTACATAGATATTGCTTTCGCCTGTATGCCCATTATAAACATGTATGACACGCGGAACAGTAGTCGGTAAAAACTATTCTGTTTCAAAGTAATAATAGATATTTAATGTCATACTATATATGAATATTTTACTAGTTCCAAGAATCTTATCTACAAATTGCGATTCCAACCCATCATTACAACTTGCACATTGGTTAGGTGTTTTAGATCAGTGTTTTAATACGGAATAGTAGAAATGATTTTGGGAAATTAGTCTATGTAATATTTTCTTCGCGCTATTTTTGTAGCATACATTTAAAGTGTCACGAGCAGTTTCGCATTTTGCAAAAACTTCATGCGATGTAAACGTGACTTGAAATGCAACATTTGGTATCAATTTAGTGGTTGTTTGATATTATTCCACTAACTATAGATTTCGAAACCCTATTTATTAAAATTGTATACTCTGGTGTAGATGTTGATGTTCTCTTTCGAAGACTAGTTTATTAAATTCGCCCAATTCGTTTATTTGGGATAAGGTTTGATTTTAAACCCACTTAACCTAATTTAAGTTTATCATAAGTAGCAGCGTCTATATAGCAATAACCTTAAAGTCTTTTAGTATGCGCAACCTATATTTTAATTAAAAAATATGGCTACTTAATCAAGTTCATGGCGTATGGCCAAGCGTTATCATATCAGCTACTTTCCGTATAGAGGCATTTAAAATTTTACGAGCGCATAAATAACTCGTGAGCCGCGAGGGTAATATCCTCCCCCTTCTATGAATAATTATTAATTTAAGGCTGCCCTTCTACGGAATTCAGGGATATTCAACTTGGACGCCTCTGTAATGAATAACGTGAGTCATTAGTGTGTTCAAGTATATAAGAGATCAAAGATATCTATAGTAACTTTTAAAGGAACATAACAGTGTGACCATATGAAAGTACTTAGTCCACCACAAGCCCACAGGTGCGAGTATGGTTGCCTAAGGAGGCAGTATGCGGACTGGTCCTAGACCTGGATAGACGTCCAAATTTATTATTGTGTGTCTAACACTGGCTCTGATTAAAGTACATTGGCGGTGATTTCGGCTCGAAGGGAAGGAGGAACAATCCCACGCGTGATAAAGAGCATGGAGTGTCTCCAAAAAGCAGAGGTAGTTGAAACTTGAACAAATGAACTGGCGTGTGCCGGTCCGGTCGATATACCCCTGATGCTATTTGACCTCAGCTTGTGAGAGACGTTCGGACCATCTCAGCAACCGACTTGTGTACTGTTCGATTACGACTGCTTTCGCACAGGGCAATATGAAGCAATAACTTCAAAGCTCAGGTGGAGTATATCCGTTTGGTTTTTTTTCTCTTTATTTATATTTCAACTGCCTGTTTGTGTTGGAATCTAAATAAACAAAAGAATGATGCTGAAACATTTCTGAAAGTAGAACTTAGTACGTACCTGAAGTACTGACTGTTGAATACGTAAGGGTTGAGTTACAATTTTTAATGTGAGATACTTGTTACATTTTAATTTTAGATTTTAGGGAATGTTACCTTAACTTTCCATCTAACTCCAGACATTGGTACTTATATCACTGATAACAGACATTATTGATAAAGTGTTAAAAATGAATAGACATTAATGCCAACAATTTATAAGTAAAATTGCCAATTTCTTGTACCTTTTGTCACTGAAATGAACTGATATAAGACGGTATTAATTTTCCGTAGTCGTGGCTGCGCCTCACCTCCATTCAGCGCCTGTGATTTACGAACGAATAAAACGCTATTGCTCTTATATTTTCAGTCTTCGCTCAGAGATGTAATTTTAAAATCTGTTTGAAATGAAATAACTGAGAAAGTTGTGTGCGTAGAGTTTGAAATTAGATATGTATACTTAGTGTTATTCCCAGTTCGTAGAATGATAATGACGTTTTGTTCCGAGGCTAATATTTTCATATTTATCAACATTATCAAAGTAGGTATATTTGAAAAATATTTTTTAATGGATTATTATAATCATGTAATTATGGCCTGGTTAATAATAATATACTCAACACATTTAATTTAAACCAGTGTCTTAACCTTCAGAAATCAGAATCATTTTATTTTTAACATTGATACAGATTTGTTCCATCAGTGCCAAATTATTTGAGTGTAAATTCTTTTGATAAAATCAAATCAATATTTAACATTAATCTCATCATACGTTTACGTAATCATCTAGTGTAGACATTCACTAACCCATACAACAATCTCAGTAAAATGAAGCATCAGAGAAAACAGAGAGAACATTTTTTATGGGAACGCTTTATAATATCATACCAAGAATAGTAAATAAGATCTAAGTTATCTCTTAGATATATATTGTATAAGTTAGGTAGAAGAAGAAAGGTGTATCTGCACCCTACCAATAGAACCCCCGAACGGCTACCCCGAAAGCTTTAAATATATCAGTGTACCTGGAGTGTAACCGTGCTAGGTTCAGGTTGTGACGTCATCGTACAGATTGTAGGTGTCGCTTTCCTTCTCAAAGTCAAAGATATAAAAATCAGTCCTAAGCAACAGGTATAGTATAGTTTTAATAAGCTAATGTCATAAATTTAAAGAGTTTTTGTTGATGATGGAACTGATGTATTAAGACTAAATATCAACTATTCATTAAATAGAAGTGATTACTAGATGCTATATAATATTTTGAATATAAAAATAATATTAATAAAGTTAATACAATAAAGTACGATATTAAAAGGTGTGCATCCACTAACTTACATCCAACTAACAAAATTACCGTCTAGGTAATGTTTTAATAAAAAAATTAAGCGGAACTTTTTCAGGCGAGAACTGGTACGCTAGAGCAATTTTTCTCAGAGTTTTGAGTGAAATTTACAATTCTATTTCATACTTCAGCATAGTAAACTACGCCGTTACGTGTGAGCGGAAATGAAGGGAGTTGGATTGTTTTTCAACCACCGAGTGTCAGGTAATGAGAGATTTAGATTTAGATTCTTAAGATTTTGATAAGTATTTAGAGCTATTGGATAATTGCTAAGCGTCTATCCATTAAATTAGTTGTATGTGTTTCTTAAAAATAATTCTTCAAAATTTAGAACGATATTGAAACAATCATAGGTCATTAACATCTAATTATATTTAATTAAACATAAACACAAATGTTGACAATATTACTTACGCTTTAAGCAGTAAGCAATCATATTCATGTATTACTAATTAAATTTTTAGAAACACAACACGCGAAATAGCTTTAGAAATTTTTTAAATAAAATTCAAGCACGAGCCACAATCATCAGGAATTTAACTTTGAGTTTATTTAAACAGGCTATAATTAAACTTAATTAAAGTATTTGTCGAAAGTTGCAGGGAACGCGGGTGTTGCTAGGCGTCTCTCTACTCACAAATGTTTTAAATTGCTTAGGTTACTTTGTTAAAGTCTTAAAGGCTTGTGTTTTCAACAATATTTATGGTATTTAAGTTTAAAAAAACATAATTTTAACTGTGTATTAGCAATGTCTATCTTATGTATACTAATTAATACCAAATAGTGTCAGCGTCGTCTTACTAGCCTGAATAGAACTTATAAATAAACATACGCAGAACCGTCTGCCCCATTCGTAATTATGGGATTACGAGACTACACATATGGAATTTCAGTCGTGGTAGTCTTTGAAATAGTATAATAGATTCGGATGAGTGTCGTAAGGAAATTTCCCCTTTAGTAAAGGCGAGAGAGTTCTAAATGTATTAGTAATTGCATCAACCTGAGTCAGATGAATCAGTAACGATGTTGTTTGTTTCTGGACGACTTGGGGCAGGGCGGGCGCGTTTGTAGTGAGGTGAGGCAATATAATTAAAGAATTGAACGGAACTTTTAAATTGTACAACTTGGATATTATTCATATAATTTTATATAAATTTTATTAAAAAAACTGTATAATAGAGTAATAAAGTCCTTACATAAAGCATTGCCACTGTGAGAGAACGGGGCGAAGTTTTAAATGTTATTGTGGAAGACGATTGACTGCCGGCTTTCAGTGGTCCTAGTGGATAATGGGTAGCGCAACATATTAGTATAAATATAGGAGCGAAGCAGATATCATGTTTATATATTTATTTTAAAATATAAATAAACTATCTACATAAATAAACATCAGATTTTTGTATAATCGCAACTTTAAAATAAATATACCTAACGGAGAAAATGGTTGTTGGTTCTCGAGCAATAGTTTTTAAAAACAAGAGAAAAGAGAGTTACGTCAGACATGCTGACGTCGTAAATTTGTTTGCTTCAGCCATTTTACTTTCAACTTTTCAGTTGTTTGAGCAAAGGCATCTACCTGGTTCAACCGCTCAATCGAACTGAGCTCCGTAACAAATTGTACGTGTATATAAAAAATATAAATAGTATTGTGTACTCGCTGATATTAAAAACCGACGGACATGTATACATTTGAGGCACAATACAACTTTACTGCAAGTTACAATGCACACAAAGAAAAATTTGATATTCTCTCATTATTTACGAATCACATCACGTGTTTCTATACTTTTAATTGGAAATTGGATTAATTGGAATTGTTATACATGTATAAAATAATATAAACATATTAAAATACTATTTATTACTTTCATTGGATTTGAAATAAAAAATGGTTTTCTATGTAAAATAAGTTGTGATAAAAAAATAAAAACATTATCCTGCTCGTATAAGGTATTAAATTGTACCTACGCCTATTTTAGTACTTTGCCTAGGGACAATATTAGATGAAATCTAATATTAATAAGCAGCAACATATTAGAGAGTCTTTGTAATTAAAATGAAATGAAGTGTTTTACTTACCCCCGGGAACCCTGTAGTTTCTAAACAAGAAAAAAGTAACAAAATAAATTGCTATTAATAAATTAATACTTTTAAATTTTTATCTATGTACAAACCGATGACCTCTAAAGTATAAATATTCCGTTAAAGTGACGTTTCCAAGTAATTTAATAATTAAGTTCCAGTCTAATATACGAAACACACGTAGCTAAACTAAAAGATCAAAAGTGACTAAAAGCTGGTGGAATTAGTTCGGTGCGACCTCTATCAATCATCATTAGTCGAGCAAACACATACGCTCTTACAAATAGATAGTAATTAAATTATTGAAATACATACTATGGGTTTGCTGTTTGTATAATTTCAAGAAAACTTTTTCCAAATATATGACATAATTATAGAGTGACAAAAATTGTCGCGTTTCTTGTTTTTCGTTTTACGCATCGACATTATACAGGTCATAGTAGGGTCGTAGTAGGGTTAATATGCATTGATGTTGAAGTAAATCTTTGTTCTTGTTATTTATTTACACTTATTATTTATATAGAGCTTTTAAGACAGCTCAAATTGATTACGTGCGTCAGACGCAGAATAGCTACCTTTATTATAAAGCTCGAGAGTTTATTTGGTTTAATACGATAATCTCGTTGGTTCGAATTGAAGGTTTCATTTTATTTCTTAATATATTTCTAATAACAGACAATATACAATTACAAATTATTATGCGACTGACCTTAAACACATTGTAATCATAGGTTAACAATAATCATTTATTTATTCAGGAAACAAAAATTTACAATGTAAACAAGAAGATATTTTGTTACTTAACTTGAATGAAAATAATATTTAATGCGATATTAATTGCATTTTTATGTAATAAGATAAAAATGAAGACGAATTAAAAACTGTCCAACCAAGTACCAACCCAACGGAATGCTTTGTGCAGCTCACGATCACATATCTTGTTTAATATGACACTTAATAAATTAAGACATTCCCTTGATAAATAACTAGTTACTAGTTACGTTGCTCAGCTTCTCTGAAACTAGGTGGCGTCCCTAGGGCCTGCGGTCAAACGGAGCTTACTTTACAGCAATCGAGATAGATAATATAATTACTCTGTAAATATTCTTTGCTAAAAGTTCATTTTATTCAAAATAAATCTGTATATGGCTACTGAGTTACTTAAGTACTAATTTAGAATTGTACTAATTTAATGCCGGTATGCAGGTATTCGATTACACTTTCGTGATTTTTAGCGTTCGTAATATTGTCATCAGCACACTAAACCAAAACTTTTATTTTTTTTTGTAATTATACAAGACATACTATAGTTATTATAGGCAACCACTTATATTATTGAACGATTTTAAGATAGTGAATAATCATAATAAACATAATTATTAAATATATATTCCTTGAAGATTTTGAATGATTAATCATTTGTTTTAATATAATACTTACATATTTTTATTCATTTGACATTTAATGTTGATTTTTAATTAGAAATCTATTTTCTTCTTCCTCTATTTCTTATCTTATTCTTTCCTATAAATATGCAATTCTAGAATAAAAAACGCCTCAAAAGTAATTTTAGTGTATAGCGACGCAATAATTTGTTTTTTACTATGTACTAAGATTTACATATTAATTTCGTTTTACATAAATTATTTACAAAAAAATTTACATGCTACTTGTATGATAATTTTATTTACTTATTCGCTAATTATAATGTATGGTAACGCACACACGTACACGACGTAGAGCGGCCGTTTAAAAGAATATCCAAACTTAATATTATTTGAAACATTTTTATCACAGACTCGAAAGACTTCTGAACGAAGAAGTTTTGGTTTATTCATATAGGTAATACCGGTTCATTTATATACAAAATACTTGTAAGGAGCTGCAATCATTACCTCATACCATCTTAAAACCATTTGTTGAGTAAAATGATGGAGAGAAATGCAAACACTATTTTAAATTAAAAAAACTAAATACTAGCTGGCAAGTGCATCGCTAAAGATCCGTTCGGAAAGTGATGGTCGTCCACGATTCGAACTTCTCTGTGTTGATTCGTTGGTACTGGGAGAGGTAATCAAAGATACCAATATTGGGTAAAATTTACGAAGTGATTTGATGAAATTTATAAAGTGATTTTTTACTGTCCATAGTCATCGACCTATCGATGTAGAGGCAGTCAATATTTAAATAGCCCAAAACAGGCAACCTAAATACAACCCTAACACAAATGCAATAAAGGCGTCCTAATAACCAAATTTTTGGATGGAAAATAAGAGAATATTTAACTTTATTAAAAAATTTCCTCGAGTTATTATTGAGTGGTTATCACGAATAAACAATATTAAATATTCAAACATACAGGGTATGCAATTTGAATATGTACTTGATTAGTATATAAAAGTATACTATTATTTTTATAGTTATATTTGTCTGTTAATTACAGTCTTGTTAAACTGGAGATTGGACTCGATTAAAGATGTGCAAGTGTGAATGTGTGAATACATGCATTGTAAATTGCGTGTACGGTAACATTTATATAATAACCTATCTACTGAAAAGATATAGTTACCTCAAAGGTATATATGAGACAAAATGATGACACCTCACCCACACTACAAAACATTTTCACCATCGCTTTAGCGCTACCACTTACAATTGAGCCGCTAGTAACACAATATTTAGACCGGTACATGTGTTTTACGATACTCCCATCCTATTTCAGTCTCCGTGTAGTTTGCATATTTTATATTCACTTACTACAAGTGTTATTGAAAGATTATATTTATTATTTTTTTTTGTTATTATTAATTTTTATACCTTAACACACTCGTATATATATGGATAATTTTAAGATTATAATATGTAAGAAGATCTAAAAAATATTAGAATGACTATATTCACAAGGCCTTCTGGCACCATACAAGAACGATGCCAAAATGAATAAATTCTAAATTCAAAAACTTTACCTTTATATGTGTAGCCGTTGTGTCTCTTATATAGCCTTCCACGTTCAATTGAATATATAGCATGAAAATAAATTTACAACCAGTTAAGTAGTTTTTGAGTGCAGTTCAAAGACTATATTATACATTATTTGGTACTGGCAGTGAGCATACTAAAAATGAATTTTCTTTTTTCACATGCTGTATTCTTTTTAATTCATGAAATAAAATAGAATAATTTATTATCGAACCTACTATATAAACGCAATGATACTTTAAAACTCAATATACTTTAAACAGTGATAGTGTGACGATTTCGTTTATTTAATTTAAAGAAACAAGTTTTAACTTCTCAGGTAATTTATTGTTTATTGCTATTACATTAAAAAGTTTTTATATTTGTTAGTTAGCGCTAAATATCTTTTGAATTTAACGTACTAGCCCAATATAAAATTATTGTTGAACTCTGCAAAAATATTAGTGAAATCGTGAAATAATCTATTCATTATCATATATGCCAGAAAATAACAATAAATCCTCTCCGTAGAAATAGATGGCATTCATATAAAAAAATAAAAAAAGTATGGCTGTGGCCGCCGTTTTTTGAAAGGCATCAGGAAATAATCTTATAATCAAACGCTATTTATCCATTACACTGATTTCTAAACTAAATTAAAAACAATTATCAGGAGTTTATTAATAGTCCTGACCTGTGTTGACATGATAACAAATGTATGCTAATTTTATTAAATCAACCTTTGTTGACAATTTTAACTGCCGAAAGGTTATTTGAAATGCGTCGTTGATGGGTTTTCTTTGCCTATCAGTCTGAAACGAGGTTTCTCATCGACGGTATAAAACTCGACAGTTACTTACAAGACCATATGTCTGTCAGTAAATAACAACGTTAAAGTAGAAGTTATTAGTCAAAATACGTTTTAACAAGTACATTTTGTGATTTGCAGTATCGAGAAATTTCACGACTAGTTTATAGTCGATGTAATATTTATATTTAGTGATTCCATAATCATTTTTAGTATTGAAACGAATTAATTTCTAACTAACGTCTTAGAAAATTAAAAAAGTATTAAAAATAATCGTTTGACGTTGCCGACTTTCCACTAGGCTTGTTTACAAGTCACCAATCGGGCGTTCCAGAGTTAGTTATAAAGATAATTATTGTTTTATTAGTTATTAAATAATTATTGTCAAAGTCATTTGCCGGGTGGTGTTTGTTTATGTTTGATTTGAAATAAGTATTGGCACCATTTGCTGAAACTGATGTCGTCAGCATAACTGAATTCCCTGTTTTTAAAAGCACATAATGCTTTGTCATGTTTTATGTAGGATATGTAC
The DNA here is from genome assembly GCA_963693355.1 of Pontia daplidice. Lineage (NCBI taxonomy): Eukaryota > Metazoa > Arthropoda > Insecta > Lepidoptera > Pieridae > Pontia > Pontia daplidice. The sequence continues at coordinate 1,141,224 of CAVNZL010000029.1, forward strand.
CAAACTATGTCGTTATTAATATGATGAAGCGCTCATATATAATTAAATAAAAAATTGTCATTTTTTAAGATATGCGTGAACCAATTGTAATGGCAACCTCCGTGGATGAAGCAGAGGTGCAGCGACACAGTGATCTAATGGAAACCTGGTGGAGTCCAGATGGTGCACTCCGGGGCCTCCAACTCTTTAACGAAGTCAGGTATATATCTAATAAATTAATTTTTGGGGCATGTAGTTGCCGTACATACAGGACATAAACATTTAATTTTTTTGTGTAGTTGTGCAGTAAGATGTCTAATAATATCAAATGCTATCTATCAATCCATTTTTTTATAATTCCATAGTTGTGTTGAACAAATAAATAAAAAGCTCTTGATTGTTTTTTGCGTTTGTTGTCTTTGTTGTAACTTATATAACTGATTTCACTTTGTAAACTTCTGATGAGATTCACCGTTTAAGCAGCACTCGCAATGGATGTTAAGAAAAAATATATTTACCGCTTTTGATTAATTTTGATGAATAATTAGTACTGATATATTCTAAGAAAAATTTTTTTTACAGAATATCATTTATGGCTGGGGAGATTTCTTCAGGTGGCAAAACGCTTTCCTCGAATTCCTTGGCGGGCAAAAAGATTTTAGAAGTTGGTTGCGGTGGCGGCGTTGTAACGGAGGTTAAATGGCTATAATACTATTACATAAATGCATTACACAAATTTCAAGTGACCTTTTTATCGCTGGACTCAAAAAATGTATTTAAGTCGCTTAAAATGGTTTTTTACTGTCCGCTACACGCATTAATCATTTATAACCACTTAATTTCATAGTTGGTAGTTTAAATTTTTTTTAATTCTTTGACAAATGATATTATATTGAATTATATTGAAATTTGTTGAAATATATTGAAATTTTAACTTACATTATTTATAAGAATTATTAAATATAAGGACGCTGATACATTTTGTAATAGTAGTAGGAATCTCTGTTTAGTCTCTGGAAAGTCTGTTATGTGATGGAGGTTGGAGTTAGTTACGAAATTATTAAATTGCTTGAGCGTATACAACTTCTTACTTCACCCATTAAAACACATGGACAAAAACTAGTTTCAACGTTTTTAAAGGGATACAAAAAATAAAAATCGTGTTGTTTTAATTATATGTTGCTATTTTAGGAATTCGCGAAACTAGGTGCTGAGGTGACCGGCATTGACCCCAGTTCACTTTTAATAGGTCTGGCTACGGAACACAGTAAAGTAGACGAAAAGGTTGCTGCAAACAAACCGACATACCTCAATACTACGATAGAGGTAATCTTGTTAAAAAATGTTCGCAAGTGTAAATTATTTCTTTGCGACAGTCTGCACGTTTTTAATTGGCCTATTTGCAAAATTAAATCCTTACTACGATAAAAAAAGGATTAACTGTTGCATAAACGCTTTAAATAAATTGTGTAACAATTATAATTGATAAAAATAGGAAAAAAGTTATGTCAAATGTCAAAGCCTAACCTTCAGTTATCGATTGTGAATCGCAGGGGACAGCTACCCTAAAATGTAGACGTGATTGTCATATTGAAGTCCAAAATTGTACCTGTCCCTCTATTGCTAAACTACATCACACTAAATACCTTGGTGTAATGGTGGATCAAAATCTCTCGTGGTACCCCCAAATCGAACAACTATCGGGAAGAATAAGAAAATTTATATGGATGTTTAAAACTCTAAGACATATAGTCACACCGACTCTTCTTAATAAAATTTATGTGTCTCTAGTTCAATCTATAATTATATATTGTATACCGGTTTGGGGAGGTGCCTATAAGACGAGATTTATAGAGGTTGAAAGAGCTCAACGTACTCTTTTAAAAGTTATGTACTTCAAAGAAAGAACATTTCCTACAACCTTGTTGTATCAAACCTGCGATTTATTAACAATTAGAAAACTGTATTTACTTCAAATGATTTTAAAAAAACATAAAACTTTACCCTTTAGACCCCAAATTAATAGTAGAAGGAGACAAAATGCAGCTCTAGTTTCCCTTTGCAAAAACAGACTTTGCGAGAATTCAGTATAGTATTCGATCTGCCGACATATATAACAAGTTAAATAAAGAACTAAAAATATATAATAAATCATCTCGTGAGTGTAAATCGTTAATTACCTCCTGGCTTAAAGAATTAACATATGACGAAGTGGAGAGTTTTATTAACAATACTAGTTTAAAGTGTTAAATATGTGTATATATCAACTCGACACAACTCAACAGTACACAACACAACGCAACGCAACACAACGCAACGCAACACAACACAACACAATACAACTCAACTCAACAAAACATAACATAACACAACACAACACAACACAACACAACACAACACCACAACACACACACACCACACCACACCACACCACATCACATTGCAGCACACCACAACACACACACCACACACACTACACTATTCTAGTTTAAATGTTTTGTTTTATATTTGCAAACTTACCTAAACTTAAAATTACTTTGTTAACTTAGTTTATTTCAAGGTAGATTAAAATCACGCAATTGTTATGGAAGAACGGAGTCTACTGGCACAAGTATTTTATAACTTAAAAGTAGGCTCCAACACCTGTAAAACATGTAAAACAATTTACCTCAATAAATTATTTTATTTTTTATTTTTTATTTTTATTGAAATTTTCCAGGAACATGCGAAACACTTTCCAAATCACTACGACGCCGTAGTGGCCTCAGAAGTAGTGGAGCATGTGGCGGATCTGGAGGTCTTTTTAGAGAACTGCGTAGCCGCTGTTAAACCGGGGGGAAAGATATTCATCACCTCCCCCAACAGAACTCGCCTGGCCCAGTTTCTTGTAATGGTTATTGGTGCGCTGACGATCGTACCGAGACACCTTATGACCTATGCTAAGTTTAGAAAACCTGAAGAGATTTCGGAAATATTGGAGAGAAGTAAGCTTTCTAATCGATTTGTTATAATGAATGTTTATTTGCACTGGTTGCAGTGTTATGAAATTATTTGTTGCTCCAACTTATATAAAATTATACTTTTATAAAAAAAAACATAAAAATAATAACGACTTAAGTAAACAGTCAACTATGCAATGTTATGTTAATTAAATCGTATGTCAAACGGTCACTGACAGAATAATATTTTTTTCCCTAACCCTATCATACCTTTTTTTTTGTAATTTAGTAAATGTCATACAAATTGTTATTTTTATTGTTTAAGTCGTACTCACGTATGTTTCACGTACGGTGCATTGAAATGTGTACAGCTATAAAAAGTCAATTCCCAGAAATGGTCGGTTAAGTCAGGTATTTCTATTAGTTGCTCAAAATAATTGAAGAAAAAGAAATGAAGCATCATAATAATTTAATATTTTGAAATTAAATTTTGAATTTTATATTTTACAGATGACTGTAAAGTGGACAAAGTGAAAGGACTTTTCTATTTGCCTTTCGTAGACAAGGTGTTTTGGGTATTCTTCACATCTGTGTGGTATGCACTGGCAGCTACCAAAAAAGCTAAATAAAAAATTTAATTATATTTCATGATTTTTATACTCTATACTTTGTATTCTTTTATTATATTTTAATTAAATTAATGACTAATACGGAAGTTATTTTAATGTTTTATAACAAAGCACCCACAAACGTCCAGTTTTTCTAAGGTCGACTGATCAAAAAAGAAGTAGATGTTTCATTTTGATGCCAGTGATATAAAAATAATGAAAGAAAATTCATTTAATTTAGTACAGTAGTTTATATGAAATGAAGAAAACGTTACCTGCATTAACTGCGTTAAGTAAAATGCATGTGTTTAATGCATGCAATGCAATCTTTGATAACATTTACATGTATGTGTGCTCCTTACAAGTTTATACAATAAATATTGTTAATCGTTTATAAGAACACAGCTAGCAAACTGTCCACCACCATCAGTAATCGGTTCTCAGCTCACTTCTAAGAGTGAAAAGAGCGAAATTTTATGCTGTATACTTTAGAAATTTGTTAACTTAACAAAGTTTCAAAGATTATTTTTATGATACAGAGATTAAAGTCGAAAACGAATCTATATCTATCTATCTACTCGTACTTGTCTCCGTGTAAATCGATATAAGGCCAAATTACAATGTTTTTGTAAGAATGCAAATTTATACTATATTAATATCCCACGATAATTTATAATTATAATTATCGTGGGATATAAGACGATAACGATGCAAATGGTAGCGACAACAAAAAGATTTTAAAATTTTTATTCTAAAAAATAACAAATTTAAAATAATAACTATTTTCATTAAATACACAGTACCAATAAAAAACGATTTAATTGTCTTAGATGATAGTGTTAACATTATAAAAATAAGAAACAACATATTTCCAACTCAGTATGACTGAGACGTATTTACTTTAAGTTACAGAGCAGTAAGTACCTTTTATATACCTCTATATACTAATAACCATTTTGTGTACCATCCAGTGAGATATGGAGCTTGGCCAATGGAGTTGAAGTGGACCCGTTTCGTACGGAAGTTTATCACAAACAAACATTCGTTAAGTAGTAGCCGGGATGGAATACATAACTTTAGTTTTAATTGCATTTAATTTATCATATAAAAGCATAAATGACAAGCTAACTTCTTTATTGTATGCGTTGAGATCTACGGATTTATCTTTATTTTAATCTTAATCTCTCTATCGATCTTGTTTTAGATGTTAAATAACTCTACATTGGACGAAGGAGAGGTGAGCAGACATGCCAAACAGTCTACTGACTGGTGGGAAAGGAATGGTAGCATGAAGGGGCTCCACAGTATTAACGAACTCAGGTACCTATTCCTTACTTTAATAATTAACTCTTTATTCTAATTGTAATAATAATGCAGTGAACCCATTGATCCATATCCGTTAGTAAGTAATCAATCATACTTGCTATAATAGTAAGATAAACTATAACTAAAATATTCAGTGGTGTATGAATAGAGCACGAACGTTTTGAGGTGTTGTCGTTCTGTGATTATAAAAAATCAAGTTATGCCGAATAAGATTCATACATCCACTCCTTTTCTAACGAAGGCGTGAAAACAACCCATATGGGTCGCCGTAATTTTCACTGGAATCATGTATACATTTGTAAGAAGTAATTTTCCAATTGGTTATCTACGTCGTATGAAATTTGTTTTTTTAGTATGTACCAAAGTATATCTGTTTCTTGTATATTTATTTTTCAAAATTAAAAAAAATAGATTTGTTTATAAAATTGGCCACATTCTTTTCATATAAATTCCTAACTTCCTAAATTCCTTCCTAAATTCTTAACTGAAGTCCTCATTTGCTTTTTATCACCCTTAGAATACCTTGGGTTGTAGAAGTGCTCTCAGATCCAGCCAAACGTAACACATCAAAACCCTTGGCTGGCTTGAAGATATTGGATATAGGGTGCGGAGCTGGCGTTGCTACTGAGGTAATCTTTTAATTTTGCATAGAAGTGTAGGACGATCCGGCAAAAGTTGTTTTGCCATAAATGTGATTTCTAGGAATCATTTTTTTAGTTCAATAATTTTTAGTTTATGTTTAGTTTATAGACGAAAGCGTTTTAAACAATAAAAGTATGCTTTATTTAGGTCAATAATTTATATGACACTTTTGTCGGCTTACCATAGCAGTGCCATCTATTAATTACTTACTCAATCCAGTGGAAAAGTATCGACATCTGTTAGAATGTTTTGGAGTTAACAGACAATAATGACTGTCAATTAATTATAGAGAAATAATTTGCAATAAAATAAAATTGCTACTATAATTAAAGATCTAAGCTAACCTATCTTTTAAGTTGGATCAGACTGCTCACGGTGTGCCAATTTAACTTAAAATCGGTTAAGTAGTTTAGTAGTAGTCCATCGCGGACAAACTTCGTGACAGGATATTTTTATAATATATAAGGATATAACATTTTCCACGAATTGTCTTTTACTCTGATAACTTTTTGCATGAATATATATATACACCGTCGATTTCGGTTGACAGCGCTGAGTAAGTATTTCTTAATTACACACAAAGTTTAAATCGAATGATAGAGAGACGTACCTCGGCTTTCGCAATACAGAGATACATACTACATAATACGTAAACTGTTGTACTATGCTTAAATTGCTGTTGTATTATGCTTACGCCATTTTGACACCCACAGTCGATTCAATTTACAGATGCCAGTTCATTTCTGTGTTCACTGATCACTCTGTAATATCTAGTTATCTAAGGATGTAGCCTCTACGAACAGCGTTCATTAAGTTTGGTGATCTTAAAAGCATGTGCATTAACAGGAATTAGCAAAATTAGGAGCTGAAGTGACGGGTGTGGATCCTTCCAAAGAATTAATTGATTGTGCGGAAAACCATTGCACTATAGACGAGAAAGTGGCAGCCAATAAACCTGTATACTATTGTACTACAATAGAGGTAATAAGGTTACTAATAAGTAATGCCTTCTTTTTAGTATATTTATAGAATGTTTTAGTATTTTTTAAAACAGCCCAGTATCAAGTACCAGCAATATCAGAGGCTTATTTTTAAATAAACACATCAAATATCAAACTACCTACGTATTTTTAAAATAATTAAAATGCTAAAAATACTTTAAAAACTATATTTTCACAATGCATACTGCCGCTATAATCATAATTATCCCAATGGCTTCTTCAGGTGGTTTGATGATGATATCAAATTTCCAGTTATTGATATTTTCAGGAATAGAACCCTAATAGACCAATTTACCACGTTGCGCAACGACACCGGAGCATCTTCAGGAAGTTGCCTCTACGAACTGTGTTAATGAGACTAAGCCCATCGTTTGAGTGTTTACTGGTTTTTTCGCGAAATCTGGTCTATTATGGTTTTGTACTATGGACTTCCGCAAAGTAACGCCTGATTCTAGTCATTATTTTCAGGAAGTACCATAGACTTATGAATGATGACATCAAAAATTTTGAGTTATTTTGAGATAAAATCGATGATCAATGATGAACATCAAATTCAGAAAGTTTCACTTTAATTTTGTCGCTTTGCCAAAATTATATCTCTCGTTGTGGCGACGCCACTAGTCTGTCAAACAAAAAGCGCGTTTTAAATCCATATAGACTAAAATTAAAAAACCAGCACAGTTATTTTGTTTTAAAGATATGTAAATGTTATATAGACAAAAGCTAATTTGATTTTTTATTATAGATTTGCTGTTCGTGAGCAAATTGTCGTGAAATTGTTATTTTTTAGTTAATAAATTATTACCAAGGCTTCCAGTGAACTATACAAAAATAATAATAACATTCACAGGAGCATGTAAATACCTTCCCGGAATACTACGATGCGGTTTTGGCCTCCGAAGTGCTTGAACATGTATCCGACGCGGAACTGTTTCTACAACACTGTGTGGGGGTGATGAAACCTGGTGGAAAGATCTTTATTACCTGCCCGAACAGAACGCGCCTGGCACAATTCCTCGTAATATTTGTTGCTGAGAATATCATCAACCAGGCTCCCAAAGGTCTTCACTCATACAGTAGATTTGTGAAACTAGCCAAGGTCCGCGACTTATTGACAATATGTGAGTACTTTGTACCAAATAAAAGGCTATTGATAATACTATTGGTAGAAGCCTTACGAACTGCTAAAACGCTCCTAAAATTCATCAACCATAGAGGTGGGGAAAATGGGGAACGTGGGAAATGGGACAGATAATGCTTTAAGCCCCAATTTATCACGGGATTCTTCTTTATTTAAGAGTTTATACATAAAATTTTTAACCCACAGATGACAATTTTGTGTACTTCGGCGACATTGAACTTGACTCATATTTCACATTTATGTTTTTGATGGGATCTTGAAGACAATTATTATTATTTAATCCTGTTATCAGTAAATAGAGACTAAATTACACAACTATGTTTCAGATAACTGCAACGTGGATAATGTGCGGGGTATCTTTTACTACCCATTTTTTGACAAGTGGAAGTGGGTCTTCTTCCAAAGTTTATGGTATGGTATACTCGCTACCAAACTGTCGAATAAATCTCATGATATAACGTAACTAAGTATTTACTTTATTGGTATGTAAGATTGTTAAGAATAAAGTTAGTTATTAAATACATCTAAGTCATTATTAATATTGTAATTCATATATATTTAAATCCATTGAACACATTCAATACTTTTAAAATGGTACTTAAAAATGTAAGTGTTGTATCCTCGTTATCGAGTTTAAACAAAGCGCAACTTATAATGAAAATTTGTACTTTACTTGAGCGGGCTTCTTACGTTCTCGTATGTGTATATATGGCAGGTCCGTGAATTGAGTATGAAATAGCTGCTTATAAGTAGTTATTTCATTAAATGTTAGGAGTTTACTTGCGAGTGCTTTAGTTAGCCTAAACGCAGAGGATCCTGTACAAATGGATCATAGACATATGGGCATAAATACTACGGAGCGAAAAGTGCGTCGAGTGGTTGTTGGTTTTTCGCGGAGTATTGCTTGTCTATTGGTGTTTTGTACTATGGACTTCCGCAAAATAACGCCTGATTCTATTAATTATATCATTTAAGTCGATGATAGGAGCATTCCCTTATTGCTTGTGCCATTATTTACTCACCCATTTCATATAAGTGGCAATGAAAGGCATGCACTTATGGCACGGGATTACCTAGTTTAAGTACCAGCTGTAAATGTATACTAAAATGTATTACTTGTAAAATGTAAATTTGGTGAAAATAAAATTTTAGATATTAATATACAGGAATATTATAATTCATAATGTTTACATATAAACAGTTTATGCTTCAGTAGCTCGATCAAGAACGACATTCATCCATTGTCCATACATCCCACATTCCTCCCTAGGCATTGACGTGTAGGCTGAGTAGGCTGGAGCCAGTAGTAGCAAATTAAGGGACCGAACTTTTTTTCTACCTGATAGAACTAAAAGATTTCGGTATGACTCGTTTTTGATGTTTTTCAGATATTGCCAATGACTCTCCTCTTCCCTGTACCTTTAACTTCGAAGACTAGAGTAAAATACTAGTTCACCGTCTAACACCATTAGTAATCGTCCTCTGTGCCCTCAGTTTACTTGTATGAGTAAAAGAGCAAAATTGAAAATAGTAATGAGAAAATGTATTTGGCTCTTCCCACTGTATAGCATGCATGGCCTGATAGCATACCACTCATCATCCAGGCCAAGACAAGCAAAAACATTAAACAAAGTTTCAAATAATCTTCTTATGATACAGTGATTTAAATCGGAACGCAGTTATGTCGTCTATCTACTTGTATTTGTCTCCGTCTATATGGATGTAAGGTCGAATAACAATGTTTTTGTATGAATGTAAATTTATACTTTTTAGATTGTATAACTGTCGTGAGATGTAAGACACGATAGCGATGCAAATGATAGCGAAACAACAAAGAGATTTTATAATTTTTATTACAAAAAAGAACAAAACTAATTATCTTCATTAAATACACAGTATCAATAAAAGAACAATTACGGCTACAGTTTTTAATTGTCTTTAGTCGTAGTGTTAACATTGATTATAAAAATAAGGAAAATCATATTTCTAACTCAGTATGACTGAGTCGTATTTACCTACTCTAAGCTACAGAGCAGTAAGTACTTACCTTTCTTAATATACTTCTCACCACTTTGGTGTGCCACCCAATGAGACTTGGACAATGGAGTGGACCCGTTTTCTAATTAGGTTTTTCCTTCATCGTTGCGAAAACATATATTTGATAAGTCGTAACCGGGATCGAATACATAACTTTTAATTGCCGCTTTATTAGTAGGTTCACTAGTCAAATTTTAATGTATCGTATAAAAGTAAAAATGACAAGCTTTATAGTATGCGTTGAGATGTATCTACGACTTTATATCTGTTTTATTCTTAATGTATTATGTGCAAAGTAATAAATAGTTGAGTTGTGTACAAAGATCTTGTTTTATAGATGTTAAATAATTGTACATTGGACGAAGCAGAGGTGAGCAGACATGCCAAGCAATCCACAGACTGGTGGGAAAGGAACGGTAGCATGCAGGGGCTACACAGTATTAACCAGCTGAGGTACTAATTTCTCACTTTATGAATAAACTTAATTTCAACCCATAGTAAGTTTGTAACAATTCATAATTAGTTGCTATAATAGTAAGATAAACTATAAAGTAAGGTGGGGTATGAATAGACTATGAACGTTAGTCTAGTTGTTCTGAGATATTAATAAATTCAAGATACCACTAGGCCACGTTGAATACGATTCATCAGGGATGCCACTCCTTTTCGAATGAAGGCGTTAAAACAACCCGCTCGCGTCGCCGAAAAACCTCCCTGAAATCATTTTATGTATACACTTGCAACAAGTAATATATTTTCCATTTTGTTCGCGTCGTACGGAGCTTGTTTTATTAGTACGTACGTACGTACGTACCAGAGTATCTTTTTTTCTTATAAATTTACTGTTCAAAATTAATTAAGACAGTAAGTAATTCATAGATACGAATGGCCACATTTTTTAAACATAAATTCTTTTATAACGATTTAGTTGAAGTCCTCACTTGATTTGTATCATCCTTAGAATACCTTGGGCTGTAGAAGTGCTCTCAGATCCAGCCAAACGTAACACATTAGAACCCTTGGCTGGCTTGAAGATATTGGATATAGGTTGTGGGGGTGGCTTAGCTACTGAGGTAATCTTTTGATTTCACATAGAGGTTTAGGAGGAACTGAAGACATATATTATATATATGTATATAACAATATTCTCTGATACATTTTTGAATAAATTGACACAAGGTCGATTTGGGTCGTCAGCGATGGTTTCCATCACTGGATGAGTACGTATTTATAAATTGCGCACAAAGTTTGTATCGAACGATAGAGAGGCGTGCCTCGGTGTTGGCTAATCAGAGATATATAATTATATATGTAGATAAACAGTTTTACTATATTATGCTTACGCCATTTTGACACACACGGTTGATTCAATATACAGCTGCCAGTTGACTTCTGTGTTCTCTGATCTCTCTCTAATGTCTCGTTGATGTTGGTTGCTTGCTTGTTCTAATAGACCAATTTATTAGTAATACTCCGCAAAAAACTCGCCGCGTTTCCTTATCGACACCTCAGCATCCTTAGGATGTTGCCTCTATGAACAGAGTTCATTGAGCTTGGTGGTTTTAAAAACAGGAATTAGCAAAGCTAGGAGCTGAAGTGACGGGAGTGGATCCTTGCAAAGAACTGATTGAGTGTGCGAAAAGCCATTGCACTATAGATGAGAAAGTGGCAGCCAATAAACCTGTTTACTACTGTACTACAATAGAGGTAATTAGGTTACTAATAACAGTTATTTATTTATAATAACATTGTTTTTTAGTATATTTATAGAATGTTGTAGTATTATATAAAACAGCCCTATATATTGACTACCAGCTCTATCAAAGGTTTATTTTGGTTTGCATTTATTGTTTTTTAAATATACTCACCAAATATGTACTACTACTACCACTACCTACTTATTTTAAGCCTATCTATTAATTACAATGCAAATATTTTCACAATTCATACTGCCGCTATGATCACAATTTTCGTTAGCGATCCTACAGGTGGTTTGATGTTGATATCAAAATACTTCAGTAAGTGAATGATGAAATAAAAAATTATGAGATCATTTTGAGAGAAAATCGATGGTATTGTTTATTTTTATGAATAGTAGTAATGTGACTTTAATTTTGTGGCCTTGCCCCAATTGTATCGCTCGTTTTGGCTACGCCACTAATCTGTCAAACAAAAAGCGCGTTTTTAATCCATATAGACTAAAAAAAATTAAGTGCAGTTATTTTATTGTAAAGATATGTAAATTTTATATAGATAGCTTATTTGATTTTTTATTATAGATTTTCTTTTCATGGGCACGGTCAAATTGTTATTTTTTTTGCTAATAAACTATTACTAAGGATACAATAATAATATACACAGGAGCATGTATATGACTTCCCGGAACACTACGATGCGGTTTTGGCCTCCGAAGTGCTTGATCATGTATCTGACGTGAAACTGTTTCTACAACATTGTGTGGGGGCGATGAAACCTGGTGCAAAGATCTTTATTACCTGCCCGAACAGAACGCGCCTGGCACAATTCCTTGTAATATTTGTTGCTGAGAATATCATCAACCAGGTTCCCAAAGGTCTTCACACATACAGTAAATTTGTGAAACCCGCCGAGGTCCGCGACTTATTGGCAATATGTGAGTACTTTGTATCAAATAAAAGGCTATTGATAAAGAAATACTTCTTACTGGCCTTACGAACTACTAAAACACTCCCAAAATTCATCAACCATAGAAGTGGCAAAAATGGGGAACGTGGGAAATGGGACAGATAATACTTTAAGAACCAATTTATCACGGTTATCTTCCTTATGTACGCGAGAGTTCATCTATAAAGTTTGTAACCCACAGATGTCAATATTTTGTGTACTTTGGCGACTATCACTTTCATTTACGACATTGAACTTGACGCGGATTGCACATTTATGTTTTTGATGGGATCTTGAAGACAATGAATATTATTTAATCCTGTTATCAGTAAATGAATAAAATAACATAACTATGTTTCAGATAACTGCAGCGTGGATAATGTGCGGGGTATCTTTTATTACCCATTCTTTGACAAGTGGCAGTGGGTCTTCTTCCAAAGTATGTGGTACGGTTTACTCGCTACCAAACTGTCGAATAAATCTAATGATACAACGTAACTTTGCTATCTAAATTTTGTTAAAAATAAACTTTTTATTTATTTGAGAATTCTTATCCATTAATATCCATTAATCTTTAAATTCAGCGTTAAATATATCTAACTAAGTAATTATAAATATTGTTACAAATAATATTCTATTTTTAGATATAATAAAAATGATAATTGGAAAAATGGAAGTACAATACATAATTCAGTGGAAAACTTTGCGGTTCTATATGATTTGCGCAAAGTGAAACAGTTACTGAAAGTTACACAACTTTTGTTACATTTTTAGAGAGCTTTCTGAAGTTTCATTTCATATATTTAAATGCATTGAACACATTCAATACTTTTAAAATGGTACTTGAAAATGTATGTGTTGTATCCTGGTAATCGAGTTTAATCAAAGCGCAACTTATAATGAAAATTTGTACTTTACTTGAACGGGCTTCTTACGTACTCGTATATGTATATATGGCAGGTCCGTGAATTGAGTATGATGAGTATTAAATATTAGGAGGTTACTTGCGAGTGTATTAGTTAGCCTAAACGCAGAGGATCCTGTACAAATGGATCATAGTCAAATGTGTTAAAACAAAACAGTTAAACAGTTAAATGTGTTTGGCTCATGCTGCTGGCTATTACTGGTACATATTAGTTGAATTAATTGTTTTTCCCTATGTACCCTCACCTCTTCTCAGTTATATTATTATTCTTTTTAAACAAAATGCTTATGCACATTAAATTATGATAAGACCTAACTATTATTGTACATTAGTAAATGACGATTGAATTAAATTTCTCTTTATTATTGTATTGTTATCTCGTTCTTTGATTTGTATATCATTTTAGTCGACGATAGAAGCATTCCTATATCGCTTGTGTCATTATTTACTCACCTATTTCATGTATGTCAAAATGAAAGGTATGCTGGTTCTTATGGCACGGGTTTATCAACTTTATATAGATTTAGACATTTCATACATAAAACAAATAGTTTAATTCATAATGTTTACATATAAACTATTTATGCTTCAGTAGCTCGATCTAGAATAACACTACACAATATTACTTCTCGGACATAACGATCGACATTCATCCATTGTCCAACCCTCCTCCATACATCCCACACTCCTCCCTACCTGAGATAATACGATAGTCTTGTTTTGTCTGTAGAGATTGCTGTGAGAAAAGGAGTGCAGAACATTCAAACAATTGTTAGCTAATTTGAGAAAATCTTTCCTGAGTAACTTGGTAGTTGTTTTGGTTAACATCAAGGTGAATGGAATTGTTAGGAATAATTTTTGTTTATGTATTCTCTATCAGTCATAGATTCAGGATTAGATGATTAGAAGTATAAGGGACTACATAATTGTTCTTGGTCTTACTAACCTTCCTGGGAATGGAACATAAACGCCTCTGTTTTATAAACTAGAAAAACAAGTAGCTCCAAACCCTTCTGTGTATCAGAACGAAATAATAATTGTTTCCCCGGAAAGCGATTTAGGACGAACTGTTTAATAACCACGAAGTCACAAAAGTAAAAAGAAACTATTATTAAGAAAAATGTTGAAATTAAACTTTCAATTTTCGTTTATCACATAGTGCGGTTTAACTAAAAGCGATTAGGATTTCCCGATCCCGTAGTGTACGTTAAAGTCTGCGGCCTCTCGACTGCGATTCAATTCGAATGCAGATGCTTCACCAGCTTTCGAATAGCTTTACGTGATTTTCCCGTTTCATTTTTGATCTGCAATATTCTCTAGCGACTGAACATTTCTTAATTTTTATACATAATTTGAATGGATGAATATATATCTTGTAATTTTTAACATGCAATAGCATGGCCTCCTAAGTAAATTTTATCGAAGAATATAATTCAGTACCGTACAGTTTATGTAACTATAAATGTAATCTAAGAAAATTGTATTTATAAATAAGCGCCAGAAATGTCATACGTACATTTTAATTAAAATTTGCTGGTTTCTACATTTCATTACCGAATGGGACGATGATATCAAAGTTTACTTCGTGGAGTGTGTGTCTGAGGAAGAAGCCACACCACAAACGCTAATTATGAACGCCAGAATCTCCTCGTTACCATCCTGAATATAAAGGCTATTTTTCTTTTATTTTAATTTTTTATAAGCTTCAAGGATTTGCGATTAAACAGGTCCAGGGTGAAATGCACGTTTGGTATGATCAAATGTAAAAGAAACGAAATTAAAACTCAAATACGTTATAGGTACACAAATGAGACAGCTGCTTAACAGCTGGTTAAGAATAATTAATTATATTTATTGTAATAATTTAAAAAAATGTTACTTATTCTTACTTTTATTGATGCATTTATTCTAGTAATGTCATATTGTTAATGGTTTTTCAACAAAAACATCATTTACAACACGGCCAGTTTGCTTATTTCTGCATTACCAAAAACCATTTACGACAGGGTCACGGCTCCTCGCGAAAGGTGTGAGGGTGAAGATGAGAGGGGTGGCAAGGTAAGAGGTACGATTAAAGTTTCCCCGGTAAAACATCCCAGGCCCGCGTGGCATTCTTCTGACGCACACATGACAACTTTCCTAGACAAATTGCGCTCTCGAGGATCGCCTGCTATTTATTTAATGTCGCTTATTTTTTACGTAAATGTTTTATTATTTACACGACACAGTTTCGGAAATAAATCACAAAAATATTTTTTGTATCTTCAGTTAAAATTCCTCTTAGGTTTAGCAAGCAAATGTAAATAGAACAGTATTGTTTCGCTACGCTTCTTGTAGGCTTAAAAATATATAAAAGGACACGTCGTAACTTTTTACGTGGTATACCTAAAGCCGTCTTAAACCTTATTGACATAAGTGTTGGCTTTAGTTCCACCGGCCTCAGCTGCCGAAGGGCAGCTGTATCAACAGGACACATTTCTGACCAAGTGGATCTCGGCAAACACTGTCCTTTTACAGGACCATCATTAAAACTACTTACTATTTTCAATAAAAATACGCCTTTTTCTTTGAAATTTACTTGAATAATTTTTCTTTTTACTACGATATAATGTATAGACTCTCACAAATTCGTTGGTGTAGACTGTAGAAATATATCTAGTCTATAAAGTTCGATTAATCAAGTATCACATAAATTTATAAGCGTATATATTACAAAATTTGTACTTATTAACCGGTAACTGCTAAAACACTCCATGACATTTAATAATATTGAATTCTGCACCCATATCCTTAATTATTGACAGACACGTAAAATTAATACAATACAGTATAAGTTATTTCTATATAAAACAACAACAATAACACAATACATTGTTTAATAACAAAGCGTTAATAACATTGCTATGCAGCATTGCATGATTATCAATCGAAATGCCATACTCTTTTGGCATACGCAAGCACCGAATTTAATGTTTTTTTTTAGTATGATTATCAAGTTTTGATTAAATTCAGTCTGTTTTAATCTACGGTTACAACATGAGTTTGATAAACACGTGCCAAATGTAGCAAGAGCCTCGATTAAATGTGGAAGCTGACTTTACAGCTTTGTACGAAACTCACATTCTTTGGTTTAATTTTAAAGTTACAAACCTCAGTGTAAGTATCCTGTTTTATTGATTTGAAATACATACATTGAAACACATATACTCTCTAAATACTTTACTAGATAGGTAATTTGCATATGTAAGACACAGAATTTGTTTGAGAAAGGAGAGACGATTAAAGTATGAAGTACATATTGGACTGTGAAAGTGTAGTATGAGTATATATGTATACTTCTCACATATGAATGATTGGATAAATATTTAAAAAATCTATTTACCTAAAAATTTGATATTATTATAAAGCAAATAGAAGGGAAAGAAAGTATTGTCAATCTAAGTGATCTATGACTCAAGCAGACTGTCTCAAGTCTCAAGTGTACGGGAAAGCAGGTTGGAAGAATTGTTGTTCTGTAACTAACTATTGGATTATTGGATACCGTAATTGCTCCCCGCGGAGTGTGGTACAAAGACACTTTAACTCAATATTTCCGTAAAATTTAATTTTGGAATTGAAAATAGAGTCGCTTCAGCTTAACTCTCACTCGCACACTCTCGCTATTTATAATTACTCTCTTTTACATAAATCGATTGTATAAATTATTTTTATTCTACTCTTACGTAAAACAAGAAATATAGTTTATCTCATTATGTTTTTAATTTCATAGTTTATACTTATATAAGATATTTTGGTTTTTGAGACCATACAGTAAAGGTTTATAATATCTCTTTTTTTTAAGTACGAGTGTTTTATTATAATACTAGTGCAATGTAAAATAGTACTGGGTATATACTATTGATGTAAGATAAATAGGTATTTTCTTCAATAATAAAAAAACGATGTTTGACAAATCGATTAATCTAATAAAAATAGATTTCTCTTTCAATTTTAATCGATTCACATAACGCCGATAGTGCCGGCATATTGGCCGCCATTTTAAAGTCAAAGTCAAATTTATTTATTCAAATAGGATCTTTACATGATCACCTTTGCACGTCACTTAAAACTAAATTTATAGGCTTGTTCACTAACGCGCCCGAGTCTGAGAAGAACAAGCAAGAAACTCAGTCGGGTTTGTCTTTTTTTTGATCATGCTTACAACTTTTAATTTTTAGAACAGGAGCAATTTAGTCCCAAGCACTTCTGTCATTCAGATAATCCGCGGTCCTGTAATAGGCTTTAGCAATCAATTTTCTTTTAATAATATTTTTGAATTTGTTTATTGACAGCTCTCGGAATTTGCTTGGGACTTTATTATAATAGCGAGCACCATTTCCTTGAAATGAATTGCTTATTTTATGCAGTCTTGTGGATTTAGCACATAAATCGTTTTTATTTCGTTTATTTTCAATCTTATAATTAATCACAATAAAGCTTCTTATTTGTTACACCGTTACAAAGGTGATACATTCCTGCCACACACTCTCTAAATACAGATCAAACCAGAAGTACCCAAAAGTAAATTTAAGCCGCCCACTTTGTCCATAATTCAATGGCAGTTAGTTGTACTATCACAGGGTAACTTCTAAATAATTTGATTCACTATTAATCTATTCGTAACAATAGTAATTAAAATATCGCTTTACTAATAAGAGATAGATACATTTACGCAAGGGTAAAATTAAAGTTATACCACCAGTGACATGTATTTTGCATAGCCCTCGTATTATAATTTATCAATTTTCTTATGTCAGATACATGTCAGATCAAAAATGTCCATTGTCAAAGTGTGCTCAATCAAACTTCAAAGTCGCGACGCGATGCGACATTGAGCATCGTTTTCAAAACTGATTCCGAAAATATATTATTTTAAAACAGTGATTTGTGTTGAAACACACGATTTATTTAATTAAAAGGTTTTATTAAATCGGTGAAATGTTGGTGCTCTTCGAAACCCCGGCAGGGTACGCAATTTTTAAGGTGAGGTCCACACGTGTTAGTTATAACCTCTCCAAGCCATCACTTATCTCAAAAATTTTTTAGCATACTCGTTCATTCCCTTAGAATTATATAGGAAGTAATGTGTATTTGGTCAATTAAATGCTATAAGCATACAACGTAGAGATATAATTGACCTTTTCATTCAGTAGTTCTCTAAGATACATATGTGTTCATTGACATCACACGTAAATGGTTATTTAGAATTTATATCATCAGTTTTATTATTTTGCTTTTATTTTAGTTGTTGGATGAATCAAAATTGTCGGAAATTGATAATGTTTATCAAGAATTTAATACACCAGAGGGAGCTGCTTCTGTGTAAGTTTTATACTATTTAAGTATTTTTTAAATAACATATTACATTAAGTTACAGCTTAGCTTACTTTAAATTTCATAATGTAATTTTTGTAGTTTTTTATTAAACAATTATAAGAGTTAATCACATTTCTTGCAGAGTCAAATTAAAGAATTTCATAAAATTTGAAGATACTACTGAAGCTCTGGCTGCAACAACTGCTGCAATAGAAGGAAAGCTTTGTAAGACATTGAAAAAGGCCTTAAAAAAATATGTATCTAAAGATATCCAAGAACAACTTCTTGTTGGTGATGCTAAGTTGGGAAATGCAATTAAAGAAAAATTTGACTTACAATGTGTTTCAAATAGCAATGTTCAAGAGTTAATGAGATGTATTAGATCTCAGATGGATAGTCTTCTCACTGGTTTGCCTAAGAAAGAGATGACAGCTATGGCTTTAGGATTAGCACATTCTCTTTCAAGATATAAACTTAAATTCTCTCCAGACAAAATTGACACCATGATTGTCCAAGCTCAATGCTTGCTTGATGATTTGGACAAAGAATTAAATAACTATGTGATGAGATGCCGTGAGTGGTATGGTTGGCATTTTCCTGAGCTTGGGAAAATCATTACAGATAACACATTGTTTGTTAAAATCGTAAAGTTAATGGGTACCCGAGACAATGCGTCAGGAACTGACTTGTCAGATATTCTTCCAGAGGACTTAGAGGAGAAAGTAAAAGAAGCAGCTGAAATTTCAATGGGGACAGAAATATCTGATGATGACATTATGAATATTCAGAACTTGTGTGATGAAATCATAAATATTACTGACTATAGGACTCATTTAACTGACTACTTGAAAGCTAGAATGATGGCTATGGCTCCAAATTTAACAGTTTTGATAGGGGAACATATTGGAGCCAGGCTTATTGCACATGCAGGTTCTTTAATGAATTTAGCTAAACACCCTGCTTCAACAATACAAATTTTTGGTGCAGAAAAGGCACTTTTTAGGGCATTAAAGACAAAAAAAGATACTCCCAAGTATGGTTTAATATATCATGCACAGTTAGTTGGCCAAAGTAGTACAAAAAACAAGGGCAAAATGTCTCGAATGTTAGCTGCAAAAGCAGCACTCGCGACGCGCGTTGATGCATTTGGTGATGATGTCTCATTTGAATTTGGTGCTGAACATAAAGTAAAGCTAGAAAACAGACTTCGTCTGCTCGAAGAAGGCAACTTAAAGAGACTGAGTGGGACAGCTAAGGCCAAGGCCAAGTTTGAGAAATATCATAGTAAAACGTAAGTAAATCTTATGTTTCTATAACTATCTCTTTCTATAAATCACTGAAATTTAATTTTTATGTTTATGATCATCATAATTAATTCAGCTTTTAAATCATTACAAATAGTCGCTTTCATAATATTATATTGTATTTGTTTATGGTATTTAATTTGATTTATGCAGGATCCATATTTTATTATATCAATTATAATTTTATAAATATCAATTATTACAATATCAATTATTATCTCAGTTTATTGGCTAAGCGAAGAAATTAATAAAATTATAACTTCTTAGTCTCAGTAGAAACAGTAAAGCTATGCCAAATAAATATATCAATATTTACCATACTTTAAGTAAAATGATTTTACATATCTTTTAATAATAAATAAATAAATATTGTGCTTCTATGGATAATAATCAATCAAAACCAATATGTTGAGGGTCTTTATATTTACCTAAATAAATATATATGCTTTAGTGAGGTGCATCACTATCCAACTGCGGGAGACAGCACATTGGGACAGAAACCAGTTAAGAGGGAACACTCACCAGATGAACAAGTTTCTACTAAAAAGATCAAGCTAGAAGATGGTGCTATGGATGTCAGTAACAGTACATTTTCAAATTCAATGAAATATTATATATAATATATATCTAATAGGTTTTATGAAAGATAATATATTTTTGCAATAGAAACAAAATAAAATTAAACTAATTTTTTTCATATTCTTAAATTTTAACTAAAGATTAAATCTTTGTTTTTACAAACTGCAAATATACTTATATGAATTAAGTATCCCTGTATAGTATATAATTTGTTTTTATCAATATATAGTTACCTAAATTTTTCAGGTCACACCGAAAAAGAAAAAAGTGAAAGACGAACCCAATGACGATGTCGATGGCCAAGTGAACGGTTCAGGATCAGTCTCAGAAAAGAAAAAAAAGAAGAAACAATCCCTCACATCTGAGGTAAAAGAGGAAAGCGTTCAAGAAGTGAAAGACGAAATGGATGGAACAGAACAGAAGACACCAAAAAGTGAAAAGAAGAAAAAGAAAAAGCAATCTCTTGTATCAGAAGTAAAGGTGGAAGAAGAAGTTAAAGAAGAAATGGATGTTTCAGAACAGAAGACACCAAAAAGTGAAAAGAAAAAAAAGAAAAAGCAAGCAATGTCTGAAGATGCCTAAGTACCTCACGATAGACGGATTCATATCAGCCATTTGCGTCCATAAACATTTTATGGAATGAAAATTAAATTTAGGCTTGGCTCGAGAGTATGTTTTTTAAAGATATGGTGTCAACTATTCAAATGGCTGAATAGTCAAATCGTTTTATTAGCTTTAAGTATAAGGAAGTTGTTATTAAGATATAGAATTACTACTAAGTATAATAATAAATATATCTTTAAACTTTAAATAATTTGTTTTAATAAAAACACTTAGTCCAGTTCGTAAATTATCATTGGTGCTCACAGGTTTGCTCCTAGGATATGTAAATATTTTGAAGACCTTATGCATATACAAATGACAATTATACTATGAGTATATGAATATGTTTACAACATATAATCATAGTTAAGGAAAAAATAAGTTAAAATTAAAAATTAAGGAAAGTCATATTGTTTAGACGTTGCATTGGCGTGAATCCCTAGTACATAGCACTCTCTTGATACCCAACCTGTAACTCCACATCCGATACTTATACACGTCGAAAGTCTGTGTGTGTAATTGATATAAAGCTTTAATAGTTTGTGAGCATAGCGAGTAAATCATTTAATTAGTTAATGCATTTTATTATGTAGGTATAAAATATGTCCATCGAGTCTTTGGAGATTTGATCACTTTCGTTCAAAAGAATAATAAATATAAAAGAACTAGAAATTATCAACATGTTAATATTTTATATATTATTTAAATATCTTAATACTTATAAATCTCGTGTCACAATGTTTGTCATCAATGGACTCCTAAATCGCTTAACCGATTATAATAAAATTCGCACACCATGTGCAGTTCGATCCAACTTGAGAGATAGGATAGTTTAAATCTCAATTTATAGTCGCAATTTTAATTTATTGCTAATTATTTGTCTGTTATTATTTGACAGTCACAATTAACTGCAAAAGATTCTAACAGATGTCGATACTTTTCTACTGGGTTGAGTATGTAATCAATAGATAGCACTGCTATGGTAAACCGACAAACGTGTCATGTGAAGATTAATTTATTAACCTAAATAAAGCATACTTTTATTGTTTCAAACGCTTCCGATTATAAACATATCCCCGCACACTTAAAGCTGATAATTATTTTTATTTAACTAAAAAAATGATTGCTAGAAATCATACGTATGGCAAAGCAACGTTTGCCGAATCAGCTAGTAGTCTTATAGTTTTTTTTGATACAATGAAATAAACGTATAAAGGACTAGTTTCTAGTAAGCTATAAGTGGCTGCAGCAAGTGCCCAATCGGATTCAGGGTAAGGTCCAGCTCAGAATAGCTCACCACGGCCACATCCACTTCGACTGTCGGCCTTTGAGTACAACACTCGGCTTTGGGCTCGTTTCAATTGGGGAAACGATACGATTTTTTTTAGTTTAATGCAAACTTCAGTAAGAAAATAAAGTATTATGAGGTTTATTTTTACCACTTATATACTATAGAATTGTAGTAAATGTTAAATAAATTTATATTTTTAAATTAAAAAAAACACATCCTCGATTTGATTACACCCAAGTTATTTTAAAAACATTTTTGATAAGTGATATCATATGATACGAATAAGCTGGCATAAGCTATGTTAGCGTTTTCGTTCTATAACCAGCAATATTACATTTAAAATAAATTAAGTATAACACAAAAAAGCACTTAAGATTAAACATCATTGACTATTCATTGGATAAAATTGCTTACAACACACAGGGCCTTATTATTTGAATAGTTTTTAGAACTTTTATACTATTGTCGTTGGAGATTTCACTGAAAAATTAAAATGTTTAACAAAGAAAACCAGCAAGCAATTTGTTGTGGTTACTGAATAGGCAACAATCGCTTGAATGGTGGTCCGGTGCGAGCATTGTGCACCCTGTTCCAACAATGAGACACCGGACATGGGCGAATAGATACTCTCAAGTACATAGTAGCTGTTATTAAACTACGGGAAGATAATCGATCTTAATTTTTACCTATAGTAAATTGACATATTGTTTTTTTCCATTGTGTTGCAATTAACGTATCTTTTTATTCTATGTGAGAGGTCTTGTTACTTCGTTGCAACAACGGGTACCTTAGGGTTCCATGGCACGATATAAGATCATACTAGTATTTATCTCACGCTTTGTCACGAGTTATCTCTGGAGACATAAGAATAATATGACTTGTGATCGTTCATTTGTTCACATTAGATCGTAGAGTAGGTATGAAGGATGTTACTTGTTAGAAGAGACAACAAGTCAAACTTATGTGTAGATTAGTTTAAACCATACAACCTATTCACAACTAAATAAATATTTACGAGATAAAAGTATGTCGTTAAAATTCGTTATTTAACCCAAATACAAATCAACATTGAAACCCTGTCGACCTTTCATTGTTTACAATATAACATTCGTTAATAGTACCTTTCTCGGGTCTTTGACAAAATAAGAAAACAGATCTAATCCCGAAAACATACTGAATAGAAACCACTAAACTTTCATTCCAGTTAAGTATGTTGTTGCTCTGTATTACCCTTCATTAACTACGACCGACGTTCGCTTTGTGTAACGTACATTGCTTGTCATCAAAATTTAGGTAAATCATCTAAGGATTCCAACGAATCAATGTATTGAACGGAATATATATGTACATTACTTCGTTGTTAGGTGGTAAACGAAATCGTCTATTTGGCAAAAATATAGGTGATCTTGAATGTAACAGCGTAGATATAAAGTCAGTGACGCAGAGATAGGCTAGATTCATTTTATGTCCTTCCTTTTATAGCTCACTAGATACCTATCACGATCGGCTGTAACTTAGCAATTCGAGGAATAGATATAACATCCTAAGTTGCTCGAATATAATGTATTATTCATTTCAGATTGAAGATATAAACTACCGTTTCGTACATAGATTATCTAAGTGTTCTGGCGATTAATAAAATAAATAAGTGGTTATTCCGATAAGTTTTATATTTATAATCCAGGTTAAAAATCTCACTTAAAATCCGGAATATTTATTTAGCCGCCCAAAACAAATTCTATTAACATTTTTCTAGTGTCGTTGTTAGCTTACACAATTACACGCTAGAAAGGGCGCAAAAAGACGATTAAGTTTTGGAGAGCGCGTTGGACGGCGGTAATGACCAGCCTTTTAATTGCGTGAAAACTGCACCACAGTATTTTGTGTTCACGCTTTTCTGGCGAGCCATTTGCCCGTAACCATTTGAAATGGCCGTGCCATTATAAAATCTTGAATTTTTAATTTCACTTCTAGTAGTAAGTATGTATCCTTAACCCTGACATAATGCCCAACAGGCCGTCGTAGTTAGTGGAATTCCATAATTGTTATATAGGTAATTAACGAGTAACATCTTATTCATGGAAATAAACTTTTTTTATGCAATCGTCTAAATATTTGAGTAGGCGATTGATAATTTTTCCTATTCATACAGGCTCGCTTGGATTATTTCAAATGAGAAAGCTTAAAGCTCCGATGTGACTTTATTAACTTGGTATATTTATATAATTACTTAATAGTTTTCTGTTCTCTATTTTGAAAGGGTTACAAGAAAAAAAAGTATAATTTATGGCCCGCTTATCCACCTATACATTTTAGTACCCCTAACCTAACCGAACCTACCCCATTTATATAATTTAGTAACTAATGTTAATGAAAGAAGACATATTTTGAGCTTAATTAGAAGCTCATATCTAATTTTTTAATGCGATTTAGGCTGTAGTAGCTGTAGTAGCTGTAGCTGTAGATTAACTGTATATTTTATGTTATAATATGTGTGTATAATTATATAAATGTAATTTTATCATGTATCTTGTAGATATATTGTTTTTTTATATAAAAAAGAAAAGGTAGAGACATGTTTTCATTTATTTTGTTATAAATTAAGCTGTATTAAATTTAAAAAAAAAATTACCCCTCCGTACTCATGGTGGAGACATTACATCTAGGATATAAATTAAGTCGCCTTGACTATTGAAACTCGCAATATATAAAATTCTCCTATAACGCTTCTATCAATTCGAGCGGAACTTTAAAAGATGTATCCATTTATTTTTAGTAAACATTTGTTCTTTCATTAAATTGGTTGTATGACATTACTTTCTTCCTTATTAGAGACACGAAAACATAAATATTTCATTATTTTCTTTAACAACGTTCTATTTAGGATTTAGCTTATTACGACCACTGATAAATGCACCTTATATGCATTAGAAGCTATAAGTTCGGCTTCCATTTTTTGATATTATTATTTTTTAAACAAAATACAACATTAACGTGATTGTCATTGAGCGGAGCGGTATTAAACACTGCGTTGGCGTCAGTTTGTCATTATGTAAATCCATTTGTTGTTTAAGCAGCTGGCCTCGACGCTAACTTGCTCAATAAACAACTGATAAGTGCTTCATTGCCACCCAGTAACAATGCAACGCGGCCAACTTTGCTCGCTGTATTTTACAGAGTATTGACTGTATTCAATGCATTGTAGTCTTATATAATCGTGTTTACTGTAACCTTTAACGTGGACAGGAGACGTGCTACGAATCGTGAAGTGTATAATGTAATTGTCAATGTCATTAATGATTTGTATCTGTTAATATTTGCTAAATGCGTTATATGATCAATATCTACCAACTAGTGTACTCAGTAGGCGTATTAGGTCTTTTCCGATAGCACCTCATGTTATCCTCGAAGCGCTCCCTTTACACACCGCTGTTCATTACAATACATTGGTGGCCTAAGTGCCAGTGCTCGGGTGTTTATCGTTTAACTGTGTGTTCGATTTCCAATGAAAGTAATAAATTAGGAATTTTGATTGGAAAGTAGATCCTCAGCAACAATATGTTAAATTTACGTAACGGAAACATTTGTATAGCTGTGTAGAGTTAGGTTAGTATAAAAGTAATACCCCTTGCACACTTGACAAAAACGTATATCGTAACAAAGAGTATGAGTACTGGCCGAAAATATTGAAGTTTTTATGGACAGAGAACGCTGATCACCTGCTTCCCTACGAACTGAACAAATTTTTGGAATCAATGCTAAATTTTCAGGAGCGGGTTCAATTCTTACCTAAAATAACTTGTATTTCTCATCAGACCGTCTGAATATTATAAAGGATACTTACCTCAAGTAAGTTTGGGGCAATTTGACGAGGCGCCATGAATTGTGGATACTGCGGGATGAGTTCGCAACTTGTTCCACTTGTCTGTTTGAGTTTCACGTGTCGGCTTCACCCGCCTCACGTTGCAATATTAATGCGTCTGACATTCTATTACACCCCACGGTTGGATATCATTATCTTGCAAGCCACTTCGACGATATAGGATAATGATGAGATGGTAATGAAGCTGATATTAAATATATTCGCAGAATAATACAAAGCTTTTCTTGTAAATCGGCAGCTTAAATGTTTCTTTCGTACCTTATCTTGTCGATACAGTACAAAATAAAATTCGTCGTTCTGATTGATCTTCAGTGTATAAACTATTATATATTCTAACCTACGAGGATGTGATAATTTCATATATACGTAGTATACAAAGTTAATGTTTAATTTTATAATTTGTAATTTGGATTGTATTACTAAAAGTAAATTTAGAAACATAACTAGTAAACAATTTTTTATTTCATAAGTGTACATTGTTACTTATGTTAATAAATATATTTTAACGTTACAGTGTATAGTTAAGTGCTTCAGTATCTTATTCATAAGATTTCTTCAGATTTCATCCAACATTTTACTTGTTTTCCTTTTAAAAAAATTATGTGTTTGTTCTGCCAAGTTCACTAAATTAAGGTTCTCGTTTAGAATGTGACTGATGTTCCAACCTCTGCATATTATCCTGAAAGTCAACGAAGCAAAACTACATTAACAGGGACCGGTTTAGTAATTAAGCCGACAATTTAGCGGGTTATTAGTCGGCTTAACTGAAAGGTCTGTTCAATGTTTATAGACAATATTGCGAACTGTTTGTATCGGCTTCAGAGTCGAGAGGGTTAATATAGTGTTAACTATGTTACGAAGTTGGAGCGTGACTAGGGTGTCGGGCGCATTCATACCTGACGGTTACCTTCATAACCAAAATATTATATCTGTAAATTATGATATAATATTCTGTTCCAACTAAAAGCCGGCATCTGGCGGGGAGTAGTGCAGTGGTAGAGCCAGAGGAGTAAGTGTAAAATATACATCAATACATACACAAAGTAAAGCATAAACGAAATATATTTGAGAACGTGATCCGTCGCATAAAGGATAATAAATATTTAACATTCCAAAGCTGTTCTGTTATATAAGTGAGAACGAATCGATAGTTTGTTCGTTTTATCAAAATACTTTCAGAAAGGATTTTCATACTCTTGTTTTGTTGAGACGTAAGTTAAGTTTGAATTGAGTTATCAGTTTTTGAACTTTCTGAAATAATTATTTTCAATTGTTCGTCGAAATACTTTACTTGAAATCACGTTCCACTAAATCATTACAGTCCACAGTGATTAAAATGAATACGCATAACATTGCTTTATTATTTGACAATCAGTTGCACAATTATTACAAAAGGTCAGAAAACTGATAATTTGGAGCAACGGGTGGTATAATTATAGCGCAGAGAGGGCAAAGCTAAAATTTATATTGTATGCCCAGATATATAAGGAATCCTAGTACACTTGATTACGCAACCATACCCTCGTATTGGATAGAGAGCAGAATTTACCCTTTGTCCGACTTAATCCTAGACCCCTTTACTGTTCATATGACGTACCTTCTATATTATACTCAGATATTGCTAGTTTATAATTCAAATACAGCTTTATGTAATTTCAATGCGAAATGTTATAATTAAAAGAAAAGTCATTAAAATATTGATGAATACTTATATTATACATTAATATTTAGTATTATATACTACAATTGACCAATTATACAACTAGCCATCAAATTATTGTTTAAAATGTAAAATTCACTTAATAGTGAACACACAAATAGGATGTTCTAGAAACTAGTATATGAAATGTAATGTTTGAAGAGTAAAATTACGATACAATAACTTTAAAATGACGAGGTGTAAAATTACGTTTTCTATTTAACTAGAAACCAGATAATCGCATAAATGCGTTCGCTTTGTTCGCAAAGCGTGCATTTATGAAAAGAGAATTTTAATTTAATCCTATAACGGCAAAACGACGTTATTACAAAGGCTAACGCCCGCGTTACTATTAACGTTTCATTTTTCACTCTATAATGTATGAAATGAAATCTTTGCAAAATGAATATATTTTAATATTAGTGCTACAGTGAACGTGAGCTACAGATGACGTAGCGTTTCGCTTCTAAATCATATTTCGTAGCTTCAGTTACAATCAGTTAGGTAAGGCTATAAGGTTAAAATAACTAAAGGTTGGTTCCAATGCCTTACTTGGACACCTTACCCAAATTCGGAAAACGAAGAGATCGGAGATTCGGATTGGCCCCAAGATTCGGTTATTCACCGAATCTCTTTTCAACTCGTTTACCGTTTGTTATTTGAGTGATAAGTCAAACAATAAAACCGGCGGATGTAAACGCGCCGCGAAGAGTAAATTCGCGTATAATCACTTCCTACCCGTGGT
Source organism: Pontia daplidice (assembly GCA_963693355.1). NCBI lineage: Eukaryota > Metazoa > Arthropoda > Insecta > Lepidoptera > Pieridae > Pontia > Pontia daplidice. Next base: position 1,169,924 of record CAVNZL010000029.1, read on the forward strand.
ATCCGCCCCACAACCCCCACAGCCCGCAGCTAGCGAGCTTCTTAAACAAACAGACTCAACCAACACATCGTGAAGCGATTACTGACACGCGCTATTCTTACAAAGAACATCATTTCTCTTAAGGGTGACCCTATACAGAGCGGTATGCAGCCAGGTAGTGTTATATTTCGAGCTCTTCTTTAGCGAAGTGGGAAGTAGTTATAATTCATATTTACTTACATAATTGCAACAAGCGTTTTGTCTATATAAAACAGAAATCATTTAACTAAACAGGCACTAAAGTACAACAGTTTTGTCCTTTATTATGCTAGAGCAAAACAATAAACTAATCACCCTTGACTGCTTCCCGTATAACTCGCCTAATCCCCTGTACGTGATCTAATTAAGGTCCGCAATCCGAACGCTCAGATTGGCCTTGTATTCAAATGCCTAGCTTTATCCTTATCTCTGTCGATATCGCGTGACTACTCTTCTTGAACGTTTGAAATGCTTTATAGTTTGTTGGTACATAGAAATACTTAACAAATTCTACCAAACCAAAACGTGATTTTAAAAACTAAGCAAAATTGTTTTAATTGTGGAAAATCCATGTATATATCTAAAATCCTTCAACTAAATAAATTTTCTAACAAACATTTAAATTTACGACGTGCCGACGTTAAAGATTTAGCGAGATATAAATGTATATAAAGAAAGAAGAAAATGTATATAAAGATATATACATATTAAACTAAAAAATAAACTAATAAAAGCTTAAATTAAACCTGAAGTAGTCTCATACGCTCCTCTAAATATATTATAATTTATTAATTATATATTATTTATTTTATCCATGACTTCAAAATAAATAATATATCATGTTTGCAGAGAGAAATCACAAAAGTAAAGTCACATTTTATAAAATATCGCTGGCTCGGCATGACGTGTTTGTCATGTTGTAACTATGGATATTGAATTAGAATTTGTAATAAATAAAAAAATAAAATAAAAAAGTTATAGTTTATCTGTGTCAAACGCGGATAGTTATTTCAATTAACTGATACTTGACATTTATGTATCTGTTATATCATAAACATTCCAAGATTTAATATGCTACTCAATTTTCATTACCCGTCTAATTAGCAAGAATAATTAATTATATTGTCTATAAGACTAATTGTTTAATAATTAGAGAGGGTAAACAAGCAGTCCATCTGTAACAAGGAACAGTTTAGTTCTGATTACCATTTAATTATATATAAGTACTAGCTGATCCGGCAAGCGTTGTTTTGCCATACATGTGATTTCAATTTTCAATAAAAAAATAAAAAATAAGGATTGATCATAGAAGGGTGAAAATTTAGGATTGTATGGATTTTTGTATGTTGTATCATAAAAAAATAGAAACTAAAAATTTTGTCTAAAAAATAAAAATAAAAATTTAGGGGTGGACTACCCTTAACATTTAGGGAGATGTTGGCCGATTCTCAGACCTACTCAATACGCTCACAAAGTTTCATGAGAATCGGTCAAGCCGTTTCGGAGGAGTTCAAGTTCGAACCCCATGACACGAGAATTTTATATAATATTGTGAATCTAAGCCATTCCCAGATCCCCTTGAACACACACAAAAAATTTCATCAAAATCGGTCCAGTCGTTTGAAAGAAGTTCAGTGACATACACACTCACAGAAGAATTATATATATAAAGATAAGCAAAGGTAATCAAATTTCATATCATCTATACTAATATATAAAATTGGAGTGTCTGTTTTTAATATTGAAATAACCGTTTTTTACTACATGCATATGAATATATACGATACATACACCAAAATGACATTTTTTAAAATTTTTGTCTGTCTGTCTGTTTGTTCCGGCTTATATCTGGAATGGTTACACAGATTTTGACGGGACTTTTTTTGATTCGTTGATGATGTAATAAGGAGTCACTTAGACTACTTTACTACGTAAAGGAACCCTTCGTCATGTCCGTTCATTCGCCCGTTCTCACTCTAGCGTCGAAACAGTTAGTGTAAGGAAGATAGAACTTTGCACGGATATATGTGTATTTACTACGACCATAAAAAGCTAAAATAAAATTACGTAATTAAAAACGTATAAAATGTCCAGTAACGCGCTCCAAGATGACGCGAGACATGCCACTCACACTCTCTCTACTGGGCCGTCACGTCTCGTCGTCTTCATACTTTTCATTGATAGTTTGATAATTTCTCTGATCCGTTCTTCTTATCTTACCAAAATTTTCTGTTGCTTTCCTTAGTGTTTTCTTCTAACATTCACACTTTGTTTGATAGGAATCTTTTATAATTCCCCTAATCTGTTCATATCCTAATTAAAATATTAATTAATCTTAATTCAAAATATTGTGATTCATGTGTGCTGCTTTCCTTTTTTGTCTTTAATTAAATTATAAATAAAGTACATTTGTGTTTATTTAGTCAGTGACGTAGATTGTAGATGTACTTTCTAAAATAAGTATTTTTAGGTTGTTATACCTAATCCATGCGGACGAAGTCGCTACAGCTAGTATACAATAAAATGCATATTGTTTGTGCATCTTTTAATTTTATGAACAATTGAACTATGCCCGCTTGTTACAGGAGATCATTCTTATGTTTGTGAATCTTTTATAATAATTACACTCGTAGTGCGTCTCACCCCCTGCTCGGGAAACAGTGTGAAAACCTAGTGAAACTAACAGGCTTTACGAATGCTTTTACTCGCGAATTTCGTCATACACAAAAAACACGCGATTAAAACTGTTGTTGTATGAGGCAGGATATGCGTTAGAGTACAATAAAGCTCTGTTTGCATCAACAAATAGAATAGTGTATTGGTTCCGTCCACGGTGCGTCGCTCAACCGGCGAATAAAACGACAACGATGATGAATCGTTTGTGTGGACGCCACGTGATTTATTTTGTTAAGCCCCGGGTTTTTGGCGCTAAAGCTTGGTTTTATAGTTATTTGAGTTTATTCGATCTAAAGCTACATAAGCTTGGGTATTAACGGAAGACTAAAAACCGATTAGAACATGGATTTATATAACCTGCGTGGACGGGAAACGTAATACAATTTGGCTATTGATTTTTTTAAATGTTTTGTACTTATGATATCGGTTACATGGAATCGGTGACACTCTGGGGGCACTAGACCATACTACGGTGTTACATACATACCACTTAGTCCTCACCAGGACACCTCATACGGGGCAATAACAAGATAATACTAATAATATATAATACTTTAGAGGTCTTTTAGTGTTGGCTTTGTATTTATATTCCAAGTATTAATTTTCCTGTGTCATAAATTATTTTGTAGAATTGAATAATGAAAAAAACGTATATAAATAAAATTTAATATTATATCTAATTTTTTATTGATTTCTTGTCAGTAAGAATAAGAACATAACAAGTTTTTAAGTAAACGCAGTAAATAAAATTTGGTATTGGATTCTACAAGTTTTTCAGTTATTAGTTTATGAGTTAACTTCTTAAGAATTTATATAAATGTTCACCATTGTAGAGTTAAAGCGAGTCAAAGTTATGGAAATCATACTTGCGACGATATAATAGTGAGTTTTTAAAAGGAGGATAAAAGCTACACTTTTTCGTACAGTAAATACCAACAATACTTATACATGCAGCGTACACTGGCAGAGGATACTAATCCATGTTTATTATTATGGCTGTATGTAAATGAGAGATTGTAGAAAATGTGTCGCAATAAAACCTCACTGCTATTCCTGTAAAGCTGAGATTGCATATTATTAAAAATAGGTGTATTTTTTCTGAGCGCGAAACTTCACTGCGAGTGGTGTGGGCAAACAAAAGAGTGTTTTACACGTATTCCAATTAAATTGAGTTTTCCTTACAATGTTTTTAATGAGTGAGATGTGGTCACCTCTGTATTAATTATTAAATACACTCTCATATTTTTTTGAACATGTAAATTTGAAAATTAATTTAAACATAAACATAAAGTGTTATACAATTCTTACAAGGGCAGTGATAGTGTTTGACCGAAACGCGTCCGAAGTTAAACCCTGTGTCACTTACACTAACCTCGGTGCACCGTTAGTTTTATCTTTGTGCGCAATTAACTTTCGGGTTTTTTGAGCTGAATTTTACTCGAGCAAATAAATCAAAGCAAATGAGCAACTCGCGTAGCTATTTTCCCTTATGCAAAATTGTCACTATTATGATGCTAGAAAAATATGTTGTACCGGTTCATGAAACTACACGTACAGTACCCATAAGCAACTTTCATTAAACACAATTTCTATGCAATTCTACGATCTACCCACTTATTTCCTGTTTATTTGACTATCTATGGACTAGAGACTAGCTGCTCTCGTTGAACCAGGGATATTTTTAATGGTATAAATAATGAACATAATTTCGTTGGATAGAGTTTATACTTACCAGTTTTAAAATAAAATTTGTATTTATTTTGATTAAAATTATTAACTTTATGTTATTGGAGAATTTTTAGTACACTAGAATAAGGATATTAATTGTAAATAAATATTATGTTGATATTGAAACTACCAGTATAGAAAAAATATTTAATTCACAAAGTATATTATATAATTTATTACCAGAATAAACAAATAAGCTAATAAACTACATAAGTGTATATGTTAAAAAGTTGACTTTAGCCTTCGCGTGCGGACGCGAACATAACTCAGGGCTTATCCCCAATAAGCCTACGAAGACAAATATGGGAACGAGCTAACTGTTCTGAGTGACTACGTGCTACTTATAGGAGATAGAGGTTTGTTAATTAAAATAACGTTTCCGATGCTCAGGTATAATAACAAACATAAGATAATTGCGTCATTTGTGTTGTTGTCCAGATGGCCTCACATCGTCAGACGTAGTGATCAAATCCGGGCGTGGCAAAATATAAAATATCATTCAATATTTAATAAATTTTCTTAAGAAAAAGACCCTGACCTTGCCTCAAATGACTTCAGACTTGTGTAGCGTGACGTGACAGCTATCCCAAGAACATTTGTGTCGCTTAATATTGTTTAATGCACCCGAGTCCTCGTCCATGTACTATAACTTTTGCGTAACTGCTCAGTCGTTATAGATTTTGTGATGTGACAAAAGTGAAAGAATATAATTAAAACAGCTACTTTACCAGAGTAGGTAGAACGCTTTTTCGCCGTAAGCTCTAAGCATGGACCGAGGACCACTGGTCACAAACAAGCATCGATCTTATGCTGACTCTCTAATGTTGACTTCCCTTACTCTCAAAGCCTCGGCAACAAATACTATAGTTGCATGACAAAAACATCCGTATCGCAATATTCTTTAGGGCTATTTCCAGGTGACCGCTTAAATCAAAGCGTTGGATGGACTTCAATAATAATGGAAGGAATTCTGGCTTCTATAAACATGTTGTGTAAGATTATATTTGTTCGCATTTGTTCCACAATATGTTCCTATAATGTTATGAGTTCCGGATGCGTGCGATAAATCGTTTTTGATTGTGGTTTATAATCGAATCGAATATAACTTGATGAAATTTCGGTTTGTTATATAAGCTTTTTATTTTGGAAACAAAACAAAGGATCATGTAGTTCCTTTTGCATCAGACTCAAAACTAATGTCTTCAACCAGTGCGTCTTGTCGGTCTTCATATGTGTGGTTTACTCAGCAGTCTGCTGAAAGCCTCTGGGTTGCATTATTAGCTACAGAGAGAGAGAGAGAGCGATACTAGGAATCACCCTCTACAATCAAAGTTCACTAACGTTTTGCCGGCGGTAGATCTCGAAGCAATCTGCGGCGAAACGGGAGGTAGAAACTAAGTAGTTAGAACGATGACAACTTTGTCCAGGGGATGTGATCCACGGAAGAACATGGTTAAGTGGTTGTTATATACAGATTTTGCACTCGCACTTGCAATGCTGATCGTGATCAGGATAATCATAGCTTTAACAGTTTTATCACTGTTATTTTCTGCTTATTAATTTGTTGAGGTGAAAGTTTTTACCCAGATCTTACCACAACTTGGTAATATATTTTTGCCTGACAAAAATGAAATTCAATGTGGCAAGCATTAAAAATGTAATATGCATGTTATTGAAACAAGACTGGAATACGTAATAACAAAACACATAAAACGAATATACTTTACATGTGTGTGTAGCTAATCTTGGGGGCTGTTTACGATATTGTATTCAGTGAGTTTATGTTCCCGATAACGGTTACCGCTTCTTTTAAAGGGTTGATGTGTCGTCAAAGAGAATATCGAGTGATATTTTATGATAGCTCCAATGAAAGTGTGTCAGCTTTGGAATATTTATACTTTGACCTGTTATTCAACAGCATCGTTGTAAATGTGTTCCAATTGTTTTATTAAGCTCCCTCCCTTGTCAAAAATCAAGTTCAGTCAAAATATTTTTATTCACGTATGACAAGATGAACCCTGCGTCTGCCACTGCATTAAAAGAGACAAATACAAACAATATTAATATTACATTATGTAATACGAATATTTATATAGCGTTTAATGAAATAAATATATTTAATAATAAATCAATTACGACGAAAATTTCCATTAAAAATAAATTTTGAATTTGTATTGTAGTTACGGTTCACTTTTTTGACTATTATGACACATAAGACATAGATACATATATGTATTGTGGCCGGTCGTTTGTTCAAACTTACTTACTTACTTAATCGTCAACTGACGTATCTTCAAAAATAGGTCTTCTCATTCACTATAGACCTGAAATTTTGTATACCGTTAAGTTTTAGTACAAAAATGCAAAATAGCAAAACATTCATAGTTATCAAGTCAATCGAATACCTGGAGTATGTGAAACCCGCCAATAAACTATCATAAAATATACCGAAAAGCCGCAATAGCAAAAGTTATTCAGTATTACGAGCGCCTACTGGCGCTATATAAAATTGGGGATATGGATTACTTGTAATGTATAAATATGGAAATATCATGAAAATATAACAGTTTGAGGATAAGTATTTCGACAGGAATATAAATAAAATAATAAAATGTCGCGTAACGAATACCTACTTTGGGTACTAAATAAATACTAAGGTACATCATAATATTTGTTCATTACTTTAAAATGGCTTACAGTCTTCAATTATAAAATAAATAGATCAAATATAAAAAATCGTCTTAGTCTCGAAATATGAAATTTAGAATATACCAATTTAATTCAGTATCTTTGTGAGCAGCTATGCGGTTACTTTGTTATAATTCATTCCTTGGTATCTATCTAACAACATAATTAGTATTAACGAAATAATTCATCAACTGATAATAACTCTCCACCACTTGTTTTAATCACCAGTTTTTCACCATCACGCTATGTATGGTAAACGTCTATACATCATATATATGATGTCTATATAGACAAAAGTAAACTAAGTAAACGTTTATAAACTGTATGAAAAGAAATTTAAAAATGATGCGATTCATGTTTGTTATGAATAAGTGTACTCGTGGGCCTCTTTTCTTTTCTATTTTAAATCTCCGCCATTACTTTTTTCACACTGCATAAATACATTGGCAGGTGTCACAGTCAAGTGAACATGTGAAACAAACACAATTCATGTCGCGTTGCGTGTCGTAAAAGTTTCACGAGCATGGCCTGAAGTGTCGTCTGTGGAATGTAAAATCGCACAATGCTTTCACAGCGAGCTTAAACTCTTGTTTAACTTAATACAAGCGAAATAAACTTTGTTATTATCACAGTATTGTAAAGTCCCCGTGCTTAAGCTAGGGTGAACAGTGGAATTCATAATTTTTACATGTAACTACAAAGTTTTGACAGATAAGTTTATACTGAGAGCTTCGATTATTGCACAATACTGAATAGAAGGCATAGGGCTTCTCAATATGTGTAGAAATTCAATAAGTGGTAAATAGCACTGATTATCTAAATTATATTGATAATAATAGGTTAAATATCGTTTCGTCAGTATATCCAACTTTGTATCAAGATGTATTTGCAACTTTTTTTTAAGATAAGCTGGGCGTTACTATGTTTTTATTGGTCTGTTATTTCTTGCTCTGACACGATGAAGCGCAAAGGTACATTAAATTCTTGATGGTTATTACTTATATAAAGATATAATTAAGATTGAACAGCCTTTGAGTTCGATAGCGTTTGCATTTGCATGGAAAATTGTAGTTTAGCCAGTGCAGTTCTGTGATCATGTTGTCCGAGGTCATAGTCTTGGTTACGGCGTCTACTCCATGGTAACTTTAAAAACAATAATTAATAAATATATTGATTGTCGTTTCAAAATGGTCAGTCCTATTTTGTATCTAGGTTTGTTGTGTTAATGGGATTTATATAATTTTATAAATAATGATTTCGATGTTGATGTGCACAAACTAGTCTAAATTCTATTAAGTATGTATAGTATAATATGGCAAACATTACCCTTCTAGTAAGTCTAATATATAAAATTCTCGTGTCACGGGGTTCGAACTTGAACTCCTCCGAAGCTTGACCGATTCTCATGAAACTTTGTCAGCGTATTGAGTAGGTCTGAGAATCGGCCAACATCTATTTTTCATCCCCCTAAATGTTAAGGGTAGTCCACCCCTAAATTTTTTATTTATTTCTTAGACAAAATTTTTAGTTTAAATTTTTTTATGATACATCATACAAAAATACATACAATCCTAAATTTTCACCCTTCTACGATCAACCCTTATTTTTTATTTATTAATTAAAAATTGAAATCACATGTATGGCAAAACAACGTTTGACGGATCAGCTAATATATAGAGGTATATATGTATATAGACTTGAGTAAGACCTAAGTCGAAATTAATTTGTTTGGAATATTTTATTACTCTATTAGGGTACTTAACAAAAGACAATTTGATAAATTTTAGTTTTGTATAGTTTTGAGAGTTTAACATGAGAATTGACAACAATGTGAAGCTTATAGTTATAGTGAGCAGCTAAAATAGAGACTGAATAATTGTATTACGTCACCAGCTAAATTTTTTCCTGAAAAATCAGCCAGCCTTTGCACTCGATGATAAAGAATTACGTTATTAAACTTCATAAATATATTCATGTATATACATGTATACTTAAATTTTTCTTCATCGAGTTACATTTTCTAAACAGGAAAATGCGGTTTCAAAAATGCTCTGCTATAAGTGAACTCTTGATAACTGTTGGCATCTCGTGAAGCGACATAAGTGTTAACCATTTGGCAGTGAGCCGACGAAGCGGGTCACAGGGCTGTCATAACCACAGGACGACCTTTTCTTAAACAATTTATAATTTGATTTTTGAATTATTTATCTATGTTAAATGTAAATGATATGGCTTTTTAACTTGGATGAACCATAACTCAAAATTGTCTTACCTAGTTTACTGATTCAAAGTATTGAACAGCGCCATAAAGTTTAACAGTACCTAAGCTGATTATAATAAAGTTGGCATGAGGTTAGATGTGAACTAGTTTTGACTACATCTTCGCGTCAATAATTCAATAACATCTGGAGGGATTATTATCGAGCAGTGTTGAAACTTTGTTAGATATAGACTGTTTATTTCAATACTCAAGTCAAAACTTATGTTATTAATTACCATTATTTAATTCATGTGGACGTAGAGCTCGAAAAGAGGCTCCCATTTTTAAATCCTACTTACTAATTACTACTATATAATATATACTTAATACTATCCTAAATACTAGAAATAGCTTGCTTTTACTTGTTTTTATTGAACGGATATTACACAATAAGACAACATAATTTATTTGCTTACAATATACGATAGAGATGCGTTCTAGTACATGGTTCATGGATAAAAATTTAAATGGTATAAACATGTTAGCAATACTTTAGGTGATTCATTACCTAGATTAAACAAGCGAATTTACAAAAATAATGTAATTGTAGTTGTATTTCTTTTAAAAGATTCAGTTCCTGTCCTACGAAATTCTACCCCGCGTTTCAAAAAACAAAACATTTATTGTGTAAATGTGTCCATTTTTTATATTTGGCAGAATTCTAAACAAATATGTTTCTCAAAATTCAAAGATTATGGCTCCATTCTGTTTTTTTTATTTTTAAAATTAAATTTTTAATATTAAAAGTGATTTAAGGCTTGAAATAATAAATTTTTCATATTAGTTAAAGTTATTTCTAAGTTTTGATTGATTTATCAGTAATTAAAAAATAGCTTCATTTATTGAATATTATGTTATGATAATAATATTTTAATGGAGAATATTTATAATAACCTTAGTATTGGCAGCTCCCTAATATGTCATTTTTAGCTGATTGATTAATTGAGTTGCTAAACTAACGACATTTTTTTAATGAATTTTTAATGTAAAAATGATGTTAATAATCCAAGTCATTTAACCTAAAATTATTGTTTATCAGTGAAAACCCTCAAAATTTTTTGAAACAGTTGCCAAAATATGTATTTTTCTGATATAACATAGGATATTTACCATTTAACCAAGTATATAAAAACCGACTGTACCTATTTGACGGCTTACGCAGCAGCCTCACTCACTCACACAGGCTTCATAATTGATTGTCATTTGGCGTTGAAAATATACATTGCAATATACAGACGTTTTAGGACAACACAGTAGTATAACAATGTAAGTAAAAAGCTTAGGGCCGTTCATTTTTGCTTCCGATATTTGTATAACAACCCTCATGTTATTACTTACAGTACAATTTTTTTCATAATCAACGTATACATCTCATCATTATAGGCCTGCAAATTCAGTGAAAAACCACTTTAAATTTTCAAAAAAATTGCTTAATATTATCACCAAATAACTGTTACATTCGGCTTTGTTCCAGCCGACACAAACAATATGCAATAATCGTTATTTGAGCAAATTAAGCGACGTCATCACCATCGTATCAATTTTAAGTGTAGAGAAATTATGAATATATTTTTGCATTTTTAAATATGAATATATAATAAAATTAATATTAATGACAAGGGACTCAGTACTTTGTCACTGTATATAAGTTTTTATCGGTTATTAGAAGGAGGTGGAAGGAAATTTTCATTTTCATTGTGCTACAAATTTTGTCCTGATAAAAAGTGCTGATAGTGAAGTGATAAATCAATACGTTATAAAATAAGCTAGTGATGTGTAGCAGTAGGTACTTGGCTTGAAGCCAGATCGGGTGGCACTTAGCTGCTTTGTAAACATCACTATTTACCATTTTATATTCTATTCCACTTTAATGGCTATTATATTGAGTAACAAAATTAATTACAACTATTTGATATTATATTGTCACGTATAAAACCAGGAAGTTTTTCTTTTGGAGTTTTAAAAAGCCTTGTAGGCTCAGTTGAAAGCTAAAATTCAAACCTGAGTTTGATACTTCTGCTTATGCACTAATGGTTTCTCTGTTCGTGTTTTACTCCCAATTATGACAGAAATGTTCATTGAAATAGACGTGGAAATGTTACTTTATTAAAATCTTATATGTACTACATGAAGTTATAAGTAATTCTTTATAAATCGTTTTAGTAGCTTAATGATGAGTATATATGCGTAGTTTATATGACAATGTACTACCAATACACAACTGTATTGTTTCAAAATACATAATAGCAATCGCATTATCTCGAACAATGTTTCACAATTACCGCACTCTAAGTATATTCGCAGTTCGGTTAACATTGTGTATTCGATTACGCATTAATAATGAATAATCGATGCAGAATTGTGTGGTGTATATAGTAAATAGTGAGTATCAGGTCGTGGAGGCTTGCGGCTTATACGCGATCATCTCTCGAGGTACGTGGCATCCGTATGGTTCGCACCATGCCCTATAATGACAGTTATCAGTAGATCATTCGAAATTCAAAATTAACAACGTAGTTTTACTCGTGAAGAGGCATTATAACCGCAAATATTCCGTAGTTATAAAAGCTTTTAAGCGCCTATTAGAATTTTTGAAGTAATACAAATAATATCGTCAATATTTACTGATATTTGCATTTCATGCTTTTCTATATGCTGTATGTTGATGATTTGTTCCAATCCATTATTTTATTAAAATAATTATCCAGAATTAAATAAATATTAGTATAATCAAGTAGTTCTTTGCTAATCTTAAATTATATATCCTTAATTGTTATTGATTATCGAAGATATGTCAGCCTAAAGCAAATTAGAAACTCGCAAATCATCAAAGGAAACTAATCAAACTAATAATGAATTAGGTGTAAGTTTGTTATACACCTTAAGATGTTTGAAGTGTTCACGAGGCGTATAAACATTAATTGTTCATAAAATTTATGTCTTTTATGCTACTAACATATAATGTATCTTTAAAAAAAATAAACTTTGCGAAATATTTTTTTACTATACAATAACACATACATCTCTCCATGTAAACATTGGAAGATTCTCTTTTCAATAAACTTTTACTCAATCAATTAGTCTAGGGCAATGAAAATCCATCGTAAGCGTGACAGTTTTTAATTTGCAATGGGAAATGGAGCGCCCACATAAATTGATGTATCGATGCGGCTTTTAGACCGCCCATACACTAACGTATGCTTTCCACTAGGCAGCAATTAATTTCTGAAGTTTGGTCCATTACTGCATGCCACCGTCCACCGTGCGCTTCGATGTATGGAATCAATGGAGACTGCCGACATTAGCTCAGTGACTCGGCTGTGCATTATACACGCCAGGGGTTACCAAATATTCAGCATCAGTCGGATAACATAGAGTAATACAACCCCCACGAGCCCCCATTTACCCTTAGCAATTTCCAGTATCAGCAGCATCTGTTTTGTTGAATTTCTAATCCGGTGCTGAATGATATGATCCCTTACATACCTGATGAAATTCTTAAATCGTATTGCATCTCTTTGCTCAGCAATGTTTAAATTTAAATTAACTCATTCGCGAGATGTTTCATTATAATAATGAGAAGCACTGTGCATTGGTTACCCTACCCTCACATCGCTACAAGTCCATCAGCGCAAGCACAAAGCTTTGATATAATAACAATGAGATTATATCGTCCAGTATCACAATACCACGTTATCAGCGAGATATTAGACATTGAGACAATTAATAACGAATCACTGTCAGCCTTGTATATATTGTAAAGCCTATTGGGTCTATTTTGACATAAGTCAATAACAGAAATTCATTTAGAGATAATAGGATTTTCATTGAAACTTATTTCATTTTCAGGCGGCATTAATGAGTGGAATATGCAAGATTTTTCCTGCAATTAAGTATTCAATTTGGAGTACACAAACTCTATGGATATAGATATATCATGACGATTCAGACTAATAAAGATTTGACCAAGCAATCAACAAGGGAAACGGGCAAGCTCCAGGCATCCCATATTTGGTCCCATGTTACATATTACTGTATCGCAATATAACGATCTAGTACTGCCGGCATCTCACCTTGCAACATCTTGAGATCTATTAGAATTGTAATTGATTATTTGATACTTTAATATTGTCTAGTCTGGCCGAGAACAGTAAACATGTACAGTGTAGTATATTTTAATATTTGTTTATCTTTTATTTTAGATATTTATTTAGGCATTTAATTTGAAACACGTAGTTTTTCGGATTTCAAAATAAAAAATGATTAATATCACAACCGTATTCGATTTCCAATGTCAATTATGAGTGGACAATATTTTGCTACTCGCTGCAGTTTTTTGGTTTTAAATGTTCATGAAATAAAAATAAAAGAGTTTCGTTATAGCCGAGCCGTGGAAAGCTTACTGTTGGTGTTATTAATTTATTGCTCCAGCAGAAATTGTTCGCAAATGGCCTATATTCATATTTTTATGTATATTTAACTACATCTGTTTGTTCAGAATGCGCGAAATGCGTTGTGTGGTATACTGGTAACATTTCGACCACCTGCTTGCTTTTTCGAAAATATTGTTATAAATTTAAATAGAAAAATTTAGTTCATTAAAAGACATTATCTTAAAGTATCAACAATCTGTCAAAGTTACACATGAATTTAGGTAATAAGGTAAAATAGATGTGTGGGGTCCCGTATCGTCACAACGGGCCATGGGGTATGCGCCATTTCCACGTCTGCTTATCGTTACCGAGATGAAAAGATAAAATCTTGAAAATGTCAACCAAACAAAGTTGAAAAACCAAGTCTTGATAAGATTGAACTGCTTATAAAAGAACAGGTAAAAATTCGATTACCTCAGTTCCCATGTATCGAGTAAGTTTTTTTTAGTTTCAATTGAAGCCGTAAAAATGGTAACGGATATTCAAATTTCTAGATACCTTAATTAATGCGCAAGTACTGACATAATTCGAATGGGAATTAATTTAAAAATGTTGTTTGTAATTAGCGAATTCTTGTAAACCTGATTTCAAATTATATTTTTGGTTTTTGAAAATCAGTTGGTCTATTTTTTGTTCAAGTACGACTGTAGGAGTAATGCAGTTTTAATTACAGGCCTATTAGAGTTTCAAGGGTGCATTAATTTCACAAAAGCTCACTCTTTCACCTTATTGAAAGCAAAGTTTTATTTAGTTTCGAGTAGTCGGCGCAGATCGCTTTAGAATTGAGATATATTCCCCGGGCGCGCGCGCTGAATAATAAATATTACAAAGTTGTGAAGTAGCTGGGAAATCTCGTTTCTACATACATATGTTTATCTTTTTATCTGCACTCTCGCAGGGACGAGGCATTTTATCAGAAGTGTACTTAACCAATTTTCATTCACCGTAACGTATTGCGGGAACTCTTAAATATTTCAATACCCCTGGAGCAAATTCGGGGAATAGCGACTGCTTGCTAATGGAGAATTGTTATTTTAGTAGCTTTTTTGGATTGTAAACAATGTCTTTTAATTATTTGATGGGATTTGTTTCATCCTCAGCTAGGTTATATTTTAAAATTATTTAATATGGAATAATAATATAATGCTTTATTACCAAATTCGTAGCATTCGTAGCATATTACTTCATATGCATTTAAACAGGTCATATTTTATTAATATCTTTAAAGGAATTTGGTCTAAAGCATGCTGACAGCTGCGAACGCTGCTCAATTCAGATCTTCATACTTAAAGAGTCATACTTATTAAAAAGCTTCTTCAATGTGCATTGAATGCTAGCATTGATCTTTAAATACATAACATGAAAGTTTGAGCTACCTGATAGCTGTTAGACTAAAGTAGTTTTTAGTACACTGTATGCTCGTGCTTATAAATGTCATTATTTTCAAAACAACATTATTTATTAGCAAAGTTAATATCAAAATAGATATTTCTACGTCAAATCTATTAAACAATTGTTCCAACCTAAATTAGTACCTAATCTGTGAGAAGCAAACGTATTTTCATCAAAATAGACAAATAGAAATGATTGACTCAACCTTAGAAGTTTGATATTGTTCTCAAAGTCATTTGGGTTTAATTAATGAGTCTTATTGTGTGGAGCTGGCAAAGAGCGGTGGGCTGGGTGTTTTGGGTGAAAATATTCATTTGTTTTCATATCGAACTCTTTAAAAACCTATTTATAATATGATAACTACTGCTGTTTTATCTAGCCTGCTAATATATATAATGGCGACAGTTGGTAAGGATGTTTGTTACTTTTCACGTAAAAGAATAGAACATTATCAACATAATAACACAATTTATAAGGTTGTTCTATTTTTCATGTGACCCAAATTTAGTTAGGTGATAATTTTAAAGTCATAATGTTATTCCTTTTCTACGCAAAGCTAATCGTAATACTCTTGCGCAGACGTCGTTGTTGGCACCAGCCACTATGGAAAAATTTATATCGTATTTCAGGTGATATTTTTTTGGAAAGCAGTATTGAAACAATCATTAAAGTAAGCGCATAAACTTATAAATAAATGATGACAATTTCATATTTTTGGCTTGTAATCTAGAAAATATATATTTATGCCGATGTCTTGTAATAATAATGCTTTTATTAAAAATAATATGCGCTTAATTTTCCGTAAGTTTTCTTGGCGTTTAAGTAAAAACTGTACTTGAGTATGCTCCTATAATATCCCGTTTAATTGAGTAAGGCATTTCTAATGAAGTAACCGCTCCCGAGTGTGGAGCGAAGCCTCCTGAGTCGCTAATTAATTTTTATACGAGAAGTGCTTTGGCCGTTCACTTCAGTTAAAAGGAAAAGACAAAATGTTCCCCTTCTACTTGTATGGATTTACGTACTCGAAGTATCATTTTACATTAATTTAAAGGAAGCATTTAGTACATATTATTTATTCGTATGAACAAGGGGTCCCATAGAATGACTTAAAGCACAGCATTAAGATGAGCTTAAGTACAAATATAGAGAGGTGGATGTGGTTGGAAGAGAATCTTATTATTAATATTAATGAACATTGAAGTCACAAAGAAAAAAACAAATGTAAATAAGAATCGTAACTTGCCTTAAGACTATACTTGAATTTTTACCTATTTCTTATGTAAACAATACAAAAATATGTATCACTGATTCCTTTATTAATACTATATCAAAATAAATGATTAAAAAATGTTTTTATTTTTGAAAAATAACTAGCTTTGCATATTTGGATATAGCATAGCTTACGTAAATTAAGATGAAATTTTTTCTCTTGCCATGTTATATTTGATTGTTCAAACATTAAACAGAAAATTAGTCAAGGAGTATTTTATTTCAATAAACCAGTGTTTATAACTTATTAATTTTAAAAAGAAATCCATCTTGAATCCAATCGTAGGGCTGGCTTGAGGCCTCTCTTTACTGAAAAATCTTTTATTCTCCTGAAATTACGTCTCTCATTTTAACACCTTTTGTTAGCTATTGTTGTGCGTTGCTTCCTATTCACTAAGGGATGTGTCTGTGTCAATATTTGAAAATTCATAATGAGATTAATACAATACGTTCTGTATAGGAGTTTAATAATATAAATTTATAATATTATGCTGTTTTTATGTTATTTATTGTACCGAATACATATATCGCTTATTTTATATTTATTAAATATCTCAGTATTATAATAGTAATACAAGTTTCTTCAAATAACCTTTTACCACAATTCTGTGATAAAAATATATTCATATCATGATATAAATGATATGTAATTTTTAACTGTGACTCTGACAAAAAATAACGCGCATCATGTGCGTGGAAATAATTTAATGACAGTACATTGTTGTTTGTGCTTTTATTGAATAAGAAATAAAATTTTGATGAAGTGTTCATTAACATAACTCCAATTATAAAGAGTCCGGTTCAGCGCGCGACAAACAATCTACCGCACTGCACTGCTATTCATGCCAACATACATGCGCACTGCACCTGTTCGAGTGACTTCTTGATACTTTGTACAAGTAATAAAAACTTTATTACTGGTGTTCGCCATGTGAAGTACATGGCGAGCATGTACGCTAGTCGCCATGTTTGTAGCAAACTTTTCTGCAGGGGAAATTGAAGAGATATTATTAAGTTAATATTGTACTTTGCAACGCGAGTATCATTTAAAGACTAATACCGACTTTGTAAAGGATTAAAACGCGATTTATTTTTACTATTATTTATATCCATATTTCACGTAGTCAGCGCCACACTGATATGGGACAGATGTCTTACTTGATCAAAAAGTTGCCATATATATTGTTGTTATATAAAGCACATCTATGTTTTGGTAATACCTACTGACTAACAGCGTGCTCCAATTTTTTTAATGATTTATTTGAGGGTTTAGTTAATAATTATGGGTGCCCACGCCTTGGAAAGTATTAAACCAAATTCTCTAGTTCAATCATCTAGAAAAAATCCACTTTCTCTAGCGAGGATTTTTGTTATATATTTTGTTATTCTTTTATTATTAATTATATCTGTCAACTGTGACTACGGTTGCCGAAACGCATCCTGCACGTCATTTTCTTATTATTAAGTATTATTAACTATACACTAATTTATATATATACTACAAATTAGATTCACATTATAAATGAAACCGTGAGTAAATGTTTTCTAAAGGTATTTTGTCGAAAACAATTCGATGTAATAATGACGTCATTAAATGAAGAAATGGCACCATTCGGCGTCATAATTGCAATCTGAATTCCCGATCTGCGAAGATTCTATCCAGTGAAAATGGAGTTTTATTAAAACGAGTTTAATCTTTTGCATTCATAATAATGGCAGTGTTGTATTATGCAGAGAATATTCCGGTAAAGCTTTGTCCCAAATGCACCTGCCCGCCCCACAGCCCCTCACGTATTGTGAACGTGAATCAATTCCTAGAAACATTATTTGTATGCAAAATACCTCTCTAATATTATTTATGTAGAGTAAATTTTGTTTAGGAAACATATTATTTTGCATTTATGTAAAAATACAGCTAATAATTTCAATTTTATGGGGTCCATTAAGTTTTTGTATTATATGAATTGCATGAAACGTTAAAGCTTATATATAAAATTCTCGTGTCACAGTTTTCGTTCCCATACTCTTCCGAAATGGCTTGACCGATTCTCATGAAACTTTGTGAGCGTATTGAGTAGGTCTGAGAATCTTTGAGAAATTTTTCAGCCCCCTAAATGTTTTAAACAGAATTTCTTATATTTTATTTTTCTATAATACAGCATACAAAAATACATACAACCCTAAATTTTTACCCCTCTACGATCAACCCTTATTTTTTATTTATTAATTGAAAATTGAAATCACATGTATGGCAAAACAACGTTTGTACTATAAAGTTTTTTATTAAGGATCTCGTTTGCAACTTACGTAACAGTGATAGCCTTAAATGTACCTTATTTCAATTTCAAGAGGCATTGTCCAATTTCCGTTATTTTGTTGATATTAATTATTTAGAAGGGATAGGTCACGGACTTTTCTAGGTTGTCAATAAACGTGCGACCGTAAGTAAGTCAATACTTACTTGTCTAGTCTTATATTTCAATAAGTATAAAATGAGTTATGAATCTTTTAGGCCTTCTACCTGGTGGAGCCAAATGTAGTCTTTTTTTAGGTTTAACGTCAAAGTATATACGGGCAAGTTTTTCAGCTAATGTTCTTGGCCCGAGTTACTGCCTGCTTGGACGTCGGCATCGCGTTGTTGTGTATAGTAATGGTGTTTATGTATAATACAGTAAAGTATTATTATTAGTAATCAATATTTTCTCTGATAAAATACCTTTACGTATCTCAAACACCACACACGAAAACGTATGGTTGTAGGGGTATAAAGAGCTTTTAGTTTTAATGTTGGAGATGGAGGCGGGGATGAATTTCACAATTCAAGACTTGTTAAGTGACAGGAAGGGCTCCAGGTAATATTAAATTTTTAATATCTCTCCAAACGCTTGTAACAGGTCCGAGTCAACAATTACATTTGAAATTTAAAAGTTGGAGTAAAAAATGAAATTCTAAATTATACATCGTATACATTATTTGGCTAGTACACACAAAATAAAATCAATAAATTCAGTTAACAATAATATGCTTGCTAACAATTCGTAAAATAATCATGTTCACTGGGACAATAAATGTCCTTATTTATTTTATATGTTGTTGACATTCTAAAACAAGGACGTGATATCCTTCTGAAACAATTATTGTCCCGCAAGACTTATAAACATACACGCCTCTTGCCAATTATATTATCATTCAAATACTTTCGTTTCGTATGGTATGCGCTGCATCGGTACACAGTCTGCGGTACATTTGTTTAATAGTATATTTTGATTGAATCCTCTATTTATAAACTGAACTACTAAGGAAATTACTTCCTGTTTGAATTAAAACAAAACACAAGTAACATTACGTATTGGTTTAATTAAGTGCTCCGCCTGTACTCCCACGAGAAAAACTTCGCAAGGTTTCTCAAAGCTTTTCAAATTAAAAGTAACTGCGGAGTGTGCTTAATATTTACATAATACATGGGTACATGCTCCACGAATATTTTTCGCGAAAACACTTCGCTTAGGCGGTAGGGGCGCGGGGGCGGGTTGTATTTGCATCCCAAATAGCAGCTGTTGACAGAATCATTTCGATTTTCGTTTTACGATCTTTATGGGAACGAGATTGAGGGATTTAGTTGAGAATTTATGTGCGAATAAAACCGCCCGAGGTTTTAAATCTTACTTGTTCTAGAGGGTGGAAGAGGTTATATTATAATGTTTCCCTACTCAAAGAAACGACTTATTGAAATAAATTTATTTTATAGACGTCATTTACCTACTGTGTGTTTTGTATCAAACACGGCATAAAATATGTCAGTGTCACATCCATGTGACTTGTATTTGTTGAAATTTTTAATAGATGGATCGTTCAATTTTGTAAAATTTCACAAGCCTTTGTAAGAGTCTGGTTATTATTATTAGGAAAAGTGAGTTTGTGCGTTACCTAAAGAACATACGGTTATAAAACTATTTTCCTCATAGGAAGAACGTAATTATAGTTTCTCATACAATTAAAATAATAATATAGAGTGCCTTCCAAGATGTCCATGATAACTTGTTCCAAAAACAAACGTAATTCATAAATCTCTTGCTTGTGCATATTATACACTAACGTAAATCATAAATATGTCACCGGGAGATCCAGAGCTCCGTAATAAAACATGTGCTGGACGCTGTCCTTAAACGCCACCTGACACGAAACATTCTATTCAACTTCCATTTCAATTAGTGAATGCAATTTTTTATAAAATATTTATTCTTGGACAGTTCATACCTACCAGAACCTGTATTCAATATTTATGCTGAATCCTTAATATATTATTAAATATTATATTATTTTAAGAAGGAATAAAAGAGAGCGCGTGGCACACAATTTTTTTTATTCGAAGTAAAACTACATAAATCCCATGAATACATAATATTCCCACCGAAAAAAAACAAGAAGACATAAAAGGAAACTTTTTAATTTCATTTCACAAATTGTATAAAGCGACAAAGTTAAATTATCTCTAATCAAACCCGACCGACGGAGATTGATAATTTTTTTCATCAACTTCATAACGTAGGTCCGGGCCTCCATTTTGATAGGGAATTAAATTTACCAAAAGCCCGCCAACTTTGCCGGAATACAGATTTAGATCAGCTACAGATTATAGCTGAATAAATTCCAAATCGATTTTGGCGCGAAACACGGAAAATTTCGTTAACTTCAGATTAAACTTTGACTTGTTATATTAATCTCTGACTTTGCTGAGTGGTTTCGGGAAATGTGAAATTATTATTAGATCTTCCAAATTTTCTATATTATTTTATATTCATTGATTATATATAGTTATTCGTTTTATAGATAAAATTTAAATTTGTTTCCGACTTAAAATAAGCGCCTTAAATATTGCCATCGCTAAAATCTGACTACAGAATATATAGTAAATGCTAAACGTTTCCCGAGCGAGCTGCGCTTAATCTTTGATACGTGTTATTAAAATTGCAAGTTCGCTCGCCGTCCGCCTTCGCAGAGATTCTTCAATCCATTCCTTGTATTTTACCCGTGGGAAAATCTTATTTGTATTATTAATTGAGGCAACATTGTTCGCTTTGGTTTGGAAGCGAATATCTGGAAAACGTTTTGTATAATTACATTTTAATCGCTTTTAAGTTTGTAAATAACTTACTTTGTGGATACCGAGACTGTGTTTAATATTCCTTCCTAACTCAATTAGACAATTTCTAGAATATTAATTCGGAATAACAATTTTGCTTGAATTTTTTTATCTAAATAATCAATCAAATAGTCCAATAAAGCAAATTTAATAGCATGTACATAAATTAATTTGGTTTAACATTGCTTTGAGAGGAATAAATTAATTATTGTACAAAACAAATGATAGTACGAACTTGTTTTGACTACTCAGCAATAATCGATTTCAAAAGTAAAAGCTAATTAATCAAAAGTGATTGTTTCAGTCTCATTGTTGTCAAAACGCCAATAAAGTGAGCCGCTCACTTCCGCTCTTGATTGATCGACTTAATGATATCGGCTCGTTGTTGATCAAAAGCAAGTACTTTTCATTTGTTTCAATTAACTATTGTAATTATCACTCTGAAAATTGGTTTTGATCATAACATCGAATATAACGACCAAAACTGTGACAGCGAATGTTTTATTTAATAAGACGTATATTATTTTTTTGTATTGATATTTGCTTATTATAAAACGTAGAATCAAACAGTTTTCTTGGTCCTAAGAATAACAAATTGCAATCTAATCGTAACTATGTGTGGCATTTGGTTGGCAACTATTGTTTCAAAATAGACTTTTAGCAGTTTATTTAATTTCGCAACCACTT
This sequence comes from Pontia daplidice, assembly GCA_963693355.1. Taxonomy (NCBI): domain Eukaryota; kingdom Metazoa; phylum Arthropoda; class Insecta; order Lepidoptera; family Pieridae; genus Pontia; species Pontia daplidice. The sequence continues at coordinate 1,192,218 of CAVNZL010000029.1, forward strand.
AAATAAGCACATATCTACCTACCATAAAGCCTAGCAATAAATTCGTTTAAGTAGCTACCGTGGTCTGTTGTTTAATTTATAGCGGTAACGTGTAGTGCCTTTGATATACTAATGTTGTGTCGAACAATGGTAAAGAGTAAATGCAATAAATCCATGTTTCCGTGTGTCAGGAACAATGTACTTAATACGGAAAGTGGACATTTCTCGTATTAGCATACGTTTCTAGATCGTTTATGACACGCTAACAGCTGTTGATAAGGAAATTAAAACAAGTGAATTACGTCATTGGTGTTTGGTGTCAATACAGTTTAAATTTTAGTTTTTATTGTCAGCCCCGGATGGCTATATTTGGAAAAGACATAGACCTCCGCTTCTTTCAATACCTAAGGCACGCACGAACCTGCTTGCTAAATCTCTAATGGTGAGAACCATTCGTACTCTCAATTTTGTTCACGAAAAAGCTGATTTGATAACATGTCCGTTGGGTGAATTAGCAAAAACCAAGATTATTTTATAAGCTTAGATAATAGTACACTGTAGAATTAATTACATTAGTAGATTAAACTTTAGCTTGTTAATTTTAAGGATTTGATTCATAAAATATGTAATGTAAAGATTTATCACATCATATTCCGAGTAATTTAGATTAAGTAGAATTAAGTTAGATGTAGTCACATTGGGGCCTGTCCCTGTAATGGCATAAAATATATAAATTAATAAATATATATTATCAATATATGATATTGAGTTGAAATGAAGTTTTATTCTTTACAATATTTTATTATAGCCGAAGCTATATTATATACACTCGGAAGCTTTGTTACAATTGGGGCAGATTTTTCAAATGTAGTTCTATAAAAAATAGCATTGAAAATGAAGGCTTTAATGAATACAGTTGGCGTTAGAAATTCCAACGAGATACAGTGAAATCAGCAGTTCAGTTATCTCATGGCTGCGAAATTAGTTTCGTTGTAGCTGTTCCATTCATCTAGACTCTAGAGTCAAGCTGTTTTACAGACCGCAACTACGTGGGAAGGAATTAATGCAGGTGGCGTGACGTAGACTAACAGACGGAGTATAGATGGGTGGTGGGTATTAGAGGGTGTGGGAGAGCAGTGAAAAGTGCAACGTTGTCACGGTAATTTATTGCGACGTCACGCGCCGCGACCGACGACGTGTTGACGCGACATGTCGTTGTCTAGCCGAGTCACCACAGGGAATCGCGTATTAAAGCGATTCAGTATAATATACAGAGATGGTAAATATGTAAAATATTCTTTATGTTATGTTTATGTACAATTTTGTAAATAAAGTCTTGCAGCGTTAGACTAATTTTTGAGCGTGCAGTATGATTAGGCATTCGTATCCGGCTCTCATATATGTTAATTATATTTGTATTTCTTTGAAGAAACTGATATTTCTTGAGCTTAACATTGACGATGAGAAAGAGAAGGCTGATAATCGAAAAAAACCGAATGTATTTTCATAGTTGTCGTGAGTACTGTTTAGTTCGTTGTGCTCGTTGAGTGTTTATCGCGAGCGCGATAACAGTTAAAACACTAAACGAAAGGAAAAATTTATGCTATCGATTTAATTGATAAGGTGTAGATAAATGTGAAGCAAAAATATTATTATTATATTATTATTAGCTGGGACTGTGATTTTATTTTCAAGCAGTATTTAAAGAAATAAGCGGGTAAACTCATTTTATTATTGGGTCTTATTCGATAATTTCTAAATATCAGTAGATAAATTTACTTAACCTACGCAGTTGGAAAAAATGACTGTAGTATAATGGTCATTATACCGTTGAGTTTATTTAAAACATTTTCCTCGTTCTGCACAATTATCATTACCTTCACCACACGTTCTAGACATTTTCAAGGGCAAATATACCAAGTATATTTATGTAGAATTAAGATTTTAATTAGTGTTTTTACTTATGCCATTTAAATATAGTATTAATTTGTAGTTGTTATTAGTATTACAAAGATTTATTCTTTATAGGGAGTCTTACTTTTTCTAAAACATAGTTTATCCACATAAAAACATATTCCTTTATATTAGTAACAACACTGCTTAATATCCAACTCCTCGCGAATGAATTCGTGAAATAAATATTTAAGGAATGATCGAACCAATTTAAAACCGTTCCATCATGCCACACGTATGCACCTCGCAGTGACGCAGGTGCATCTAAAACCAAAGATACTGGAGTCTTCGCCGCCTCATCAGGGGATAAGAATCCAATTTTCATCGTCATTCCAGTTCTTACGAAGCCAGGATGAACACAATTGACGCTAATGTTCTTAGATTCTAATTCCTTTTGTTGTATCATGGTTAGAGCACATAAGGCAACTTTAGATACTCTATAAGCAGCGTAACTCCCGTTATCGACTAAATCATCGGTCTTAAAGCTACCGTTCCTCCTTGAGTCGAGGTACCAATCAACGAATTCGTTTATATCTAATACTTTTAAGTCGTCTTTCGAAAGCCTATCTATCCAGTAGCTGTTTTTGACGTTGCTCAGATGTCCACAGTCACTGACAATATTCAATATCCTGCCATTGGGCCGTACAATTGGGTATATTATATCCTGCATGGTCAACACACCTTTGTAGTTAATATTAATGACCTTTTGATCCTCTTCTAAGGATTCACCCCATATACTGTTGACATACCCAGCATTATTTATAAGTATATCCAATCCTCCGTGCTTTGATTCTATGTGATCCTTAAGTTTGATAACACTGTCTCTATCTGTAACATCTAGTTGGTGATATTCTGGGTAAAGTCCAAGCTTGTTCAGTTTGTTGACAGCCGCCATACCGAGGACTTCGGACCGAGACGTTAGGTACACAATGCCATCGAATTTTTGACATAAAGCCTTGACTATTGCATATCCAATTCCTTTATTGGAACCAGTGACGAGAGCAACACGTGACATGTCCACAACCGGTCACTGTTATTTGTAAACTGACTCAACCGTTGACGTCACTGCAACATTAATTGTATATGAACGATACGATTATCGTATTTTTTATATTTATAGAACAAAATTAAGTCAACTACAAATGTCATTATATAAATATTTCCTTGTTTTTAAGACAGTTTAATCATTATTTATGTTTAAAACAATTTCATTATATTAAAATAACTTATTTCTGACCCATAAAATATTGCTGCCTTTTTTATTTTTATAAAAAAAGACGAACGAGCTAGAGGCTCATCTAATTATAATTTATAAGGTCGTCAATTGAGACTCACACCAACAGCATACTCGTTAGAGCGTTGTCGGTTATTTAAGAATAAAAATACTCTTTTCGTGAGAGAGCCTGAGGCAAACTGGTTGGAATGCTTTGATAGGCAGATGGTTCACCATGGTAGTGCAATGACGAACATCGAAGTGCTGGAACTTTGTATTGTATATGTTCGACAATGAAACACAGTTTCAGGTTTTCCACATTTAAACTTTCTATTGATGCTTTAAAATACGGTTATGCTTTATAAGTTTATGATACATATTACCTACTAGGATTTAGCGGAAATAATGTGATGTAGAAAACTTGAGGTTATAGACCTATTACGAATAATTTTCAGTGAGATAAACACTGTAATGATAAACTCCAACTTCCAATGGGTCCAACTATCGTTAGGCTTTACGCAAAGTATTCTATAATGCTTTACTTCATCCAGCCAAAGCTCGGTAAAGTAGCAATACGATATATCAGAGTAACTTAATTCTGTTTTCCCTATCCCTCTGTATGTCTCTCAATATTTGTGATTTCATTTGTTTTTGTTAATTGACCCTTTGTTCTTTGTAACCTTCGTCAGAACCGGCGTTTGTTTTCTTTTGTTCGTAATGTAAAGAGGAAAAATTGGTGTTTTGTTTAATGAGTTTATTCTTAATTCTGTGATATTACTCATTATTTTTTTATAAATTATGTAATATGTGTTTTAAGTTATCATTGTATTTTGAATTATACTAATGTTGAAAATAAACGTGAATGTTTGTATGGCTGTTTTAACTCTTTCATGTAAAAACGATTCTATGTATTTAAATGAATCTTTAACATAACATAATCAGAATAACATATAGGCTAAAATTTTAAAACTATTGTGTGGATTGTCCAAAGTAGCAAGTAGGAAGAAATCTATATAGTCCCAAACAGTTTATACCTAAAAATTGATAATTGTATAAATATAGTTATTTTTTTAATTAATGCAGATGAAGAAGCCATAGGTAATCATCCTGAAAATTATAATTTAGTTAATCTTTAGCTAAATAAACTGAGGTCCAGTCGTGATATTTAGGTCTTAAGTTTAGAATAGACTTTTAGAACTTTACTGAAAACTAATTACGTAATTCTATTAAATAAGGTCAGGACTATAAACTTTTTACACACAAATCCTTTATCCCATGTCAGACGTGTCGAAACTTTTTAATTGAAACGTAAATATCACAAGTTTTTCGGTTTAATTCATCTGACTTGAATTATTTACATGACCCACCGATACTCCACTCCTGTAACTCATTAATAAACAACTGAACGACACTTCAATTAGGCCCAGTTTTTCTTTGCTCTTTGAATTAATGACTATGCTAATGATACGAGTTCTGCGCTCAGAATTTTGATACAACCCCAAAATGTTTTGTAATTTTTAGCTACAGCGATCCACTCAAATTTTTACTCTGTGGTAAAGAATATAATATATAAAAATTAGTCTATACTTCCAATCGTCGAGGCACCTCTATTTAGGTTGGAAGAAATGACACAATTCTCTCCTCCAGTTTTATTTGATACATTACACACAACTCTAATAGAGACATAATTTTAAATTAAAACATAAACGTCGAAATTGGTATCGTGATTCTACGACTTGTAAGTTATTAAATGGATCATTAAAATCACTTTTGCAGAGTGCAGGCCTGCAGCATGTTTAAGAATTTTGAGCAATTATTGATGGTGAAAGAAGTTACTATTATTATTTAAAAAAACATTTATATCGCAAATTCTCAGTAAATACCAATGTATGCCCAAGGGGGGTAATCCCCCAAGGGCTCATTAACTGTATGTGCATAAATTATGTAGTCATATATTCTCAGTTTATATTTTTTATTATTTTTTATAGTAATCTGTGTCTGACTAAAAAGAATATACAAATTGTATTTTGTAATTAAAATTGGAATCCGATCCAGGCTAAAGGAGACATGGATAAGGATAGAAAGGCGTTGTAGGATCGCGCAATATTTAATAGATTTTGCAAAGGTAGAAAAAATTTGATCAATCTCAAATACTAATTCGAATCAAATATTTCGTTGCTAAAAATAATATATGTTTCAACTTAAAAAAATTCTATTAGAGCTTTAGATATATTTCTGGGTCTTTTGTATCAGCTTCTTTGTTTATTATTGGTTTATATTTGCGCCAGGAACTTAACTTCGACTGTCTGTCATCTGTCAAACACCATCTCGTACAATGATTAAGAACACTATCTAATTTATATTATAATTAATTTATGGCTCTTCAAGGTGGAGTAATATTGGGATGTGATACTATAACATAAAATTATTACGAGAGACGAGGCGACGCAATCTAATTTGTACAGTAATCAGCGCTGCCGCTCGTCGCGCTAACTCTCTTCAAAGGTAACAATGAGCGCGAGTTAATATGCTCTATCTCTTATTTCTGGAGATTCACTGTTCTATTGCTTTAGACAAAATGCATTTACAATAGCCGTATAACGCATTCAGAAGCTAAAATTTTCATTTAATTTTGAACTATTCAATTTCAACTCTATTTACAGAAATAGTGGAAATCAAACTACAGATAGATACCTATTGTATTTAGTGAAATTAAGTCCTAATCAACCTCAACGTCGTTACCAATTACATCAAGTAGTTAGTTAATTGAAGTTATAGATCATAACTAGTAAAGCTCAAACAATAACATAATGTTCGTTGCACTAATACAATATCTCTATAATGGAGTAATGAATAATTCATTAAGTACAGGGGAGGAGGTTTGCAGCAAGACTAAAGGCTTATCTGAGAAACTCAATTGAGATAACGCGGTCAAAGATGAAATAGTTCATGATTTGAATAATACTTGTCTTAACTTATATCTCTTAATAGCTAACTAATACTTTTCTTTTTTTTGGATATAGCTAAATGAAATGAAGGGGCTTTAAATATTGTTTTTATTTCATGAACATATTGCAAGTTATGGGGGTTTTATTACAATTTTAACTTATGTCGGGCGATTACTTAGGACGAAGTGTTGATGTTTTAAAGTAATAATCGGCTTTGTGGTCGTACCAGTCGAGTACTTTCCTATCATACCATACATACGCACCCTTTAGACTTTGTGGGGCATCCAGGGCAAGGTAGAGAGGTGTTTCAGCTGCTTCATCAGCATTATAGAAACCCACTCCAAGAGTCATATCCGTTCGAACCAACCCTGGGTGCATTGAATTTACACTTATGTTCCTCCCTTCCAATTCCTTCTGTTGAATCATAGTAAGAGCGCTCAAGGCAACCTTAGCCACTCTATACGCGGCTACCGTACCATTATCAGCAAAATCTTGTTTGTTAAAAGTATTATTCTTACACGATTCTAGGAACCAATCGACAAATTCATTGATTGCTGTTAACGTTAAATCTTTTTTAGACAAAGTTTTTAGCCAAAATTCATTCCTTATATTAGAGATGTGGCCACAGTCACTCGAAATGTTCACTATGCGACCGTTATCTCTTACCAACGGAAACATGAGTTCTTGTATCGTCAATATACTCTTGTAGTTTATATCTACGATGTATTTATTTTCTGCGTAGCTATTGTACAGATCCCTGCTATTCGCGACGGCAGCGTTGTTAATGAGAATATCTATTCCCCCATGCGTTTTTTTAAGATGATCACAGAATCGTTGGACGCTATCTCTATCAGCTACATCAAGTTGGTGGTACTTGGGATGCAGGTTAATTTTTTTGAGATCTGCGACTGCCTGCTCACCCCGATTGGTATCTCTGGAGGTCAAGTAGACCACACCTTTGAACCTTTGGCACAGACCCTTCACAATTGAAAGCCCAATCCCCTTATTAGAACCGGTTACGATGGCAACGCGTTCCGTCATAACTGCGAGTGACCACTGCGCTCGAACACCTAAATGTAATTTTCATACGTATTTATTAAATACTGGTCAAACATTATCGAAACAACACCTACCATTATGTAAATTGTATAACATTCCATTGTTTGGTTCAAACAAAAAGGAGATTAATGCTTCGGTCAATAACCGATAAGGTATGCACTGTTGCAAATTAGTATTGATTTTATAAATACATGAATTACAGTAAAAAATGCAAAGTAATACTTACTTATGATTGGTTATTAAAAAAAAATGTTTTTTACACTTTAAATTATCAACATAAACGGTACAAAATAACATTTATTTTGAACCGTTAGTTTCAATGTCCGTTGATAAACTATCGTTATATTTATGAGTGGATGTCAATCATGAATCGTGTTGTATGCGCACGATTTACTCGTAAAATAAAAGATACATTAAACAGACAGATATTTTAAGCAAACAAATTTCAACCAACTATTTTTGTTACACACTCACTCATGTCACCTTTGACCTATAACATGCTTAGGATAGATAAGGAATAGAGAGGGCATATGTCTGTTCGTACTATAAATTCTATTCTTTATGGTTTGATTGTGAAATAGAAATTACTTGTTTCATTTCGAAAGTCGATCACAGGACATATCATATATGTTGAAGCATAGGCGATATTAGGGTCGCTCGATAACAATAACAAAGTAATCATCAGTCTCAGTGTGTGGAAACAAGTACTGTTTGTGAGATGCAGTAATAAAAAAACCTATAAATTAACTTTAGAAACTTAACATATATTTCAATCACTAACTAACAAAGTAGTTGTCAGTCTATATGTTTGTCAACTACTTGTTTGTTGTTTTCAGTATTGAAATACCTACGAATAAACGACTATTCAATAGTTGTAGATAGTAATCCCACTCTCTCTCTGTTATCTCATTTTTTAAAAACAAACCTTCGTCATTATTCGAGACACACACGTTATATATTTTTGTAAGAATGCACAGGAATATGCTGAAAATTATTTAAATATTTTTTCGTTTATATGTATGGGTTTAAAAAAAAACGATTGGTATTGATTAACCAAAGACATTTTGATAATTAAGATCCGGTTTAGTCGTTCAGTGTAAGTTAAAGTAATATTGTAATATCTACATAAAAACAGCTAGTTAATGTGTGCTAAACATCCATTTATAGCGACATGCTAAAGAACAATATTAATTAAAGTATATACTTACTTAAAGTTAACATTCAATAAGAAACAATCGCTACAAAATCTATACGAACTAATCTTAGCATTACTTTGTACGTAGTTTAATGATACTTTCGTTTGTACAGATTCATTTTAAGTATATGATACTTTCCGTCTTACCCAATACTTGCTTAAAGTTGGTAAGATAAAGTGAAGTTTGTATGATAAGCTCTCAAACAGTGGGCCATCAGGTATAATGACAACGACATCACGTGCTCATTATTGCTGCATAAACGCTTCCCGAGCTCCATAACCGGCAGAACGACTGCCTTTATTGTACGACGTATACATTTTGGTTCTTCTTTGAATATTATGCACGCTATCATACATGTGTGCATAGATAAAAAAGGTCCCGTAACCCTCAATTCAGTATTCGGCAATGATTATTTAATGGAAGTAAGGGATAAGCATATTAAAACCATACTTGTTTACGCATTCTGTCTACGTGATTTCGTTTTATAAGAATAAGTAATGTAATGACGTTTTAGTTTAGGTAAGAGAGACTCCCATACTAAAACACTAGACACGCACAACACAATCGTTACTCTTTCTTTTAAATCTAAGATCTCCAATCTCAGATTTTGGAAAAGTATCTGCTACTGAAAAGGTTTCAAACGAAAAACTAATTTCACAAGTGATTACTCAAATCTGAAAACTTTGTCTTATTCCAATTGCTTGCGTTGTTTTTTATAAAAAAAGTAGAAGACTTTATTCATTCCAAAATAAATGGAATAAGTTTATATGTAATACTACATCAATATAAAAGTGTATCCTTATTTACACACACACACAACAGCCGATGCCTTCTAATGGCATAAATAAATTGACGATGGTCAAAATATATGACAGTAACTTTGTCAAACATCAACCTCGTATAACGCTCATTAACAATTTGTCCGGGATTATGAGTTGAGACGGTTTAATTAAAATCGTCTGGCAGCGCGCCAGGCAGGCAGGCTGGCAAGTCTGGTCTGGCGGGGTCTGGCATTGCGCCGGAACCTTTATATTGTCCCGTGATATATGTACTTCTCAATGATATCGTAGTCGGTGACGCGTGCTGACACCAGCTTGGAAACAATAATGTTTCCTCCATTACTATATAGTTAAAACTCATTGCCTTATACCAAGTATATCTGCGGCTACACGATAACAGCGGCTTTGTTTTGAGTAATTGAGCGTTATTTTCATTATAATTGAAGTTATTATTATGCTAATGATGAACACGATTATAGTTATATACACATTTGATTTAGCACTGTATTGAATTAACCTACTTATAATTCCCTTTTTTTGTTTTTGATGCAATATATAAAATTTATATTTTGAATTGTATCTATATCACAAAATATTATACATAGGGTTAGATGTAGTTTTATAAAACTACATTATATATATTAATACTATAGTATGCGAAGTAAAGCATTAGAAATGCTTAGTCAAAAGATAAGTTAACTTTAAGTATTCACTAAAAATAAACTTTAAAAATGGGTAGTTGCACAAAATACGGGCATACTTTAAAAATGTAGAGAAAACAATTGCGCTGTAAAGTTGGAAAATGTAAAAGATTTGAGATCTGCCTGCAAAATGGAAACAAAGCGCAAGTAAATAAAATAAAGCGTGCCGTTTTGGTGCAGTTTCCCCTTGGCTCTGCTCTGAATAAGGTATGAGTGATCTGCCATGAGACAGCCGTAGGCACAGTGTATATGGCGGTGAGTAAACCATGAGAATACAGAAAACTGATTAATTGCTTATCGATAGTCGTTCCTATTTTAGGAATGCTAAGTTTCATTCCAATTTCTATACTAATTACATTTAGTCTTTATATATATATAATTCTTCTGTGAGTGTGTGTGTCACTGAACTTCTCTCAAACGACTGGACCGATTTTGATGAAATTTTTTGTGTGTGTTCAAGGGGATCTGGGAATGGTTTAGATTCACAATATTATATAAAATTCTCGTGTCACGGGGTTCGAACTTGAACTCCACCGAAACGGCTTGACCGATTCCCATGAAACTTTGTGAGCGTATTGAGTAGGTCTGAGAATGGGCCAACATCTATTTTTCATCCTCCTAAATATTAAGGGTAGTCCACACCTAAATTTTATTTTTTATTTTTTAGACAAAATTTTTAGTTTCTATTTTTTTATGATACAACATACAAAAATACATACAATCCTAAATTTTAACCCTTCTACGATCAACCCTTATTTTTTATTTATTAATTGAAAATTGAAATCACATGTATGGCAAAGCAACGTTTGCCGGATCAGCTAGTTATTAGTATAAAAATTGGAATGCGCCTGTTACTGATGATAATGAAAATATAAAAAGTGGTACTTTATTATATCAAAACCTACGCAGCTGCCACAACAATCTTGCACCACTGAAATATGAACACACTGTATGAAATATTATTTTATATATTGTATAGTTGGTTTCAGTATTGGATGCTGTGTAGCGATGTCTCCATATGCACGTGGCATACAGAAACATTGAATACTTCGGCGACGACGACGGGAAGACGCTCAGTCCAGAATAGTATCTACTACATAGTGTACTTCTCGCAGTTTTATATTAAGAACGATTTATCACCTATTTTTTTATTTTAAACTTTTTACACTATTGTGTAAAAAGTTTTTTACTTTAAATTACTTGCCATAACACGCGAATAATATAAGACTCGTACAAATCGTTTATTCAAATATATTTAAGATATTATTGCTAAGTTTCATTTAATTGCATTTATTCATTTCATTTGCTTTTAATATATTAGGAGGATGTTAAAATCGCTATTTGGTTTGGGCGTCATTCCCACTTGCAACGCAAAATATCCACCACAGTAAATAGTAATTTAACACTTTGATACTGAAAACTGTCCCTTTTTCATATAAATTTGTCCGTTTTAATTTAAATCTGAGTATTGTAGTAACCACAAAATGAAATGAAGGTTTCTTTTATAAAATATAATACAATTCTCGGTCTAATAATTCAGAACCAAACTTTTAATTTAGCACAAATTGATTGATTTTATTCAAAGTGTAGATTGAAGCAATTTGCGACTGGTTTGCCAACATTAAAATGGAGGCGAGTGACATGTTTGATGCATGAATCACTGTGTTCTGTGTATGCTATCGGTGTATAGTGTTCGCGTACAAACGCTACGGATTATAAATTCGAGCACTTTAAACTTTGGCCGGGAATTAGAGGGGCTTCTCCAAATTCGCGGAAATACTGAAGGCTATTAACAAGTTGCAGTTGCATTGTTGTGCTATCGCATTATAATCATGTAATTTAAGAATAGATAAGTATGTGAATTCCAGCGTTTCCCAAATAAACCTATAAAGAGAATATTTTATCGTCATATGAGTTTTTGGCCATGCGTTACTTTAATTTTGATAACGTCTACGAGAAAATAAAAACATGGAAGTTTGTTTTAGCAAAAATTAAATGTACAATATCGCTTTTAGCTTTAAAGTTTAAAATTTTCTTCTTTTTATTAAATGTTAGTCGAGCCTTTATATTAGAATTGTATTAGAATAAAACATTATCGATTTTTAAAATTATTAATTCGAAGATTTTATCCGTATAAAACTAATATAAAATTAATAAGATCTGAGAAGGATTAAATCATTAATAAATTTTCAAATTACGGAGAAATAGACAACCTGTATAAAAACCTGACCTCTTAATAACGCTAAGCCCCAGACGAGCTGTGAATTGATCGTTACCATCACGACGTTTTGACGACGTAATTTGTTCCTACTTAATAATAATTTTGTTCTGGAGAAGAGCGATGAATTACAAAACAGCGTTACCTGCATTGTCAGGCTCTCGTTAATTAAATTCTGCGTCAGAAATGGAATTAAATTTATTAAGAAAAAAGTACCGGGAACTGCGAGCGGAAATTCCCGGTGTTATATTAGAATTACTCGGGATTATACGAGATTTCACTTAATTACGGAGCTCGCTCAAATTACGGCTTGCTTTATTTTTGAGGGAGTCGGGTGGTGCGGAATGCGACTCTTCCTCGCTGTTTTAAGGCCTCAGAACGATTGAGCACGTGATTAGGATCGCGTGGTGGTCATTACCTTTATAGGGGTACAACGCTGTTAAACCTGAGATCCGGATTGGAAAACGGATATTTTGCGGTTTTTGTTCCCAATATTATATTGAACGGATTTTAATAGAGCCATTACGATCGTTAGATAAAAAGCGTATATTTTTATGTATTTTGTAGTGCTTTCAGTTCTTGTGAGAAATAATTTTTGTAATGTGTTTCGTTGATGTTTTAGATATAAGAGGGATCTATAATATTTTATCACTGTAGGAAAACATTCACCTTTAATATTAGTATAGTATTTTTTATATTAATTTTACACAAATATGATTTAATTAACTTTTCATAAAATAGTATTGCATGGAACCGTTTATGTATATCTCGGCATTTACAGGTCTATTAGATTATGTCCACACATCTATTCACATACTAATTTTAAACATTTGGTGATATTGAAATTGTATTGATGGTCTACAATTACTTTTGAAAATAACGCTTATTACCCACATTTAAATAATGATTTATCAAAACACATACATACTTTGCTATTGTAAAGTCAAGCTAACAGATAATTACACTAATCGACTATTGTATGTAATTGGCGCTCCAAAAATCACCAATTCAATAGATAGTTTGGAACCAAAATTCATTCATGCATTATCCATGTGCAAGGGAATATCGTTTATATTCCCAACAGATGTATTCTATATTCCTCTAGCAATGTAAGCATTTAGCGGTATTCAGGGAACTCAATTGGCGGTAATGTAAACCCCATCGTCGCGCGCGCTTCTACGACTGTAATTATCATGGAAACTCTAAAGCGATCCAATTGCTTAATTCACGTGAATATGCTATGCTTTTAGCCTAAATCTTCTAAACGTTACTTGAGCTAAGTTAAGCTCCTATAAAGCCGAGGTGAGAAATTCGTCTTAATTGGTACGTTGAATTAATTTGGTTGAGTGCAGTCCCGCTCTCGCAGGCTGCACGGGTTATTAGAACTCATAAGTATGTATTAATGAAAAGTCGAGCATTGACGTCTTTCGCTCGCAAGTATAGAGCCTTGCGGAAATTATTTTACTTAATTTTAGTTTATATACATAAATCAAAATACTAAAACATATCATACTCATATAGATAATGTAAATATGATTTGTCATCCTTTGAGATTGGGTCTAACATTATGTAAACATAATATTACTTTAAATGCATTATTAAAAAGCGCAGTGACAGTACACAGATGTTTTTATGGCAAGTGAAAATTGTATTGATATTTGTTTTGTAGAAGTTTAAGCTGACTAAAGTCCAAATGAAATGCAAAGAAAGAAAGTGGATGTATAATAAAACAGGGCGGACTGAGTAATATTTTTACGCGTAACTTGTGTAAATAATTCACCCGTTTCTACATATCAAGACAGGTTGAGACGGTTTTCGTTCCTTCTTCTCTCCTTGAATTCAGCTGTCATTCAGTATTTTCTATCTAGTAGAACATTGTATAACTTACATTTTTTAATTTATAAGTAAATTCAACATTGATTTTTCCACGCGTTGCAGTTTACTAGTAGACATCATAAATAGAAAGAACCATTCATAAGATTCTTCAAAATAATGTATTACAATATAATAAACGCCGTGCGTGTTCCTTCCTTTAGGGATAATCGCGTTTACAGATACGCTCTACAAAATGGTTCCGCCCTAACGCGTCTCAAAGAAACCTATCGCCTGTAAACAAATAAATACTACTAATATCTCCCCTTCTCTACCTTTTCAGATTAAGTCTGAGTTTTTCCCAAACTAAATAGAACACCGCCTATCCTATGAACAATATTACGTACAATTCTTTTACGCTTAGTCCTGGTTTCAAAAATTCGTGTATTTATGCGAAAGCTAATACCATGAATTTTAGGAGACAAAGTGTAAAAAAATGTACTAAAGTAAACTGTAAGGAGCATAATTAATCAGGAGCATAAGTTTTCATTGGTGCGACAGCATTTCATATCTTTAATAAGTAAACGACAATCAACCTTGATTAGTACTTACCGATATTTTCCTAAGCTGCCACACGTACAACAACACACACAAAATTTTAAAAAGATGCTTGTAAGATGTTACTCGTAAGTAAATATGTATATGGTGTACAGGTAACATCTAAAAGGTTTTTAAGTAAGGAAACTACTATAGTATACTTTGTCGGTAAATAATTGGTCTGCAGTTGCGTAAAAGTATAAGCTTAGTCGACGCAGGGCGGGCTATCTCAGATGTAATAGCGGGATCCACTTTCGCTGAAATACTGGTTTATGTGCCAATTCCTTGTCTTTCCATGCTAACCCACTTTCGGGAAAGGGGTTAATGTTGCCTGAGATGTATTCAAACATGTCTTAATCGGCTCTCTTCAGCCGTACCCGGACTTTAGTTCTGTTTCTTCAAGTACCTCGTAAATTCTGTAGGTTCAACCCGCTATTCATGTTTATAGTATATACAATGAGTTGTTTTTAATAAGTATTAAAATAGCTTTGGTATTATAATATACACACATATTTTAAATTCCTATTATAAAGCGGAAGCCGGGCTTTGTGCTTCTAGTAACGAACTACCCTTGAAGTGGCATAGTGATAATAGCCAAAAATCAAGTTTTTTACAGTTGCACAAAGAATAATTCTTACAGCTGTCGATATTTTACTCATCTTTTCAAGTTATTCTCATTCAAATTCGACGAATAATATTTCTCCATTTTTCCGAGGACACTGATTATCTTCTGCGTTATTTAAAAACGATAACAAGACCTTTAACGGTTTGTTTAATTGTACGATAATATATATAAAACTGTTTAGAATGCAATCATAGAGTTTCTTTGCCTGCTATTAGAAAATCAAATTCCATTCGCTTTTCATTCCCCGTGAGGTTATAAAAAGCTTAGCGCTGTTCAATTGGTTGGCGTCTTCTTTAGTTCTATTTATTTAGCTTTGTAGAATATCGTCCGACATGAATGAAACGAGCTCAGAAATACGACTTAGTCTTGAATCCTCATGATTATTTATATAAATGCGTCGCTTAGAAAATCTGATCACTAATCAATTGAAGAGTTTCTGGTAATTTCATAAAAAGTGCCAAAAGCAAACTAAAAGAAAGCCCAGTCTGGCCTTCTTTCATAGAACTTGAAGATAAGTTTTTTAAAAATAGTTTGGAATACCTTTTTGATAAATATAAAAGTCTTCATAGGATATTAATTAATTAATTTTATTTGTCATCTGGCACTGGCAACAAAACCATAAAACTTTTTCCCTGGAATTTGTGGAGCTTAGTCAAATTATTTGACATTTCAATAACGTCTTACAATTCAACTTCTAATGTTTCTAAGTTATATATTAATTAGATTAATATAATAATAAATAAATTGATAATAATCTTAGTAGTATACAATATGTGAGTTATGATTATTATGAATGCTTTTTATTTGAATGTGTTCCAGAAATTAATGAACGATTTTTTGCTAATTAAATAGCCTATAACATAGGCATAATAAAGGTTTTATACACCAATATCCTCCAAACGATAACGTAACTTGAATTTATTCAGAATTATTATTTATTACAAAGAATGGTTGAGTACTTTATAGTTTGCTTTCTGATATGCAATAAAAAATGATATTATTGTAATGCTTATTAATACTTACATATTCAATCTCATCTCAAATAAGAATGTGTTTTGAGTGTATGCGTTACCTTTCTACAATTATATCACAGTAGGTCTTCCTATTTACTTATTGTTTTTTAAAACATTAGCATTGTAAGTTAAAAGATTACAAATACCTGATATTGGTAATCCATCACGGTAAAGGGGCAAACAAGGACTTAGATCAATTGACTCGTTTTGCGCGGAACAAATTTCGCTCCATATAATCAAACGATGCATTATTCAAGATCATCATAGTCTCAGATTCATCTCGTCTTGTCATTTAACTAGATTCCGATAACGGAATTTGGAAAAGGTCGTTTTATCCTCCAAACTCAGTTGGCGGCGCGCGTCTCGACAAATGTAAGCTTTTGAGCCGTTGGCGAACTACTTTCAGAGTAACACATTGTTATATAAGTTGGCGATTGTATTAATGTATCCGATTTCGCTGCTTGAGCTGGTTAGCTGTGAAATTCAGCGAGGAAACTAGTTTAAACTTAAAAGAATATTTATTTTGATAAGTTAGTCGTTATTGCGCTTTCTGCATGCAGTGAATGTACAAAACAGGAGGTGTTTGTTAAATTTCTATATTTTAATGTACTTTATTGAAACTTATTCGAATAAGCAGCTTTCTTTTCCTATAATTTTTTTAACTTAAATTCTTTATACTTTAACATCTTATGTAATATTTCTCAATACACACCTTAACAATCTAATATCTAGTAAATACTAGTAGTATTTACTATATACTAGAGTGCGTTGTGCTTCTTGCACTTCTACAAAGGACAAAGTCACCAATATGACGTGCAGTGTAATAAGCACGTTTAGAAACAACCCTTTAAAGTTTGAATTATTAATATATTACAAGCACTCAACACAAATCGATTAGTATTGTGCAGTGAGCTCTGTGAAGTGCAGGGAGATGCGCATATCAAAGGAATTAACCTAATGGAAATAATAATATGCAAGTGGAACGATGCAAGATCACGTACAGGCACCCTGTCCGCGTAGCGCTCACATCTTAACAATATACAAGGATAAACACTGCGAAGATTGATTATACTTATAAGTTTGAAAGGGCTATGAGATTATATAGTAATAGATTTTAATTATTCAACATAACACCGGATTTTTAATCTTAGAGTTCGTGGCTAAAAAATTATACGCCGTGTCTATGATTAGGGTAGGTATAGCAAATAATAAATTAGTTCCAAAAAACTACATTATCCATGGTTTTTCATTTTCCATTTTCAAAAAGGTAAACTTGCATTCTTTAATCTTATATATAAAATTCTCGTGTCACAGTTTTCGTTCCCATACTCCTCCGAAACGGCTTGACCAATTCCGATTCCGATGACTTGAGCGTATTGATTAGGTCTGAGAATCGGCCAACATCTATTTTTCAGCCCCATAAATGTTAAGTAGTAGGTAGTCCACCCCCAATTTTATTTTTTTATTTTTAGACAAAATTTTAATTTTATATTTTTTTATGATACAACATACAAAAATACATACAATCCTAAATTTTCACCCTTCTACGATCAATCCTTATTTTTTATTTATTAATTGAAAATTGAAATCACATGTATGGCAAATAAACGTTTGCCGGATCAGCTAGTATAGTAATAAATTTTTGGTGTCTTGTGACCTTTAAAGTTACAAGGTAAAATATGAGAACTCTTTACGTTTCCACTAGAAAAAAATATTTATAGAGTAGTTTAAAATCCAGTAAGATTATGCGAAGTATCTAGACGTGCTGAATCTAAATCTGGACATAAGTTTCTGATTAGTATAAAGTTGTGTTCTTATCGATGTTTCCCAATTATAATTCTGAATTTACTTTAAAATAAAATAACTTTGCAATTGTGATTCCTGCTTATCTGATTCTCTGAATAATGTGCAATCATTATTAAATTATGAAATGAGATATCATATTGATCACTGACCTATTTATTCCAGTGGCTTTTGATGGTGATCTTTTCCTGATTTTACGCTTCCGACGCTATAACAAATTTATACATATGAAAGGCAAAGACAGTTAGGTTTACTTAGTTATATCCTCATTTGATGATGATGAAACCGAAAAAATATATATACTAGCTGATCCGGCAAAGGTTGTTTTTCCATACATGTGATTTCAATTTTCAATTAATAAATAAAAAATAAGGGTCGCGATTGTAGAGTGAAAATTTAGGATTGTATGTATTTTTGTTTGTTGTATTATAAAAAAATAGAAACTAAAAATTTTGTCTAAAAAAAATAGGGGGGACTACCCTTAACGATGTTGGCCGATTCTCAGACCTACTCAATACGCGTACAAAGTTTCATGAGAATCGGTCAAGCCGTTTCGGAGGAGTTCAAGTTCGAACCCCGTGACTCGAGAATTTTATATATTAGATATTATTTAGTGTATGTCTTGATGTGCCACAATACTATCCAAGTCATTAACCATGATAGTATGTTCAATCATAGAAGAATAAAATATGAGATGACAATTGAAGCTTTCCCAGCAGTCCCAACGGGCAGTCAGATTGATGAGCTCCTCAGATACTTCCATCCATTCACATCCGGTCATAAATTAACTGCATTCGCTATAAATGGCCGCCTTTCTTCCCCCCACTTTCCCCATCCCCATCGTCTTCCATTCGGTTGAGCATGATCAAAGCTATTGTTTGTTTGATTTAATAAGACCCACTTATAATAGTGGCGCGGAGTATTATTATAAATGTTCAATTGAACTTAAACTAGTCTTGCATATCCCCAAATACTGCTAATTACTCGGAGCATCATTTGTGATTTTATAACATTTCTAAAATGCCCGTATTTAATTTAAATATAGCGGTCGAAAATACTTACCAATAACCACTTCAGAAACGCATGAATTTATTATTTATGAAAAAAGCTAGATGATAATAATTATAGATGGCTGATAATGTCACATTGGAGTTTTATTATGTAAGTGTAAGTTTGCTGGGGTTTTCATTCATAACAATTTCTAATATCCTTTGTAAATAACTTTAATGGAAAAAAAATATTTGCCATAGTTTTATGGGGCAACTTATGCAGTACAATAATTTTCTAATATGCACTCAATTCACAGTTTGTAGCCGAGTTGAAAGTTGTACCAATCGAATAGGGCGATCTCGCGTGATTTTTTTGTTTGATCACGCATAACTTGTATGCGTGGAATATCGAAGTATCAAGCGATTTAACAATACATGGTCATAGTTTAATTTTTTTATCTTTTCAATTAGGTCATTTTATTTAAACATATATAAGTATAGTTTGCTTTAAACATATATACATATGTCTTTGTCACTTTCTGGTATAACAGAAAGAAATCGTCAAACAAACAATTGACGATCACAAATATTTATCGTATTTTAAGAAAAAAAAAATATCCTCTTAACTGGAGGAGCATAAAAATTAAAGGCAAGTTAGACGGGGAGAAAAGATAATACACAAACTTCCCCCTGGTAAAACTTTTTCGTCTAATCTGTGCGTGACTGGACGAGCTTGAAAGGATCGGAGGCTATTCTTTTTGCAGGATATTTTTTCCACATTTATCGGCTACAAATTGGTACACATTTTTCTTACAGGATCCTATTTTGTGTACGCATTAACTCGACAGTAAGCTTCAGCGAGACGTTTCTACGTAGTAGCTGTGAACTAGAGCCTTTTTATTCAATTCAAAGTGAAGGCGTTATAAAGAAGATCAAATTTAAAATGTATAGAAATCAGATTGTGAAAAATGACGCAATTCTCAAAACCCTAACACCTTACGATATGTGAAGACGTACCGCTTCTATAATGGCTGAAAACGTACTCACGAGCCCTATAGTAGGGTTAATTAAGCAGTTTGCCAAATTCTTTAAAATTTTTATATTATTTCATGTTTTTCAGAATGAGAATTCCCCCCTTACTCGTATCGGACAAGCTGTCGTACAGTTTATGCGAGTCACTCTTCATATTTTTTCCATTTTTGTATAATTTCCTCCACTTAGCCGTTTCAGCTCAAGCCATTTACAACAATTTACGAGCGACTCACGGCTTGCTAATGTTTTCAGGATGACTTGGATCATTGGAAATAACTAATAGAGTTTTTAATCTTTTTGAATCTTCAAACAAGGCTAGGTGTCGAGATTAATGATAGTATGCAATATTTCTTTATACTAAACTTATGATCATAAAAAATATAATACACAGTAGGAACATTATTGATGTGTCCAAGGATTATTGGGTATTTATATATATTATTTTGGCCAAATAAAACGAAATGTGAGAAGAATGGTTTTATTTAAACCACGATAAGAATCTTATTAAGTTACATTTACTCATGAAATTGTTATATACAAATCTAACAGAAAATACATTATATAATATTTACACGTTTAGAAATATTCAATTCAAGACAAACACAACTAAAAATATCTAATAAGATCCGATATTATATAGGCAGTGTTATTGAAATTACAATTTCTCTTTGCAGCGTTAATGCTAGATTGACATGCGCTATAATGACATTGTTATATATTTTTAAATATTTAACCGACATCAAAAACAAGAAGTTTTTCAATTTGGCAGATACTATTATCATATATTCATAGAAACGATTGTGGAATCCTAGATACAGTCATATTGTGTAGTCATAAGTGCCTATACATTTGTTTTCATTGGTCAAATTAAACATGTACCCGTTATACAAAATGCTTAATAAAAGCATTGAAGTTACTGAAATATTAGCAAATTGTAATCATATTATCTCTGTTCAATCTTACAGAATTCGAACAGATGACAAGACTATTTACCGGCAATATCTTTTCCCAGAGCACTGGTTGCCAAATGGAAAAGCGGCCAACTATCGATTTTCAAACTAAGAATCTCAACTTCAATTATGATTAAGATTCTTTATTAGGCTTTTGGTAATTTAGGTATACAACAACCTAGGCTTGTGTTTATACAATAATGATTGCATTACATTAAGAGTATATTCTTATCGAGCAGATACAAAACACATCTTATTTCTAATTAGGAACGAAAGTAAGTTTTTATTTACACAGATTTAATAAAAACGTATACACTCTTGAGACTTACAAATATCTAACTCATAATATAGAATATACTTAGACAGTAACAGACACAACAGTAAAATTCTTAAGAGACCAACAAAACAATTGCTTCACGACCACTCAATATTTAAACAATCAGCGACTAGACTTCTAAATTTGAACTAACAAAAGAACTCGTAAAACGATGAGGAATAACGTTGCAAAATTAAATTGAATTCTAAAAAACAAGGCCCAAAGAACGTGCCCGTGAATAGAGCAAGTTCGCGACGGCTCCCCGGAGCGCGATCATACGAAATGATTAATTATTGTGAGTTCTCACCACGCCCTGAGACGGTCTCTCACTCTACGACAATGGTGCATTGTTTGTTTAAACTTCTACCGAACAACAGATCACTCTCAATGGAGGAACAAAATTAAAACAATATAAAACTCTATACATTTTTATATCTGTTGTTGCAGTGATGATAGTGGTTAAGTATGTGTGTTTCTTGCGTTTAAATCTAAGCATTCAGGCTTTCCGTATTTGCAATGAAGAATCAGATGAAATCTCCGACCTCCCTAAATAGTTTAAGCTCCACATCGTTCGTATTATAATCTAAAAGAAGTATTGTTAAAAGTAACATTTATAAAATTATATTACCTAAATATACCCTCGAGTTAATCTTAAGCCGGTCATCTCAACAAGAAGTCGTTAAGTCGTCGGTCGTGTTTGTGTGGCGGGGTGTGTAACGAGGTTAGGCGGGTGTCGACATGTGCGATGTGCAGTGCGGTCCAGCGATGCAGGAATATGCACCCAAGTGAACTCTACTGTACAATGCACTAACTGGTAAATTGTGACGTATGTACCTATGCAGGTGTTAACGTTACTAGTGTTAAGAGTCCGCGCGTGTAACCCGCGATCACAACAAAGATAACTTAATAAATTACATTTCATCTAAAATATAATTACACTTATTGTACATTCATATTTCATCGAAATGATCATAGTCGTCATAGGAGGTGATAGTATTATGATAGTTTATCATATGAGATCTCTACTTAATATTTTGTAAAACTTTTTACATTAGTGACTGCCTTGTAAGGGAGATATACTCAACATACACCGATATTATTATGAACCATATTTGAAGTCTTCTTATTTTAGATTTCTACATTTTTATATAGTAATACACGCCATTTTACACAATCACCGTAATATGGGAAACACTGCACTGAAATTCTACAAAATCTAGAACTCGTCTATACTGAGATCTCTTGTATCTGCACGCGTTTCTTGGGGGGCGGCGCGGCGGTAGCCGGCCTCTCTACCAACTCTAAGTCGCTGCTGCGCTGTGGATATCGTGAGATATATTAAATAAAATTGTATAAAATATTTATATAAACAAATAAATGGTACTTAAATTTATTTCAGAGAATAAGAAATACATTCCTGGCGTGTGCGATAATTTTTGAACTTTTATATGTGACAAAAAGCAGTTAGTGATCCTCATCGTTACATCGATCGAAAATTCATAATAATGTAGAGTATAATATACATTGAATATACAAACAACAAGCATTCAACTATAACATAAATGGCGTACACACGCGGCGAGTCATCACGGCCCATTATGTGAACGTTTTGCTCACATCAATCACACGGAGCTGCATTTATTCCAACCATCGATATTACGCATCTATTTGTCTACCTCCCTCAGCCCCTGCCTCAGTCACGAATGCATTGTTCCGCACCATTTCTTTTAACGCAATACTTACGCCAATACGCGAACTCAATTCGCTATTTTTCAATTGCTCTGTGGCCTTACTGGATGTTCGATTCGTTTTACTTTATCACGAAATATTTGCTTATATTTATTTCGAGCATCAATGCTTTAGATTTGAAATGAAATTCTTTATCGCTCAGCTCGGATTTACAATTATGTTCCGTCGTGAGCTTTTGTTTCGTTTATTCTTTGGTTCTTTTTTATTGGATACACCGTAAGTACGATATTAAAGTACACTCTCCACTCCACTAATATTTTATTTATGTAAGAGTCCTAAAACAACATGTAAGCTTAAACCTACGAGACAAATATACATTGTTCAATACTATCGAAGTCGAGATCTTTTATAAGTGAACACGTTTACCTTAAGCGTACTTTTCCGGGGTGACGTCAGCGTCTCTGTAAGAGTTGATCCCCGACTCGCCCCGCTACCTGCATTTAATATGATACGAATAAGTTTTTTAAATAACTAATCTAGTAATTTTTACTATTGCTTTGCTCTTATACGGTAAATTTCAGTAAGAATGTTTATTTAATTGTATTCGTAACTACATTACAAATAACAAACAATAGTTTTATTACAAATAAGCCTAGTTTTTATAACAATTATAACACATATAGACAATGAGATAGATATGGCTTTTAGACCGTCCAAGGTTCACTTTTTAACATGTTTTTGTTTATCAGATGATACTAATAACATAAAAGTTACATTATAAAAATACAATGCTATATATATGCATAAAATAATATGAATTTGGGGATTATAGGTTTCTGATTTACAAATCAAAGGAAAAGAATATAAATTAGTCTATCCAATCACCATGGACTTTACCTTCACGTCGAGGTCGGGATCGAGCACGACGCTTGCCTCGCTGTAGGTAGATTCCGGCAAAGACAATTAGGTTTAACGCCAGCAAAAAGCACCCGGCACCGACAGTCACCCCCAACGCCACAGTATAGCTGTGGACCAATATTAGTTTTATACGAATAGTATACAATACAAAAATGTTTTTAGTATATATAACTATAAATAAGTATTTTTCTTTAATCCAAACGCTATAACATTATTTTTAATTAGTTTTATTTACACACCTGCAAATTTTAAAAATAAAATAATTGATTATTTTTTACACAATTTTCGAAAAATGTGTAAAAAATAATAAGGTGTTATAATATGTAGGTATTTATAAAAAGTATATATGTAAGTATTTACACTTTATCAGTTGAGCATTCATGATCAGTTATTTAAAGCGTGATAAGCTTTAAATAACTGATCATGAATGCTTGTTATTATCGCTTGTGCTTATTATAATTAAATTATAATATTTTCTATTTTGTTAAACCTTGTAAGCTAAGATGAGAAAGACTTTGAAAAATTGGTACATTCAATTTTATATTTTAAAACAAAACAAGAGCCTATATAATTTCTAAAGTTTTTCATAACTTTATATCCTTAAATCCTGAAAATAATTGACGATTTTCTGGTGAAACTACTTAAAATCAAGCTATGTTATTTGAAAGCAAGCTATGTTTATTGAAAACCAAAACCAAACCCTCGATTTGCTAGTCGCGTCACTTTAAAACCTGAGATGTTTCGATTATTAATTGATATGCCTAAAACTTGGCGGTATATACAGTGTTGACGGCTGGCTTAGTATTAAATATTTGTAAATTGTCAATGAAGTTTATGCAAAGTTAATAAGTAGAAGTTTTATTGGCCTGTCAGCCCTAACAAAACATGCACTGTCAGTAGGTAAACACATTAGCGGGATTACAACGGAGTCGTGACTTGTAGCCTCCCTTCGAAGCCTTCACCGTTAAAGCTTGTTATTTTTTATTTGACTTCATTTGTAATTTACATATTACATGCTATTCATACATTTAAAATTTATTATAAGCTTTTAAATGATACTCATATTTTTTAATTTTAATTAATTTAATAATAATAAAATCAATATATGCGTAGCCAAATTATAAATTTACTTATTTTCACAAATCAATTTAGATGGTTTAGAGGAATTTGGACGAAAAATCAGGAAAAACACGATTCAAAATAGACGAGTAATATTTCATACATGCGAAATCTTATTAGAATTTCCCGGAAATAGAACTTTAATAATCTTAAATAGAACTCCGCTTTTATGATTAAAGCAGAGTTCTATTTAATCCTAAAAAACTTTAGGAATTAGGTCACGAGGTAACACATTGAAAAAAATTCAAACGAATTGAGAAGCTTTTTGAGAGATAGCTAAAAACATCGACAACATTTTTGAGCTCAGTAATAAACAAGTATCATTTTAACATACATTAAATTAATAAAATACACAACCTTTAATGTGCTGCCACTTATATCTAATAGATGCTCATAATAGAACAACGTTATTTAAAAAGGAAGTCCCCGAGTCTTCTTTATTCTTTTTCATAAAACGCCCTATTCACCCTAAAGAATGCAACATCTGTTTGTATGAAGCATAATCCACTATAAGGGGATACAGGCTTCCAGAATACGGCATCTATTTTCGCCTTTACTCAGTAATAAAAGAAACGTCTTTCCTTATATTATATTTTCGCTATATTTTGCTACTGTTTATGTGACAAAAAACTTTAGTAAGAAAAGAGCGACTGGATCTTCGTAAGATACGGCATCAGTGTATCTGAATCTGTTCTTATTAAAACATTTATCCTTTACGTACTCTATACTTCTTGTTCTATACTTAACACTATCGGGTCAATTAAACTTAGGCGGCTCAGTTGACGGTCGTTTGTAGGGTCTTCCTCTGAACTAAAAATGAAGTCATTCAGAAATGTATCAGTCTTCTCGACATATTTATAAATCTATACATATAGTCGTAGAATAAATAAAAAAGGTAAGTTATAAGTTATTTTAAATAATATTATGAAATTATGTTTGTAACGAATAAGTTATTTTTTTTTAATCAAATCATCTTTCTCAATTAGAATACTTATTTGAGTAATATATGAAATTGATGTCCTAGATATATGCTATTAATAGGATCGAGGCGTGAATGAGAAAAAGGTAACCCTATAATAATATTTCACATGGTAGTATTTTTCTTTTTCAAAAGGTTTTTACCATATACCATGAACTTATAGATACCACGGTATGAAAATATCTCCGGAGCATAATACCACACACTTAATATATAACGCGCATGAGTGATTATGGAAACCTCGGTGAAAATCTAGTATTTATATTTTGCAACCGCATTTCTAATACCTCATTTCCCGAGGGAGTCATTACCAATTCTTTGTTCCAAGAAACACCCCAACCCCTCTTACGTAATATCTAGATTCGAAATTTACAACAAACACTATAAAAGTGAGGCATTGTTTGATTTTAAAAGTTTAGCAATTATCCAGCTC
The DNA here is from genome assembly GCA_963693355.1 of Pontia daplidice. NCBI lineage: Eukaryota > Metazoa > Arthropoda > Insecta > Lepidoptera > Pieridae > Pontia > Pontia daplidice. The sequence goes on from CAVNZL010000029.1 coordinate 1,218,539, forward strand.
GTGCCAGCGGGACACGGTTGCTAAAACAATACCTTTATTAATGGCTAAAGTTGTGTTAGGCAGTCGCAAATAAGAGAGATATTTTTGGGTTTTAATCGAGCCAAATTTATGTTGCAAAGTAATTGTATTCTCGACTTTTTAAAATTAAACGGTACTCATCCAAATAGGTAAAAAACTTCGCTATGTAACTGTGATTATGCTAGCAGTATTTTTTTAATTTTTCAGTAGTGCATTAAATATATGTATCAATGTCAATGATCTAAAATATAGGTTACCTGTAGTATTGTGAGTCCAAAGTCAGTGAGTCTTCTTTAGGCGAGGGTCTGGGCGGCGGTAGAGCGGCTAGCGCGGGACGTGCTGAGGGTGGAGGGGAACATTCTTCCGCTTCTAGGCTCTCCTCAGTCTCACTTTCATCTTCGTCTTGATCCAATGAGGCTGTAGTTGTATACAACTCAGGAAATATGTCGCCTACGGAAAAAATATTCGTTAAATCTATGAAATTGAATAAATAACGTTGAGATTTTAGCATTTAATACTTCACTTTCTTAATATTATGTTATTGAATGTAAGTTAATCTAAATATACATTAAATTTATATGTGACTAAAATCCAAAGTTAAGGTCATATTTGGCATTAAGTTCTGTTCCGTGCTGATATATCGTGCGGGATCAATTACGTGCAAAGACTTTTCTCCGAAATAAAGTTTAAGAAACAGGAATTACCCGAAGATTTATATGATGGTGGGGTAGGGCGGAGCGGTATTTTGTGATCTGTGACATCATTGGCCACAATTTACTGCTGCTATTTGTCTAACTTTATTGTCGCGTGTGTTTCATTTACGTTCGATAGGTTTTGCGCTTCTGTTTTCTACATAGTTATATATTATATATACTTCTATAAAATAGAGATATAAGTATAATATTGGAAATATTTTTTATAATTTGACACTAAGACTGATAACAGTTGACATTTTCATAAGCATCATACAGTTGTTACAATACACTATTAATAAGCTAAATATGCATGCAAGGTAAGGAATGTGTAAACCTAAACTTTGGCAATTAATATAAAAATACGAAAAGAAAACGTCAGCAGAGCTGCAACTCACGAAGATACACAAAAAGCTCGCTTTAAGCCGTGAGGGACTCCGCTGTAATCATCCAGAGCCTTGAGCGTTGAAAGCGCTTTTGAAGTTTATAGCCAAATTCGGCTTGCTAACAGTGTCAAAGTGGGAAATTTTCAATTACTTATGTCTTTTTTTGCTGACGTCGGAAGCGATATAGGTTTTAGATGAATAAAGCTTTAATAAATCAAAGCAACAAGAAGTTGTAAATATGAAAGACATCAGTATTAACACCATTTATATTCAATTAGTAGTTAAAAGCGCGAATGTTGTATTAAAATTATAAATTCGTACCATATGGAAATAGAGAGTTCTGCAACCTATCTATTTACAACAGACATTAAAGTAGTTACAAATAGTTGATGATTAGGCAATAGACGATACGACCATAGGTACAAATACGTAGGTATATTCTGATAAACGTGTGCAATATGCAAATAGCTGAATTATTGAATGAAACAACGTAAATGAGTCATAACCAAAGCCACGACTATTCACAGTTTTGAAATAAGATACTCAGAAATGAAGGTGGGTGAGTTAATTTCCGTTATTAATGGGGTCGCAGCCTTAGAGCCCGCAGCCGGTTATGGCATGAATCAGCATTAATTTACTACAAGTGCCCAAATATAGAATTGTCAGGACTAGGGACCTACCTACACTTGCTAAAGACCTATGGATGTTATTTTTGGTACAAAAACTTCGCCAAGGCACTTAAGGGGCGTCGTAGGCTAATTATGAATATTAAAAAAAAACTTGAAATTATTGATGGAGTGCTAAAATATTTTTTTTCATGAATAAAAGTGAATAAAATAATTATTTTCTATACCGTATTTACTACTATCATAACAAGTACAAAAGTATTCACCCGGTTTTGTTAAAATAAGCCATAATTACCAGAAAAAAATGCTATAACCCAAATTAGTAATTTGCATTCACATTAGGCGTTACATCTGAAGACATTTGGCCATCTAAAGTCAGGGCACGTAGGTACCACCCGTCCAGCCGCCCAAATGAAACGAAGCGCGTCAACTTGGCTCCCATTTCTCTGTACAATTCTTATAAAGCTTATATAGCGAATTATACAGCGCACCATGTCTTTGCTGACTTTAGTGTATCCAATTGTTTATGGTTTTCCGGGGTTGACCTTTTTAAGACTATTGAAAATTTACTCATCCGTGGGTAACTATGAGCGAAAGTAGTTAGAAAGCTGGTCTCCTCGATATATACTGATTTAACAGACTGATTGGGACTTAATAACTTTTTCCGCTAGAACGTTTCAAGTATTTTGTTATAATTTTGATGGGATGTTTACATTATATGAGATTCCAATATCATGAAGCAGACACAAAACACACTCGGAAATTGTATACATTTAAGCGCAAATTACGAACGTAATGAATTATCTATAGGTACTATACTAGAATATGTACTTAAATTCACAATCATTATGAATAGCAATTGGTTCGAAATTTGTATATAATTAATAATCATATACAATATATTCTTCAATATATATCAGGTATAATTACCGGTCAATATTACCCAAACCGGTCGATTTCTATTATAGTCATGGGACAACCGCTCTTAATAGGCCTGATAAATATAATATATCTCTAGCGGTTCCGCAAACAGTGTAACCCTTTTAGATATTTCGGTATCATTAATATTAGCTATCGTCAGGTATCGGTTACCGGGTATCTGCCATATCGAGTAGCTTTGGTGTTATTCGTAGCTAACATTGATAGCATTTTATATTATTCTGCTTATTTCTGTTCTATATAATACGTTCTAGAAACGGAATCATAAATGTAATTTACATATTAATAAAATTTATTATGTACCAAGACTTGTATACATTAAGTCTACATGAGATGGTACTATAAATCTGGCCTTGTCTTCAGGTTTCTTTATCCTCCTTGATAATGTTTCTTTAACACAACAAAAATATGTAATAAGCCTCGTGAAATGGCTTTTGTAGTTTTAGGAATAAGATACACCGGTTTCCCTACGATGTCTGAACTCGCCGTTCATTTAAGTTTTAAATATGTAAATACAAAAATCTATTGTTGCCCAGTCGGGAATCGAATGCATTGTACGTGGTTAATGCAGCCTAAAACTGCTCAAATAGTTTTAAAATTTTGTCCGAGTCAAATTGGTGTAATTAATAATTACACGAAAAAACATGCATTTTACTGAAATTTATGCTAAATTAAAATGTAAACATTTCTAAAAGTCTGCTCAACTTAAAGGAAAGTTCTTCTGGCAGTAAAACCACACGATAAGAAATAATAAAATTGTTTCAACCGTTCATGATGATGAGGATCACAGCAAATATATACCTTTTTATATTTATACAAGTTTGTTTCACTACATAATAAAATTAATTAAAAAGTAAGGTGCGATGAAATTGACTTATAAAGTTTGGCAGCGAACAAAATATACGTCGTGTAGTTAATGACAGAGGAACGAAATTACGGTTACTTCCTACTAAACTTTCTAATAAGAGGCAGACTATAATATATTTAAGGCTCAGAATATTAGATGTCCCAAGAATATATCATGTTAAGCACTATCTTCGCGTTTACTTGTATCATGCGGCTTCTTTACGTAAGCATGTGTTACGAAAATTATTATTTAATGACCCTATAAATTTTCCAAAAAATAAACGCATTCAAAAAGTGTGAAAAAAAGAAAAGAAGGCACACTCAAAAATCCAATACGAATGCTAAATATCCACGAGTGCTGAATACTGTTCGCCGTTCAACAAAAACTGCATTCTTTATTCAGCGTCAGACGTAGGGCGGGCGGTGGCGGAAGTGCCGCACCCGCCATTAAACCGCCCTAAAATCCCGCGTTTTTATAAGTTTCCGTCACGGACTATCGCTCTAATTGCTCACTCATCATATTTCGTCCATTAAATTTTCCGCCTATATGTATAAATATAATTAGAACGGTAAACGATTGCATAACCGTGACTGTGTATTTTGGCTGACTTTGTGCGCCGCACAGCAAAATTTTATTCATATTTAATGAGCACCAAGAAAAATTAAAATATTTGTTTTTCATTAAAGTTTACTAATGATTGTTTCAGAATTTCAAATTAAAAAGAACGTTCATGATTTAAATGAATTACTAGTTTCTCTTCAGTCGTATTGATTGAAGAACGGAAATAGTATTCGCTATGTAATGGTAATGACTAAAGAATTAGTATTCTGAATGACATTTGTTAATTGTTAATTTTTAGATGAATTAAGTATTATGAGAAATACTATGCAATAAAGTATTATTAGAAATAATATATATTATCTATAAAAATCTTTTATACTTTATATTAAAAATACATAATTTAAGGTATAATACATAATAATATATAATAAATACCTCACTTTGGGGTTAACTGACCTTATGTGAAATCTGTCCCGATATTATTGCTATAATTATATTAAAATATATTCACTCACCGGCGAACATGTCAGGGCGGAGATCCCGGAATTGGTGATGGGCTGGTGCTGCTCCAGCTCGATGTAATTGTGGAATGAGATGCAGCCACAGAGATAGCTTATGACCGCGGTAGTGACTGCGCACACGCATTTTAGTGCCTAAAGAGGAAGTTAAAGAAGTTTTAATTAAAATTGTTTTTTCTTATAGCAAAATTGTGTTTGAAATTACGAAGATAATTAATTTTCACATCGAGAAACAATATAATAATGAAGATTCACAAAATTATGAAGGAACTTTGGCGCAAATTAGTCTACAAAATAGCCCGAGGTCTGCCTCAGAATGTGATTAAGACCGAGGGGGAACTTTATTGCTTTTGGAGTAGTCTTACAAGCCCTTGACCTAATTATATTAAGTAACTGTCTTATGTTATTAAATCTTCAGATCTTTTTGTAAGAGGCGGTTTTTAGGGCTTAGTTACCTATACTTAAGTATTGTTGCGTGTTCAGTTCATAGCGCGGCCATGAGAGATTAGTCTCCCGGTGGTCCTCGGGCTTAGGGCTGGGATCTCCAGTCTTGGCAAAAGCTGCTAGCGATGCTACGCAGGCTTCTGCCACGCTTACATCTCCTCGAGAATAGTTCCGAGGTAGCCCACCAACCAAGGGTAAACCAAGGAAGTACGGTAACGTCTCACCGGATACGCTGCCAAGACGCTGTGAAACAATTTACTACTGAACATTTTCATGTAAGTGGTCCATAATTGTGTAATATAATTTTTATTATGTTTTAAATAAAAGTGTAATAAATGATTAGGGTAGATGATTACTGATAATGATGAATTAATGATCAAAGAAGACCTCGAAAGCTTTAACTTTTTTTTTTTTACGTATTTTCTGTTATGAATATTATGTAAATATTATTTTACGAGGATAACATAATATTAACCTATAAACATTCAATGAAATGCGGAAACCATTATATACAAACTTTACTTCGAAGTAATATCAATATAAAATTATAATTCGTGAATATATAAAGACGAGAGTCGAATTACGTCCTATCATCGAATTTCTTTAACGATTACCTTTCGATTTGAAGTTTGAGTATAATTTTCTAAAGGTTATTCATCCATTTACCTTGTCTTATGTATACAAGTTGTGATAACTAGAACAAAATACTTTTCCTACTATTTATCAATATGTCCTCTTCGAGTATGAACCAAAATTTTCAGAATCTCAATTTATTAAAACAACAAAAAATGTATTACTAGCTATTGAGAATTATTATTTCATAAATTAGACGTTACGTTTAAAAAAATATAAGATCCTTGTTATCAATACGTATTTTTGCTGTATTTTTGAAGAATTTTTCTATGAGGTCTGAAACATTAATAAAACCGAAATAAAATAAAATATGCTGAGTAGAAAAATTTTTAAATTCCCATTTTTTAATTTTTTTTTTTTTTTTTGAAATTTATTATGCCATAGAACTCGTTACTATATAAATAAGACCTTTTGTTTCTACGACTCCTTTGCTATATATATAAAGAACACTTTTGAAGTTACGATAAATAATAATTAGGCTAACTTTTTGCACTACTTATATTTATTTTCAATTTAAAGGTTTTGTAAATTTTACAGTTGATGTAATGGTCACTATGCCGGACTGCCATACAGAGGGTGCCGCGTTCGATCCCTGGTAAGGTCAATATTTGTTGGATGGATATCTGATTGCTTTTATCTGTTATATATGCGTCAAAAAATCGTAGAAGTTTATTTGTATCAGTTGTGTTAGCATCCATACACCTACCTATAAATAGTGTGGGTCTATCCGAACATGTGTGAAATCTAATTTACAATGTAGTTTAGGGGAAAATCTCACCTGCGGATAATCTGCGTCACGAGAGTGATGCGCAAAATGGGCAAGGTATGTGGGTGCCCCGCGCCGTGCGTGTAGTTGAGCGACTCGCAAAGCGGGCGCAGCACCAGCCCCATCGCTGAGTGCCTCCAAGGTGGCATCGCGGATGTTAATTGGATGCTGGATTGGCTTCTCCCAATCCGTGTACTCATTGCGAACAGCCGCAAAGATCTCGTTGCGGTGATAGCGGTACACGTTTCGGACGTATGTACGCAGCACCCGGTTTCTGCGGAATTAAACAAGAATGAAACACAAATTATTAAATGTATTCTTCATTTCGTGATTGATTTTTATTTTCATGAAATTTTTACAGATCATCAATTTCTGCTGCGGCTTCAACAACAAATATTAAAATACAGAACTAAATAAATATTTTAGGGGGCTCCGACACAAAAAAATTTTCTAATAAAGGTCCCCTTTTCCTCAAATAAAAGGTATCCCTTGGAAGCCTTCGTACGCGAGTTCGTCTCGGCCTTGCCCATTATTGTTTTTAATACAGATTAACTGATATTTAATGAAAATTATATCTATTATAAACAATGTCGTTATGCGTATTATTGTGGCAATGATCTAGAAACAAAAGACCACCTGTATTCTTCCTCAAAGCCGTGTCGTATATCTTCCTCACTAAAGAAGTGGTAGCTTTCAGTCGTCGTTACAACAACAACGAGGGCGCAATCTAGGAAGGTGTCACTGGCGTGCAACGCCCTACTCGGTGAAGGGTTAGGTAATTCCCGTGAGTGGGGTACACTTGGACCCCATCCCGCTAGAAAACGTGCTCGGGGTGCTTCCACGGCAACAAGCGCTGCCAGCGGGCGGTTTGAGACGCATGAAATGAGCCTGTAAAAGTCCAATCTTTAGAAAAACACCGCCACAAAATAAATTTTCTATGTTTAAAGACACAACTGTATAAGCTTTACACTCAAAATATTTTTTATTAAAAATCATGTTTCACTGTTTAGTATTTTAAAAATGAGTATAATGAACACATATTAAAGCTGTGTGAATTTTTGTACCAATGCTCTCCAGGGTGTGCGTCTCGAGTACAACGCAACGCCTGTGCGGCGTGCTCGCGTGCTAGTGCTGGGTCGGGAGATAATGCTGCTGGACTCAGTGCTGACCCACTCAGCAGCATAATACGCGACACCAGACCTACAGAGAATTATAAAGTAAATGTTTTGTTTTTAAATTGCAAAGGCTAGTTTTGAGCAAATATATCAAGTTACATTGTCAAGACTAAGAGAATATTGTAACTTTCTAAATTTTCATTTCATTATTGATTCACAAGAGAAAGAAATCAAATCTAAGACCGAATTGGATCTAAAGTCCATAGCGTTTTTTACTTGATTACATCCAGCTAATCAAAGGTAAACATTTAATTAAAAATGATCAAGGTTCATAAGGTTTAATTTCAGTTTTAATTAAATTTCGCTTACCTTTGATATTGGGTAACATGACAACATTATTGACTAATGCTGCAGCGGAAGCGTGACCAACCAGGGTGACGCGGCGCGGGTCACCGCCAAAGGCCGCGATGTTGGTCCGTATCCATGACAACGCCGCTACTACGTCCAGCACCGCAGCGCCACCCGATAGTGAAGTCTCATCGTCTTCACTCGTTGTTAAGTAGCCTACACATGATTAATAAATAAGTTTTGTTACATTGTTAAAATATTTTAGATACGTTTATTTTACGTGTTAAAAGAAGATTTTTTGTATCAATATTTTAAATATAAGTTACTGCCGCAAGATAATGAGAATATATTGTAATAATGAAGTCAGTGTAACTATGATTTAGATCGCGGCTCTAGGCGGTAGCAATAAAGCAGCGCTGCCAAACGCCCATAAACCCATTTGGCTGGCGAGTTGCGGATTCTGCTGACTGTACATCGCAACTTTATGCGTTAACTGTCTTATATTTCAGATGTATATTTACTTTTTTAAATCAGACTTACCGAGTAATCCTATCCTATAGTTAAGTGTAACGACTAGTAGGTGCGCACGCGCTGCCAGAACAGCTCCATCCAAAGCGTTGCCTGATCCCCCTTCCGGGCCCGCACCCGCCCACACCACGACTGCATAGGGCGCTTCTACGCCGCGGGATCCTAAGTAAAATAAAGTTTAATAATAGTATATACAGCAGGGACAGAAATTAGTTTATATAAATTAAAGTATAAATATATTAGTCTTACCGCTACCGGGTACATAGATGTTGAGGTAGAGACAATCTTCGCTTTGGTTTACAAGAAGAGGTTGGAGTGCCAACAGCTGGTTGTACACTCCCAGTGGCATCCTTGTCAATGCTGCAGTTCTATAATAATATCAGGCGTTACTTTGCGAAAGTCCATAGTATACTTTAAATACCTACCTAAAGGGTAAGATAGTATAACTTTTAAGAAACGGTATCCAAAATATTCCATGAGCGCTCTCACTACCACTAGAAGGTTATGAAACTCGACGGTGATTATTGAACAGTACTAAAAATCGGTGTCAATATCGGTGTATAGTGCACTCTTAGTTATTGGCAGCTTATTACTCAGATATAATTGGGCTGCGTCTGAGCGCTACAGTAACTTAATCAACACTTGATCTCCCCGGAGTCCCCGAGGTTACAAGGATATTGTGTTTCTAGATCCAATAAAGATGATGTAATATCGATGTATTAACTGAAGCATGGTGCCATTTAGATAAGTGTTTTTAATTAGTAACTTTTTTTCGTTCAGTTTCTTTTATATTGACGCCAAAATATACTTGGAATCAGAAATATCTTACTGAACTCATGCAGCTCTGAAAATATTAGTAAGCTTACATGTTGGCTATATCGGGGATGCGTTGTGGACAGACGGGTGCGAAGGTGTCGGCGAGACGTGTTCCAGGCCAAGGGGTAGGCGGTGGGGGGGCGCGCAAGCGAGGGGGCAGTGCCGCGTACGGTACCCCCCGGAACACCTCCACAGGCTCCAGCCGCCTCGACGCCGGTTCTACTATGATGCCACGGATGGCTCCTGCGCACCAAAGAAATTATACGTATGTTTTATTAGGTTTTTGTATCGTACATAGCATTGCAATAACGTGATACATCTGACAGTAGTAAAATGCTACTACCGATGTTATTCGAATACCATTTAATACCAGTAATATTAGTATTATTAAATTATATTCGAATATATTCCTTTAGAATATACATACGGAAGAAACACACAAATGCAAAATAGACATATTTGATTTCAAAGATTTGTTAAAACTGTAGAATAATTTAATTTAGCTCAATTTAAAAACTTTATTAAAGTCTGGCTGGCCGCCCCCATCCACGTTACACAATACCTAATTTTTCATACATTGCGGCTGTCTCGCATCTGAATGCTCGCTGGTTTGTTGTTAAACAGAAAATGCAGCGTAAAAGCTGTCTCATGTCACCCAAATTACTGAGAATTAAAGGCACTGCAAAATTAAATTTCCATAGAGATTAAGCTATATAAAAGCTTTTTATCTTAACCATTTTAAAAGACCAGTTAATTCCACACTGTCAAGTAGGTTTAACGTTAAGGTTTACTCCTGTATGTGGTATTTAAAATAAATAATTACTTCTAGATTTTCAAGGCAGGATGATCTAGTGGGGTTACGCACAGATTAACCAATTAAAGAACCACAAGGAAGCCTTGTAATTAATAATTTGAGGCGAAGGCCGAGCACATCGGGCGAATGGTATTTTCACTGATTGGATTCTGGCGTCATGCCCGCGACCGTACTCTTTACTCACCGATTAAGGATAGCTTATTTGATTTAAATTAATTAATAATGAGTAAAACAAGAAACAGTAACTTCTTTGGGTCAGACGAGTACTACACATTTAAGTTCAGCTTCTTTGAATCTTCCGATAAATATACTGAAATACGTTTGACACGTTGTTAGGTAAGTTATAAAATGATCTTATATATGCGACGTCATGGCTGCTAATTTCGGCTAAGGTCGATAATTTTTTTTTTTGCATACAGTAATATTCATTAGACATAATATAAAGATCATTGAGATAAATACTCAAATACCTCAACACAAATATTTATCTATCTAAACTTATCACAATTACAATGAGGCCAGACCAGAACAAGATAGCACACAAATAAGTTACAAGACCCCTCGCCATTTGACATGGCCTCTCGTAAGATATCGTCATAATTTTATAAGAAAATATCTTGACGGATCAGACTTATTGAGTAATCCTATCCTGTAGTTAATAAAGTAGGTTTCTTTAGATGTAACAACTAGTAGTAGGCTATCTGTAGGATATTTTAAACAGGTAGTAATCATCATTATCCGTCTGTTACGATGTACCTAATAATTTCATTAGTCGTAATTTTATTACTAAAACTAAACAGAAACAAACCGTGTGCAGCGCTGATATGAAACAGCTAAGATCTCAGGCTTGGACGGCAAGTTCCAAGCGTAAATGTCGTTTGTATGAATAATTCATAAGGTACAAAATCTTAAATCGTTTAAATTTTACCAAAGAATTTTGGGTATTTTAACGAGCGTCTCGCATAGTTGTCCCACAGGAATCGCTTCATGAGAAAGGAATGAACGGCTCTTATAAAATTAATTTAATGAAGGTAATATTATATTTTCAGAGTAAATAAATTGAATCCCTCGCTAAATCAGAGCACCGCAAAAGCGAAAGATACGTTATCTTCCTTTAAAGGGGCAAAACTTGTTGTAATGTAAGTTTGCAAGTTTGTAGAAGGTAATCTCTGGAAAATCTGATCCAATTATGAAAATTGTTTCACCAGACAAGCATCAAAGAGCGATCGCTGATCATGTTACGCTTAAGGAGTTGGATAATATATTATTGTTCGGTCAATTTGACTACGTTTAAATTTGCATTTTCAATGCAATAAACGCGATTTGAGATATACTTTTAGTCAATACTTATATAGTTAATTAATTATACATACCGGGCTGCGTGTGTACGATTCGCGAGCTGTAGCGAGGCCCGGCGGCGGCGAGGTGCAGCGCGGCGAGGACGAGCGCGCACCACGCCCGCCACGACCACTCCATGCGCCATCACGCGACAGGGGGCTACAACAGCAATCATACGCTCAACCAATCACTTTAAAATAAACAAATTTTTAGTTAATAAAACTTGCAAAAACATATGTTACGAAGACATACAATTTTAACAAGATTCATAATTTATTACAGAATATAAATAAAACTTTACACCAGCCGTAAACTGCTAATTAGAAGTAACTAGAATCGACGACCACAGTATCGACCGCTGCCCATAGGAGCGAATACATTTGATTTAAACTAATGCAACCATGTCGTTATCTGTATCGTAGTCAGAGTGTAAATTCCTGCAATAAATCTATGTCCAATAAGTTGAAATGTCAGCCGGACGCGGGGCGGGCTACCAATTATGAGGGCGGGCTGTAAGCTGCACTAATCTCGTGCGATCACAATTACCGTGAGTAATTGCTAAATCAATAATTACTAAAGCGATAGTAGCGTTAACTGAATTATCGCAATCCTTCTTAACATATTACAGGGTACTTAACACTCATTGTCTTAGGCTAATGATTATTTAATGTGACGCAGTTACAGAGAGTAGTAATCGTAGTATGGACCGCGGAATTGTAGTAATTTAATACCTTTTGTAATTGCAATGATACTCTTTGAAGTCCAATATAAATAGCAACTATGTGAAAATCTCAATGCTGGGGAAGTATTAATTGTTCATAGTTTTAATAATTATTCAAATGAATGAATTTAGGTATGGCATACATAGAAATATAAAGTAAATTGAATAATTCACTAATCTATGTATTAGATTCTTCGTGAATTCATTCTACGAATTAAATTCATTGAAGAATAACAAAATACTGTTTTTGTCATCATTAACCTAATTTTAGATAATGTTAGCTTAGGTTTAATTTTCAGAGTTACAACAGAATCGACATCATTGCTATTCAGAAATTTAACGTGTATTTGGTATGGCAAGTCTATTAAGATGCTTTCAATTATTTCTCATATTATATTTTTCTTAGCGACTACAAACTAAATCCACTGTTTGACACTAACACACGCTTCAACAAAGAATAAAATTTAACATTGTTTGTTTTATATGAATATTGTTTGAATTATTTATGAAAATTGTGCTCATAAAGCACGACCCACTTTGAAATATATCTAACATAAAAGCTGAGCTTATGCCATAATCTGAAAAATAATTTAGATTATGCAGGTCAGCCCCCAAGAAAATCTCTTGAAATTCAACATAACGGAAATTCCGGCACATACAAAGCAGATTAAATTCAGGTATTAAGATTTAAAAACAGAATTCTATTTAGGCAAATCCGCAATCATAAGATATGATAGTGGCTGTGTAGGTGTGCGGTTGAACCCCTGACCCCAATCTACATAAACCCGTCCCTAGCTGGAGGCCGGAATGACACCCGGAGTCCCAGCCCGAATCAATTTCACTTCGGGACAAAGAAATGTCCGAAGAAATGACACTTTTGAATATTCATTCGACGCTGAGACTGATTGGAAGGCTTACTTATACAGCTTCATCGAAATACATTTTTATTTTCCCCATCTGACGTATAATATCATTGATATGAATGTTAAATAGTTTCTCTTAGTACTATTATAAGTTATTAGGATAAAAGAACATTATACCGCAATTATTTGTAACGAACTATTCATTTCTCCACGTAGATGAAGAGTGAACATAAAAAAACGAACATGAGATGTTGTAAATGCACGGTACTTATTAAGATTAGCGCGTTCGACAAATATAATTAATAGAATCAGGCGTTACCAAATCCGGAAATCCATAGTACAACACCCTAATAGACCAATATGTAAGCAATACTCCGATGAGCCATGAGGGCGTTGTTCGAAGAGGCAACTTCCTGAGGATGCTCCGGTGTCGGGGCGAAACGTACGTCGAGTGGTTGTGGGTTTTTTCGCGGAGTATTGCTTACATATTGGTCTATTAGGGTTTTTTAAACAAATAATACTTTATAACGTTTCTGGTACTCGTAGTGTGGTCATGCAATGCCTATTCCAGTCATAAATTAATAATCCAATAATTGAAATTGTTGATATTAACTTAGCTTGAATGGCCATTTCAATAGAAAGTTGTAGCGTTGAATTCGGGTAAACCACATTTAAGTAATTATTCATGAGAAATAAATTAAAGCTACAACTTTAGGCTTGTTATTATATCACCGGTCAGTGATCACTCCAGCCTACTGAACAGTACAGTGCAAATTTACCATCTTAATAATAATATTTATCCTTTGACAACATAATTCATAAATATAATAGGCAGTACATTTTGAAAGTAGATCGCGCTATCACGAAATAAAACTGTAATTATTTTTAATGTTCATTTTGTGAACACTTAAAAAAAAGAATTTGAAACTGTTAGTGATAATTGGTGTATAAATAGTATATAGTTATTTTTCAATGTTTGAAGAAATAAATTCTATAACAATATTTTCATAATGTATTCAAACTTAGCATTTCAATTTCCTTATATAATTTCGCCTGAAAGAATTCAAGGAACCTTTTTAGTATCTTTTATCCCCTAAAATTATTTATGGAAAACAAGTTTAAATTTGAATCATACTATTTTAAGAGAAACAAAAAACGTTGGTTTAATTTAATTATCTTACTATTTCATTCATTTTTATTCATATTCGCTTTGGGTTTTAAGTTTTATGGAAATCAGATAAAAAGAGCACTCCATCATTGTCAAGTCTCCGTAGGGTTTCGAAAAAGCCTCAACTCGCATCGAATGGGAAATAATAAGTCACCGACATCGGCCATCAAGGCGTGATCAATTACATAAACAAACTCCTACATATTAATCGTGCTTCTTTGTTATATTTAATGTAACATATACATATTGCATACAAGAAAGGTATTCGTCGTTTTGCAATCAGTTGTTGCTAACGGGCAGGTATTAAATTGGACACATTTATATTCAGTAGTGTACCTTTGTACAATTTCCTATATTATATGCGATGCCTATATAAATAAACATTCATATTAAAAGAATAAATAATATAAAAATAAAATAAAACACGCTCATCTAACTCAGATGCAAAAAATACGTAGAGAAAAATATATTGATAATAGTTCTTTTATAAAACAATAAACAGAAGTAATAACGAAAACGTTAGTGATTGGAATGTATATTACATATGATATTCTAAATAACAATCTACTTAAAATATAAACACAAAAGATACTTTGAAGCATTTATTAAGTAGAAACATTTAATAAATTTTACCATTTTTTGTTTACAAAATTGAATCGATATTAATAAAGCTTTAACTATTACTGTACAGCTTGAACTTGTACGGTTCTACTTTTGTGGTCCAATGTAGTTAAAAATCCTTTTAACTACATTGGCCCACGCAAGTAGACCGGAAAAATTGATTAAAGCTAGCCGTGATTCTAGAAACAATGTACTTTGGATTCGAAAACGTTTGAATGTATGTGAATCTACACGAAAACAGAATTTAAAGCGTGGAGAACATTGAAATGTATTCAAAATTCTTAAGTACTATATTAACCTAAAAAACACTAATACTTATTATTTTAATATTATATACCCATAAAAATGAAGAAACTATGGACGTGGAGTCTCACAGGCTACTCGAGGATTTTCATTTTCTTAGTTTTACCAACTTTTCCCCACTCTCCACGTTGAGCGGCTCAGTAGCTTTTGTTTAAGTTGTAAACCTACCATCGTATCATCGTGAGAATGTTACATCTTACGGTGAATACCGCGTAAATTATGACCGTCAAAATATTGACCGAAGCCTGTTAGGCTATTCGTTCTTTATTGCCCATGTTGTTTATTAATACATTTAATATAGATGTTTATTTCCTATTAAAACCAATGATCATCTATTCTGTTCGCGTAGCTAATCTTGTTGACCCTGCGAGATAAACGTGTGTGATATCCATCGTTCGAAAAAGAAAAATGAGATAACATTTTAAGATTTTATTTTTGAGTCCAAACTGATACAAAACCATCAAAGTGACGTTTATGATCAGCAACGTGAACAAATTCTGAACCAGGACCTACTAGTTGGTGGTAGAGAGTTCGATCAATATTCCACTATTCGGATTTAGTGAGAACTATCACTATGGCTATACCCATTGGCCCAGACGCCGCCTTTTGCTGAAGTACGTTTCCCGTTCTATTATATCAAGTGTAGGTTCTTCAGAAGTGACTCCAAGTGTTCACGAACAGCTTTAGCTAATGATATGACTACAGAAAATATCCAGGGTCATGAAACCACAGAGGTTTTGGAGGTTTGCGTGCGCCAATACATAGGATGTGTATATATATGGGATGTGGATGTGGATTAATAAGTTTTTCATAGAATTATTTTCGTGCTCCACAGGTTCATAAAGATGCTAATTATTTTTAAAACTTAAATAGTATTTTTTAATTTTCATTTAATGGTATTTATCATTTTTTGTTAGTATGTTTACGTCTTCTTTGTGTCCCGTTAATAAATCACTCTAATTATTTGTGAAACTCGTTTAAGAAGTCATCTTTATGTATATCTTTGATTGTATCTGTTTGTTGTATTTCTTATAATAAATAATCTGTCCCGGGAAGACAGATTATTTATGGGATAACTACCCATGCTATATTAGGTGCAACAAACCTGTGTGTCTCTAATATTTTAAGTCTTTGTGAACTAAATAAAATAACGTTATTTGATTTTTGTAAAAAAAAATAATATTTGTTTTTGTTATTCTTTATGAGAAAAAAATACACATTTTAGTATATGAATGCGTTTTGTATTTTGTTTTGTATATTTTAAGTCAAATATAAACAACTCCCACACAATCTGCTGGAAATACTACTCTATATTATATCACTATGCTAATATAATATAAATGTAGATATTATTCAACAGAAACCTCTTTATGAAATGGCGGTGCCCTAGGGAGTATCTCACAACAAATTAACCTCATTATAATTTATTCAGAAAGGTGCAAACTGCTGTTTTTGTACTCTAATTAATTACCGTGTAATCATCTCTAAAACATGGTTCCGTGTTGGAAACATCGTACAAAGCTTTTTTATATATTTTATAAAAACCATCAAAGTATTTAAGATGAATCTCTACCGAATGTTAACCATAAAAGGCTGTAAAGGAAAAGTTTGTAAGCTGCGTGTGCTAGCGGTCGCTTTAAGGTGCCCGACTTTGTGCTGGAATCAAATCTCCATTGAAAAGCTTCTAATTTTTTGAGCGATTATATGAGCATATTGTACATGGTTTATGTTTTGCTCTATGCTTCTAATAGCTGTTTGTTGTGCATGAGATAAGGTAAGGAAATACGGCATGTATTCGATCCAAAAAACCGTATAGATGTCACGAACACTATTAATGCAAAGCCATAAAGCATTGTAGCGTGCTGTCTAATATGTTAGGATAAACCTTCATTATATTTCATCACGGCGAATGTTTTTTATTATTAAAACTTAGTGAAAATCTGTTCAAACATTAAAGTTGCTAAACGATAACGAAACTTGAAACAACTTTCATAAAAACGTAGTTTTGTTACATAGTGAAGCACTTTTGTTGTATAAGCAAGTGACAAAGTTAGCCGAGCGAGGTGCGCTTATCTAAGACAGTCCATAGGAAAATGCAAAAGAAATTGAATTAGGAGAGTGACGTTAAGCCGCTGCAACCGCCCGCCCTACACAGGCTTCATTTTTAAAGTATGCTAAAGTTTAGCTAACAATAAATTACGGTTCCGTTCTAAATTAATTAATTTAACTTATAATTATGTTATATCAATGAAAATTAATATTGGTACGTGAGATCAATAAACTCAAAATATATACACAGTATATATTAGGGGCAGAATAGTATAATGTTAACAATCGTTCAAATAAATACTATGCTTACATAGCATTCAAATTGTAAAAAAATATAGCAGCACAATTTTTCTACATATTTTTCGTTCATTCCCGACCTTTTCAAATGAGAATATAATATTGCAGTATGTTTAAATTTCCCACCGTTGATAACATTTTTTATATAATTACAGCATAATGTCAAATAAATATACGAATTAGTAGAAGCACAATACTACTTAGCAAAACAGTAAAACATAAAAATCATCATCGAATTTAAATCACAATTGAAAAAAAAAACAATTATCGATTATTGTTGTATTTCTTGTCATTAAAGAGGCCTTATAATTTCATATTTTAAGTGTCTGTTACACCAATGGGAAAAGATAACTAAGTATTATCCTAAATTATACTAAAATAATGAGCATTAATTCTGGGAATAAAAGCGTGGACGGAACTCTGAAAGCAACAAGCCTCGAGAACCTTTATCAAAGTATGACAAGCGCGGCTAACTTTCGAGTTTCAAATTATTTGAGTCCACCCTCTACCCATCCTCTCCCCAAGCTGCAGCTTAATACCATGCTTAAAATAACTTTGACGACATTACTGTCTTCATCTTCAGTATTAGACCCTCAGACATCTATTAAATACATTATAAAATTTATATTATGGATACATTTATTAAATCGGTGAGTGCCAATTATTAACAGTCTGGAATATTTTTAGTGCTCTTACGAATGACACAAAGCCCTTCAGTCCACGCTTCGGATAACTTTCAACTCACTACAGTAACTCGATGTAGTTATAATCTGTAAAGTTCTTTTTTTAGGTAAAATAAATAATAATAATAAAGAAAAATTTGTGAAAAATGTCATAATAACATAAGGGGCCCAAATTTTTTTCTTGATAGGGGCAAACTCAGCAGTAAAAAAGAGAGCCTACCGTAGAGATAAGTACTTATCCTATGAAATATAATGTATAATCATCAAAACAGTATCAACAGAAGCTTAAAAGGTCTTAATGTATTTGACGCAAACCTACGTTTGGGTATTTTCATTTGAAACAAAGTGTCAAAGGCTCGTACAAAGAACTTACAAAATTGAGGGCTGGGTACGTCCGGCAGCTTTGTAGCGGAATAATGGCGACTCAGCCTTACACAACACTTCATCAATCATACTTCTCTATGAAAACAGGAATTAAAAAGTAATTTTTTACGGATTAAAGT
The DNA here is from genome assembly GCA_963693355.1 of Pontia daplidice. Classification (NCBI taxonomy): domain Eukaryota; kingdom Metazoa; phylum Arthropoda; class Insecta; order Lepidoptera; family Pieridae; genus Pontia; species Pontia daplidice. The sequence goes on from CAVNZL010000029.1 coordinate 1,237,136, forward strand.
CAAAACTTCTTACGGTTTTAATATACTGCAAATAAGAATCTTGTGTACCACTAAAGTAAAATAGGGAATTTTTGGGGTATAAAAAGGGGAAATTTTGGGTAAAAAAAGTAAAAAAAAAAAGAAAAAAATCCCAAACGCTCGGAAAAATCAAACGAAATGAAAAATGGAAACAAAGAGAAAGAGTCGGTATATAATTAAAATGAACTATACAATATGCTAAGCTTGTATACACTTATAAAACATTCCCAACCTCAAAATAAATAATTTGCAAATTATTTCTATATATTTTATCAGGTGATCTTGATAGCTTTTGTCTTATAATTTCTCTTATAATAATAGTCTTAAGAAATTTGTGTACTCAATAATGTATTTATAAACTTTTCCTAAACTCAATTACAGTCAAATAAACACTTTTCAACAAAGGTGTTTTCTCAATTCTACCATATATATTATTAATATATATTAAATCATATATATTCGGCAGTCGTATTGTTTATGCCTGGAGTTCGAGAGACAGTGTCCATATTGCGCTAGTGGAACGTCCACCAAACGTATCGTTTTTCACCTTCAGAAATAGTTGTTAAGTTCTTGTTTATAATCATTTTAAGGTTAATTAATTTAAATTGAATAATATTATTGAATTTAATTAAATCTCTGGGTAAATGTTATTTTTTCTTTCTGAAGTTTTTGCCCGAACCCTACATATTTATAAATCTCTGAACACACAACAATTGTTACAATTAATGTTTAACTACTTTGCTAATATCAAATCATATAATTCATATCAGCACCACATAAAGGCCTCATTAAATACTCAAGTTTGCTCATTATATGATCCATACCGGTAGACCCATAGTAATAACGATATATCTGAAGATCAGTGAACCTACCTTCGAACTTTAATGCCGAATTATGTATCTATTGATATACGTATATGACTTAAGTTAAATTTATGTTTGACACAAGTTATGTTAAGGCGGACCGAAATAATATTAAAAAAAAAGGAATTTATTTATTGGATGTCTTTACAATAATAAATCTACTACAAGACTAACAAATATTCAAATAAAAGCGAATACAATGGTTATTGGAAATAAGCTGTAGTCGGCGAAACGCTGAGTGCAACATCAGCGTTTACCAAGGGTTATGCCTTGGTAACTCCTCCGTCCTTCAGAGAGAAGCTGATCTTGCAGCTTCCACCAGTGTCCTCACTGGTAGGCGAGACCTGCAGTGTGTTCCTGGTGCATCTGCTTGACAACTTTTTGTAGATTTTCCATGATGCTGCACAAACCAATAAGAGATATAGAATGATAGTTGTCCAGCTTGGAGTTGCCATCATCTTAGGCCAGTCGATGCTGTCATCCTGCTTCTCTAGATCTTCAGCCTTGTCTAGCAGTTGCCGAATGTTGTCCAATTCCAGATCTTGCAATTTTACTTGATACCGCACGACATCCACCGATGATACTTCTTTTTCGGGCAAAGGTACTATTTCGTCAATGTCTATTGTCGTGACATGTGACCGCAGAGTCATATTCGCAACTTCTACGCGACAATCTTCGGTTATAGTTATAAGATGGATTCCCGATGCACGCTGGTAAGATGTCTTAGTCCCACATTGTATTCTTACGATCTCTTCTCGTTTAAGAATGACCAGCCACGTGTTGTCCCGTGTTTTCTGGATCTTGCTGTCACCTAGTACCATCTTAACGCGGCTGCAGTTGGCATTCTTGTGTTGTATGAGGTTGATGATACAATCTTCTGAAGCTGTGATGGATTTCATTTGCAGAGACTCGCAGAGATGGACGCTCTCGGTGATCGACTTGCAGCTGCTGTCAAGGTATGCGTACTGATCGCTTCCAAGCGCAAGGAAATTGGATTTGGGTATAATGGTTAGGTACTCGGTATCAGGGATAGAATATAAATGGATAAGGTCATATATACTTTTATCAATAGAAGGTATTTGTAAAATAAATGTTAATGAGTGCTTAGTACTGTACGCTTTTACTGTTATTGACCTTTCTAGCTCTCTTATATTTCCTATGATTAAATCTGTAATTGGTTCTAAATTGTATATATTTCTAAGCTGTATTAATTCATATATTAAATTCTGCGGACTTATAATACTAGGGTGCATTACACCTAATTGCGAAAATGTTATAGCATCTTCTAATATCATTAACTTATCTAATATAATTTGCAAACTAAAATCTATTTGAACGTAAATATCTAAGTTACGAACGTGATTGGCTAGCGCGTCATTCGTCTTTGTTGTATTCTCTAAATACAAAACTAACATTCGCCGATTTTCATTGATTTTATCTATTTGAAGACCAAATTCTTTTATCGTATTTTCGGCTATTACTAATGTCTTCTTTTGAACCTTTTGCATAGACGTAACCTTGTTTTTGATGGCTAAAATATCAGCTTCAAATTGAAGAGCGTCTTGTTGATCTAAATTACCTGTTATGGACTTTATAACTGATCCTAAGCCGTTAATGAGACCGCGTTTGTTCCTAATATTCTGGGGAATAATATAATTAATTTTTCTATTCACTAAAGATAGATTATGTTCTATTTGAGCTCTAAAAGAATTTTTCACTTGATTTGTATGCATTGTATACAATTCTGTAGTATTTGTGCTTGCAAATAACGCCGCTAACTCATTAATGGTTTCCTGCAAATAAGTCATGTTATACACACATGCTAAATTAAAAATATCTATTTGTTTCATTATCCTCCCTTGTTTAAGCAAAAGGATTCCCGGATTGTTGTTGACAGGATTAAGGATTACGTCACCTCTTGAACAGAGCATGATGGCTCCTGCGATGAGGATTCTGGAACAAGGTGAGGCCTTCTTAGGAGTTTATAATGAACTCTAATCGACTTAGAGTTTGGATGACTGCCTATTATCTCAGCTATGTTATTGGGGTGAAGGTGAATAATTTTATACGGACCTTTAAAAACGGGCTTAGTTTTGTCGTTCCTTGCTGTTTTCGCCACCTGTTTATATACGGTTTCACCTACCTTGAATACGATGTCTTCGGCTTGCTTATTACGCCTGGCTATTACCTGTTCCTTATTTGTTGACATAAGGGCAATAACCGATTGCTGAATAGCTTCTGCGTTTGCCTTATGCTTTAGGACGTAATCTTGATAAAATTCCTTCGGAAAGTGCAGCTCCAATGGGTTACGTGAAGTTGTGTGACCAAATAATAACTCATGTGGTGTATAACCGGTTGCCGAGTGAATAGCGTTGTTGTAAGCTATTATGGCATATTTCATTATTAACTGAATAGGATCGTCTTTATTGGTCATTCGCTGAATCCTAATTATTTCAGCTATAGTTGAATGAAAGCGTTCTATTGGTGAGTTCGAGTTAGGGTTATAAGGAGTTGTAAAATGAATGTTAATGTCATGTAGAGAGCAAATTTCCTTAATTACGTCATTGTCGAACTTGTTATCTGAGTCTGTTGTAATTTTATGCGGGAGTCCTAAGACAGAGAAAACTTGTAATAACGCTTCGGCTACGTGTATACTACTGCATGCGCTTAACGGAATTGCCTGTGCGAATTTCGAAAAATTATCTATTATAGTGAGAAAAGTACCGCCTCCTGCCGAATATAAATCCATAAATAAATGTTCCCAGGGCTTACGAGGTGTTTCAGTAACTACCAAAGGGGGTCTTAAAGGGTTCCTTTCATATTTCGCTTTTAAACAAATGTCACATTGGTTAATATACCTTTGAATAGTAAGTAACATGTTTGGCCAATGGTAATTTCTGTGCAATTGCTTATGTGTTTCCTGTATACCACGGTGTACTGTCTTACCTTCATGATACTTCTTAATCAACGCTTCTTGTTCGGTCTTATTCTCAACTAACGTAACGCGCGTGGTACATCGAATAAGTTTTGGGCCTCGATCATTAAATGTGGTGCTATAAACTTTACAAAATCTTGGGTACAGTTCATCATTATAAAAATAACAGTGAAATATGCGATCTGCGATGGTATGCTCTTTGAGAAACCGAATTATTTCCTGCTCTGTGTTGTTTACGGGGATAAAGACGTCTTTAATAACAGTGCGTCGGTTAGTCGACCTATCTTCTACTCTGTAAGTGGTACCCGGGGTTGACCTAATATGAAATTGTTTTAGTTGCCTATCGATTGCGTCAGATAAAATAGGGATACCGTTATTTTCATTATCTGGTTGGGTATGATTAGTACTAACTAATTCTACCTCACTTAATTGATCTTCCTCTAAAGCTGATTCTGCTATTAAAGGGTTCTGTGGATCTAATTGTACGTCTGGGTCTAAGTTATCATCTTGGTTACTCGGGCCTGCTATCGGTTCGTCATTAGTCTCTCCGTCATTGTGTGGTGCTAAACGGACATTTTCAAATATTCGATCAATTAACTCGTCGTCATCGTTATCGTCAAGGTTAACTGCAAGGGAGTCAATACTGTGGTGAAATATCTTGACTCTAGATAGTGCGTCTGCGTTAGTGTTCTGCAGTCCCTTTTTATAAACAACATTAAAGTCATATTCCGCCAATTTCAGTCGCCAGCGCGTCAATTTTGAATTAGGATCTTTAAGCGACATTAACCATGTAAGGGGTCTGTGGTCAGTAAAAATTGTGAATTTACGTCCAAAGATATAGGGTCTAAAATATTTTATTGCCCACACTATCGCTAAAAGCTCCTTTTCAATCGTGGAATAGCGTGACTCTGAGTCCGATAAGGTACGCGACGCATAAGCTACGGGCTTGTCAGATCCCACTCTACCCTGAGATAAAACAGCTCCTAGAGCAAAGTCAGATGCGTCAGTCGTCAATATAAAAGGTTGGTCAAAGTCGGGGTACTGTAATATCGGATCGTTAGTAAGAATTTGTTTACACTTTTCAAATGACTCTAAAAATTCCGCCGTATGCACAATTTTTCTGCCTTTCTTTAAACAAATTGTCATAGGCTTTGTAAGCTTTGCAAAGTCTTTTATAAACTTACGGTAATAACCTACTAGTCCTAGGAATGATTTTACGTCTTTTTGGTTCTTAGGCAAAGGGAAGTCAAGTACAGCTCTGATTTTGTCCTTATTTGGTTTCAGTCCTTCGTCTGTCAGTTCGTGTCCTAAAAAATTGACTTGCTTTTGGAGGAATTCTGACTTGTCTAACTGAATTTTGAGGTTATGGGTTTTAAACCTCTGAAAAACTTCTCGCAGCCTTTCTATGTGTTCCTGTAATGACGTACTTATTACAATAACGTCATCCAGGTATGTATAAACGTTCGGTAAACCTCTAAGAATATGATCCATTAACCGTTGGAATGTACTAGGTGCATTCTTAAGGCCAAATGGCATACGCAAAAATTCATAATGACCTCGTTCAGTAGTGAAAGCTGTCTTCTCTATGTCGTCGGGGTGCATTTCTACTTGATGGTGGTTAGGTAAGGGGTATTTGTCTTCAACTGTCCGGTCATTAAGTCGTCTGTAGTCTATTACCAGTCTCCATTTGACTTTACCAGATGCGTCCGGTTTCTTGGGTACGATATGTACTGGGCACGACCACGGTGATATACTTTCCCTAATAATGCCTTGTTTTAGTAAATTATCAACTTGGTTGCGTATTTCTGCACGTTGTTGTGGGGCTTGTCTGTAACTACGAACGTAAATTGGTGTATCATTTGACAATCTTAACTGATGTTTAACTGCATGTGTGAAAGTTAATGGTACATTTTCTGAATGAAAAATTTCGCGGTAACGATAACAAAGTTTGGTGATTTCTCGCTTTTCTTCCTCATTCATGTGACCAGTTCGAATTTTTTTCAGATTGTCACAGAGCTCTTGATCTACGTCTATGTTATCAGTTAATGTATTTAATTCTACAAACTCGTTCTTAGTTTCAGAATAAGCCTCCAACTCTATAGGGGAATTAACGGAAATAAACATGTTTTCGTCCGTAACATTAACAACAGTAGTTTTAAAAGAACCGGCTTTAACTGTAACTAACGCTGTGGGAGATTCTAAACCTTCAGACCAATAGTGTTTGTTATGAATATACTGTCCATCTATATAATTAGTCTTTATCCTTACTACCTTCTCACATTTGGGCTCAATTTTAATTTTACGCAAAGGATGATTAAAATAAATTGGTATATTCGCTGTTTCTGTACGTAGTATTCCTCGATTTAAATCAATATTACTTTTTAAGCGTCTCAGTAAGTCACATCCTATTAGTCCCTTGTATTTTGGGTCAAAGTCGAAAATTAAAAATTTATGAATCGTGTCTGTGTTAAAAATTGGTGGTAACGGAAGGTGTACTATGTACTTATGACTTGATCTACTATGTGCGGTGGATATTTCGAAAGGTTCAAACTCAACCAATTGTTCCCAAATATTGCCAAAAATAACGTCAGATGAAACAACACTCCTACTGGCACCGGTATCTACTAAGAACTTACCTTGAAATTCCGGCAGCTCTATGTACGGTAGATGGTCGGTATTTTGGATGTTGATTTTCACTACCTCCGGTCTTCCTCTCCTTGAGCTTCGTGAAAATCCGGGTTGTGTTCGGCTTCCTCCTGACAATAATTTGGCTCGAAATCGCCTTCGTCCTGTAGACTATTGTAACAATTATAACATGTGCCTTGGAACTCGGGGTCCGTCTTATAAGGATTATTTTCTGTATAAAATACCTCTTCAATTAAATATGGGGGTTTTTGGGGTTTTGACACCGACCGCATGGTTACATCCGAATTTTTATGTGTATGATGACCCTGTTGAGGAATATTAAGTGGTTTACGGAAGTTTCCAGAGCTCCTACCTGTTTGTTGGTTCTTCCACGGGAGTAACGACTTAACTAGATGCTGCCGTTGCTCCGTGGTCATATTGTTCTCCTGAGGTACATAGTTATCAGGCCTAAATTGAGGATGTGTGGGTGGAAGATGTTGTCGAGATGGGAAGGATAACCTGTTGTTATGTGAATGTGAAGGAAAGTTAGGTTCCTTTTGCTTAAACGTACCGTTATAGAACGACGAAGGGCCCGGCTTGTTAAGGGCAAGTCGCGCTTCTTCCTGTCTAGCTGCCACTATCGCCATTTCTAGAGTATCTGGTTTCGCTATTCTAACGCCTAGTGAAACATGGAAATCTAGGTTATTAACGTACTGTTCAATTACCATTTCCTCGTAATAATTTTTATTAGCATGGTTTCCTACGGATAACAGGGTGTCAAGCAACTCACGAAGTCGTTTGCCAAAGGACTCAGCGTCCTCATTTTTAAATTTACGCGACCTCGTAAGCTCCTGCATTACCTGAATTTCATTACGAGGTTCGCCCAAGCGACGAATTAAAGCTGTCTTTATATTATTCCAGGTATCTAAATTAGTCTCATAGGCAATCGCCTCTATAGCTGCGCCACTCAATTTACTTTTTATTATGCTAAGCAATGTAGGATGGTCCCTCCCCGTGGCTTCTATTTGGTCGCGAACATTTTCTATTTCTCTAATATAAAAATTAAGTAGTTTTTTAGTTCCGTCATATTTGGGAATAAGATCTACCAAATTTTCAAAATGCGGCGAATCTAATAGCGACATTTTTGAAATTTAATTATATGAATTAATAAAGTAATAAAATATTGTAATTACTATGTAGATCCGCGTACACTTAACAATACGCGTAACCTGACGCCTATGGAATGTCCGTCCGATGTGAGAACAAGACAATAGCCTATTGTTATAATATTAGAGTTTTATACCGATTTAAGGTTTAAACACTCATTAAATATATATATAAGGCATGTAAAAAAAAATAAAAACTATATCTAGGACAGGAAATAGAGCAGGGAACTTGGCTTAGCGATAGTACTCACCAGACCAGCAACTGCATCTCCCGTCGAGTCTCGTAGTAGCACGAGAGAACGCCCAATGCTCCAGGTGTACTCGCGTGGATCTCGGTGACCGCCCTTGATGAGGTTCCTTTAGATTGCAGTAACGCGACTAGGGAGTCGCCGTTTACCAGGATACTTTGAAGAATTTGATTCGCGGTTTTCCTAGTTAAACGTGCAATCCTACCGACTGCGCCAGTTATGTTAAGGCGGACCGAAATAATATTAAAAAAAAAGGAATTTATTTATTGGATGTCTTTACAATAATAAATCTACTACAAGACTAACAAATATTCAAATAAAAGCGAATACAATGGTTATTGGAAATAAGCTGTAGTCGGCGAAACGCTGAGTGCAACATCAGCGTTTACCAAGGGTTATGCCTTGGTAACTCACAGTTTGCCGTTTTAAACATTTAATAAATAAACTTATACCTCTTTATGAACGCTTCTAAAACTGGGTATTATAATACAAATAATATGTTAGTCTGGAAACAGTTTGATTCCCGGTTAAATAAATGTTTAGGAATAATATTATTTGAAAGGCCTGAGTGGAACTGCAACAATGTTGAATCACTTTGGATAACTATAACTCAAAGCTAATTGGGAAGCAATGACCGGCGCAATCTTCATTTCGGTCTTGTTTTTCCTTGATCTTGATTCCTCCTTCGTATGGTTACTTTACAGAAACAAATGAAGGTGATTTTGTAATTGTCGGCGAGTTTAATCTTCCAAACGTAAATTGGACGTCATTAAGACCTATTCTATAAAAAAATGGTACAACTAAAATACAAGATATCTTCGAGACATTTTTAAATGAAATTAAGATTTCTGGTCTAAAATAGCATAATTTGTTTCCTAATAGTAGTAATATCTTCCTAGTAGTAGTATCTTAGACTTGATTTTAAGAAACGTCTCCGTCGGCTGCACCAAAGCCCAAACGGCTTTAGTTAAACCTAATATACTTGTTTAAAAATTGATGGTACTTTCTACATAACATTATGTATGAAAAATCACCTAAAATAATATACAACTTTTATCTCGCTAACTACGACAATATCAATTAAGCTATGTCAGAAATTGATTGGGTAAATGTTTTATTTGGGGATACTATTGATGAAGTAACAGCTAACTTTTATGTTGCTTTAAATAAAGTCGAAAGTGCGGTGTTGTTAAATTTCCTATTTGGTACTCTAGTTCATTAATACACATAATGAAAGACAAATTGATAGCCCACAAACGTTGGAAATCTTATAAAAATCCAAGAGACTACGATGAATTTTCGCGGTTACGTGCTAGATAAAAGCTTGTGTCGAAAAAGAAATCTTAGAATGTATGAACTAGCCATACAACCATACAAAATAATTTAAGTAAGGATTTTAATGCGCTGTGGTCATACCTGCGAAGTCAACGCGACTGTTGAGCTATCCTAATACAATGGCTCTTGGGGCCAAAGTTTACTATGCAAAAATAGAGGCTTTGAAGGTTTCAACTATTTTTTTAATAGTGTGTTTCAACTTCCATCTGATATTTACGATGTTCCATACCTAGCGAAATCCGATGACACATGCAGCCATGTAAAACTCATGGAAGATGCAGTCTCCAGAGGTTAAAAATGCTAAATATTAATAAAGGCCTAGGAAGTGATGAAATACCTTGAATTTTTCTTCAGAAATGTTGTGTAAACAACTGTCAAATCCTTTACCAAATGCATTTAAAGGGAATAAAATTGAAAACTACTACAATTCTTATATTAAATGCGTTAATATAAAAAAATAAGTAAGTAATACGTTAAGTTCTCTTATTTTAAAGCAACTATTGCAGCAGCACTACTCTGTTTTTACCGAGTTCATACTTGGACAAGGGAGAACAGATTGATGCATCACAGCTCAACAGAAGGTAGAGTATACACAAGAGTACTTTTGTAAATGTTACATCCGGTGTACCTCAATATTTAATATCATATAAATAAATACCCTTATTTATTTATATGATATTAAATATTGCTTCAAGTATTCAGAATATATTACGTTTGCAGATGACAATAAATTTTCCTTGGAGTGTAGACGTAAGCAATATGACCAGATGTTTTTACATGTGCAAATCAGATTTTACTCAATCGTCTACTAAACAAACCTCCCTTATAAAATATGTATGCATTGCGAAGAATAATGTCTCTAATTACAGTAATTTACATTTAAATTGATCTCTAAGGTTTTTGTTCAGTAAAAGCACATATTTGGATGTAATTTAACAGTAAAATAAGTTGAATAATAAATATAGGGTGAATTGTGAGGCAATGGGAGGAATTGGGGGCGATTTCCCGCGCGATTGGCCCGCTGAACGAAAGCTGACGAAACTTTTCGCATATTCTACGGTTCACTTACGATCCGTTTCATTAACCAGATAAAACTTCAAACAATATTTAACGGGGATAAGTTACCATTGTAATTCTATCACTATGGATAGTTCTACGATTTTCGGGTTCACAACATGGATTGGTCATACTGTGTTATTAATTTTGAATATTATTAGTTTTGCCTGGTATTTTGTTCTCACTGTAATGTAGGTGGGCGCTCCTATTTCAATATATATATTTATTCGAGAGTAAACTAAAATGTATATTTTTTTAATTATATAACTGTTATTAGTATTTTACAAGGTATTTTTATTCGCATCTATGAAAACATACATCCGAATAAGTGGAATACGAGTACTGGCTATCGGTCGTGTCCTATTCTTACAGTATTAATCTATTAAACCTTCAATAGAGTATCAAACAAGATATTACATTAACACGTTTTTCGATATTCTCAGTCTCACAAGTCAAACTCAGTCAAACAAAAATGCGACGGCTCTGTATCATGATATTTGTTACAAGCTTAGATTACAGTTTATACGAATATTCATACGACGCTCAATTTAAAAAGAAATGAAGAAATTATGCTTGATATTTCGTAGCATTTGTAAAAACAAAAGGGGAATGTTGCGTGAGTCAGCTATCAAAACGCTGAGACAAACAATCTAAGGACCCTCCTGACCTCAACGTGAACCTACACGACAATTATACTTCTCACATATTATGTAATTGTACTGAAATGGAAGTTGCAATTTCATGTTAACATTTTTATTTTGTCATAAACCTTGAATGGATTGCTGTTTGAAGTCCCCGCCGCGGACTTGACCTCATTCTCTAATTATTCACCTTCAATATTTGAACAACATATTTATTATGTTCGTAGCATTCATATTGAGGTTGAGTTTGTTTTCCCAACCCAGTATGGCAGCTTATGATGATTAATTAATTCGTGAGTAATGGCATCGCAAGGTAAAGTTAAACTTTTTAGACTGCATTGCAAATAATAAATGAATAGTTTCTATGAGAAATACGAAGATTAAGAGTGGTACGGCGTATGCACGCGAGAAGCCGAGGTTACAATACGGCTTTGTGCTCGGAAAACGATTCGCATATTGCCTTCATAGAAGAAATCTTATTTCCGTGTACATGTCAAATGTGCCAGCGTGAGGGAGAGGGGGGTGTAATTTATCACTCGTGTAGAGAACTTGCTCGTAAATAATGTAGGACCTGTGGAAAATGGATTAACATTTTGGAGTATTGGCAGAAATTAAAGGGCACGGGCGACGCATCGAAAAGACTTATTTTTCATATATGCAGATAGTCTGTTCGGTTATGATGCACATTTATTGAGATAAATCTAATTTCTGTCAGAAAATATGATAGAACACGTAGTCGACAATTTTAAACGACGCAGTAACTTAGATAAATTTATCAAGATTTATCAAAAAAAGAGATCTTAAATACATAAAAAAGATCATTTTCTCATAAACAACATTATTTTATTTTATTGTGTTATATTATATATTTCATTTAATGTAATATTACTATAGAAGTACATAAGGGTTACAGTAAGGGTTTTCGGAATTGGCCACTTACATAAATAACGTTAAAAAATAAGTACAACATTTGAATATAGAATCTCCTTGGCATATTATATTTAGTATAATTTTATACGATTTTAAATGTAATTTCACAGTTCAACAGAGCATCGCTCAGCTTCAATCTGCTTTTAGTGATAAAACACCATGCAAGACGACTATTTATAGGCTTGCAGCGATTCAATGAAGGTCTATCAATTTAGTGTGGGACGTAATAACAGGTGACGAAACACATCATATTGACGGTATGTATGTATTACATTGATTCCAAAACAAAGGAGCAATTGAGCGTATCGTCCTACTGTGAAAACTCACTGATACTGTTGTTTTTTTGTTTTTGTTAGTAGCCTCTGACATTTTTAAAATTTAAAATGAAATTTAAAAGTACGCAAAAGGGGAATATTTTGAGAAACTATAAATTCATTTTTGACCTTTAATAGTATTTGTATTTATATTCATTCGGGAAACTTGTGCGCCCTACGTATACAGATTGACACTAATACGTTCCTAACTTGTGAACCTATGTTTGGAAGAGGAAATGGTTATATTTTAAGAAAATGAAAAAAAAAAAACAAGAACGGGGCTTAAATTTTTTTTTCCCTTTCCTTTTAAAAAAACCGGATTAAATTTTTTTCCCCCCATATTTTTTTTTTTTTTTTTTTAAAATTTTTTTTTTCCCCCCGAAAGGAAAAAAAAAAAAAAATTTTTTTCCCCCCCCCCCCAATTTTTTTTTTTTTTTTTTTAAAAGAAAAAATATAAAATAAAAAAAAAAAAAAAAAAAAAAAACCACCAAAAAAAAAAAAAAAAATTATTTGGGGGGGGGTTTTTTTTCCTCCCCTTCAATGAATTTTAATGAATATTTACTATACCAACTGTACTTGTAATCTTATACATCAGATTAACAACATATAGGATATAAAGATTAATGAACTGTTCAGAATAACAATTAAGTAGGATTAAATCTATAAATCGAGTTATTCTGGCTGGCACTAAGTTACACACATGTTACATTACAAAATAGCAAAGCATGACTACAGTAAAAATTGATAAATTATTTCAAATGCATATTTGTTAGTAATTTATTCACTCCTTAATGAAAATAATACTTATATCCCTTCTGGTATTTAATAAAAATGTCTTTATAATGTTACGCTATTATAGCGCGACTATGTGATAATTGTAATGTAATGTTAGTTATTTTCTACGCCGCAGTTATATAAGTTACCTGAATTACTACCTTCGCCTACGAGTCGCGGGCACGAGCTAGTTTAACAGTTGTTTTACTTTTCTTATTCGCATTGGCCTCGGGTATCAATTTCTCAGATCCTTTTTTGTATATTTTTTTATATTATACTAGTTTAATAGAACACTGGACTGCAACATCATAGACGCGTAATCGTATGACATTGAACGCAAAGTACGCGATACCCCACCGCAAAAGAAAGCGTTAAATGTGTAAATAGAAAAAACCAAAATACACATCGTAAATTCGAAAAAATGGAAACTAAAGTTTATTTTCTTCTCTTTATTTTATTATTTTCTTTAATAGATACTCTTCATTATAACGCTTATACAATGCATTAATGATGGTATTATCTGTACGTCCTCTTGAGAAATCAGTGTACATTAAATATTGGTTGTCTCATTTAATATTCCGGATTTTTGAATCTCGAGACAGATGATAAAACTCGACAAAGCATTAAGTGGAGTGTAATAAAATGAAACGTACCGTCTGAAGTGAGAAATATAATTGAACCGCGCCTTACCATCTCCGCAAACAGCGGGAACAATTTTTGAATCAAATTTTCGCTTCTTAGTGAATTTTCCCGCTATATTCAATTAGATTTCCTAAGTTTTAACTTAACTGTTCCTCACGTGTTCATTGACTGTTCATTACTTGAGTTTTAGTATTCTGTTCTAAGTTGGTCTGCTTTCGTAAATTTGTTTTTGCAGCTTTATTTACTTAAATAAATTTTAATGAAACTTCAGTTTCCGACTATTGAATACATAAGTATACACGTTTCTCACAGGTGGAACATATTTTATCAGTTTAGTGGGAATTAAACTAAATAGTCTCATATTAACCGCTTTCATAGAATTTCTAGGTATAAAACTTTTCCGTAGTTATATACATGCAAAAAAATATCATCTAGTAAAATGTTTGTAAAGAAACCTAAGGGCCGTGGTTGCAAAGGGTTGTAGAACCAGGGATTGCATTCGTATTTGAGTATCGAGTAATGAAGTAGTAGTTCCTTAATTGGTATGCAGCGAGGGGTGATGAGAGATGTGTCTCGTTAAGCCGACGACACTTGGTGCTACGTAAATAATGATCAGCTTTTGGCACTTTGATTTTCTGTAATTGTTAGTTTCCTCACTTAATCTAGAGTTGCTAACAATTTTAACAAATATTTCCGTTTAGCATTCGCCAATGAAGAATTCATTCATCAAAAATCTCGTATTATTTAAGGCATTAATTAATTTGATATGAGCGGTTGGCTTTTGGCCGATAAATCAACATTAAATAAATCGGGTTGACGTGAGATATGAGTAATCCCGATAAATAACAACGGTCCCATCCTTCCCCCTCTCAAACGCTCTCCCGCTTTAGTGTCACTCATTTTTAATCTGGGCCATAGGCCTTTTAAATTGTAAATCTTTTTTTATAAATGATTAAATATTTGCATGCAATTCATGAATGGAAACAATAAATTATTGGAGTTGATCGATATATAGTATCGTGTTATCCTGAATGGATTAAGATACTTTCATTTCGGAAAATTAAAGCATAGTAAATAAAATTACGTTATACAGTTTATATAACAAATTTGACAAGGTTTCTGCTGTATTAATGGTGTATAAAAGTGACGGGATTTCGTGGCAATGCAACAAGTTACAAGCGGTAAAGAGTTAGTTCATTGTTAATAAGAGTCCTACTACTATGATACTGTATATATATATATGAAAATTGAAAATTTTTTTTTTTTTTTTTTGACAAACCAAACTTAATTTTAAATAATAACTTAAAATGTCAATCCTGCTTTCTATCCTTAGGTGAGTAAAAATATATTATTATAATAATAATCAATTCTCCTACTGCGCCCGAGCTTGCCTATCTGTATCGAAGAACATCTAAGCTAGTTACAGCCTGTCCCTTACCCGAAGTCAGAAAGATTCGTCCCATCATTATTAAGTTCTGAATCAATTTACTTTACCAATAGTGTGAGTTCCAGGTGGACAAATTTACAGGCTCCAGATAGTTTTTAATAAAATTGTTCTGTTCAACAAATATCCCAGGGAATAAAATATCATCGTAAAAACTACGCAATAAAATGACAAAGATAAATATTATTTATAAATTATTATTTTTTATGCAAGAATGTAATGAGACTAACATAATATAATAATAAATGCCGATTTGAAAATATTTGGAGCATTTCAGAGAGTTTTAAAGTTGCCGTTAGCGAGTACTTAATTTGAGCAGTTAATACCAGTGTAAGTAGAAGTAATATCAGAAAGTGTTCAACTTCAATTGCAGAAACCATGTATCCTAACTAAAAAAAGGAACCGTACCACGGAAGGGCCCATTGAATGAATCTGCGGATAAATAATTTGGATTAAGTAGTAATTTGAATCATGGTGCCTTCAATATTAGTCGGCTTTTTTGTTGGCAGAATTCTTCCAAACAAATAAACAATAGGATTTTGACCAAACTGCGATCTATGACTGATACACGACAAGCGTTATTAAGCTAGTCAGATAAAATTGAAAACCGGTTTATTGTTATGCGAGAATATTTTTTAATAATAAAATTTAATTTCCATTTAGCTATTCCCTTTCCCATGTTCCAGGCTCTTGAAATCAAAGACGCGTTTAAATGGTATTTAAAAGGGAACAAGCAAAATGCCCTTCGGCCAATTCGTTTGAACAAAGAGACATAATGACTAAAACGAAGGCAAACACGAGACGATTACACAGAGATTTAATTGATGCCGAATGTTTGACATCAATATTGTTTCAAGAGAAATAAGGCTCCCGAAGTGAAGTTACTCCGCGGTACTCAGTCCGTTTTGTTTCCTAGATATAAAATTCGACAAAAATCTGAAATTGTCGAATTATTTCAAAAAAGTTAATAAAGAATAAAAGTTTATCGAAAGAGGCACCTCGAAGTTATTTTCTGAATAATAAGAAATGAATATAATAATAACTATTTCCAATCCAAAACACTAATTAAATTTAATCAGAAACTCGACGTAAACATGTAATTGACTTATTTGCCCTACTTTTCGGCCAGTGATTAATTCTAGTTACGTATATGTTTAATTAATAGCTATAATAATGACATTAACATGAGTACCCAATTCCACGTGAACGATAAATATTTTTACAGGTTAAAAGCATGGTATGAAAAGCTTTTAAAAGGTAGGCAATGAAACACGAGTTAAGCAATCAATTGCGACGAAGTGATTTCGTGAGAGGAATACTGCCTTTAAGAATGTATTAGATATCGTATATGTATATAGAAGCACAATTTAGCCTATAATAATAAGAAATGCTTATAAAACTATCAAGCATAAAGTTTGAGGTTTTCGTTCAGTAAATAAAAAGGAAAATAAGGATATTTTGTTCTGTATGATATTACGATTAGTTTAACAAGCTAGAGACCGTGGTGTCGGAAACCAGGCATAAGATTAACATTTCAATTTTTACAAAGTTTACATAGTTTCGAGTATTACGAATGGGATTTTATGCTGTCAATTTTGGTTACCTAAATAACTCCTTCAAATACAATATGTCCAAGCATTTCAATTACATACTTAATAGATACAGTGAAAATTTCAACTCCCTAACCGGTTAGGCTCACCTTTAATGAACAACAAACAATGTTATACAACTTAAGTTACAACAAGTGTAACTCTTGTTAGAACCTCGTATCGGCTAAGTTTCAATCAGAGCAATTAATCGTTTAACTTGAGCTTCCTAATAGAGCGGATATGACGGTACATTGGCGCGTTGATCGATGGCGCGGGAATATGAGAAGTAATGTAATGTATCGCCGGATAATCCCCTATACCCCACACTGACAGCTATCACTCTCCCCCTCCACGCACCTCCAATGCCGTCAGCCTGACTGATAGCCCTCATCTCGTTTTACACATACACAGATTATTGTACTCATTTTTTGATGACATCGCGTTGGGGTTGGGTGAGACCGTAGATTAGTTTTCGTTGGTAATTTCATTTCCAATGTACGATTAGTTTTTTTTTAATATAGAACATAGTAATAATATAATCTAGTTACCGCACCTAAGTCGTTGGAATTACATCTACAGTCACTCGGACTTTGTCACTTCTATTGTATTTCATAGTTTTTTAATGTTAAAAAAAATATTCGTAATAATGTGCAATATACATAATATTAAATGAATCGATTTTTCAAATTATTTATTAATTACATAATTAATCAAATGTAGATTAGATCTTGCGTTTTGCTTAATTTGTATTTGCCAAAAACGGGTAGTATCTATTAGAATGAATACATTTGGAACTAACATACGAGGAGTTTACATTAGACGACATTATTGAGTTTATTATTTTAACAAACAACCAACCCCAAAAGTAATTGCAATAAAGATTATAGGTAAATCATGAAATAAAATACAAGACTCTAAAACTAAAAATTGGAATAAAATAAATATCTAAGGCAGAGCCCATTCAAGATATCGTAGATAATGGAACGGTTCGAGCGCGAGTAAGACTTTTTATTCATCAGAATTAAAATGCGCTTGATGTTCAAATTAAATTTTACTCTATGCACTACCCTATACAGTCTTTGAAAGTTAAGACTTACAATTAGCGCACGGCATCACGTGTAATTTGCGACTAATCAGACTTTTCAATGTTACAACAACATTAAAATATCTATATGAATACAAGTATTTATACCTCGTAACATTTAAAACCTAATATGTAAAATTAAACTGTGCATAAAAAATCAATGCATTTAAACGAGAAACTAATTGTAGCGAGAAACTAACCGAAATGTTGCCAAACAGAATATTTTATTTTACTTTAAATACAATACAGAAAAATACGCGTTGTAAAAATATGCTGGCCAGAAGAGTGACTTTGATTTCAATGAAAAGTACATTATTTTGATAAAACTCGTAGGGTTAGCAATATAAGTGAAAATTTATTATTTAGAAAACATTAGAAACCTCATAAATAAAACACTTTTCTACTATTTAATGTATTTATTATAATATAAACCTTCCTCTTGAATCATTCAATTATTAAAAAAAAATGAAAGTCCGTTGCGTAGTTTCAAAGATTTAAGCATACAAAGGGACAGAGAAAGCGACTTTGTTTTATACTATGTAGTGATAAAATCAGTTTATGGTGGAGTATATACTTTGTAGAAGGGTGAAGGTTCTTATATGATATATGTTTACATGTATGTACCGAAACATCCAAAAAGGGTTTAACCGGATACTAGATAAGCAATAGAAACACTATAATTATTTAATTATAATATAATTTAAAATGAATTTACAAACGAATACAACCTGCTTCGTTTTATTAATTAGAAATAATTATAAAAAATAGCGTAAAAAAATTAAAACACAGAATTTCAAAGACGAAAGTATATATTATAATATTAGATATACAATACATATAACAAACCTAGTGACCTGTAATACATACTACCTGTTTTATAGTACCTACATTAGGACCTTCAGAAGAGGTTCCACTTTATTCTATTTTACACACTAATTTTTATATTTTTTAAGTATTTTTTTTTAATGACAGAAAATAAATAAATAAAATACGTTGTATCTTGTTTCTAGCCAGCAAAAATCAAACGAGATCAAACTTCCTATTTATATTCCGTTTGACAGCAACTCTAAAATTATGTCGGGACGTCAAAGCCTCATCCTATAAGGGAATCAATTTGGTCATGACCCGAATCGGGCTTCCGGTAATTTCCTAACTGCCCCCCATTACACATTCCGATAGTTCGGTGACTGATAGTAAAAACTCAAACTACCGTGTAGTTCTTGCTCTAATAAATTATATTACCTACTAATGAAATCTTTATACACAGCAGTTTTCTTAAAAGCCTTTGCATAGTAAATAATAAATCAACTAAAGATTATAGAGTTGTGTTATAATTTGCATTTGAGATAAACATGTCTCAAGTTTGAGTACCTTGATATAAAACTATGAAGACAATGATCGTGTGAAAATAGAGACTTACCAATACTTAACTATAAATAAAACCTATACAGATTTTAAGTTTACAAACAAACCGCATTTTAAAAGAGTAATTATGTTCATTTATTGTAAAATTTGATAAGCTAAAAATGTAAGGCGTTCATATATAGTAGGTATTATTTTCATATAAGTGAATATTAAATTATTTATATATTTATGAGAATATTTTGTTTAAATCTGTTTCATAATAAACATTTTTAATATCATAGATCGACGAAACATTGACGAGTGTTAGCGCAGGGTAAAATAGGCATATGGATATCACTTCCAATTCCCTGCATCCGATCGTGGATGAAGCAGAAGGCATATGTTACGGCCCGTTGGACCGGAACGTTACATCACAGTTTGACCAGTACCAACATGCGTGCCATTTTAATAAAATATATATCACTTATCGGGTTTTGCTTAAAGCATTTAATGAACAATTAAAGCTATAAACTATATGCCTCACCTTTACATTTAAATTGAGAAAACATCGAGTAAATATTTGAAAATGGAACTACATAAGTAGCTTGTCAAACTTGACGTAATAGTATAAGTTTTATCTGATATTTAGCTTAGCTTAACAATCCAGTTTTTAGTGATTTTTATTTATATTACATGAAAACGGATGATGTTCCAAATTAGAAGTATAAATAAATAGTTTATTAGAAGTATAAATAAAAAGTATAAATAAAATGTTTTTAAAAAGAAGCCTGTGAGAATATTTTTCTATTTCATGAATCGGACATGGATATTCTGACACTTGCTCGAATTGTTTTAATTACAAGTGCGAAATAAAATAAATCGAGCTTACTACAACTTAGACTAAAAATGTATATGTCGTATTAGTGAGGACATTTTCTTTAAGATATATGATCACATTTTCTATGCCCATAACTTAAACAAAACGCTCTACATTTCTATGTCAAAAACATCTGAACATCAATAAATGGTCCAGGCTTTTACTGTTGGAGAATTACAGAGCCATTATGTTTGACGTCGAAGATAAAATTGTGATAAAAATCTTGATGTTACCATTAAAATGTGAAATTGTAGACGATTATTTTACAAATGTCAGATTGACGTTTTTCCCATTTCATTGCTGTTCCGCCGAGCGGCCGGAATTCTTTCTTCTAACATTTAAGTGAGCAATCATCATTTTTTCAGAACAGCTATTTTTATACGCAACCTACAAAGAACAAGAAATGTTATATATGAAAATAAAAATTAGGTTGGCTTTAAATATTATATTTTTCAGAGTTTTATATTATAATATATCTTTTTATTTTTCATGCACCATTGTTGTGTTTACTTTTTAAATTATAATTAGTTAACCCCAAAGACTTTAGCTTGTTTGCTAGCCAGGTGAAAATTCTAAATCAGTATGATAGTTAAACCAATTAATTCTATATCAAGTGTATAGGCGATCAAAATGTAAATCGAAGGCAACGATGATCAAATTAGTCAAGTAATATTGTCGAGATTAATATTTAAGTAAACAGAACCAATTTGAGTTTCAAGTTAAGCTCGTTAATGAATCTCAGTCATATAGAAGTTCTGAAGACTAAAATCATTAGTGAAGATGAGGCAAAGTCTATGATGGATGAAGCGAAGTAAAGAATAGTGGATGGGGCAAATGAGTCGTGAGGGCCATTTGCTATAAAGTCACTGTTAGCAAGATTGAGTTCTGTTTTAAGTACCTTAATAAAAATTAAGATTTTATTTAGCATTCAATAAATGTTTTTGCTTTTATTAGTAAGTTATTGTATTTCATAATTAAATATCTTGCAATGGAAAGGCATGGCAACGTATGGCAAGAGAGGGAAATGAAATGACGATAAATGTTATATTTTAAAAGACGTTACATTTTTAAAGACACAACAAACAGTTGTACCATAGTAAATTTTCTCTAAACAATCATTGGCAAGTGAGAGTCCTTTTTTAGATTCTGATTGCATTTGTAATGTGCTTATTAAAAGATATCTTATCAGTATAAATTTTAACTCAAAAGACTAAATCACATTTATCACATTAATATCTATAAGTGAATTTTAATTTAAAGTTAGCGGGAATTGTAAGATATCAAACAACAATTAAAAACATATTATATACTTTATATATCTTCATATAAAACACTTGGTAGGTATTTCTATATATCTAGCCAATGATTTCTTCACCAAGATTTATTTTTATGATTCATTCAAATATCAGTAGCGAGAATCACGATTACGTTTCTATAAATATAGAAATAATTTGCATACAAAAAATTATTTTATATTTTTCATTGGATCCTGGTGTTCGAGTAAGTTCTCAAGTTGTTAGTCCTGAAAGCACAAGAACCTAGAAAGATCTTAGATAGGAAAATTATTGTTATTCACAATATTTGATATTTTTTTTATTTTATTGATGATCTCCCGTAATCTCTCAATACCGGACAAGTGGGTGAGCATTCTGTGTCTGACAGACGTCGGATTTTCTATATAAAATTTATCGATGTCCTTACGTTTTTATGTGAAGAAAAAATTTATTTTTGCATAGACGGAATTTGAACGTATGTCTTCAGAGATTATAATGCTTACAGTAATCAGTTGTAACGGATATAATTCACAGTTAGGGCCAGTAGCTATTCTTACCCGTCATTTACTGAACACAAATATTAATAAATATAAGAATTAGACTACTACTTATGTAAAAAAATAAAAAAATCTTTAAATTCATCGATAAATCTTCCGTAGAAAATAAGACACTCCTCAAGCAATCAAATTACACGAATTTCCAACGAAGGTAGCCGTGATTGTCATAACACGAGGATCTCAAGTACAATTCACGTTCAATAAATTTATTTGATTTATGACGATAGCTGGAATAATTGCGCACTCAGCGGCACCTCAATGTTGATTGATAGACAATTAGTGCATAACAAGGAATAATTATTGGCTAGGTGGTGCTTTGTGGATCTCTTGACTATTCTATTTTTTGGGTTTTTTAATTGTTTATTTTCAAAGTATTTTGCAAATATAATGTACAAACATATAATAATAATATTGACAACATATAATAAGGACACAACAATAGGTAATGTAAAATACCTATGATTACTCTATAACACACTCGTCTCAGAAACTCAATATTAAACTTTTCTATTTATCCCTATACATACATTCTAATTTCTTACTCTATAGACAGCGTCAATAACTTGTATACCTCCTTACAAAAATAAATTGGAAATTCCGTAGAAACGGTAGAAAATATTCGGTACAAACTTCGTGTAATTGACCTGTTTCAGTTTGTACTATAACATTATACTGTTTGAAGAATGATGTTGTGATTATTTTATTTATTCTCTGTGAACTTGTTTATATTCTGGAAAAGGTACGTATGTACATTATGGAAGCGCTTTGATCTTCGTAGTTCAAATATAGCTATATAAGATAGTTATGGTATATTATTTAATACATGTATCAAGTGTGGTTTATTATGTCACTGTGGACATCTGTCAGTGTACAGTACGTCGTTATCTCGAAGGGCTCAATTTTAATCTTCCTTAGAGTCCGTTTTTGTTTCAGGATTGCCGATGATAAATGAACCGATTAATCGTCCCGTTTCGCTCGCCGTTCGGCCTATTATATTTTTTATTGATTTACATCCCCACAGATAGCAGTTAATTTGAATCTGCACCATCCCGTGATGGATGATATGGATTTAGGCCGGAACATTAATATTTTCATCACAACAAAAATCGTTTATCTTTATCTGTAAAACGTTATGCGCGTCCCAGGAGATGTGTTTTATTATTTTCGTGTTTTATATATCCCAGACGTTTATCAATAATTCGTTATCTCAGTAACGTACGAAGCGCTTTTAAGAAAACCTTTAACGGATAGGAAGAATATTCTATTAAAAATACTTTAAATACGCAAATATAAAAGTACAGGGCTGCGAATATATTCCCATTTCCCATCACAACTTTTACAATATAATACTCAAATCGCATCATCCAGGAAAAAAGTAAAAGGCTTTAAAAGAATTCCTATTTCCCAGGTAAGACAGTCGCTAAAAATATTGTAAATTGAAGGCGGGCTGGCGTTAGAGTCGTAAGTCACAAAGTGTGCGCCAATCTCGTAAATCCTATGTTAATCCAGGAATCCCAAACTTTCCCAATTTACACTCAAGATCGGTCTCAGCGGGCGTCACAAGTTGCCTGTGAGGAGCCGACTGATATTGCACAGGGCTAACCGAGCGCGATTGGAAATGTGGTTATCGTGAGCCGAATATCTTTAACGGTTCCATCTATTACCATTGCCCCACCTTCCACTCTGCACACTCTTGACTGGCCCTTCAAACGGACTATTCCGTTTATTTTTTGTATAACACAGTATTATTATGTGATACAAGTATGGTTCTCGTTATAAGCTAATTTGTAAGACACTATTGAAGTGAATTTTAGTGTATAAACGTTTTACAATTAAAATTGATAGTATGTATAGCTCGCGTATAGCATTTGATAAAAGAGTTGAAACACAAGAGGATTGTGATTCAAAGGGAGGCAAACTTATTCAAAGGTATTAATGGTGAATTTTACGTAATAAAGATGGCGCAAAAAAGTCCTATTTGGTCAAGCAAAATATGTTGTATTTTCATTTAGGCAATTGAATATGTTTTGTGTTTATTATTATGAAATAATTTGAAGATAACATCTCTTAAGTGGTGACCTCTAGACTTGATGAAAATTTGAGTCTTATAACATTCTCAATTCGAATTCATATTGTGTTCATTGGCGAATGTTTTTTTGGGGTTATTGGAAATATCTGGTGTATTCGACAACGCAACGGTACATACCGGACTGCCGAGTCCCGGGCGGTCCCCGGTAAATTTGTGTATAAAAACTGTTGTTATGTTTTTATAAAATTTTCATTTAAATTTATATTTAAAAGTTGTATTCGCTGCCCCAAAATACAAGCTATAAATGGGTTACCTTGAGATTAATCGATCGTTTGTTAAAAGTGTCCTTATGTTAGCACAGAAGCACAGAACATAGAATACAGAAGTTACATATGAGACTTTACAACTTTATAAGTTTTTTTTAATTATTGCATAAACCAATGTATTTAGATGCAATTGGACCAGCATGAAAACGTATAACGTCATCGCAGCGTTAGTGCAACAATCTTGAATTACAATTTAAATAGTTATTAAGACAAATGCCGTTCGATTGATTTGTAAATCATGATAATCCAATTAAATTATTAATACTATGGTAATACATTAACAATTTATTACGCGCAAGATAAGGCGACGGTAACGTTGAAAGTTTCTAACACATTACGCATACATTAACATAAAACATTGAGAGACTGAATAATGGAAACGCTTTATTCCCCACAACACCCCGAACCAGTGTTACAAATTTAATGTGAGATAAAGGTAACATATGAATTACTTAGAAAGTTTAATAATAATATAGATATGGGGTGGTCAAGGGAGTAGGGTTGTGTCTGAGGGGAAGAGGGATGCCCGGGGCAGCCACAGCAGCCTGGTTGAGGCCGCAACTATGTCCCGATAACCGATATCAAAGTGATCGCAACTATGCGTGTATTTGTCAGAACATTCGATTGTTGCCATCCCCAAATCCCTATACAAGGACAACCGGATGGAGTAGACTATATAATATAGCTTTATAAATATTTTAGGGACAGTTCGAAGTCGAAAAACTAATAACAGAAAATCTATTTTGTTAATAATTGATACAATATATTTAAAGAGTACTTTTATTATTTGCCTGTCTAATACTTTATACATACACAACATATTACATACAACTAAACTACTTGCATAATCCACGAATTTCATAATAAATCCGTAATAAATTACTGCCAAATCAAACAAATATTTGCATAACTCGAATCATTAGTACAGATTAGAAATTAGCGGCCAATATACACGGGACAATCACGTCATATTTGAATGAATATCTCATTGTATCTCTCACACAATGTATCGTGCAATGGGCATTTATATTGTTAATCATTAAATGTTTACTCATAGTCAGTATACAATTATTTAAAGGACGTATATCTGTCAAAATTCTTTTTTCAATTGAAATTTCTGTTTCGTGTGCTTCAGAGTGACAGATGAAACGAAAACCGGTTAAAGGATATGTGAAGATTTTGTTGAAAATGTTTTATATACCGTTACCACGTCTTCATATTATAATTTTTATATTATTTTCGAAATCGTCTATAGATATAATAGAAGAAGGCATCAGTGGGCAGTCGGGAGGCCAGAGCTCGCTAAAATAACAATTTATCAAGCCGCCCGGCGCTGACGGCTCAGTATTCTTTAATCGTATTTAATCTGCTGAATAAAACTGCTCCAGGGACCTTTTCTTTTACCCTCAAACTACGCGATTGTTCTTTGCAAAGCTTTCTGTTTCAAAGCGTGCCGTTATTGTTTGTGCCTCATGTGTTGGAAGCATTAATTGTTTTCTTAAGATAATTTAGAATCAGTTTAAACTTTGAAAAACAAAATTAAAGAATAATAATATATTATTAATCAGTATAATTGCATTCTTAATTGCATGGTTTCGTCTCTTTTTGCAAATTGTGTTTACATTGTAATAAAAATCTACAGAAGAGACTAATGTGGTTTCTTAATTGTAAAGTTTTATGCTCATATATATAATTTAGTTATTGTGGAATTGTGTCTAGTATTTTGTATGAAAACTGGTATAATAAGTGCTAAAATTTCTCATTGCAACAGTAGTATTGTATATCGGTATATCGTAAATGGAGGCACCCGGCTTTATTAAATATAATTCGAATATATACGTATTACTTAATATAAACACATTCTACATATTAAGAAATAATTAACTAGACAATGAATAAAGATATATTAATAACGAATTAATGAATGAAAATGTAAGTCAATAAAGTTAAAATAAACGTGAATATTGTGTATAAAGTTTTCATATGTAATATATGAACAATGTAAAATGTTAAGTAAAAATTAAAAATAGTAAAAACCAAGAATAACATAATGTACATGAATGTAATAAATAATGTAACAAAAAAGGTCCTTTTTTGGGGAAAAACGGGGGGGGGGGTCCCCCCCCCCCCCCCCCCCCCCCGGGGAATTATCTCAAATCTTAGACACTAGATTTTGAATGGTAATAATCATAATTGACTAATGACTCTTATTTCAAAAGATTATTGGTGATTTCCTGTAACGGAAGAAAAAGGAAACGTCGGATAAGAGATAAATTTAAGGAAAGTAATTAAAGCTTGGAAGAAATCGAGAGTTTTTTTAATATCGTGTGATAAAAAACGTCTATAATGACAATTGTTATTACTTGGCTCTAGAATCAAATTTTCAATTTGTTTCAGGATATAGCAAGACAGTAATCCTCTGTATGGATAGCCATTCTTGGCAGTTCTCGAAAAAAATTAAACGAATTTTTTGATTTATTAGTTAATAACTAATGCATGATGTAATAATGAAGAAGTTCCCTTCTGATGGAACTATGAGCTTCAAAATTAATGCAGCTGAATTTATTTAAATATTTAGTAAAGGTAAATTTAAATTACTCTTGATGAACGTTTATTTATTATTAAAATAAAACAAATGCAATATTATAAACACACTTAATCAAGTGGTATTTTCCAAAAAACCGATATAAAGCATGTTTGTGAAGAACACACGAGTCGCGTATTTTCATAACATTTCTTTAATGTCAATAAGCGAATCAGATAAAAGCTGATTGAAGCTCCTTTCTGAGGTCGGAGATCGTTTGATAGCCCATCCCCTCTCCCCGGGACACGAGGAATCTTTACATTTACAAAAATATGTAATATCTCCGAAATTGCTTTTTTACTAAAGCTTGTCAAATTAAAAATATCGTGAATGAGGTTTTATATGATTATTATTATTTTAAACGCTTAAAATGATCATATCATATAAACCTCTTATCCTAAGGCTCGCTTCTTATATAAACACATATGTAAACTATATTCAAGTGCCTTTACAGCCCCTTCCTTCCCTTCATACTATAGTGGAATACCTAATAAATAAATGTAAAAATCCAATGTTAACTTTTAAATTAATGAAAATGAAGTCAGAATTGTAACGTCGGTTTCATTTGTTGTTTGCGATCCTGGCACTCTTTACCGACTGATTGATCTATTATTCATCAATCAATGTTTATTTTGTGTTCTTTTGTTGTATATTAATCAAAGACTTTGGAAATGTATTATGCAGATATATACTGCTGAGTAATTGAAAAGGGTTGCGAGCCTTTTGTTTCATTTGGTTTGAATATTTCATATATTTTATTCTAAACGATAAGTTTTATGCTAAACGGTAAGTTATCAATAAATTGCGGACACATCAATCATAATGATTAGTTAAACGACGAACCTCGGTCCCAACTCATGTGTTCCATCGCCACAACTTTGTAATTGATGGTTATTGGAGCGATAAATAATACTAAAATATCACGATGCTGTTTTATATGTTTTTATCAATATCACAGATTATATTATGGTTAACAACTATTTAAAAAATATATGAATATGTTGATATATTATATGACTATTCCACGATTACTTTCTGCTCATACACATTATATAAAAATAGCTTTATATGGCGGTCTATATTAAATCAGGATGAGCAAAGTTGACGGATAAATGTCACCTTTTATTTATTGTTAAAAATCTGAAAGAATAGAATTATATTAGCGAATTTTACTGAAGCATAATCTAATAATATTTTAGTGGCTCAAAGTCGAAATCTGAAGTCTGCTAAAGGAAACTTTGCGTAGATATTACTAAGTAATGGTCGAGGGACGAGTAGGGTAGTTAGCGATTATTTCTAGCGAAGGGGCTTTTATTGTCCATCACATAAATCCGATCGTCGGCGGTCGTTCGTCTAATTGATTTAGTGCGCGCCGATTAGTGCTGCTTAGTATTCAGTTTTGTCGCAGCGTTTTGACACTTGTGAATTAATTACTCTTTAGACTGTTCGAACGGAATTAATCGACACCTGAGCATGGCTCGCAATACGAGGTTAGACGTTGCATATAAACCAATTTAATACTCAACGCAAAAGTGTTCCTTATTTACAATTATCCAGAAGCAAACTGCTCGCAGAGCATCATTAATGAGAAAGTAACTAAATTGTCTCGTTAGGTGAGCACGAGTTCAGGTAATTATTCACACGGCAACATCGAGCATTTCTTTGGAATACATTTCTGGCGAAATGTCGTTAATTATGAGACCCCATTACAGAAAGCGCTGCGCCGGAAGCTGCGCTAATATTTCCCTTCATTAATTTTGTTTGCACTGGCCTGATTCCTTTTTCTACCATTTTTCCCTTTTTAAAATTTTCCGATTGCTGACCGTTAGGCTACGTTAGCTGTCTACAGTTTATTTGCTCACGATAGAAAATTACTTATAGAAAGCAACGTTTAATCTTGGTCTACTAAAAATATATCAGATTATATGTACGAATATATTGTGTTGTCTCTACTGAATAGTGACAGACTTAGTTTGCCTTGCGGATAGACTAGAATGTGAGGTCAGTCGAGGCATAACTCTAACTGAGACCTAATACTGAGATGCGGGCAAGTGTAGTACGTCTATGTAGTGTACTGCCATGTATCTATATACTATACGCTTGATTATGATTAACATATAACATACACAAATCCGGTTGTAAATTAAGTAATAAAGTAAATTTTACTTGAAAAGTAATTCATTTATAATCTATATTCATAAAATAATGATTGAAATATTTGAAGGTTTAGATAGAAGCAATATTGGCAAGTCAATAAACATTCCTGAGCTGGTCAAAGTGTCAGCGGCAAGAGGGCGCTACAAGCTTTAAGACCCGCTCTCAAAAAAGAAGATCGTGGTCGCCCGACGCTCGCACTCAGCCCTGAGCACGTTCCGCAAACAAGTTTAGGAGCGTTCCATCCGGGGAACGATACTTTTTTATATTTAACGACAAAAAAGGTTTCACTTTTGACTGAACTTTCTGTAATACTCTGGAACGAGTCCCCGAGATCAGTAAGTACGAGGCACTTTGTTATCGGATATTCGAGCGCAATCATGACTTAATGAACGTACCTTACACAATATGAATCATTTTTTATTTCCGATAAAAATAGTATTTAAGTTTTTAACCGTTTACAGTGAAATTCTTATTCATATTAATAGTAGGTGCAATGGTTGGCACATCAGTAGTAATTAAATGTCGTAAAAACATTATGAAAGTTATTCTATATCGATACGTAACTGTAATTAACTCAATGAACCATGGAGTGTGGTTAATCGATCCATCTCAGTTTTCTTCTTTTCACGAAAAAAGTGTCGAAACAATGCTGCAGCGAATAGTTGAAGTTTGGTTTTAATTAAGACGAGAACGAAGCTTCCCTTCATTAAAAGTTCAATCGGTTTTAATTAAAATTCAAAGAAATGTGCGTCGATACCGATCGAGATAAAAACCTCGTGTTAATAGCTTTCAGAGTTTTAAACGCTGCTAGTTAGTGGCGGTTTCTGGGTAAATTGAATAAAAGTTTAATGCGAATTGATAATCTTCACTGCATTATGAGATATTGTAAAGTATTATGTTTTAAGTGTGCTTTTTATGTGAATGAAATGGTTTGAAGTAAATAAGAACAATTTAGATTTTAAACTACCGCCTACGTAAACGTTAACGTCAATATTTGAATTATTCAATATTTAGAAATGAGGTCCATTTTCAGATAAATAATACTTATAGTGATGAAGATCGCGGCAAATATTGGAAATGTCAAAAGTCAAACGCCTAAAAATATTTATTCCATAGTCAACTTTGTACACTTATCTGATTATAATTTAATTAATTCTTTAAATTCATATTAACTGCCAATTTCCTTTTTTTATAATTAATATTAACTCAAATCACCGGTGTAGAATGGACAAGAAGGGCTGGTAAGAAAATGCATATGAAGTCTAAGTTTTAGTACAGGTACCAAGCTCTTAATTTAATGAAGCATCGACGCAGACGCTGCGGTGCTGTTTGAAGTCTTATACGGCTAGATTGGCGTATTATAAAGCACTAGCATAACGTGGAATTGTTTTTCAGAAAATTTTATATAATACTTAATTTATCAAATTATATTTTTCAAATTGCATTACGGTTATTAATATTATTATTACTTTTTTTTAAGCATTAAAAGCATCTGGACTAAATGCAATGTTAGAAGTACATATTTGTATAGTTATTGTGTGGCTTGCGGCAACGCGGATTACTGGTCGTTATACGGGCCATTAGTTCCGACGACTGGGTAACACTCTCAGTCACAAAGGAACCAAGATATTATTAATTTAGTAGATGGTTCGATTTCAACTTGAATGGGCATAGATGAGGTGACCCAGTGTGGTCAAACTTCATCCAGCCACAGTTTATCACTGAGTCTGAATAATTTGAATATCGAACAATTCACAACAACGAAATTACTTTGCTAAATTATGTAGAGGTATAAGGTGAGTTATTAAACGTAATAACTAACATTAAAAGTATACAAAATCAGTTATCAATCAGTCTTTGGTTTACACAAGTATCATACATTTAATATTCAACCTTCTTGAACGGATAGAATCGGCAATAGATGGAGTTAATATTAATTATATACTATTGGACTATATCAGTTTTTTTTATCTACACATCAAAACTTGAAGCCTAGTTCTACTTTGTGTCGCAGAGCCATAGGAGTGAGATTTGTGTAGCATAATTTAAGAAGCCTGAATATTGTTTCTTAAAATGCCATAGTGGTTAATTTCGTTTAAATATATAGTGTTCGTATACGCTTTAATGAAAAAAATGTTCGTGTAAATCGTGTTGACAAATGCGTTTTGATGAAAAGCGTGGACACGTATTTCATTTGTGCTCATTACGTATGTTCAGCAAAGAATTACAATGATAATGAAATTGTATTGGGAGTATGCCTGGGTAGGGGAATGTATTAGTGCGGTGTGTGTGGTCTCCGGTCTATTTAGCAAGCAATTTGATTTCAGTAGACGCTTGTGTTAGGTGACGGTCGATTGCGGTCCATATATACACTACAGTACAGTGTAGAACAAAATGAGCATCTAAATTTAATGCAGTAAATTATATGCCAGTTACAGGTCTTTGTATTTTAAATAATGCCTAAACGAATCTGAACGCTGAATCCGGACTAGCGGGGTTCCACCAATTTCCGGCACTATTTAGATTCTAGATTATTTAGATTTAACTGTTATTTTAATTAGCTATTTAAATAGCTAACATTTTTTCTGGTAGCCACTCTGTATTAATTCCTAATTATTCTTGAAGCAATATTTCTGTGGCTGAGTTTGTGGTTGTGGTGGTTGTCACATATGTAAGCATTTATGAAATTTTGTATTGTTTAAACAAATAAATCGAAACAAAACCTCGCTACCAATATCAATATAATTAAATATCGGCCCGTGCCGTTCAGTTTGAAACAACGTCATGCCGATATGGAAAACAAGACGTCTTTAATGTATGTAACATTTCTATTAATTAATAATTTCGAATTAAGAATTTTCGTAACGTTCGAAAAAAGCCAGATCCTATTACTACACATAGGAATAATGCTTTATGCGTAATGTATTTAACTTAAATTACTGTAACATCTGCATGCTCTATGCCTCGTTACACGGAGAATCCTGGGGGAGGGGCAGCTCGATACATTTGCCCACAAAGCCTAGTATATTACCACATTAAGCCCACTATACTGCACATTCTCGCGGTCTTTACCGTTTTAACAACAATAAGTCTGCGGATATTATTGTTCCACTATATAAAACGTATTATATATCAAATAATTAAGTTTAAATGTTCACTAAAAGGCTGTATTTGCTTATCTAAGGTGTTGAATTGTTGTTCGAATAGAATAATTGTTTTTGATTAATTACTGAAACAGTGCTAAACAATCTGCTATGTGAGCTATTGACAACTTAAGCTTTTTTACCGGACTAAAAATAAATGTACCTAATTGAATAAGTTAATTTATTATTATCAACAATGAACTGATTGCACGCATCCATGCCTGCGGTGCCATACACTTTTAATTGTAACACTCTCAGTGTTACATATTTCAAAAGATTTTTAATAGCTGCAGCTATCATCGTCATCAAAGTATCTTGTACTGGCTTGACAGTGAACGTCCAAGCCAATCACTACCACCGACTGACAGATCAAAACAACCCAGATCAAAGCTTCAAAGCACTGTTAGTTCAACTAACCGATCGATACACATATAGAGTAGTGTACATTCGCACATGTTATCCTATTTATTCGTGCGTGTATTGTCTCAGGCCTCCTAAAGAAAACCTATATGTCCCGGCTATATATTAACGTAGAATACTTGTTCAGACCATATAGGGACAAAATCCAATTGCATCACTAATTACATGAGAATTTAAAGTAATACACGTCTTAATTAAAATTAAAATGACATCCTAAGATCGTTTTCAATTTGACGCTTAAATTACGCCTAACACCATAATCGTAATAAAGGAACGAGTCGCCAGAACTGTGTTATAGTTTATCTTTCGGGACGTGAGCCAATATCTTGTTGCCCTTCATACACTATAAAGGACGAGTAACTTGATATCAGCGCTACATCTAGTGACAATAACAATATTTACAAAGGAATTTGATTCGTATCTTAACAAAATAAGTTGTGTATCAAAGTAGGGTGGAAGCAATTATCACCCTTATAAATGTTTGTAAAGGAGGGTTCCAGTGTTGCATCTTGATAACTTTGCTTGAAATATAGTTCCCTAAAACTTAGTAAGTCATGAGATTCGCAGAAATTATTTACCGGCCCTCTTCCTACTGGATGCATTCTTTAGCAAAAAGTACACGTGCGACATTTCCCTAAGATTCCCACATTAAATTCCAATACTTACCTTTAATATCAATGAAATATTTGAGACAGATTTGGATAATAAGTAATCTACGTATCCTACACGACCACATTTAGTGAATTCGTATTATTTTCTTATATTTTATTTTTATTATTCTTTCATTCATAAACTTGGTACTGAAATAACGATATAGATCAGGAAAACATATAGGCTGCTTATTTTTCAAAATCTCCATCTGGGATCTGAGATGCTGCAACGGGGAATGATGTGCAAGGTTCTTGAATTATTTCGGATTAAAGTCCTAACTTTTAGTAACCTAACCTAGGGGTTAGGTAATCATTATCTCTTCTCATAAATCGATAAATAGAATGATAAATACAAGCCTTGAAAGCGGTCTAGAATTGTTCCGGGACGTCTTACTTCTATGTCAGCGAACATTGAAGCTGCCGACAAGTATTCTATATGCCTTTCATAAAAGTATTACCAAAGACTGTAATAAAAACTGTAGACCGTAACGTATTTTCCGATGCTAATCTGTATTTCTCAGTAAGCAAAGAGCGGCAATAAACATCCGTATTAAAGGCTTAAAGGGTGTTCACCTAGAACCCATACAATGCAATTATCGGCACTAATACGACCTCTTCTACACTCCGATGGGAATCCACACAAATTATTCGATTAAGTATATTCCGATCAATTCAATGGAACATTGCTTACCATAAAAAATATATGGAATATTATCAGTTATCTAATTAAATAAAAAGTGTATTAAACTGTAATGAAGTAATATCATTGTGTAAAATAATAATTATTAAAATTTTTAACCTTTTTCGGTGAAAGAATTCAAAATGATGGGTGGTCAAATGTGTTTTATATATCTAGTAAGTTAAAATAGCGTTCATAATTTTAACGAAAATACTTTGATAATATGGTAACAAACTTAATTATTGATGTTAGTATCGACATTTTGTCTGTTACCGTGCAGATTTATTTGTCACAACTTGTCATTCATTTGTTTTTATAAGCAAATTCATACGCTTTAAAATATAAAAGGTTTGTGTTATAGTAAAATTGCGTGTAATTTAGTATTGAGTATTTTTTTCCAATGTATCCAGCAAACCAAAATCGATTTCCACCAACACAGCTGGCCGCTATAATACTGACATGGTGAATTCAAATGTTTATTCCGATTGAAAACAAAAAGAAATACACAATATTGTGCTCTTTTCTGTTTAGTGTATATTTTTAATTAAGTTTTTCATATTATTCTCAATTATGAATATTTGTTTTATTATTTTTTATAAAATAATACATAATTTTTATCTAATTTTGCGCCACTCCTAAATCCTCCAAATATCAAATAATCTAGTACTTTGGCATTTATTCTACATTTACTGAATAAATTTTACTCCTGTTGTGATGTGACGGCGTAACACTGAATAATGCAGGACCATTTCAATTTTATGGCAGCTATAAAGTCCGCAAAAATACAAATGAAATCTTGTAATTGGGTTTTAAGCACGTTTTCTCTAAAAATTTTTTTGCAGAAAATGCCTACGCGGCGTAAGCACTACATCATACACGGACGCCATTGGAGTATTAAACAAACATTGACTAGAAGAATGCCTAAAAATATATTCAATATTTAACTTCCTAACTGATTGTGAGCGCAATTTTCTTCTAAGGCATTTTTTTTGATGAAATCCTAGAAATTTTTACTTCAACCACAGTTTCAGTATTAAAACAAACATTGTAGAAGAATGCCAAGTTGTACATAAATATTTTTATATTATTAACTCAATATTTCATTATATATAAATAAAGCCCGCCACATGCTTCAACTATCTACATAAAAAAACTAACGATGTTTTATGATAAATATAGATCAATTCATAATAACTTTGTTTACTCGATCATAGAGTAACAAATTATTTGAATTCTAGGCAAGCTGCCTGTTAATAAATAAAGCCTGCTGATGACACAAACAAATTGTTTCAGGTTAATTGATTGAGGCTTAGTAAAAAGCTTACACAATACAATACCGGGTGAAATGTGCGGTCTACTTCGATTTAATGTCGAGTGAAATGTCGCGTGTTTAAATGTCACATCAGATGAACATTATTCCCAATAGCGCGACATTGTTGATCATAATTAACTCTAAACAAGCGTTTATATCGCTTCGAACATGGATTAAAATATTACACATTAGAGCATAAATATTGTTGTATATCATGTAACTGCAATTTATACTGATTAATATTACGCGTGACACTCCAACAGTAATGCTATGTTTGAATCAATTTACAGAATAATTCGTGGTATTTTCATTGAGAATAGCTTTGTATTTTGGCCGTTTCAAGGCACAGTTTTCAACTGTGATGGGCCATTCATTAATCTCATGTGGCATGTCGTCATGTATAGTCCGGCGCTGATGTGCAGTTATTCCCCTCACGCGCCGACACAAGTGCTCCAAGAGCCGTAAACTCCGCCCCTCTCAGATTGTATTACTCGACACATTTCCTATTGTTCCTAATATTTCATAAGATTTCCCGTCATAGAGCGCCGAGAAGATGAGATAGCCTAGTCGTAAAACTTTTTCGTATGTCGTTGGGATTTATTAAATTTGTATTTGGATGATATTCATCCATATTGTTGAACTTATTAACTTGAAACTTAACACTTCGCAACTTAACGGTTCGCAATTACGGAACCCATTTATATATTTCATAATTAACTGAAATACGTTTTTTTAACACACAAGAATCGCAACACTAGACGGAATTTCAACACATTTAATGAATAGCTGACAGTCATTCAACATTCATATATATCATAAAAATGTTCATAAAATTTCAAATAGTTACCACAAATCTTAAGCTATCGTAAAAAATAAATGTTCTATATGATGTTCTAATGATTCCTAATGTTTTTTTTTATATTATAAAGTTCCCAATTGGTAATATAACAAGCAGTATTTAGGCAAAACAAGTAATCAATGCGGCTTAACGACAAAACCATGTTGCCGGTTTGGTTAAAACTTTAAGTGATATTTCAGAGCGGGCTTACGTTATTAAAGTTCACGAAATTACATTATAATTAACAACGTTATTTTTGTTTATTAATTTAGTACTTTAATAATATAACAATATGGATGTAATAGATAATAAAAGCATAGGCTACGTCTGTATGATCCATCATTTTCAATGTTATTTATTAAATAAAGACCTGGCTGCCTAACCAATCATAATAAGTAATGTAGGGCCTAGCCTGCCGTACCTTAAGATATCCACCATCTGAATTATGAGTAAATCCGACATAATAATCCTTATTATATTAGCCACCGAACCGAATCAGATCATTGGGTTAGTAACGGATTGACTAGCAAATCGACGAAGGCGTTCTCTTGTGTAGCTAAACTAACAATGGGTAATTTATTCAGCGATGTACTTAGTGTAATTTTTCAGTATTTATTATCTTTTCATTTGCACTGACGTTATCGTAGTAAAATTTCACTTTTCAAATAGCGTAGACTAAAATCGTTAGAAAGAACATCCACACTGTTTTAACTACATTCCACTGGACCGGGCCATGACAAAAAACCGGGTTTCCGAACAAAAGTATCGAGTTTCAATGGAAGTTTGTGTTGTAGTCCTATTTGCTCCATTTGCCCAATGCAATTAAGGTGCACTGGGTGAGTGCGCGAAAAATGTTTAATCTCAAAATATGTTACTGGGTTTACATGAAAATTCATTTAGTGTGCGCGGTATATGAATTAGTTCACTTACGAGTATATTTTACATACTCATATTTATTTCAATCATAGTTATCATTTCATTTTCATCGGCTTAATCTGAATTTTATAACGATATTTTTTCAAAATATATTAACAAAATTACAATATTTTCAAGGAATATATTATTATTATGTGCATCACGTTTTGTTAATATTTTTGAAAATTTAATGTTACACGCATTAGATGTTTATATAAATGTGCGTAATTCTAAAACATCGTAATTATTAATATACATTAACCAAGTTGAATTAAGCTTGGTTAATGTACTTCAAATATGCTATTTCAATTAAAATGATATAGCGTGTTTCACGGTACACAAATTTTAGTATAACCGTTATTAGATTTGTTTTAACTTTACTTAAATCATCTAAATTACATTATCTTCTAAAACGATTTAAATTTAGTATGGAAGATGTGTGCTCCAAAAGCGAGTCCATAAATAAGCCTTAGTGTTATTATTTCTTTGTCCGACTCTACGTTCATTCTAGTAAAAGATATATACTAAGAATAATATAAGACTGTAAAAATTATAACACGAAGAATTATGTATATTTATCCAGAAATAAAAATCTGGTCTTGTACATTCTCATTTCATATTTTGTGTCTCTTATTCTTATTTCTTTGAATGTGACACACATTGAAATGGAAATAGATGTAACATAAATTAGTAACACTTCTCTGTTGAAGAAGCCAGTTCCTTCCTAAAAATATAACTTGACTAGAGTTACAAATATGTTATTGCAAAATTATAAAATAACTTATAAAATGGAGAACTTTAAAAAGTAAAATATTGAAGAAATGTAAAGGAATATAACAAAACTTTCTGAACTGCATTTTAGTGCGCCATAGAGCAGTTATGTTAATGTTAACAGTTTCGCCGTTATTTTGATATAATAACTTATATATACAGAAATTTTAACTTTACATGATACTAAAACACCACGAACTTTGAAACAAGGCTACTTTAAATTTTACAGCATAAAAGCAAGACGCGAACCACGATCCGAGATATTGGGGGTATAAAGAAACTTTATTGCTTGTTTCTCCAGCTGAATCTAAGTACAACCACATTTGCTCATCAATAATAAATAAATTTTATTATTGATGAAGTTTTTGCATAAAATAACAAAATGTCAAGTATTTACAAGATGAATAAATAAAATTTAATAAATATTTATAATATTTTGTTAATAGTCTGCAAGATGCAAATCTTAAATTGTTTTTTTCATGTTCCACATTCTTTAATAACAACTCAATAAAAGTATAACACAGACTAAAAACTTAAATTTTTAATGTACAAAATGTATTAAAGCTATAAGTATATGATTTATATTTATATAACATTTTAAGCCGAAAATAAGCATATTAAAATGGTGAAATGCAATTATTTATTTATGAATAATGCCCCCAAATACGAATTGGAGGACAAGACAAGACTGACTAGATCCAGATTACAGTATTATTTGACTCTAAAAGCGAGTTATGATGAAGAGGATACTTACGGCAGCTTTTGTCAAAAGGGCACAATTGAATCATTCCGCTTTGGAGTTTCGAGCTTCAAGTGAAACAAATTAAATTGTTAAAATTGTTCATTGAAACGGATACAAAATTTCAACTTTGCTCACATTTTTACTTTTCGCTAATTGAAAATAGAAAAACTCATAATTAAACTCAAATATAGCCGTTCTCTTAGCGTAACTTGGACGAGAATAGAATGGAAATCATATTTATCCGTAAAGAAAATATACTATGCAAATTCTTTCACAAAATAAATAATAAGCCTATGCATTATTTCCAAAAGGAATATAATTTGCAACTGCATGTATAGAGTAGCTTTTACACCCGTAGTCTAATTAAAAAATTTTCTTCACATTAACTTTATTTAATTAAGATTCTAAAAGGCACCAAAAGAACATGTAATCTTAGATTACTGAAATCACAAAAGTAAGGGCACTGTAGATAAATGTAAATTTGATTAAAAATCTGTCTTGAAGATCGTCTGATACGATATCTCTAATTACCTGTGATTTCC
This sequence comes from Pontia daplidice, assembly GCA_963693355.1. Classification (NCBI taxonomy): domain Eukaryota; kingdom Metazoa; phylum Arthropoda; class Insecta; order Lepidoptera; family Pieridae; genus Pontia; species Pontia daplidice. Next base: position 1,275,960 of record CAVNZL010000029.1, read on the forward strand.
ACAAATCAACAAAAGGTACCTTCAATAGTAAAACGTCGAAAGCTCCTCGTGTCATTTGTCACTGTACAGGTAATTAGCGGCTGATGAGCTCACCCGTAATCAAAGCGAGTAACGAACCGATCTAAAACCATTTTGTCTTAATATTGGCATACAAATTTAATTCAACGGAAGAGAGCAAATAAAAGTAAATCTTGATAATACATAAATATATTTTTGGGTATTTTTTTCAATGTTTAAATTACCTTATTCAAACGAAGTTCTTAATACATTGTATAATTTTTTCATGTTCCTTATGACTTTTACAATATCTTATGGGATGGAATACACATATAGAATTTCCGTATACGTTAAATTGGTTGGATGCTGAGAATAAAGAGGTCGACCGTTTAAAAATTCCTGGATTTCTTCTAGAAGTAATACGAGGTTGCAAAAACAAAAAATAAAACATAAAAATTATTTTTAGATGGCATAGCGATTATAGAGCTCACGAAAAAGACTTGGATGGAATGCAGTCTACTCCAATTGCTTTCAAAAAAGTTACCAACGCATAAAATCGGTTGCAGTAATTGAAGTTCACATTGAGAATTGTAGAAAATGAATTGACTTATTGAATATTTTGCCAAGCAATAAAATATTCAGTTTTATAATTCCCGACCCAATCCTGGGGATTTGGATCTCTCTCTAGATGTAAATACGGATTAAGAAGTCTATTGATATGTAAATGATAATTCTCAATGTTTTCAATTCAAATCTGAGAAAACATTTTAAATGTTATTCATTTAAATATTTAAAAACATCCAATAATAAAATCTAAACTAAGCCTAAGCCAAAGCTTGGAACGAAATTTGGTATTGAGTTTTTAATTTTACAGTCGAGTTCTATCATTTCCGATGAAATGTTCTCATTCATATCGAGCAAATCGAAATAGAATTAGATTTGATTCTTATATAATTAAACCGTATAATTTCTAGAATTGTTTAAATATTTAGCATATATTTTCTAACGAATTAACAAAAAGATAAATAATTTACCGTCATTAAAATCCTTGAACAGATCCAATGTTCAAAATATTAATCATATCAAAATATAGAGTCCCAGGATTCTGTCCGTTAGCTGAGCTTATCTGCGGGACACAAAGGGCGCTCGCACGATGAGGGTCGACACAATCACGCGGCTTGCTCTGCCATCACTTACATACATAATTATACACTTCACTAAGGACTGTTAATGTGACAGCTGGCGAGAGACGTGAGACGGGCCAGTACTGCGGGACATAACACAATCTCACCGGGACCAGAGCACAACGCGGCGAAAGTTAAAACACGTTTTCGGAACAAGCGCCGCGTAAATTGAACGAAATTATTTCGATAAGACGTGAAGGTTTTTTCGAAAGGCTCGTGCGGATAATGCGACGACCACCACGCTACTGCGAGTTCGTAGCTCGTACACGGCGGTCGGCATATAGCAGCTATGAGAGCGATAGGCGCGCGCAAAGTTGTCGCTCGTCAGGCTCCCAGAAACTCATATTATGGTCTAAGGTCGCAATCAGTCAACAAACATCGTGGTCGGATGGTTACCAATTGTATATCAATCACGCTGATATCCCCTGTGCAAATATTAGCTCTATCCGCAAAATATTTGAGCCTTTGACTGGAGACTTATCTAAAATAATTTTTGTCCCAGTATGTAAAAGAGAAATGACTTTCAACTCATGCGTTTCTATTTTTTTTTACTGGCAATTACTTAAGTTTAATTAATAAAATCTGACTGTGGATGCGGTCAAACTTGCTTGAATAGTTGTATTCTGGAGTTGGTCAACGGCAGTAGCTGACTTGCGGACAATAAATGTTGGCGGCAATTTATGCGAAAACTAATGCCGTTCATGGTGTTATGCAACTTGCGCTTGCCTTGTTAGTCGGCACCGAGTTAATTTATACTAGCAAGTAAGCATCAGGAATTCCTGATTTTTTCTTTCTACTCATAATCGTTCTTTATACCGCAATAATATAATAATAGGTTTGTACTGTGGACGCTGAATGATCTTTTATATTTGGTTTAATACCCTCAACAGTTGAGGTTGAGGTCCAGACAGATTATTTAATTCTTGGAATAATAACTTAAAATGAAATTGTTACCATCGTACGTTATGAGAATGAGGAATTGGGATTTGTAAACTACTACGGATAGATTGATTTATATGAAGGTTTTCTAGAGAGGTTAAAAAGGCGTGTAAAAATGTATAGTGTACATACAAAATTACAGTCTTACTTGGGGACTAGTTCGGAGAGTTTAATATGGGAAGGTAAGGCTTGGTTACTTTGTTTTGTCCGAAGACCTAGTAACAAAAAATATTTAAATTTTAAGTTATATTGGGTGTCCAAAATTCGCTTGATATGTAATATAGTGAGGTGTTTGTGTCATATTGTATTGACGGAGTGTTTGTAGTGCGATTCAACGGGCTATATTAATATTTTGTAAGGATGTGATAATATATTGACATTTTATTATTATGTCCGAATCCCTGTCAGGGTAATTAGTTGTTAAATAAATTTAGTGTAGTTTTCATTTTTATATATATGACGGTTTTAAGATTGGTGAAAATTTATATATGGTTAAGTAGTAATAATAACTAAAGACTTAGTAATTGCCAACCCAATAATGACAAAATAATAAACAAAATCTATGATCTCCGGGTGTTTGAATCGGTGCGCAATCGATTTCGGCACAGCTAATTTTACCTTTAATATTAAAATAAAACAGACGGAAAAAAGTGCCAGTGCTCAAACGAGACTAATTATATTGTTTGATTAGAATTTTATGGGTCTCACTAACCGATATATTAAGTATTTATTGAAATTAAATTAAACCCATATATTGAAATTAGGAACAAATTAATTTGTGTTAGCTCCCATTCCTAGAGGCTGCAACTGAAAGCTGAAACAGCCAAAGCGACGCAGCCATAATGAAATTTTAATAAGAAACAACTTTTTTTATTTCGTTTGTTAAACTTTTACGAAATTTCTATTATTTGGGCGGAGTTGCGGAAAGTTTAACCTTTTTACGCGTACCCATTTAAGAAAATCATTTCAAATCGATTTCACGTTCTTTTGTAATGCGTACGAGTATTTATGAAGTGGAAGACTTCTTAAATAATATTAATAATAAGTACTATATTGTGTTCATAATGATGATTCCATACTCATTGAATTTGAGATTTTCGTATTAAGTTTTCATTTACAATTGAACGTATGCCACTTTCAAAACAAGAGACAAAATTTTCATATGAAATTTTATTTTTAGTATTATTAGCATCTTGCCATAAACTCTTAGTCAAAACACTTCTAGTTAAACAGTAACCATCGGTCAACCAATTTCATACAGTCAAAACGACTGAAACGTATAAATAAAACCATAGCCTATTCCAGAACTGATTATAACATGTGAACTTATTACTATCTCGTATTAGCACTAAACTAAGTTTGATTAAGCTATCGTCTAGTTTAAGTCAAGTACGTATTCTTTGTACTCAAGAATGGTATTCAAGCACACTCGATAAATAATACAAAATTCTAATTATAAAGTTCATTTCACAATGGAGCGTTTTGGCACATATTTGTACCTATACTACGTGAATCCGCCCAAATGGCCTTTGCAGGTATGTGCAAACCAAGACATACATTTCGGATGTTACAAGTATGCCCCAGTTCTTTAAATCATTTAGTCTCTGATTGGTTATGAACTATGTTTGTGTTATTGAGAAATTAATCATCCAGAGTTGCCTTAAAGTGGAATGAAATTGGTGAATCCAGTTTTATTAAGAAGTGGCTATTCTCATGAAATTGATGGTATCAGATTGGCTACCATTTGATTTCCTTCGCTCGCTGCCATCATATTACTGCATTGTCCGAAGTCTACAGGCTAGTATATACTTACTAGAGAGGATTTCTTGATTCTCGTTGCCTTTTGTTATACACATTCTGGATATCCTATCACGTACACGCTACCGACACTTGTTAATAGTTAAAGTATAAAGTAACGTGTAGCCAATTTTTATTCAATAAAAACTTTTCTATAACTTAATTCAGACGTTTTCTTAAGTTGAAGAATATTAATTATCCTTACAGCATAAATCTCAGATAGCTAATTGTTTACAGGCGAACCGAGTTCATTACAAAGTACAGGCACCACCTCCCCATCCCCAACTCCCTGCCCTCGCAAAGCTTCGCTATCGGCGATAACAGATAAATTATAAAACAACATGCGCGGCTATACTTCTCTGTCGGCCGATACAAGAGCCGCCCGGAGCAATGTAGCACTCTACACTCTACTGGTGTCTACAGAATTGCTACGAAATACGTAGCACGTTCACCAAACTTGATAAATTGCATTGGCTCCCTTCATTTTGTATTATTCCTGTATACTTTGTAAAATATTTTCTGTACCACAAAGACAAAAAATTAAATGAGGATACAACGTTATCACTTTACTCGTCGCACACATGGCAAAAATTTTTTTTATAAAAAGGCTCTTTTATGTCACAACTATTAGTTAAAGCGACTCGCCGGGAGGTGTGGGAGGAATCTAAAACATGAATACCGTTCATCTCGGTGAGAACAATATTTATATTCCTCTCTTGGTTTATAAGACAGTCTTTTAACTTCAAGTAATATTTATTTTAAAAGCAATCTCTTAAGACAACATTCATTTAAACGTTATTAATAAATTGTGATAAAAATATTCATTTTGAATAAAAATAAATAATTATTCCAATGTTGTCACTATAATAGCAACACCTGGGATACATCATATATCACAATAAACTCAATTCATATTTTAGTTTTAAATAAACCAGTAAATTACACGTATATTATCTAAATAGATATTTTCTCTCATAATGCTATTCCTGTTTGTGCAGACACTTTTTAATTAAACCTATCAGTTGCTATTTATTATTAGTAGCCTATTGTATAGGTTTTTCTAGCCCCCAGCAACTGAAGCTTGGATAAGACAACTCATTAAACTTGTAATGAAAACTTAACGATATTACACAAAAGTGATTGCTTGGTGGGATTCATTGTTCTAGATGTTTTATTATCTTCCATTAATACTTTTGTTGAGTGCTAATTTTAAATGAAATGTCGATGTTACTGCTGGATTAAAATATAGTATACATTATTGCAAACATATAGAAAATAATATCCAGTAAACTTATCGGTTGTCACTCGCCAACTTGAAAGTAGTTCAAAACTGATTTGCCACTTAAATAACATTTTACAATATCCCCCTTTATTTTACTCTCTTTTATAGTATTTGTTATTACAGAGACAAAGAAATATATCACGTGTAATACATTTCAACTGTCTAACTATCACGGTTCCTGTCAGCCTGCTGTCAGTTAAGCCTTGGTCATTGGATTCCTGTTTTAACCCTTTGGTTATAAAACGCTATAAAATAATAAGAAAACAAAGAGAAATAATATACATTAATACCGAGAATAATGGAGAGAAGACAGTGAATAGTATATGTATGTATTACTGTAAATAATTATCAAAGATAGTGTTAATGTGACGATTTAGTTCAGCTTAGTTTTAAAACTTTGCCTTTTATTAATTGCACTAGGTTATTTAGACGGTTATTGCGGTTAATCTTACCGGAAGCGGTATGCGGGGGAATGTTGGGGTTAGTCGAGACCAGATCTTATAGCAAGATAACTTGTATTTTATTAATCAAGATTAACTTTCTACAATTGTTAAATACAAGAAAATTAGAGCGAAATGTTCGTTCGTATATGCTTTTTGTGTAATATATTATATAATACTATTAATAATATTATGTAATACGGCTGCAGTAATCATAAGCTATCGAAGTCTGCAAAATAGAGAGATTCTACAATATACCCATTGCTTTGATAAAAGACCAATAAAAGTCTTTACAATTTTATATAAATACAATGTCAAATGCTAAATGATTAAAATACTGTATATTAAATTTATTTTGGAAGCGTAATTTGGAAAACGACATGTAGATTTCTACCTTCGTATTGTTTTTTTCTTAATTGATGTTATTGTACAAATATTTCCACACGAAAGTGTATGTAAATTAATCCTATTCAATAATTTATAAATATTACTTCCGCGGATTAAATAAGTTATTCTTTACTTGCAATTATCGTAGTCGTCACATGAAATTAAACAGACTTTTTCATTCACAGGAGGTACCACAGATCTAATCTATTAATTATGTATAAAAATCTGATCAAGAAATCGCATAATAAAATGGTTTTTACATAACATTTAACATTAAACATTTATTAACCAATATTATGGCAAATAATCCAGTTTCTTTAAATTCATATTTCATGCTTCTCTGATAAAGCTTGTAAGTTCAGTTGATAGTGATTCTTTCCAATATTCGATAATATTAGGAAGATTCACGGGCGAGGATATACGGACACACTTAAGAGAGGTCATCAATATCCAATTGGGCCTTCGCGCCTTGCCAATGAATGGCGGACTCTAGAAGTAAATCCTTTTAACGGTTAGTATCGCCAAGATTTACCGCCCCATGCCACAGGGCTGCCTCTAGCTCACACTAAGACTTTGTGCTTAAGTCAAAGTAACGAGATATAAATGTAAAAATAAGTACCACTCAGTACTTGAACGAACACCAAGATTGTACCAATATTTCCAAATTGGAAGAAACTAGGTGTTTGAAAGAGTCAAAGGTGTGCCCTGACTTTGGTGGCAAGATCACGATCACTACGTGCCGAGCCCTGCCTCCAGACAGTTATGGCTCAGCCAACTCCGACACTTTTATCACCGTTTTTCTTTAATTGATACTTACGGCTGAACTGCTAGATTGTGCGATGCCCACTAACGAGATTTAAATGGATATTTTAATGAAAATCCTCATGGACCTTTATTTAATCAAGATTTTTTGATAATTTATAAGAATGTTATCCTATTAGAATTTTAATTCATTTTCAGTGATATGTTTCTGTAATTAAACAACTCTGGTTTCTTACTTTATAGAAAATATTAATAATAATTATATTATTTAATTATACCCGGTTGATTAATATGAAACTATAAATTTATATAAAATCATTATATATATATATATATATATGTATAAATAGCTTTAAGTATATAAAATCATAGACTTAATAACCACAAAGTTATTATTGTATTAGCAATTTTTATGTATGTATAACGTTATATATATACAACCAGCATGATATATATAAGTTCACATTTTAATGTCAATTCCAGTGTGTGATGTCAATCAACGCGGCAAGTCGTGCGAGTTATACAACAAACATCACGCCTCAACGACAACAAACGATCAAGGGAACCGCACAAAAACATCCTTTGTAACTAATCTTCATTTAGTTGGAAACTACAAAACCTTCTCCCGTTAAAAAAGACGCAATATAAATTAGTACATTAGTAACACGAATGTGACGCAAGACAAGCTCAATTATTGACAAAGACAGTTGCAGGGACGCAGTTTGCGAATATTTGGCCAATTTACACCTGAATATTATACTATTCCCTTTGTCCTCTGTATAATGACGTCCGTTATAGCCCTGACGGCTATACACTCTGTGCACGCTGTTGCTTGTGATGTAAAATTAGTAATTATGAAGTACAATTTTATTTATTGTAATAATGTCTTTTGAGTTTATTTATATTTTATAACAACAATTCGTATTTTGAAACTTTATGTCTTAAACTGGTCCACAAAATTATTAGTTGAGACCTTAGTTTAGGCAGCATTTTGATTGTACTAGGATCCCCAATCCAGAATTTAAAAGTTTTTTATTATACATAATATAACAAATACATTTAAATATTACATGTGCCTGAGAATTAATCAAATGTCATGTTTAGTACCGACAATAATGAGAAGAGGGTCAAATAAAATTGTCTGACCTTTTAACATCAAAAACTCAGAGGAATGAATACGGTATGTTCAAAAGCATTCAGCATGTACATTGAAACTGTTATTACTAAACCACCAAAGCATTTTAGGTTGACCACCCTGTATCACGTTATGTAGTGTCAAGTGCGTAGTGCATCAGGCCGAGCCTGACAGTTTAACTCAAGTGCCGTTAGTCAGTTCTGTGAAGCCTCTCGTACACTTAACCACGTCTTAACCGTTCACCCAACCAGTATACTAACGAAACCATTACGTCCAACCCTATACATCTCTAGCCCCATATTTATAGATCGAGTTCCAATCAGTACAGAACCGTCAATGGAACGTTAACAAATAAATACGCACCAAATACCGAACAGCGATGCTTAAACATGAACTATAGGAATGTCTTTGAGCAGTTGAAGTGAGATGTTGTCAAAACCAGAAATGAATGTGTTCTACATACGAGATATATTATTTAGAGTGACATACTCATTTAAACAGTTCAGCTCTATGAGAAAGGGAAATTTGGGGGCGAACATTTTACTTTTTTGTCACAATATCACGTTGATTTCTGGGTGACGTTTCAGGAACGTTGACATTTATTAAACTCTTTCAGACACACTTTATTAAAGCTGGTAGATGTGTGAAAGAAATAGTAACTTACAGTTTTGGCTTCTGTTTCTGAAAACAATGCCGGGTACGTGACGTAAATGCAAAGTTTGAGAATGAACAACTTTCCTGGCACAAGTTATGTGTATGGTAGGGGTACCTCCATACAAAAAGAACTAAAGCTATTCTAGGCGCTTGCTTTTGATTATACAATATTGGGAGAAAGTTATTACTATACTCAAGTATATTAAACTTCTCATAAGGCTTTGTTACTTTGTCATGATTACGACTCACACACCGTAATCCCAACAACTGGTTGGAATTAAGTATCGATAATCGCTTTATTCGATAATTAAACGCAAGCAACTTATTTGCAAGCCTCTAGGTTGCGTTGCAGAATTCCATGTAGTACTTAATTCTACGTACAAGTGGGAACTTGCTCGTATGAGGCATCATAAAAAATAATTTGTATTTTTCAGTAATCTTGAGCGACTCACAAATTAATAATAAACTAACAATTTAATTATCTATTCACTTTGTATAAAAATATGTTAAAAAATTTAATGTTCTCCATCATTAGAACTCATGCTTTTACAGAATTCTCAGTAATTTTCTTTCTGTTTACCCTTCCCCCTCCCCAACTTACAGCCTGTGCACCCCGTGGCTCCGGAAATTACTAGTCAAGAGTTGGGATTGCTTAGCGTCTTTTTGCTGTCAAAATATTTATAATTACTGAGCTTAAATGAACTTGTAACAACAATTTAAAGGTTATTTCTTCCATTTATCTCTGAATAACGAAATCCTATCCTCGATATTTATGTAAAATTTTCAAGTTGAATTTACCTTTTTATTCTTTAATATACACAAAACGATATGTGAATTTAGTTAAAATAATGTTGTATCCATTACAAGCTTTTCTGTAATAGATAACGTTAATACCTTTTTTTAACTTTTATGGCAGTCTGTTGCTGACTATTACTGCAGGCCAGAGCCTGCATGAGCCAGAACTCTTTATATAAATAATAAAATTACAATTAATATAAAAAAATATTTAAATTTATTATCTATAATATATTATTTTGTTTAATTTATAAACCAAACTCAATATAATGCATTCGTAGACAAAATACTCAATACGAGTGTAAAAAGTACATAGGTATAAACAGGAAATGCTCCCCAACACGCAATCAGCAGATTAACGCACACAACACTTATCTCCATGAATGGACAGATGTTTTAAATCACACATTAGGGGCGTCGTATATACGATTGCTACCTATAAGTATAACGGGTAAGATAAGTTAAAAGGTGCAAGGAACAAAAAAGCTCAAGAAGAATGAAGAAAATACAATATGACATTATACATACTCGTGAGATTATGTAGATAACGGGAAAACATACGACTTAACCCTTCAAGATGGGCTGTAGTGATAAATATATTTGGTTATCATTATTATTGTTATATCCAGTAGTTCTAAAAAGATCTAGGCGCCAGGCGATCACGGCGCCGTTTACCTTTTCAATAAATGTATTTACTCTGCAACTAAATCATATTTTTACATTCTGTAAACTAACTAATTGATAATTATACTTTCAGCTTGATATCAAATCTAATATTTTAAAACTACGGTGATTTTCTTATACGCCAAATCAATAGGTTTGAAATTAAAATAAAAAACTATATTTTGGGCTATTATTTTTATTATAATTATACTTCTACTTAAATATATAAAGCAAAGTTTATTATACTAATAAATAATAGAAAATAATAAAATCAATAGAACATGTCTTCGTGATGGGCGTAGATGGTTCTCGCCAATAGATGGGCGTAGGCGACTTTTACCCTCCAAGTCGATCAATAACTATATGACATAAAATATAAAGATATAATTTCCATACTGGTTAGCATAATCAAAAACACAATATAAATTTCATCATCAAAAAACATAAAGGGGGGCTGGCTACCTTTATCGATATAACTATCAACAGTTCTCTTTTCTACAACTACTGCAAATATTAAATTCAATACCTGCTGAAATATAAAGCTCAAAATGGCTTGGTATTAGGGCCCTTTTAAATTCATTTTTTTTTCAATAAAAATAATAAAATGTCCCAATATCTTTATTTATTGGCTTTAGAATGAAGCACAAGTCATGATTAAGTTTGAGATAAAAA